>OX402544.1:27890799-29090799 GCA_948098915.1 Lampropteryx suffumata
ATGTTTTGCAATTCTTCGTCACTGTCGGAGTATAGGACTTGTGGTCTAAAAAACGATTTCGATTGATTTATCCTTCCACTTGAGGTTGATGGTAGCTTTAAAGTCACTTCTGAGATAATTTTTATCCTAGATTTATTGTTTTTATTTCCAGGTAATTTCATCATTTGGTTGTTCATTTCAGTCTTATTTGTACGATTTGTTTTTCCTTTCATTACTAGAAGCCCCGTCTTTTCATCTAGAAACGTATTCATTTCATTAACGTTATCTTCAAATATATCTTTGGGAACTTGTGTCTCATCCATTGCAATGTTATATGTAAGAGAGGGAGAATCTCCATTTTCAGTCCATTCCATTAGTTCCGTTCGTTCATCTAAAATCATTTCCATCGTATTGCTGTTATTTCCGTCATTGTCGAGTAGTTTGTGAGTGTTACTAAATTTTTGATCATTTTTCTTTTTCATTTGGTTATTTTTGGAAGTCTTGATACCACATCGTACACCAGCTACTGATGATCTTGGCGCATTTGTTTCCTGTCGTAGAAAGTCACTGACTGTCACTGATTTTCCTGGTTCTGTTACAACTTTTTTATTTCGTCTAACATTCATGGGTTTTGGTTGTCTAGTCTGTTTTAAATAATCGAGTAAAGCCTCATCGATTACATACGCACCCAAATCTTCGTGATATTCAGGTACCCGTTTTAACACTTCACGAGGGTTGAAAGGGCTGATTCCGGTAGCTTTGAAACCGCTTTTGATATTCTTCGACCCTGTTAAATGGATCTGTTCAGTCAAAGACTTTAATAATTTTGGAAAGTGGTTTTTATTTAGTGTCGTTTGATTTGGATTCTCAATTTTATATTGAAGTAAAATTTTTCGCCACAGTTTCTTAGCTGGGCCAAAAAAAGCCACATCGAGCGGCTGCGTCAGATGTGTTGAGTTTGCGGGGAGGAAAACGAATTGAATGTCATGAATTTCGCAGAGCTCAATAACATCCACACTTAAATGGCTCGATAAATTGTCGCAAATAACAACTTTTTTTCCATGTAAACCACTCGCCCAATCCAGGACAATTCGTCTGAAGTAGTCCTCAAAAGTTTGAGAATCAAACCAACCTGACTTGGTGTGGTTATATCTAGCATCACGAGGCCCGCCCTGAACCCACTCTGAATATACATTTTCGGCTTTGTAAACAACATAGACCGGTAAAATTTCACCAGCCGCTGTAGCCGAGAACATTATCGAAATGGCCGCCTTTGTAGAGTTGAGGTTCCTTTCGGGATATTTCACCCCTCTCTTAAAAATACATTTCGAATTTCCCGGGTTGTCACTTAAGTTAGTTTCGTCAAAATTCATTATATTTGTAGCAGGAACATCTTTCACAGTCTCCTGTAAATTTTCAAAATATGTCATAAACTCTTCGACACCTTTTTCAGCTCGGGCTGTTTTGATATTTTGTGTATTGCGTACGGTCAAGTCACAAGCGTTTCGCAACAGAAAATTATCGACCCAAGCTTTTCCAGGAGGTTGACCTTCAAACAAGTACTGCCGATTATTTTTTTTTAGATATTCAAAAACCACGAGACGTAGGTCTAATTTAGTCAGCGGACATCCAAAATTAGCAGCGGCGATCAGGACTTTTACTATTTTTGCTTCTTCTTCCGCTGATAGACGCGTTGGACATCCAACAGACTTGTCATGTTTGTTGTGGACTTTGTTTAATATGGTCTGTTTAGGTATGGAAAACTGGTTTGCAGCTGCTCGTGCCGATAATTTATTTTTTTCGACTAATTCAACTGCTAGTTTAAGCATTTCTTGGCTATAGTTTTTATATTGACGGGCCCCAATAAGCCGACGTCTTTTTCTTTCTTTCTGTCTTGATTTCGCATTTCCGTTGTTCCTGAAATAAATAACATAATTCATTGCTACATTAAAGTCAGGTATATATTTGAATAGATTTTTTAAACTACTTTTCAATCGCACTAAACAATCTCATTTAATATGATTACTTGTGAGATATATTGTGTTTTCATGCGATGGACAAGTCAATCTGTTTTATTTAAAACATAAAAGATTTTTATATTGATTTGGTCACTATAAGATGTTGTTAGGTTAGCTAATTACGTAATAACTTAAGACAGAAGTTCCTTAAGTAGGGACTGACTAAATTAACTGACTTCGTATTACATGGATCTCACTACTTTTTACGGTAGAAGAACTGAATTTCGAGACTTGGTTTTTTTTTCAAGTTTTGTTTTTGATGGCTGTATATTACACTTTTCTATTTTTCAATACAAAGTTAATTATAATAAGTATGTACCAAACTTTTTGTAGTAAAAATCTTAATAGGTTAAATTTACTAGCAGGTAGCAGCCCTAATGCATATTTAACACCGGCCAATGTTTACACCCTAGGTATGGAGAACAGGTTTGTAACATTGGCCGCTCACATTTCTCAAACACAAACATCAATCGTAGGTTAGAAATCATATCAAAATGTTCACCTGACATCATTCTATAACATATTTAGAAACTACTTACCCAGGCTTCATTGTAACAGACTGACAAATAAAAGTTCAAACGAAGAAATTGGTCCACATTTGAATAGGGTCACTTTAACCGCGGCTGACAAATAACTGAATAAGATATGTAAGCAAACAATCAATTAGTATTGCCAGAAGTATAATTTATTTTCTACCAATGTTAGAAAAATATAAATACCTCACTTAATTTCAGTGATACAAGCTAATTTAGTTATTTTTTTGTTTCGGCCAATGTTACCTCTCGAGTCCAAAGTTGGAGGATTTCACGGTAGTGAATTAACTTCTGCCATTTTCTCTAGGAGGGATACTGCTTTTGGTCTTGATGGAGTACCATTTATAATCTTTAAGAAAATGAATAGAAACTGTTTGACAATTTTTCTCCAAATTTTAAATTTACTTTGGCAAAATAATATAGTACCTCCAATGAGGTTTTACTAATAGAGACGTTATACTCATTAAAAAGCAATAAAAACATGACGATATTTTACTATAGCTACCTACATAGGACCTATGCATTGATATAAAAAATATAGGGTTTTTTGTATATCAATGGACCTATGGAACTTTATTTCTATCGCTGAGTAGGTTAAAAGATCACAGAGAGATATAGGACCCCGTTGTCAGAAAGAGATAAACATACTTTTCACACCTTACAGAGCGGCTAACCGGCTGACGGCCAATGACAGCCTATGACGTCGCGTCGGCTAGCAGCTAGGGTGAACTAGGAAAAATGGGTACAGCAGGCAGCATTAATAAAATAAACAGTAAATTAATAAAAAAGTCTATTTACAAATTATAAGTCGTTTATAACACAAATGAAACAAAAACTTTTACTTTACTTTATTTATTAATATCCTACTAACTAATATCATAAGTACAAAAACAATATAATAATATCATAATAATAACATAATAATATCACGATCTCAAAATAACTTTTGAAAAAGCATATTAGCATGACGTACCTACTTGTCACTTTCCGTAAAGTGCTTGGAACATATTGTTGAGTATGTCATTGGCATCCATTCATCTTCTCTTCTTTGGGTTCTAACGACTTGTACCCATTTCTCTTTTATTAATCCGTCGTCAGAAAATCTAAAACAAAATAGAAATAAGTAAATGTTGAAAGTCAACTGTTATCTTTTTTATCTACTAGGGTCTTTATTTTAAACTTGGATAACAGTGGTGAAAAAAATACCTATTGCAGCAAGCTAGTAAAGCCGATGTGATATTCGAGTAATAGATCACCTCCTAATTACCCCAACCTCCTCTAGCGGCGTTTGAACCGACAACACCGCACGCCATTATCTCGTTCTCTCTGTCACTCTTCACTCTACTAAATACAACACTGTCCTTGTCTCGTTCGTGTAAGTGGCAAAGCGGCAACGCCGCCATGGCAATGATTTTTGAGTAAAGTTAAATTAATGATTTTCCATTTTAAATAGTTTAAACAGTACTTACAAAAGAAAAGATACATCTTTATTGCTTTTTACAGCCTTCCCAGTATAAGTATTGCACTTTCGAAATACACAACATGGCATTTTTGTTCTTTTTCTATCTCCAAAATCCCGCAACGTAGTACGTGCGCGTCGCGGCCAGACGCAGGACGGACTGAGTTCACTCAAGCTTGTGTTTGTCTTGCCGCGCAAATCTCGGTAGAACATATCTACCTCAGTTTATATATAATATCATTGAGTACCTCACAATTGGAAAACTGACTGTTTAGTACCGATTTTGAAACCCAATAAACTCAAATTATGCCCTGAATCTTATCGTCCTATTGCGCTCACTTCATGTGTCGGTAAAATTTTTGAGCAATTGATAAAGCAACGTTTGGAATTTTATGTAGAACATCACAAACTTTTACCTTCCAATCATTTCGGTTTTCGTAGAAATCGTTCTGCTCGGGAGAGTATTTGTCAATTACAACTTGATATATGTCATTCCTTGGCTGCAAACAATCATCTTGTCGCTGTTTTCTTAGACATTTCAGGCGCTTTTAATAGCGTCAATATTGAAGTTCTTTGCCAAGAACTGCTATTACTAGGCATTCCTGAAAAAAATATAAATTGGATCCAATGTTTTTTCTCAGATCGAGAAGTTTTTGAAAATACAATAAACATCTCTATGGTCCAAAATATTCTTCTGTAGGTGTATGTCAGGGTGGCATTCTGTCACCCTTAATTTTCATTTTGTATATATTTCGTTTAAATTTAATATTAGGTTCACATGTTAAAAATATTCAATTTGCAGATGATTTGGTTGTTTATGCGTCGGGAGCAGATTTAGCTCCTGTAGCTGAAATTGTCAATGACGCATTGACAAAACATGAAAAATACTTTTCTTATTTAGATCTTGATGTTAATTCGTCGAAGTCTAAGGTAGTGGTTTTTGGGAAAAAATCTAATAACTTGCCAACGATTTATTATAAAAATGCACCTTTGCCAGTGTCTCTTGAAGTTAAGTTCTTGGGAGTATTATTCTCCCATAACTTATCCATAATTACTCTAAACAAATCATTTGCAAAGATCAAAAAGCTCACAATGTAATAAAGTCTTTGTCAGGCTCTTATTGGGGAGCAGATCCAAAGATTTTATTAACATTGTACAAATCTTTAGTTCGTAGTCATTTTGAATATGGCTTCGTTTATTATGCTGCCGATGTAAAAATTGTAAATAGAATTAATACATTTCAAAATAAATGTTTGCGTTTAATCACAGGGGCATTTAGGAGTACTCTTATCAATGCTATGCAGATTGAATGCAGGCTTCCACCAATTAATATTCGTTTGAATTACCTAAAAGAAAGGTTTATATTAAAACTTCATGGTGTTTCTGGCAATAGTCTTTTGACTAATCTGTCCAAGGGGTTTTTAAATCTTTTTTTATGCTTCAGGGCTTTCAGAGTTTTAA
Organism: Lampropteryx suffumata; assembly: GCA_948098915.1. Taxonomy (NCBI): domain Eukaryota; kingdom Metazoa; phylum Arthropoda; class Insecta; order Lepidoptera; family Geometridae; genus Lampropteryx; species Lampropteryx suffumata. The sequence goes on from OX402544.1 coordinate 27,896,250, forward strand.
ACAATTTCTTCAAAATTTTAATATATATCAGGCAAATCATACCTTACCTTGCTATGAAGGATCTTTTAATAGTAAATTCCCAGAAATTAATGTAGTTATTGATAATGCTTTGTCAAGTAAAGAAGAAGTGTGCACAATGCTGTCTGAATGGACAGATCACAAGTTTGTCTATACGGATGGAGCCAAAAGCGATAACGCTGTGTCTTTTGCCTTATTTGAATATTGGTGTTGGTCATAAAATGGATAAATTCGATGGTATTTTCACAGCTGAAGCTGTTGCAATCTTGAGCGCTTTAAAACATATTAAAAGTCGTAACTTGGGACACAATAAATGGGTTGTTGTTAGTGACAGCATGAGTGTTCTAAAAAACCTGGCAAATAACAAATTGCATGCTGACACTAATTACATCATTTACTTAATAAAACAACTATGGGTGGAGTTATTTGATTTAAATATTCATGTTAGCTTCGTGTAAAGGTGGCCTTCACATAAAGGTGTTCAAGGAAATGAAAAAGCAGATTATCTAGCTTATACGATAGTTAAGTTTTCAAATACCATATCATCTAATATTGTAAGCGGTGGTGATGCAGATGTCTTGTTACCATACACAGACGTTGTAAGTCTCCTAAAACAACGGATGTGTCATGCATGGGGAAGACATTCGTATCACTATACGCAAGTCGAAAATAAAGGTTCCTGGTATGCAACTCTCGATGTCCAGATTGATTCCATACCGTGGTTTTGTAAGAGTAAGATTTTCTTAAATAGAAAATTTTATTCTACAATCTGTCGAATGCGCTTTGGTCACTGTCGTTTGAACTATCATCTCTATCGCTTAAAGCTGGTTGACTCTTCTGATTGTGAGCATTATCAGTCACGAGAAGTTCAATCATTAAATCATATATTTTTTGATTGTCCATCATTCAGTATTCAGCGCCTTGTACTGATAGATGGACTCCTCCAAATTTATGGTGAGCCTGATTTGGTCCCGCGTTGTATTCTGGAGCTACAAGTTTTTATTTAGTATTTTAATAGATATATAAAAATGTACAGAATGTACATCGATAATATAATTATAAACGTAAAAGAATATTATAGTAATTAATTATTAAAAAAAAATAACAAAAAATGGGAAACCACAAAAAAAAAAAACTTTTATTTACAATAATAAATATGTACATAACTATTTTATAATATTATTAGCAAAATAAAATACTTATTCAAGTTAAAAAAAAAATCGTTCAGATGTATCAAAGTATTTTGATGAATACATAAACATTGTTTATGAAACTTACGAAAGACATAAAATTTACCCTTGAAACGGATGAAATTATTTTACGCAAGACAAGGCAGTATTAGCCTGCCTGAACCTACCCACCTGACAATAAACGATAATAATTGTGTTAATTGTCAGGTGTCAGACAGATTTGACTGATGACTATTAGTTGATAACGTCACAAAAATGTTTCATAGATTATTTTATCACTTTGAGCTATATAAATATAGTTATACTGGTCATGGTGGTATTATCATTAGTTTATTGAATTTATCTTTAAAAGTTGTTGTTGGGTGGGTACCTATCTAGGTAATAAGTATGTACTTACTAGGTATATATACATATATATATATATATATATATATATATAGTATTATTTATTATTTAATCTTATTTATTTTATTATGCTTCAATTCGATGGTGGTTCCAACAGTGACGAATATGCTTCTTGCACTGATAAAATTCAAAAAATTCAAAATAACTTTATTCATTACAATCACAAGGACCACTTTGAATCGTCTTCTTACATGCTAGTGAATTTAAGTGCCGGTTCGAATATAAATAACGAAGCCAGTAGCGACGATAGCTTCATTAGCATTCCTTCTTTGTCTAGCATGATTGATTCATATGTATGTTATGTTCCAAATACCTAATATGAACTTTCTTCATATAAATGCTCGAGAGTATTCCGGCACAATACCCTGATTTACTAGCGTCCTTTGACCATAAGAATAATCATGCTGTGCTAAAACTATGCTGAAACTATGTCTTTCTTCTATCTCTTATTCTCTCCCTGGCTTTAATCTCATTCCCAATGACGCACTGGTGCGGTCGGCGGTAGTATAACCATATAATTATCTCCGTTCTCACTTTTCTTATTCTGTAGTCAGTATGTCAACACAACCTCCGCCGCTCAGTGCAGGTGCACCGCTTTATTGAAGTCAACTTTACTCATTCGAAGCTTTTATTAGGTGTTTATTACTGTCCTTCCCATCGCATTAATTATTTCTTGTCCTTTGAAACACTCCTAGAAAATTTAGTCTCTTCCTATGATCACACAATCGTGCTGGATGATTTTAATACAATGCTCGCTTAAGCAGGATACGTGGTCAGCTTCACTCGAATCTCTAGTAAGGGCTTGCAACTTATCAATCCTTCCTTTATCTGCTACTCATTTCTATCCTAATTCAGTTCCGTCTCTTCTAGATCTGATTTTTGTTTCTTCTCCTACTTGCGTTGCCAAGCATGGGCTGGAGCATTTTCCTATCATGACTTGGTTTATCTTTCGTACAAAATTCGTCCTCCTAAAGCCAAGCCTAAAATTATTCTGCAGCGAAATTTTAGTGGCATAGATCTGGATAAACTGCAAAATGATACGGACGCTATTGACTGGTCCCAACTTATTGAAGAATCTTCTGTTGATGGTAAAGTACAAGTATTTAACTATCTGATTACCCAATTATTTGACAAACATGCGCCACTTAGGCCAATCAAGTTAAAGCACTTTCAGCTCCATGGATAACAGCTGATATCAGAACATTAATGCACAAAAAGTTGGTAGCAAAGGCTAAGCTGAAATGTAGGTACACTAGTAAAGTAACTGTCCTGTCCTTATTAGATTTCAGCAATGCTTTTAACAATGTTGACTATAAAACATTAAACAGATGGACAAATATTTAGTACAATTCCGCCAATCTATTCCTAAAGAGTTACCTCCAAAAGAAATTCGACACGTGTTTCGCGGACACGTGTTTCGCCCTCCACGAGGCATCCTCAGGAACACTTGACTCACTCCGCACCCCGACAAAAAACACTCTGCTCTGCAGACTTGTTGCTTCGACCAACGTCAGACTGAGACTTTAGTCTCAGTCTGACGTTGGTCAGACAGATGATTTTACGGTACTAAACAATTTGTAATTATCTAGTGAGTTATTATTTATGTACCTATTTTAATTATGGAGTAGGTACCTATGTAACTAATAGTAGGTATTTAACTATTTTATAACTTATGTATCTAAAATAGTTTATTTAGTTATGTACCCTAATTACTAAGTTTGTTTTAAAGTAGGTACGCCGCGCAGTCCACATTAGTATTCTTACATACCTTTCCATTTAAATGTTGCCAGGAAGAACATACTATGCCTTGCTCTGACTTGACGTTGTTTGATTGCCTCGCATACAAACAGAGATTTTTTAGAAATAGCACTACCCATAGTTTTAATCCTGATGCGTCTCTTTTTTGTTGCGTTCCTCTAAATAAATAAATTATGAGTGTAGTTTCGATAAAATATGATATGTGTAGGTATATATGGTATGATTATAACTACAGTGTAAAGCACAGGCCTAGGGAGAGGCTTACACGAAACGGGTTTTTCGCACGTTTTGTGGCGTGAAATCGTACGATATTATCGCAAGCAATATAATACTCATCATATTAAATTAAATTATCGTATCAAGATAATTAGAGAGACATTAATTAGAGAGACAATAACAAGATAATTAAAATCCTGCCTGCGTCTTTTACATACCTACATGGTTCGGAAGAGCGTAAACGCATCGGCTCCCCTTCCACGCCAAGCCACAAATTCAGCGCAAATACCTACAAAAAAATAGGGATTCCAACATATTATCGATAAGTTATCGATAACCAATTAATCATTGCTTTTCGTTCCATATTTTTAAATAAATATTACTCGTTGCATTACTATTTTATGACTTTTTGACCCTATTTGGAATCTTACTATCATTTACTATCACATATCTTTTTACTGTGCTTAAGGTGTCCAATTCATATCGATTAGTGTAGGTACCTATAACACATACATGGTCTATACCTACTTAATTCAGCTAAATTCCAAATGGAATTCAAAGAGAAAAGGTTCAAAATAAATGTAAGTAGGTATAATAACATATTGCATAATTATCTGTACAGTAATAGATTAATAGGGGACCATTTACCTTTTTAATATTATATTTGATATTATCTCTTTTTATAAAATCATCCTCGTATAGAGATATTGCTTCTAAAAATTAATCGTAAAATAAAAAATAAAAATAAAAACGTTTTATTGTCTTGTAAATTCATCTGGTAGATAAAGAAAATAAACACAGTTATATGCCAAGAAATAATTAACAAGTACCACAGGTTAGCTCTTGTTCCCCGCACTAGGTCTAAAAAGATACAGCAGAGTACAGCAGGGTCACAGGGACTCGCCTACTTAAACTAAAGCTAATATTATAATTATGCTACGTAAATTGTATGCCGGCCAGAATATTGTGTCGGTACAGAATAAAAAAGTTCACAAACGTTAGACAGAGAAAGTAAAGATAAATTATGAAGAAATAAATATAAGATAAGAGATAATGATCTAAATATTTTGTTGTAGATATGTGTGACTGTAGTTTAAGTAGGTAAAATAATGAGTGTGTTGTGTGTGATGTGTTTGGTGTGTACGTGCATGTGTGTGTGGATGTGCGTATGAGTTTCGGCGGTAGTTATAAGATGGTTATTCTTGTTATTCAATGATTTTTAAGAGATTCTCAGTATCTGTACATCCCAGGTTTTGGAGATCATCTTCTTCTACATTTCCTAATACACGAAGGAGTTCTTCAGTAGTCATTTGACTGCCAGCCATTTTTATTATACACTCTCATAATAATAATGCTGTTACAAATATTACTACCTAAAAAACACTCTGCTCTGCAGACTTGTTGCTTCGACCAACGTCAGACTGAGACTGAGTCTAGTCTGAGTCTTTGTGACGTGAGTGAGCAGAGTGTTTTTACGTCGGGGTGCGGAGTGAGTCAAGTGTTCCTGAGGATGCCTCGTGGAGGGGCGAAACACGTGTCGAATTTCTTTAAGAGGTAACTACTTAGGAATAGATTGGCGGAATTGTACTAAATATTTGTCCATCTGTTTAATGTTTTGTAATGAATTTCCGCAAAGTCACGCCTGAATCAATTATCTATCGGTAGTTAATTGTAATCATAGGAAAAAGATATACAGAAAACTTAATTTAGTATATTTATTTGGCCATATCCGACAGTGGCATTCAAAAGGTTAAATGGCAATTTTTTTTATTTTAGTAAGGAGGTTATTATTCAGATATATTTAGTATATTTATTTGGCCATATCCGACAGTGGCATTCAAAAGGTTAAATGGCTATTTTTTTTTATTTTAGTAAGGAGGTTCTTATTCAGATATGCATTCTTGACTTGTATAAACGCGATCCTTTATGAAATATTTTCTTGTTCTTACAATCGGTTTGATCCATTTAGAGTAAAAAGAAAAAAGAAAGATGGATAGATGGAGGGAAGTTGGGTGGGGTCGCGTCGCCTCCGGGTACATGCGCAGTAGATAGCAAGAATTGTAGCGATTTGCTGAATCTGGATAACGAGTGCTGGCGTTTGTATTTGTAATAAAATTATAATTGCTGATATAAAGCCGCCACCGACGCGATATCTTACTAGCTTTTCATCACTAATCAGTTTAATCGTTTAAATAATCATCTGAGACCTTAAGTGTGCGGTTCGATGTAGCTGTGTGTGATTGAATGCCCGTTCCGAATCTCCATCATGGATTCTTAGCAGAAAAAAGGAAATTCTTTGTGAAGTGTTCACAGTCATCTGAGACTTCGCGGAAGGAAAGGTGGGTAACATTCTTATTTATTGTATACCTACCTACTAATGCAATGCTGGTATGTTGACCATGAGCAAGCCTACATATACATAAGTACCTACAACTTTTATCGACCTAGCCAAAAGGTTTGTTAAGCAATATGACACGTATCCTTGTTCGAACATTTACGTACAAATGTTAGAACAACGATACGAGTCATGTTTTGTCAACACATTGTCATAATAATCAGCAAATGTTAATAATAATTATATGAAATGCTTAGAATGTATAAATCTACAATTAAGCGTTGTGCAACACCGCCATTTTTCTAACAACGAAATTATTGCTATTTTGCAGCCGCGCTGCGCCAAGCCAGCCAAGCTTCTGCCGCTGCAACTCTCAGCTCAGCTGCGGCCCGCGTCTCAAATGTCCTTCTTGATGCAGATTGTCTATGCTATAATCCATAACGGACACAGAGTTATTGTTACAAGACAACCCTAACCCTATTCTTTTTTATAATGTTTTCAATACCTAGACAACCACCTAGATCTGTCGGGTATTACATACCTAGACCTAACGATGATGTCCCATCAGTTATGTTTCCGATTACAAGATTGCACGTGGGCTACGTATTAGGCATGGATATGGGGCAACCTATTTATTATATTATGTTTGTAGATCAATATTTTATAAATGTTCAATTACCCCATGTCGAACCTTGTGTTGATTTGTCAGCTAATACTTTAATAAGAATATTTCAATTTTTTTTTGCGGTATTCGGGTTGCTTGCAATATTAGTATTTCCAAGTTTTATAGAGCGTACACCATTCCACGCTCCGGAGTTAATTGATTTCTTAAATAAGTACTACATTATTCCAGTATGGGGTCGTGAAGTGAAACATTTGCTGAACTTATTAAATTATTGGAATTATCAAAGGCAGATTGATAATTCCAAGGTAGCGAAATTAAAGCAAAAACAATTGTGTATGCTTTTCCCATACATATTATTACCATCTCATTTGAGTATCAGCCATACCAATTGTAAAACTGCGCTATTTATCAAAGCTGTAAAAACAAAATTTTCAATACTCTCCATGAGTCAGACTCCTTGGTCCGAGAGGCAGCCGAAAATTGTTATGCCTTGTGGGCCAGAAAAGATAACAGACGTCTACGGTGGTATATCAACAGAAAGTGATGAAATGAGAAGCGAAGACCTCTCTCTAGCAAATGTTACCCAGACAGACCCACTGATTCATGTTGATGAAAAAAGTACACAGACAAATGAGGTCGGTCTGAATGAGAATGTGAATATTGTGAAATCGACCGAGCAGATCCAAGATTCAGATCAGAACCGAGCACAGAGTCTGGCGAGCTCAAATCAGAGCTCAAACGCCAAAAAAAATATGAAGACGGATCAAGGCTCCAAACAATGTCTGGTCAGAACACTGCAATACCTCACACGTGCTTGCAAAAATATGGATAGTGCTCCTAAAAAGACGACGTCTAAAGAAGCGATCAAATCCAAAAAGACGACCGTGTCTAAAAAAAAACAAGTCTAAATAGACGATTTGACCCAAAACGACGACTTGTTTCGTTGTCAAAATCAAACTATCATCTATTATGGAGGATTCCGACATCGATTTTAAAAATTTCAAATTCAATTTATGTCGTTCATTTCGACTCGTTTTGAGCGATGGAATGATGGCAAGAGTAGGGTTTTTTATAATTATTGACCCGATGTATCGTTTGTCGATTTCAAGAGTAGAGTTCCTGAATGTGGATGATACCTAAGCACAAGCGTAATAAGTAAGGTTACTAGTTATTCATATTAAATCTGTAAATATTATAGGTAGGTACTAATACTTTTCAATAATATGATGTTAATAGTATCTAATGGTAGACGGCGCTGCTGTAGGTAGACATCAACTCTCGAATATGTAAATTATTCTATACCTACACATTTTGGAAATATTCATTTATAATTGTAATACCTGACTCATATCATAACTCGTGGCTCATACTATCAAGTATTCTATGGGAAAGTCGAACGGAATATAAAAGTATAGATATTTATTGCAAGTAGGTAGGTAAATAAACTACAAGCCAAGTGCACCAATGAGCTTCGTGTTCATAAAATCGTGTTCATATCGAGCAAACTTTTTATATCTATGGCGAGTTTTTAGATAATAAATTACCTACCTAAAATATGACAATTCTACAAATTCATTTATATAATTATTATGTATTAGTGCAGTCTTAATAATTTTATGTGCGTGTTTACTTATTAATTTACTTTTTACATTTGACTTGTTGACTTGTTGAATAAATAACTAGATAATATGACTATTAAAATATAACAAAAAAAAAATTATATTCATGTTCATTTAACCTTTTAATTTTGATTTAATAGGTACTTACTTATATTTGGCTTAAAAAACCCACATGAAGAATCATTCGCAGGAAAAACACACATTTGTACTACTCTAATACGTCTACTGTTCTAATTTTTGAAACCTGGCTCAAACCATGTCTTTCTTCTACCTCTTATTATCTTACTGGCTTTAATCTCATACGTAATGATCGCACTCGTGCGGTTCGCGATGGTGTCGCCATATATATCCGTTCACACTTATCTTATTCTATTGTCAGTATGTCAACACAACCTCCGCCTCCCAGTGCAGGTGAGCACTTCTTTATTGAAGTCAACTTTACTCATACGAAGCTTTTATTAGGTGTTTATTATTCTTCTTCCTATCGCATTAATTATTTCTTGTCCTTTGAAACACTCGCTCGAAAATTATTCGCTTCCTATGATCACACCATTGTCTGGGTGATTTTAACACATGATTTTAAGCAAGCATGTGTTAAAATACGTGGATACGCGGTCAGCTAGGTACATTCGAATCTCTAAGTAAGAAAGATTCTAATCTAAAGAGAGATTCGAGATTGGAGTCTCTAAGTAAGTGCTCTAAGAGTACCTAAGGGCTTAAAACTGCAAAACGATGCGGACGCTATTGACTGGTCCCAACTTATTGACGAATCATCTGTTGATGGTAAAGTAAAAGTATTTAACTTTGTGACTACTCAAATATTCGACAAATATGCGCCACTTAGACCGATCAAGTGAAAGCACTTACCAGCACCATGGATACCATCAGACATCAGAACTTCAACACACAAAAAGTTGGTAGCAAAGGCTAAGCTGAAATGTAGGTACACGGAATACAATAAAGACAAATACCTACATTGATTGTAGGAATCCCTGCAAAAGAGCGTGTCGAGACGCACAACGCCGTTATATTCATAGCTCCATTGAAAATTCCGACCCTGCAAAAGTCTGTAAATTTCTCCGGTCATTAGGAATTGGAAAATCACAACAGCTTGATAAAATCCCCAAAATTTTAACTTAGATTCATTAAATCAGCACTTCATTGCATCTTCCAACATTGATGGAAACACAAAATCACAAACTTTGCAAAATCATTCTTCAACTCCAATTCCACACTATTCAACATTTCATTTTAATCAATTCACTGATTGTGATGTTAAGAAGAGCATTGCATCTACTCCATCTAAACCATTGGTAATGAAAGCATTAGTCGGATCATCCCCATCCTTAATCAAATAGTCCCCGTGATCCGTCACGTCCTCAATTCCTCCACCTCCACTGGGGTATTCCCTATTTAGTGGAAAGAGACACAGGTTACTCCTCTTCCAAAAAAATCTAATCCAACTTCTTTCTCAGAGTTTCGTCTGAGAAAGAAGTGAATAATACTGGCCTTCGAGAAATCTGCTACAGCTCCGGCTGTGACGTCCCACTGCAGGGCAAAGGCCTTCCTTCCTTTTCTCCAATCGTCCTTGTCTAAAGCCACTGTGGACCAATCCTTAAGATGGGCGTCTAACTAGTCCCTCCATCTTCGCCGCGGTCTGCCGCGAGGTCGTTTTCCGTTCAGGGGTGTCCACTCTGTGGTGGCTTTAGCCCAGAACGCATCTGACATGCGGCAAACGTGTCCTGCCCAGTCCCACTTCAATTTCCCTACTTGCTGTCCGACATCTGCGATTTGAGTTTTGGAACGCAGTGTACTATTTCGGACGTGGTCTGTGAGCTTGACTCCTAGAATACTGCGTTCCATGGCTCGCTGGCAAACCCCGAGTTTGGACTTTTGTGCGATAGTCAAAGACCAGGTCTGTGCACCGTAGGTGACGATTGTGAGAAAACAGACGTCCATGAGTTTTTGTTTTAGTGTTAGAGGAAGTGTACCTTTCATTAGGTGTTTCATTGACCTTTCCAGGCGTTCTTGATGCGTCTTTCGACTTCGAGATCTTGTCGTCCCTGGAAGGATACTAATTGGCCCAGGTACATAGACGTATTCCATCTCTTCTCCCCCAAGTCATTAGCTTGGTCTTTGATCTGTTCACACTAAGTCCAACTTCGAGGCTTGCCGTGTTTAATTCGTTCAGCATTGTTTCAAGTTCTGAAGCTGAAGAGGAAAAAAGCACGATATCATCGGCAAATTGGAGGTTAGTCAATCTCCTTTCACCGACAACAATGCCTCTTCTCTTCCAGCTTATTTCTAATGTCTTGAAAATTTCTTCAAGGGTAGAAGTGAAGAGTTTTGGGGATAAAGGGTCTCCTTGTTTTACTCCTTTTTGGATAGGAAAGGATAGCCCGACAGTTTCAATATTGATGGCTGCTGTACTGTTGTGATAAATTTGCTTTAAAACGTTGGTATATGTTGCTGGAATTTCCTGGTTTCGGAGTGATTTGAAAATGGCTGAATGCTTAATACTGTCGAAGGCTTTGGAGTAGTCGACGAAGGCTAAATACAATAGGAGATTATATTTGTGATATTTTTCAATTACCTAACTAGAAATACTGCGTTGATACCCAGCTTGTTCTGGTGGTTTCCCCGAGTAGGTATATACCTCTCATTGCTATTTTCAATGAAGTGTTATTTTCTAATGCAATTTTGACTAATTCTACATTTCTATTTCTAATATCTTTACGAATACTGCGTTTGACTTCAATATCCTTTGATTTATATTCTGGAGTGTAAATGGAAAGATTTTGTCTCTCTTCTATTAGTCGCTTGCTATTGTTACTAATTATCTTTTTTTTACTTTTATCCAATTTAATATTTTAGCTTGCATATTTGACGCGTTTTATAATGTGAGAGTATTGTATTTGAGGATCTTCGTGATTTAAGGTATTAAAGATATCAAAGCCATTCTTCAAATTTAAACAGAACTGTTCTTTGTTTGTAATTAAGGTAGATTTACTTAGTTGTTTAATTGTATGTTTATTTTGTTGAAATCTATGAATCCTTAAGTTGAACTTTAAAGTTGTACGTAAAGGTAGATGGTCTAAAGAGAACTTTATTTTATTAATTATTTGAACGTTTTTCACTATGTTTTTACAAGAGGAAAGACAGTAATCTATCTCGTATTTAGTTATCTTGTCTGGAGAATACCAAGTCCAACGCCGTTGTGGTTTTCTATAGAAGAAACTATTGCTTACGTTTAAATTTTGTCCAAAAGCAAAGTTAAGGAGACGTTCGCCATTCGGATTTCTATCGCCAAGACCGTAAGGGCCAAGAACAATATTGTTGTCTTGGTCTTTTTGTTGTACCTATTTTGTCGTTGAAGTCCCCCATAACAAAAGTCCACGTCCCTCTGTGATCGTCACATGCTTTGTTAAGCAGGTCATAAAATTCTTCGACGTCGTCGTCGGAGTGTTGCGAGGTCGGAGCGTACACTTGTACTAAAGTGAGTGTTTTTTTTTCCTTTTATGTGGAATTTGAGTATGGCAACTCCAAAGAGTATGCAATATCATATAAGAAGAGTCGGGACACCATAGATTAATATAGACTAACACTTACGTCAATCCTTACGTACACTTATATAGGCAACCAAACATAAACGAAATAGGGCTGTTCAGCGATAACATTTCAAATTTATCGATATCGATGAATGACCTGACCTACCCACGGTTGCAATTCCTCAGTGGTATTGATTTAACTATCATTTTGTGGTGGTAAATGAAACTCCAGATGTATCATTTAACACCACAAAACAAGGTGCTAGGCTCAGTATAGATTTGGGTTCAATAGTAAAACGTCATTAAAATAATCAAACAAATTTATTAAAAAAAAAATATATAATTACGTCCTCTTCCTGATTATCATAATAATACCTGTAATAAAAAACGACCAGATAAGAAATTACATTTTTACTTTTTAAAATTGACCCATTCGCTTGCGGCTTTTCAAACCTTTGATGCTTCTTTTTACCATGGCTAGGCTGTTTAACTGTGTTCTTTTTTTGGAAGGTTTTATCATCAAAATGCTTTCTGCAAACAAATTTTAATTCATTAAGTTTTTCAATTGATAAGTCCTCATTGCCTGTCATCTTCACCCATTTTTACACCTAAAAATTATAGCATCGAAAATATATCGATGTTTGTAAAATGTTTCGATGCACCCCTCTATTACTGAGATTACTGTTATTATAATAATATTTTGTTCCAAAATGATGTAGGGACTACTAGGTGCCTATAAATTGATATATTAGTTTAAGTTCTAATCACCGCCCCTCATCCAGGGGAAATCTGGCCATAAAAAACCGATTATTACCATATTTGGATTTCGTTCACAAAGAACGAAATCCACATACTTACCTCGCATTACACTTCATACACCTCTAAATTTTGGTGGAAAACTGGAATTTATAAGAAACGCACTCATGTTTATCATGCTAGCAGCCCTTTAAACCTTATCTAACAGTATTTATTACAATTTAAAACGATTATTGAGTTCGTAAACAACATCTAAACATTGCAAAAATTGACAACTGACGCTGAACTGACTGACTGACTGACCAATTTATGTGCTGGAAAGAGGGAGAAGCTAATATCTTCCATTGCATCAAGTTTAGCCATATAGCATAGTTCGTTTTCTTCAATAGTTTGTGGTTTTCTTTTTTTCATGTCGCAGCAGACTGGGCAACTCTATCAGAAAGCGCTATAAATTCTTTGATAGATTTCCAACGTGTGTTACCAAGAAACCTACTCCATTGTAGCTACCGTTTCCACAATGAAAAAAGAAGTTGTCCCTATGCTTTAAGGTGTTTTCACCTTCTCGTCTTATTTCCGATAGACCTATAATATCCCAGTTAATATGTTCGAGGACATGCTCGAGTTCTACTAGTTTTTCTTCTGTTCGTAGAGTTCGGACATTATAAAAATGTTTAGTTTTTCTGAGTCTGGGTTGTTTGACAGTTTAAGACACTCGCCTGGAGATTCACCTGGCCCCTGTCTGTAGGGGTCATCAGCCTACTATCATCAGCGTCGTACCCCGAGTCGCCAGGCACTTGGGGCAAATTATTTGTATTGTGATTCATAAAGGAAGGGGTTTGGACCGTTGTACCCACCACGCTGGTCCAGTGCGGGGTGGTAGGTAGGGAGCCAGAGCCTTGTTTGTTGGTCGGCAGGGTGTAACCACGGGCCGGTGAGGTTGGCTTGGGTTCCGATGGTGCTGTTTGAATCCCCTTACACCCCTGATCATAATGTATCATAATTATTGCATTTAGGTCCTTCTGGATCTCCTCAGAAACTCCACAATGATCTAAATTTTCCTTCGGCAATACATCTCAGCATTTTCAACTGCAAGTTCTTGCGAGTGTGGCGAGATTTGGTAACTTATAATCTGAGGAAAACTCATATGCCAATGCCGGAACATCTGGAGCAGGAGGCTGTCATCAACAAAGCTATCCCTCAAACTCATCCATGGTTGCTTGGATTGGAACATAATGTCTGTTGGTTATTATCTGTCAATTTTTACGTTTTGTTTCACATTTTATCAGATTTGAGGTTAGAAATGTTTTATTATTTTCTCGAAAACTAAGGTGATAAATTTGTAATCAGAAAGCTACCAGATTTGAGCCTTTTCACCCTCCAATTCGTGTTCCCGGAAACAAAAGTCAAGCCTCTGTCTCAGACAGACTTGAAAGTCAGTGGCAAATTGTTGCAGTGAAGTGAAAGTGTGGGTAGCCCTTTGTGTAGTGGTTCAGTTGCAGGGGTAACAGTAGATGTTAGGTATAGTTATTTATAACATAATTATTTTATTTATTATTTTAAAACATAATTATATTACTGATCTTTTTTTATAATATAATAAATTAAGTACTTATACCACATGTTTTGATTTGGAAAATTGATCATAAAGATTACCTGCTGCCTGTTTGGTCGCATGCATTGTACCTACATCAAAATAGCCTATGTCTATCCCCTAGATATAATATATTAGCTTACTAAATTCTATCAAGATTCGTGCAGCTGTTTAGCCATGAAAAGGTAAATACAGAGGGACAGAGACACTTTTGAATTTATATATTAGTATGGATAAAAAATGCTAGTACTTCACCACATTAATAATAAGAGAATATTATACGTCTCTGAAACACAATGTTACATACTCAGTGAAGACTGAGAATAACTGCAGGAAAGACGAAGCAAACATCCAAGTCTAGTACTAATGTACTGACTTTATCAACTTTGATGAGGGTATAGAGAATATGACTTTCAAAACTATCATGGTTTTGCACATAATTTTCACTCAAAACGGGATATTTACCATGATATATGAGTTTTTCTGCTTCTCGATATTTCGGCACAGTGGCACAGTGGCACACTTTGCGGGTGGATGTTATTGGCAGACAAAACGGTCTACCCTCTTTCTCAGTCTTTTACTACGACCATTACCCCTACTACCTGTTTCACTGTCACTAACAACTCGGTCACGATTACGACACACAACACTCACGGTATCTGGACGCATAACCGGTACCTCACTTTTACGATTTCCAAACATCCGCACCACAGGGTTCCAGGCTCCAGACAATTGAAAACCGTCTTCTCGATTGAAATTCCTGTGTTTGGTAATCTCTATTGCCTCTTGTACCAATCTTGGGATGTAATGTTTTTCAGTTGAGATTACCTGTGGATTGTGTAACTCGATCCAGTGGTTTGAGCCAGATTCTAGTACATGTGTAGCTATGGCCGACTTTTATGTGTCCATATTTTTGACCGCCCGGATGTGTTCTGTCACTCGACAAGCTATGGTACGTTTTGTTTGGCCGATGTAAGAGCTCCCACAGCTGCAGTCAATCTTGTACACTCCTGGTGTTTGAAGAGGAATCTTATCTTTAGGTGAGCGCAGGTAGTGTGAGATCTTCTTAAAAGGAGTAAAAATTGTTTTTATGGACAATTTTTGCAGGGCTTTCGCAATTTTGTCCGTCACTCCTTTGATGTACGGTAGAAAAGCAGGTTTTCGTTCTACTATACATCTGTGGGGTTTAGGCCTTTGTCTAACTGGAAAAGATCGAAGCTTGTATCCATTTTTACGTAGGACATACTGAACATGAGCTAGCTCACTCTTTATGGAGTACTCATCACATAGGTCGAAAGCACGGTTCGTGAGATGCATTACAACCGAGTTAAGCTGCCGAGGGTGATGGTGTGAATCAGCATGGAGATATCGATCCGTATGGGTCGGCTTCCTATAAACCGAATAGCCTAAATTACCATCATCACGAATCTGTACCATCACGTCCAGGAAAGCCAAGCTTCGATCACTTTCTATTTCATACGTAAACCGCATCTTGGTATGTACGCCATTTAGGTATGCCAAAAGGAGTTCAATCTCATGTTTATTGCCTCTTACAATACAGAAAACATCATCAACGTACCTTTTCCACAACTTCATTGGCAAGGGGGCAGAGCATATAGCCAGGTTCTCAAAATACTCCATCCATATATTGGCCACTACGGGAGCGACGGGACTTCCCATGGCAACACCATCAATTTGTAGGTAGTAATTTTCCCTATACAAGAAATAGTTTGTGGCCAGAATATGGTATAAAAGCTTGGCATATTCTGCTGGGATACCATTTCTCTGTATTCTAGTCTCTATCACCTTCATACAGTCGGCTATAGGGACGTTTGTAAAGAGGGATTCCACATCAAAACTAACCATCACCTCACTCTCATCAACCGTTGTCTGCTGAAGAATCTGTATGAAGTGACGTGAGTCTTTCACGAAAGATGATGTCAGGCCTACAGAAGGTTGCAACACACCCGCTACATGCTTCGCCAACTCGTAAGTAGGTGAGTCAATCTGACTAACGATGGGTCGCAGCGGAGCATTCTGTTTATGCACATTAGGTAGACCATACAGTTTAGGTGGCTGGATGTTTTTAGGGCGCAACAGGTATTTTGTTAGTTCCTCTCCTATAGCATATTGGCACTCCTTTATAATTTTCTGGGTACTACGATGTATTGTAGCCGTCGGATTGTAATTCACCAGTTTGTATGTGTTAGTGTCTTTCAACAAGTTAAGGATTTTATCCTCGTATTCTGTGACGTTCATAACTACCTTAGCGTTCCCCTTATCAGCCTTAAGGACCAACAAGTTGGTATCTTGGCGGAACTCTTTTAACGCCATCAACTCATCCTTAGTAATGTTGGGTTCTGGAGGTTTAGTATGACGTAATATAAATGCAATGTCCTGTCTAAGACACTCCGCGTCACTTCCTGGTATTCTATTATAACGAATGACCTCCTCCACATCCAATAAAAATAGGATTTTGATATTACACTAAGTAAATACTTATTTAAATATACCATAAAAAGATATATACAATTAATAATACATTTAAATTCATAGACTATACTTGTCATGATGCGTAGCATTTCATTTTATTTTGCATATTTATTTCTGCCAATGTCCAATGGATCCACCTTCGAGACACAGGACTGGCTCAAGCTAAGCTATCAAGCGATACTATGCTGAGACAACCCTTGTTGAATTAGGCTGACGATTAGAGCGGCTTCTGTGGCTGTGGTTTCCATTTTTCTTAAGTTCAACTGTTCCCAGTAAAGTAAAACATTGGTCTGAAGACCAATTTTCATAAAAGCCCATTTTTTAAATGCTTTTTATAGGAGTTATTTGTTTAAAATTTTATTATTTATTAACGTTCCTTACGTGTAACACAAGGTGAATACTTATTGGTTAAGATATTGTAAAATAAAAATTTAATTGTCCCTAGTCAGGGCGCAAATTGTAATATAAAAATTTAAATACTACTCTAGTTCCTGTTGAGAAAGCCAATTGTAATAATTAATTTTAATAGTAGTCTTCCAAGCGACAATTGTAATAATAAAAAAATTCAAATAGGGTCTCCTGTCAAGTAAAAAGTTAAATTAAATGTACCATGTGAATCAGAGGCACCGCATTTGCGTGGTTCAAATCGTACCTGAGTTCGCGTAAACAAAGAGTTATGTTGGGTAATCATGTTAGTGATTTTTCAGAGCCAGCTTTTGGGGTGCCACAGGGCAGTGTTCTAGGCCCCAGTTTGTTTTTAATTTATATTAACAGCCTTTGTACTCTGCAAATACCGAAAGCAAAAATCTTCATGAGTGGCTACAGTTAAACCTGCTAACTCTCAACACCGATAAGACCAAGTACATACCTTTTAGTATATCCAAACAAACATCCCCTACTAATCAGCTCGACATCAAATTGCACAATGACCATTCATCTACAGCACAGTGTACTTGCCCATCTATTGATAGAGTTGACACAATCAAAAACTTAGGAGTGCTGATAGACGAGAACCTCTCGTGGAAAAACCAAATCAAAGTGATGTGTAGTAGATTGAGAAAGCTCTTATACATTATTAAGAGTATCAGATCGTGTGCAGATGATATAACTATAAGGCTGGTCTACCAAGCCCTGTGTCAGTCGGTGCTATCGTACTGCATAACAGCATGGGGTTCTGCTTGTAAAACCTACCTAATCAGACTGGAACGCGCTCAGCGAGCTGTACTAAAGGTTGCCTACCACAAGCCTTTCCGCTTCCCCACGGTTATGTTGTACCACGAAGTAAAGCACCCAACTGTCAGACAACTTTTTATTTTAACAAACACACTTAAATTCCACAAAACCGCATTAACCACAATAACTAAATCACACAGTCAGCGTCGCTTAGTCTGGAACACTCCTAAAGTCAAGACCAGTTTTGGTAAGCGATGTTATGACTATCTAGGACCATTTATATATACAAAATTAAATAAAAGACTAATTTTAATAGAACTAAATAAGAAACTGTGCAGAAAGGTTGTGCTGAACTGGCTTATTACTCTCAATTATGACGAAACGGAACTTTTACTACAAACTCCTTCATAAAACAACATAGACCATAACAAATATATCCTGCTCTTATTATTACGGGTCGTACTAAGTAATAGTTACCTATCTACTACTACTTGAATTTCTACCTATTTGTATTTCTGTTTTTTGTTTTGCCCTATTTTATTTTGTTTAAAATTATAAAATTGCCGCACTCTTTTTTAGCGAGTAACGCAAATCAACTTTTGTTATTTAGCTAGCAACAACGCTCGACGAAAGAGGCTAACTACCCACAACACAGGTTTTCCTAGGGTGGGAGTTAGCGTTCTTATCAATTTCAAAGTACCTACCTATGTTTGAAATTTGTAGTGTTCAAATCTTATGTTACAACTTGTTATGTTCTATAAATTATGTACCTATTATACGAATAAGCCAAATTATAGGTATAAATGTACATCTCTGTTTACAAACAAATAAATAAATAAAATATGATTTGCATAAATGAAAAATTCTCGGGCGCCAGACAGGAGGTATCCCAACTAATTAATTAAACTTACCGCGGATAAACAGCCGTTGCACTGGAACTTCTAATCTCAGGTCGGGAAGCAAATGAAAGTCTAAATGGGTTATAGATGGTATAATTTTGTATGCTTGAAGTTTGTTTGATAAAGCTATCAAACAAACTTCAAGCATACAAATTTTAACTAGATCCTAAATTACATTTTTAACATTTCCTACGTTACCCTTGCATTTTTGTAAAGGAATAAATGTGCAATTTAAATACCTTGATGGTCCAGTCAATAATTAATTTTTAAAATACCGGAGCCCTCAACAAGGGAACATCCTGGAACACCTCCACGTGGCGTTGAGGTCGCGCTGGTGGGGTGTGTCCTAGAGCTCGAGTCCTCTTGGGGTGGCCCGGTATTGTTTTAATGTTTGTTCAAAGTCCAAAATGTGGGGGAGATGTGGGTACTTCATCACACGCACATTCCCGTAAAAAAACGTTTAAATGAAATTTGGAGTAATAAAAAAACGTTTTAAATAGAATTTTGAGTAATAAAAAAAACGCTATCGTCTTGCGTAGCTGGAACAATTAAATCACAATCATTAAACATTCTAGGAATGTTCAAAGAAAACCAAAATTTGTAAAAAAACTTACCGTTTTTTTGTAATAATAGGCGTGCTGGGTTGCACAGCCATCTAAAAGGTGGTAGATTGAAATTTAATCCGCCTGGAACAACCATTTTCACAAATAACAATCTCGTGGCGTCATTACGAAGAAAGCAAAACCACTCCATTTAATATGAAACTCACCGAAATAATTGTTCGGGGGATAACCCGGTGGCCTGGTGGAGATTTAGCGTCCATTATAATGGCCAATTAACAAGAGATCCTTGTGAATTAAAGCGATCTCGTAATATTTGTTGATACTACATATCAACACGGTTGTCGGCAGAAAAGTAAAGAGGATGTTGATTGTCGACCATAGAGCGATGAAAACCCTATCGTCAGACTCCAAAAACTAGTAGTCTTCTCTTTGCTCGTCAAACCAATCAATCAGTTTAAAGTTACCAACTAAAATAGTTCTAAAAAAACGGCAATAAAAATGACCTTAAACAAGTCGAACAATACTGAACGGACGTACTGTCAAAGTCAAAATCTGGTACAATGACAGGTGTAGCAGAATAACTGGTTGGATGCCAAAAGGCTGAAGTAGACTGGCGTGACAATAACCAACTCGAATCTAAAAGTAAACAAACCATTTTCGAGGTTAGATTCCCGATTTACATGTATGACGCAAATACGTCGTTACAATATAAAAAGATTGATAGCTAACAAATTTAGCTTTCAAATGATGTACCACAATCCATAGTTCATTGAACAGAAATTGTAAAAAAATTGTCTTGAATTACTAGCGATGAAGCAATTCCAGTATAAAGCAAGGAAGTGTAGTGAGACATAATAACTGATGGGAGAAGCCACTGGCTCCTGAAACACAGTCTTTTCTAGTTCGGAAGCCTATGGGTAAATTATTGATCTGTAACATTGTATTATGGCAATAACTTTTTTTGTTTGTTTGTTTATATAATTTTAATGGTATTGTTGCTCCGAAGCGGATGAACCTATTTAAATATAGTTTTTTTTGTTTGAAAGGCGATCTCTTGCGCGTGTTCTTAAAACTATGATTTAAAAAAATCAGTATAGAGCTAGAGTAGATGATATTCAAACCATTCGAATATGGTTAGCTCGTGTTCTAGTTGTCCAAAGGGATCTGAGCAACTTCTGCAGGTCTATATTTCAATTCATGGTCAAGGTTTCAATAATATTGCAAGAACATGGTACCCTTAGACCTAATGGTACAGCATTACACCAGGATACCCAACTAACATCTCACCAACATTCAGCAAAGTATTGTGTTTTTATTGGACTGGTCACATGGAAATCATTGCCAATAAAGTACCTATATCTATATAAACTTTATCAGCCTTACTTATAAACTCTATAATATCTTACAAAAGGGATGGCACTAAGTATTTTAAACAATAATTACATATTGGTAGAAATTGACAGACATTTATTTGAAAGCTGTATTTGTGTACGGGGTTTAACATTTATACCTCTCCATCCACAGATATCAGACATCTACTAAGAAGAATGCAATCTTAAATGGCAGCCACCTATCAATGACAGTGACGCACTATCTCGTCGAGAAACTTTATACTGAGTCTGGTAGATGGATGTCGGCTCTGAAAACCAGATTCCATGGGAGGGATTAAGAACTTAGGGCCCGGGCATGAGTATAAATTCATTCTGTGGTTAATAATGAAGGAGCTTCTGAGCTATTAGAGGGTGTACACACTATCATTGCTATTAATCTGTTTGGTGAGTTTTTACAAGCCTTATTTGTTTTTAGTTATACCTATTTGATTTGTACACTTTTTGATCATAGTCTGGTTGACTGTATTTAGGGAAATTTATACCTACAATTTATTTCTAAACATAAGTTTAGAAAATATAAATCTCTACTAATATTATAAATGCGAAAGTAACTCTGTCTGTCTGTCACGTTTCACGCCTAAACCACTGAACCGATTTTGATGAATTTTGGTATAGAGATAGATGGGACCTTGGCGAAGGATATAGGTTACTTTTTATGTAGGTATCACCCGCACGAAGCCGCGGGCAGCACCTAGTTTATATATATTTTTTAAGCATAAGTTTAGTAAATATACATTTACCTACTTAAATACCTAGGTACACCTTGTTTACCTTGATTTATTTATTTTATTAAACAAGTAGCTATATATTATGTCACAATGTTGAAATTGAGTGTCCTTATTAAAATTGATTGGTTCACTTTTCACTAAGCACTGAGTTATTACTTCGCAGCCAGTTGTATACATCTTACTTTACCCCACTGTTCTCACAATTTGTACTCTCTGATTTACCCTGGAGGGCACATGTTTGTTTGAAGCATGTTTGTACTTGGTACAACTTTAAGTAAATTCCTTAAAATGTGTCTATTCCACCTGAGTGTAGGTACTGTTCAGCCACACACCTCAGTATTTAATAAAATCGGACATCAGAGATAGTGTGATCATTGCCAACTACTTTGACCCGATCTCTTCTCTTTCTTCTACATGTTAAGGAAAAATGAATGGTAAAAACAAAAATCATGTTTAGAATCCATCAGGAAATTTGTCTATGAGAAATGAAACGATCTTCCCCGTTTTGCTAGAGAAATAAAAACAAAATCATGCGAGTAACGCATGTTAAAATTATTTTATAGGAAAAGAATACCTGGGTGAATGACCGAAATAGCATTTTCATTTAGGCACTTCCGTGCTTTGGAGGGCACTTGAAGCTATCGGTCCTGACTTTTTAAGAGTAGTTAAGCCAAAGGTGTAGGAGTGCATATTAGCTCTAAGCCACTGACTCGAACAAAGTAGTAGTAGTAAAATAATGGTCTTAAATCGTCTATATTCGCAGGTACAACATAGTGAAGCCGCCAGTTTGGCGTGGTGGAACTATTGCGTGTGCTCGACGGCACGTGGCAAACCGTGGACTCTTTCACCAGCGGGATGGTAACCTTCGGCCGGGTGCGTGCGGTATATGCATTTTTTGGGGGGCCTTTGTACGACGATTTCAAGGTAGGTTGTTCGTTGTGCCGTTGCGCTTTCTATCTACCTCATTCTGTAATTTTTACTGGTGTCTCTCATTAATTACTACGGGTAAAAAGGTGTTCATGTTGAGGGACGAATATCTTACTAATATTATAAACGCGAAAGTTTGTATGTATGTTTGTTACTCTTTCACGCAAAAACTACTTAATGGATTTTTATGAAACTTTACAATAATACAGCTTATACATCAGAATAACACATAGGCTATTATTTATAAAGATATTGAGTGAATTGTAAAAAATATATCGATAGGAGTGTCAAGTAAGTAGGAAAAAAATCTGCCATCTGCGAGCTATTCTGGCGTGCGCTGTCAAAATTACAATTTACCTAGTTAGAATTACACGAAGCACCAATTCTGCGCAGACGAAATCGCGGGCACCAGCTAGTTCAAAATAATTAAGAAATACTGATGTAGACAAACAAATAAACTTGCTCACGACTGTTGGTAATCCCCAGGCTTGTCAGGCATGACGGTTCCTCAAATATCTAGTTACCTTTTAAATGACGCCTAAACATTATATTTGGAACATGCCCACACTTTGCACACCCGTGACTAATGATCGGAAGGCCAGGGTGCTACCACTGCAACGCCAATGCTCTCACTGGTTACTGGTGTGGGATTGTGAAAAAAAATGTTGATATAACTTTGTATTGTTTCAGTTCATTCTCCGTTGTCATACTACAAACGAAGACACTAATATTTTCGACTGACCTTTATTTAACTCGAACTGTCCCAGTCGTTCGACCAGGAGCTTATATTGAACAACACACGCAATGCATTCATATCCTCGCAACATCTCAAGTTCAAAACAAAACTGTTCGCTCTGTCTGCTGACCAGATTCTGTACACTATAGTACACGCACCAAAGTACGGGATACTGCATCTGTCTATAGGCAAGCACCATTTACAACTGCACAGTACGTTCACACAGCAGTATGTAAACAACAATCAGTTATGGTACCGCTTACATAGACGAGCGTACTCTCATATTCGGGACGAACTTTCGTTCGTGGTCGGAGCGACGGAATGCGATAACATAACCGACGTGTTGACTAAAGACACACGACCGGCGCCTTCCCTTCCGAGCACAGCTCGAGCCGCGTCCACACCACCTTAGAGCGGCTGCAAGTCCTGGAAGTCAACTCCAACATCACGCATCTACCGAAGCACGGCAAAATCTAAGTCGTGAAGGAAATACTTCGCGATAACACCACCTACTTCAATTTGCAGGACTTACATTCTGACAGGGCTTACTACGCTCACGACGACTCGTAAATCAGGCATGATTGTTTCACTTTATGGCGCTGAGTTCTGAACCAGAGGACTTTCAATACGTTTATTTCACATTGATTTCATACTTAAGAACGACAATAGTCCTGTGAGGGCCGGTAATAGCATATTCCATATAGTTCACGGCGGGGCTAGACTGATCACCGCCAGGGACTTGAGTTACTCTGATGCGGACTTGGATACAAAGCCTTCACACATAATGTACACGGTGCAAAGTTTTACCAGATAGAACTTTGAGGAGATAAAGTATGAGAAGATGGCGTTTTGGATATCGGATTCACGGTAGGTATTCTCATTACTCTGATCAACTGGTTATGCATAGGAGCTGTAGATGACGCGTTATTGCGTATATTATTAATTATTATCAGTCATCTGGTCACCTTAATACAAGCTATACTTAATTTATGTCTAGATTGTGTGCGGTACATTGTGCACCAAAATTTATTTATGGTTGTAAAAGCCGATTTGTGTCTGAAAAGCTGACTGACATATCTGTCTATTGCTCGCTGTGATAAATTAAATATGTGCATATAAAAATATGTCATATTAAATGTTTGCTGTAAAACACTGAATAGTTTACACAGTTCCTCTATCAAGTCGCTTATATCTCATCCACAGGGCTGAGGTTTGAGACCAGTGTTCACCAGAAGACTCTAATGCGTTGTATGAAACACTGAACTTTTCATTATCAACGACGAAGAAGAACAACAAACATTATAGCGATGTTGCCACCTATCGACTGTATGCATAACTGTATGTACCTATGCATATGCATAACCATGTTTTTATCCTGTTATTATATTGACCAGATATATTTGTACCTACCTACGTTTGAGTACTATGTAAATAATCCCTTAGAATTTAGTTAAAATAACCAATAACAAATTTATAGATTTCTAAAATTTGTTGATGCTAAAGCTGTTATTCGCTATTATTGTATTGATGCTATCATAGTATTTTGAATGAACTATTTTTCATTCTATTGGTATTAATTGATTGTGTTGCTTCCTCTCAATGAACTCATGAAACATTGACAATTTTAATTTTTTTCTGCCAATTCAAAAGATTTTTGATAAATACCTAATGCATTTGTACGATGTTAGTTCAATGGTTACTACTGTTTTTTATTTGTAGGTACCAATTAGGGAGGCAATGGAATTTAAATTAAACAATGTAATAAAGTGTTTCAGGCACAAAATCTAGCACTATTTTTAACTTACATGTTTTTGGCGCAAAATATACGTGTATCTACGTGTTTTTTATTTATTAAAATAAGACAGTATGTTGAAAATTTCCATCTGGATCGTCGTTGCATGCTACGGAAGATACTTAGTGTTCAATTTTATTACGAAATCTTTGGTATGTAAAGTTCTGAAATTCATCTACCTACATCTGTGAATACAAGTAAAGGTGATATGCGGTCAGTAGGTACTGTAGGTAGGTATTATAGGTAAAATACCTCCGGATAGGTGACTAGTGTTATTTTCATCTAAGTGCTTTCATGCTTTGAAGGTCACGTTAAGCTTTCCGTCCTGGCTTTTCAAGAGTTACTAGGTCATGACGGGGGTTTTGGGCGTCCTATTAACTCGTCACTAGACGTCACTAGTGTTGGTCACTGTCTTATACGAAAGTATACTAACCTAACTAGGTAAGTAGTATTTACCTACAACTTTCGTGCTTAATGTCTACAAAGGTGCTGAGTGTCTTAGATATTGGTCCGTGTTGAGCTTTTATTTTCAAAAAAGAAATCGAGGGTGTTATTCACAACATTAAGAAACACAGTAAACTCATTCCTGTTCAAGTCTGAAGGTGTAAGAGATAACACTGCTAATTAATGGCCAATATCGATATTGCATAAGTAAAATCTTTGTTATTTTATCACTTTAACGTTTACGGCTTACTAACAATCAATTCTGATTTAGGTACTATAGGTCGATTAACTGCTGATGCCTGCATCCCTGTATACCTATATATACTCTTAAAGTATTATGTGTGAGTCATGCAACTCTAATCTCAAAGTTCAAATATGTCATACATAACCGGGTGATTAACCTCATACAGACTTATCATTCCAATAGAGTCCAAAAAGTAGATGTAGGTGGTGATAGGTCTTTAGGGACAGTAATTGATATAAAGGTACCATAGAGTTAGATATAGGCCCTTTTATGATCCTAGTGTAAAAGTTCTTAACTGGTTCATACAGTGAACCAATTTTTTTTTACAGAAAATCAATAATGTTTTACTTAATGGTAAAAAACTAAATGTATTAAATTCACTTTGCCAAATGTATATCTGGACCAACATTGAAATTAATGCGAGGCAGCAAAACTTGTAGAATCCATGATTACCTAGGTATTCACATTGATGCTAAACTACTGTGGGGTTAAAAATGTTGGTATGTCATTTGCTGGTAGGCTTAGTTCCGTTGTATATGCAATTCTAATGATTATGATGATGCTACAGCTAGACTAGTTTATTTCAGGTACCTACTTTCGTAGAGCTATGTCATATAGCATCATCTTAGCTAACAATATAAAACGATTTGTTTTTTAAAAAAGGGCAATATTTGCTATTTATAAAATAAAACCACAAGAGTCAGAGATATTTTAAGAAATTAATATTCTCACAATAGCTTCACAATCACAATATATACATAGATGATAATTGATTATACACTCATAAAAAGGATTTCAGCAATATAATGATCTTCATAGAATCAATACTAGGAAAAAAACAAATCATACATCCCAAGTTTTGACTAAAACAAGTAAATGAGTCCAATATGGGAAACATTAAATTTGAAGTAAACATTGCTCACAACACTTATACACTCATCAAAATAAAGATAGATTTAAGCTATATATATATAATGATCTATAATAATATAACAATAATATAATATAATGATCTTCATAGAATCAACACTAGCAAAAAACAAATCATACATGCCTATGTTTTGACTAGAAAAAGTAAATAAGTCTAGTATGTGAAACTTTCAATTTGAAATTAACGTTGCTCACTACACTTAACACTTAGATTAATTTGAGTTCACCTTTACAAAATGTGGTCAACCGCATGCATTCTCAACAAACTTATCTGCCTAAAAGTCTTTTTACACATACAGCACTTAAACATTGTCACCGCATCCTCCATATGTTTCCTGCAGCTTAACGGTCCAATGAGTGGATGGTTTAAGTTGTTGTGAGAACAGACATAGCTGCCAGATGTTCTGAATCGACCAACACATAATGAGCAAGAGTTAACATGCTTTAAATCATGTACCTTAATGTGCTCGTCAAATATTTTTTCAGAGAGATTTCTATATCCACACTCTTGGCAGTAGTAATATGACTTTGGAAGGTGTCTAACAGATTTCAACTGTTTAAGTTTGGGTGTTACAATTGGTGTGTTTTTGATAAGGTTTTTCTCACTGGAGTTATTGTGCTTGAATATGTTTTCCATGATGGTCTTCTTGGTTGGTGGGTTAAGCTTGATTGATATTTTGTTAGTTTTCTTGTAATCATCAACCTCTGAAGGCTCCTTGGATTCAGTTGTTGAGTTGTCTGTGTCTGATATGGGCAAATCTTCTGTGCACATAAGATCAATTACATCATAATCCATAGGCTCAATTTTAACTTCCACAGTATATGCTTCTCTGACCTCTGCACTGTCTAATGCTTCAACATTCACTTCTTCATCTTGGGTTAAAACCACTGCTGGTGATATGACTTCAACCTTTTTGTACAATGGTAAAACTACTACTTCTGATGGTAAGTCTTCTTTTTTCTCTGATGGCCAGTCTTTTGATGGTAAATCTTCTATGACTGCTGGTAATATAACTTCTACCTCTTTGGACAGGCTATCTTCATTGGGTATAAGTTTAACACTGTATGGGGGTCGTTTGTCTATTATTGATAAACTACGTAATGTGGTCACCGAAAATCTGTGAAGTGTGTTAATATTGTCTAGTGCCGAGATCTTGTTTTGCGTTAACTCAACTTTTCTGCGGTGCACTTCAGTGTGATATAGTTCCACTTTCTTCGACATTTGGAAAAAATTTGCAAATTTCACCAACTGAGAGTTACAAATGTAACATATTGTATCTGGCCGGTCCTTTGTAATAAGTTTAGCACCCGTGTATTTCTCGTAAATCTCTTGGTATCCAGTGTTGGATATCAAGTACATACGAATGTTGTGGGAAAAACACACTCTACAAATAACGACATTAGACATTATGTACTATCTTTTCGAATATATTTTTCACGAAATCCAAATCCGGACAGGTGCCCGCCGCCGCTGCAGTTTGATTTGCATGAACAAAATGTGTTTTGATATTGATAACTCAGGTCTAAATATCTGGCCTACGCTCGACTACGCATCCAAGATCATGAAAAATACGCACTGAAACAGATCTTCTTCGTTGACATGTGTCATAATAGTGTCAATTTTGCCAGTGTCAAGTGTTTTTAATGCTTTCAAACTTCAGTAATTTTGCGTGACACTGGCTGGCATTTGAGTCTGTATTTTTCGTTCAAAAACGTTCCGTGTCCAACAGATTAGTGCTCACCTACATCATTTCACACAGCACCATCTGGCCCCAAAGTAAGCAGAGATTGTGTTATGTGTACCACATGACTGATAAACTAGGTACTTTTATAGAATATATACACAATATACAGTCGTGGACACCTAATTAGGGACAGTTTCTAGTTTACGGAATTGTTAATTTAATTTATCTTTTCCAACAAATCTAAAAAGAATTGCAGATTTGTTACATGCAGGTAAATATAATTAGTCATTAAAGTCCAAATAAAAAAAATTACCAACTCCTTGAACACCTTATCTTTTACAGTATCGCTGATAGATTACCAGTGCTGTTTGTACATACAATGCTAGCTGGCCATATTATAATTAGGGACACTGAGTATGTCACGTTATTCTAATATGCGTTCTATTTTCGAATAATCCGGATTTATAATTTTATGTCGTGAAGGTTATTTTGAATGAAATGGGCAGAAATATAAATTGCAATGCACCACAACGAAAAATTATTATGAAATTTGTCGAGCGTGGGTGGCGTGGGTGGCCGAAACATAGCAGATTATTTAAATTGTTCAAAAACTATGGTGACCAATGCAGTGTGACATTTCAAGTGCAATAACACAATTACTTTAGATGTGCCAAGAAAAAAAAGATCGACAAAAACAACTCCCCACGAAGATAGAATGATAACCAGGTTTTTAGGCTCTGTTTTATTAAATTTATTAAACACGGAGTGTTTGGGGCAGACGTACCTAAGAGCCGGTGTATTAGTGAAGACCGTACCGATAATGTACTACAGTATTGTACACTATAAAAAGGTTTACAAAAAAGTCCGCGATGGTATACGTCTATCTCTTAGGGATAACCATGTAGTATAATAAGTATCAGCATTGCACCCGTGCCGGGGCGGGTCGCTAGTGTTATAATAAATATCTCATATAAAAGCAGCTATGTACAAATTCACAATATGGCTCTCGAAGAGGTCTGCCCAAGACTATAGGCTAGGGGTAAACCTAATTGTCGGTGTGGCTTACCCGCCGATCGTGGTGGAGTGCCTGCCGAACTGGACGGCGCACTTTGACGCGATCCGCACAAAGCTTGGATACTCCGCGAATGCCCGCCCCCTAGGCAAGAGGGTTCGCTTCACCCCGCGTTCGCCGGAAGAATAAAGGACGATCCAAAGACACCTCGTAGACGCTATGACGGAAGACCCAGCAATCAGCTGGTACTCCTATAGCGTCCCAACGGAGCTACCAACAAAAGTAGCCATCCGCGGCCTCCCAGCCGACACAGCACCCGAGGGCATCATGGCAGCCCTCTCGGATTTGAACTTTCCAGTAAAGTTCGTCCGTCAAATCCGAGCACAAAAGGGCCGCGCCGGGTGCCTATTCCACGCGCAATCATGCCGGGGGTTCGCATCGAGCACTGGCGTGGCGCGGCTAACCGCGTAGCGCAGTGCCACCGATGCCAAGCCTTCGGCCACGCCTCTGCGAACTGCCACCGTCAACAGCGCTGCGTCCGCTGCGGAGGGCAGCACTTCGCGGCGGACTGCGCGCGGCCCGTCACCGATAAGCCCAACTGCGCGAACAGCGAAAGCGAACACACCGCCAACGACCGCCGCTGCCCAGTCTACCGACGCGAGGCACGCAAGCGAGGGGTGCGGGTTCCACCCCCCCAACCAACATCGACTACCGCCAGAGGCCGCTAGACCTCGCCAGCCACCCGCCCAGGAGGGCGCGACCCAGCACCCGCCGCCCAGCTGCTGCCCGAGCGTCCGAGGGCCCAACCAGTACAGCCATACCCCAGTACCTACCGCCTAGTAACCGCACCAAGCAGGACCTCAACCCACACAGCGGCCAACGGACCCACTGAACGAGGAGCCCAACTCCCTACCCGTAAGAGGAAAGAAAGGGCTAGGAAAAGGAAGAGGAGACCAGTGACCTCTTCCACTCCGAACCAGTCCAGCAAGGCCTTAAAACGAAGCCAGTACCCGTGAAAACCGGAACAAACGAGACAGCCCGAGAAATACCGCTCCCACCACCGAGGATATTATTTTTGAATGTTGCTGTGTAGCAAGCGCGACAGCAACATTCAAAAAGAATATCCTCATACCGACCGTGCTTTTAGCACGCAAAGTTGAACCACCAACGCAACAGCCACAGCGAGGAGCAAGCCGCAGGCCCAGCGCGCCCCCACGTAACCGCCTATTCGAGCAACCCAGGCGAGTATCAATGACGTCAATTCATACGAAGCCTCTCCTTGGGTTACAGTGGACACAACCACATACATTTTCTTACAGGAGCTTAATACACGAGCGTAGCCTCTCCGTGCGCCGCGGTGGGCCCGCGCCTGTATTTAACTCGAACTGTCCCAGTCGGTCAACCAGGAGCTTATATTGAACAACATACGTGATGCATTCATATCCTCGCAACATCTCAAGTTCAAAACAAAACCGCTCGCTCTGTCCGCTGACTGGGTTCTGTACACTATAGTACACGCACCAAAGTACGGGATACTGCATCTGTCTACAGGCAAGCACCATTTGCAACTGCACAGTACGTTCACACAGCGATCAGTTATGTATGGTACCGTTTACGACCGTACTCTCATATTCAGAACGAATTTTCGTTCGTGGTCGGAGCGACGGAGTGCGATAACATAACCGACGTCATGACTATAAGACACACGCCCGCGCGCCTTCCCTTCCGAGCACAGCTCTAGCCGCGTCCACACCACCTTAGAGCGGCTGCAAGTCATGGAAGGATCTAGAATGGTAAATCTTTGCACAGACGCGGTCACTAACCTGATCTTCAACTTCACACATCTACCGAAGCACGGCAAAACCGAAGTCGTAAACGAAAACCTCAAGATACTTCGCGATTACACCACATACTTAAATTTGCAAGAGTTGCATTCCGACATTTAATTTAATTTATGGCGCTGAGTCCTGAACCAGAGGACTTTCAATACGTGGGGTATTTCACATCGACATCATCACTAAAGAAATCACAAAAAATCGACAATAGTCCTGTGTGGGCCGGCAATAGCATATCCATATCCATATAGTTCACGGTGGGGTCTGATCACCGCCAGGGACTTGATTTACTCCGAAGCGGACTTGATACAAGGATTCAAATATTCAAAGATATTATTTTGCCAGAAAACATGTGCACAAGAGATGACATAAATATAACAGTGTGAAACAACAACTACTTTAAGTAATATATCAGTCAGCGGCACAAACTCGTTATTGGGCGCAGCTAAAATGCATGCTATTTCACCTAGCTTAGTGTGAGAAAAGGATAGACGTGCACCAAGGATAGAGATGAGCAGTAAGGTGATAGCGTGATTATAATTTCGAGTCATATGGTCAGATTAGACTATGATTTCTAAATAGTTTTATTTAGAAATCATAGTCTAATCTGCCTGTGATTGCGTATAAATAATGAATAGACCTCTGGCTCAAGGGTTCTCATGAAAAAACTACTGAATGTATTTATTTAAAAAAAGTTATTTGAGCTCTTGAATAAATAATCAATGCTTGTATAGGAATATTTTTTTAGTTTGCGTACTCCGTTTGTTATTTATTCACACTTAAAGTTGCGCTAAAATCAGTGATGAAAAACGTTTTTTTTGAGTCTTGTAGGTATCTTTCAAACTCATGTTATTTTTACAATTTTGTGTTGATACAAGCATAGATTATGACAAGACAAATTTATATCACATTTACTTTTGGTTGTTCATCATCAGACGGTGGTGTGATCACCCTTCGACGTTTGTATGGAAAGATAATCGACTAGTTCACTTTTAAGGGCTAGATGATGCTGTGTGAAATGTCCGGGATTTTTTATTTATAATAAATAGCAGCGGTCCCAGCACACTGCCTACGCCGTATTTAGTATATTCTATAGTATATCCTATTTTTTTATTTATATATATTCAAATTAGCTTTCTGACTCTAAGATATTAAGTTTTGAATTTCATGTTAGCTTCCTGTCTCTAAGATATTAAGTTTTAGACATAGTCAAATACCTGTGTCATGTCATAAAATATAAGTACGTGTTTTCTTGTCTACTTTAGAAATTAATTTTATATAAGAAGTCATAAATAGCCATGTTTAACGGGGATTTCGTCTTCAGCCAGAATATAGCAAGATACACAAACCACCTCGTTAAAAGTTTTGATAAAGTTTAATAATGTTTATAGAAAAGTAGGTACACAAACAACGTAAGACTTAGGTAGGTAGAACGGCACAATGATTTATAGTTTGTAGATATTACACAGTAGTTCACAGAACAGCAAAACGGTTAAAACAAAATGGAGATTGGTCGGGGCGTAGCAGAGAGTCACATGAACGCGTGTTAACATTGCATAGTGCCCCTGGGCCGACTGCCTATCGTCATGCGCGCCGCGGTGCTTGCATCGCCGCGTCCCTCGTTCAGCGCATGCGCGAGCCTTGCCGAGCGCGTGTTGCGTGCTCATTGGCTGCCGCGTTCATCGTTCCGTTGTAACGGACGGTAGGGTCCCGTGCGCGCAAATATAAAACCTCGAGCCTACCTAGAATGTAAGAGTTTCCTACCCACTTAAGATTCTCGCGTCACATTCTCCCCCGATAGCCCTACTTAGCGCCCTCGCAGTTGGGCTAGCAATCGGCTGTAAATCGGCGCGGTCTACCGCGCTTGCGTTTCCCCCTGATTGGAAGCTCTACAACGCCGGCAAATGGCGTGAGGTGCGAAGCGTGATATTTGCCTAGCCTTTCTCTAGTCTGAATGCTCTCCAACATGAAAGTGGTAGGACAAACTATCTGCTGTATTCGGTATGGGCCGTCGCGGCGCAGAATAAGTTTCGCTGATTGGCCGCGCCCTACATCGTTTTGCCCTTGAGTCTTTAGAAGGACGAGGTCTCCTGAGGACCTGATAGTCTGGTGGGGTTCGCCTTCCTTTGTCCACGTTACGTTTCTGGACTTCCTGCGCCTTCTCGTGTGTATCTCTGGCCTCGTCCAGTGTTGCTGCGATCTTCTTAAGGTATGGAGTTTTACCTGGTACGAAATTATCATTCTCTATGATGGCCCTCATATCCGTCGCAGTGTCACACGGAGCGCGCAGTTCTCTACCAAAAGTAAGGTAGGATGGAGAGAACCCGGTGCTGGAGGTAACAGCAGAGTTCATTGCAAACCTTACCGATGCTAAGTGCAAGTCCCACGTCGCGTGATCTTGACCCACAAGCATAGCCAGCTGCGGCTTGAGATCTCTGTTTTTCCTCTCGATAGGATTAGCTTCCGGATGGTAGTACGGCGTAAGCGATTGGGTGATTCCTAGCGCGTGACACACCTGCTGCATCACCTCGCTCACAAACTGTACGCCGTTGTCGCTGATGAGGCGACGGGGTACGCCGTATCTAAGGAAAACTTCATTTGTCAACGTCTGAGCGCACTCAGTACTGGTGGCGCTCTCTAGCGGAAAAAGTACGACCCACCGTGAACAAACATCCTCTACGATGAGGACCCACCTGTTTTTCTTGGGTGTTTCGATAAGGGGTCCGAAAAGATCCACTGAGACCACTTCGAACCGCCTAGAGACGGCGGCAGTCTGTAGCAATCCCGCCGGCTTCCGGTTGTCGGCCTTGTACCGTTAACAAGGGACACAGCCTTTAACGTAGTTTGCCACGAACGTGCGCATACCTGGCCAATAGTAGCGTTTACGGATGCGACTCAACGTCCGTTCCACGCCCAAGTGACCTGCTGTAGGTGCGTCGTAGAGTTCCGCCATGACCTTGCTGCGCTCGTGCTCGGGTACCACTAGGCAGGCGTCCTCGTCGCCTTCGGCCTCTAGGCTATACCTGTATAGTATTCAGTCGGACATCGTATATCCCCGATTTGTCCATGGTCTCCCCCTGGAGGGTTCGTCGGCTTCTAGATCGTCGATGATTTTACGTACCTCTGGGTCGTTTCGTTGGTTTTCTCGAACCTGGCCACCCTCGGCAGGTCAACGACCGTAAGACACAGGTCGCAATCTACATCTTGCGAGCAAACGGGTCGTGATAGCATGTCTGCTACTACATTCGACCGTCCAGGAGTATACTCAATGTATAGGTCAAACTCCTGCAACGTAAGAGCCCACCGGGCTAATCGACCGCTCGGAGATCTTTGATTCATCAGCCAACGAAGAGGCTGATGATCTGTCCTGACTTTAACTTTTGTTTCATCTATATAACCCCGGAACTTACTTACTGCCCATACGACCGCGAGAGCTTCCCGCTCTGTCGTCGAGTAGTTTCGTTCAGCGCTCGTGAGAAGACAGCTCGCGTACTCTATCGGTCTCTCATCAGGGCCTTCCCCCTGCATGAGAACGGCGCCTAAACAGTATGCGCTGCTATCCGTGCAGAGGACGAACGGCTTCGTCTCATCTGCCTGACGAGGGGCACTTACCAATAGAGCTTTGATTTGCTCGAACGCCGTCTGTTGCTCGCCTTCCCATTTCCATGAGCTTGATTTCTTGAGAAGACTAGTGAGGGGTCTCGCAACGTCTGCGTAGTTAGGAATAAAACGTCGGAACCAACTCGACGTTTGTAAGAAACACTTCAAGTGTTTGACGTTCTGTGGGAGGGCCATACCTTCGATCGCCGCTGTCTTATCGGGATCCACCTGGATACCTCCCGGGACGATGACATGGCCTAAAAACTTCACAGAATCTCGTGCAAAATGACTCTTCTCTCTGTTGACTCGTAGCTTGAACATCTCTAGGCGATCGAACACTGTTTCTTAGTCCGCAAGGTGCCTCTCGAAAGGGCCCGGCGACAACAGAACCAGATCATCTAGATACGCTAGGATTTCTACTTCCTTGAGGTTAGATCGGAAGCGATCGATGAGTCGTTGAAAGGTAGCGCCTGAATTACGTAAACCCATTGGCATGCGTTTGTACCTATACGTACCTAACGGGCTGGAGAACGCTGTTTTATCCTGGTCTTGAGGAGCCACATTCACTTGGTGATAACCCGCTTGAAGATCTAACGTCGTCATATACTCACTCGTCTTGGCCGCGTGGAAAATATCTTCGATGCGTGGGAGCGGATAACGGTCTGGTTCGGTAACCGTGTTGAGCTTTCGGTAGTCGATGCACAGTCTCCAGCTTTTGTTCTTCTTTGCGACGAGGACCACGTTGGTGGCCCATGGAGATTCCTCGATGACGTCATCTTGAAGGAGCTTTTCGATCTCTTTCTGCAGCGCTTCTTTCCTGTTCTGCGATAACCTATAGGGCGGAGATGCGATAGGCTCCTGATTGGCACTTACCTTTATATTGTGCGTAGCGAAGTCGGTAGCGGGCCCTTTAAGGGCAAACTGCGCGTACCTACTGTCAATGAACTCATTGAGCGTGTTTCGCTGCTCGTCGGTAAGCTTGGATCCTTCATCTTCACGCAAACCGAGGCTCACGGATTCGGCGCGCATCAACTCCGCCTCGGGCGAACTCGCTGCTGGGTATTCATACTCACGTACAAAATCGTGTGGACGATGTCAAGATAGGATAGGATAGTAAGTGATCCATATCTAACACAGAATCACGCGGAACACGTTTACGAATACGTCGGTCGAGGAGTCCGTACACTATGTCCACTTGAACTTCCTGGGCCAACCGATACGGTAACTGAGCCATAAGAGCTCTTCTCGCACTTATGTACTTATCGCTTGACTCGGCACTTTGCTCGTACGCGAATATTTCGCGGAACACTTTATACGCTGGTCGCGGGGCTCCGTACATTGCGCGCAGACGCAGCAGACGCAAGCTCGAGAAGAATTGGCAAGAAACTCGTCTTGGTCCTAGCGCTTTTTTATAATGATCCATCTTATAACTACCTTAACTACGAAATACTAATACAAGAGAGTTTATACATTTCAAGTGTGTCGGTTAACTGTCTGACGGCAGAGCGACATGAGGCCATGCATTCTTATCAATAATATAGTCATCTATATTATATTATAACTATATTTCTACTAGCTTTCTTCAAAAGACTACCTTTAATGTATGCTTTGAATTTCTTAATAGGTAGTTTAGTAGCATTTTTAGGAAACTTATTATAGAAGCGCACCGTGTTCCCCATAAATGACTTATTAACTTTTTCTAGTCGAAACCTAGGGATGTATAATTTATGTTTATTCCTAGTGTTGATTTTATGAAGGTCACTATTTTGCTAAATCCCATCTCTATTTTTATGTGTATATAACAAATTTTCATATATATATTGTGAAGCTATTGTGAGAATATTAATTTCTTTGAATTTTTCTCTCAAAGATTCTCGTGGTTTCATTTTATAAATGGCACGTATTGCCCTTTTTTGAATTACAAATATTTTACCAATATCAGCTGCTTTCCCCCAGAGAATGATGCCGTATGACATAACACTATGGAAGTAACTGAAATAAACTAGTCTAGCTGTAGCTTCATCAGTAAGCCACCGTATCGCACGAACTGCATATGCAGCGAAACTAAGCCTACCAGCAAGTGTTTCAATTTGTGGTCCCCACTGTAGTTTTGCATCAATATTAAGACCTAGGAAGATCGTGGAATTAACAAGATTCATTGCATCTACATTTATTTTAATGTTGGACGGGCTATGAATAACATTTGGCAAAGTGAATTTGATACATATAGTTTTTTTTTAATTAAGCAAAAGATTATTTACAGTGAACCAGTTAAGAACTAACGATAAGGATTCATTTACGTTATCGCAAATACTTGTTTTACCTCTATCAACTTTAAAAATTAAAGACGTATCGTCTGCAAATAAAACTATATCACAAATATTTTTACAAATAATGGTAAATCGTTAACGTATACTAGGAATAAAAAAGGGCCTAGTATCGATCCCTGAGGTACCCCTATATCAATAATTGATCCCAGAGACCTCTCACCACCCACGTCTACTTTCTGGACTATTGGATTGATAAGACTGTATGAGGTCAATCGCCCGGTTTTAATGCCATAATATTTTAACTTTGTGATTAGGGTTGCATGACTCACCCAGTCAAAGGCCTTAGATAGATCGCAGAATACCCCAACTGCATCCTGTGACTTCTCCCAGGCCTCAAATATATGCTTTAAGGGCGCTATACCTGCATCAGCTGTTGATCGACCTTTAGTAAATCCGTATTGATTACTATGTAGCAGGCCATTAACGTTAAAGTGGTATAATAACTGATTAAGAATTATTTTTTCAAAGATTTTACTTAAAGCAGGTAATATCGATATTGGTCTATAATTAGCGAGATCACTTTCACTTCCAGACTTAAACATAGGAATGAGTTTACTGTGTTTCATGAGATCGGGAAAAACTCCCTCGTCGATACATCTATTAAAAATAAAAGCTAAACATGGTGCAATATCTAAGATAATGACACCCAGCACCTTTGTAGACATTCCCCAAAGATCTTCTGTATTTTTTATATTAATTAACTTGTATGCTTTTACAATACTAGCCTCGTTAATGAAGCTAAAACTAAACTCATTCTTACATTTTGCAACACTAGATTCTAATAGAACGGAAGCTCTGGAGGCTGAAGAGTTTAACGATTTGGTCACTATTTTTGGTATATCTGAGAAAAAACTATCAAATGCATTCGCAACATCCTGTTCCTTTGTCAAAATTGTACCATTTATATTTAATTTGAACTGTATATTGCGAGCCCTTGATTTACCTGTTTCATTATTAATTAATTTCCAAGTTGCTTTTATTTTATTTGTTGAATTTTCTATTATTTTTCTCAAAAACAGTGACTTAGCCGCATGACAAACTTTTTTGAAGACTTTTGAGTAATTCCTAACATATAAGATAAAAACTGGATCATCTAACATTGTCTCTCTGGTAGCATATAATTCATAAAATGTATTCCTACTTCTTTAAATACCCGGTGTAGCCCAGTCGACAAATCGAGCACAATTTTTTGTTTTGCATGTTTTTACTGTAAATATATCAGCATGTTCTTTAATTATTAAATTAGACAATGTGGTGAAAAGATCATTTGGATCATCGATGCATGGTACAAGGGAAACTTTGTGTTCAATTCTACTTTGAAATGTTTTGATACGACTCTCTGTAATAGGTCGGTGAGTAAAGTTCTGAGCTTCAACTGTACGATCACAAGAAAAGGTGGCGCAGTGACCGTAATGGTCAGAACTAAAATGTTTTAGTACACACTTATGAACCGGTGTGCAACTGCAATAAATGTTATCTAGACAAGTGGCTGTTGTTAGTGTCACTCTTGTAGGTTCATCAAAAAGAGGACTTAAATTGAAACACTTATATAAGTTTAAAAGTCTTTCAGATAATGGATCAATCGGAATATTTATATTAAAATCACCACAAACAATTATGATCTTATCACAAGCTATTTTTGTGATGTGTTTGTGTGATTTTTTGTGAGCCATGTTGTTTAAGATTTGTTCTTTGAGGTCAATATTTTGTTTTGTAAATGAAATAATTTGTTTAACCTTATTGTACAATACAGTAACTGTGTTAAATTACTAAGTAATATAACCAAAGATAAAAAGATTACGATGTTTTGATTAAAAAAAAATTGTTAATTCTAAAGTTATATCGAAAATTGTTGGTCCTAAAGTTATATGTTATAAGTGTTATAATTATTTTGAATTGAGAACAGTTATAATTAAACGATGTTATAAATTAAAGCGTCTATTATTTAATCGCCAACCAGCTACGTATTCAATAGTTTAATAGAAAAAATATCATTAGGATACGGGCAGGAACATAATTATATAAAAGAAAAAGTCATTTTATTTTAAAGTAGGTGTTTTTATTATTAAGTTGTCACCTAGATATACTTAAAACTTATACCTATCTTCTAATTAAAGATAGTTCATTTGTACAAAATTACATAATAATCGCAAAAGCAGTTATAAGTACCTATAGACAAGTTAATAAGAAGGTAAATGTAGAGATTTTTGAATAAAAAAAAATACCTTTAACATACCTTTAATTGGTATGACAAAACCAAGTTGAGTACAGGAGCTAGATTATCTGCTGTATTATAATGTAGATCAAGAATAGTCGGCAAGAATTAAGAGGTGTACTTATCCCATTATTTCTATTGCGGCAAAAAAAGTAAAATCAGATCGGAACCATTTGGTTAGGTTATGTTAGAGTATAGAAAAGAGAAGAATATAGTTACTATTTTCCATGGTTCAGTTGACCGGACAGCTGTTTTTTCTTTTTAACTTTCAACTGTAACACGGAATTGTGCACGCCACCATAAGAGGTGATGCAGTGTTTTTTTACCACCACCAGCGATTGAAACAGTGGGAGAATCAGTCCCAGTATTTCTATCAATAGAAATACCTAAAATGGAAATAGTGGGATACACCCGAATTTAGGGAGGTCTTTATCCAACAATGGGAGCTATAGGTTGCAATACTTCACAATCTTAAGGTTATGCTAAGCGGTACGACAATAATGAGAGATACTCAACCTACTTACCTATATACCTATATACTAAACTATATACCTACTTATTCTATTTGAAACATCACTCTACGATACCTTAAGCTATAACATTCTTAAGTCTCGATCCCGTTATCACTGACCTATCGGATATTTATATTTGGGAGTCCGATTTAGGTGTCTCCTATTGATAGTGAAAATGGGCATCAGATCCTAGCGAGAGCCGAGAGCATCTTGACATTTGGTTTCTCTACAGTTCTCTTTGGTTTACGATTTTACAAAAGAGAAGTTACAGGTCATTTTGGTCTACTTATGAAACGACCATTTCCATTGACTAACGTTTTTATTCATTTAACTAGGTATATCATATTTCTATTAATCATGGTTTTTTTACGATCGTTTATATAATTACTAGTTCAACTCAGGCCATCATAAACTATAAAATTACTGAAATTACGAATAATAGGTACCTACCTAATATTATGCAAATATACTAAAGTCAGATCGAAGGACAAATTAACATTGTATGTAGTTTACAAATTTCATGATTCTATGTTTACGGCATAGGTAATTGACCGTATTTAGGCATTTTTTTTATTGTATTTTCTTAGAAGCTTGATTTTCGTACAACATCAAGAAACCGTAGTTTATCCAACCTTAGTTTTTTTATACTATAGGTACTTACGGATTTTTTTACTCGACACGTTTTTTAGGTTCACCTAAAAGGGTCTTAGACAAGTGATGCTATAAGGGTTCCTTTTTTAACCGACTTCCAAAAAAGGGGAGGTTCTCAATTCGTCGGATTTTTTTTTCTTTTAACTTTTTTTTATGTGTTTTCACCGCTTACTCAAAGACGCCTGAATCGATTTGCAAAATTCTTTTTACAACATATGAAGAGTACAAATTTTAGGTTTTCATCGATTTTTTAAAAACCGCTCGAGACCCATTCCGATGAAATTTAAGTGTGCACCTGACCTGGGAAGCAATACCCTTTGAAACAATAAAAACATAATTTTCCAAATCGATCCAGTTGTCTTTGAGTAGGTAAGCTGTGAACATACCAACCTAAAAAAATACATGTGTGCAATTCACACGTGGTAGAAGTGAAACCTTCAAAAATTTTAGAACCACGAATATAAGAAACAATGTACAATGCTTCCTATCTCATTTTCCCCCACGTTAAAATTTATCTGTCTCTTTTTCGTTACATCGACTTTCAAATCACAACGATGCAAACGAAGTTTTCACTTCAAAAGTAAAAAAAAAAGAAGTCGACGCATGAAAAGCATTAAGTCAATTGTTTTTAAAACGTAATTATTTTCTAGGTGCGGAGTCCTAACAATGATAAGAAAGATTGTTCTAGTCGACTTCTAGCTTCCTGAAGTTGCCAGTGAGTCCGCGCATGGCGTCCCCGACTGCGTCCGGCCCCGCGCACCCCCCCGCCCGCAGCGCGGACACCGCCCCCTCCCGCGCCGCCTCGCTGTACATCTCCAGGCGAACACATATCTTGTCGTTGAGGAGAAGCATCTCGCGCCGACTGCCCAGCTCCACCTTCCACAGCTCTGTAAGCGATTGGAAACTTTATAGAATAACTAGCGATCCGCCCCGGCTTCGCACGGGTGCAATGCTGATACTATTGTAAGGGATATACCATCAAATACTTTTTTGTAGACCTTTATAAGGTGTACAATACTGTAGTACATTATTTTGATCTATCTCATAGGGTACAGCCAGCGTTTGCAATGTAAGCACACAACGTGTGTTTATTTACGACACCACATTAGAAACCTCTAAAATTTTCAGTGTTTCTCTTCTATATTATGCATGCATTACACGTATAAACTTTCCACTTGAATTACTCTATCTATTAAAAAAACCGCATCAAAATCCGTTTCGTAGTTTTAAAGATCTAAGCAAACATCGGGACAGACAGACAGCAGGAGGCGACTTTGTTTTATACTATGTAATGATGATGATTAAATAATCTTAAATGTACGGTACAGACATTCAGCAGAGGAATGTAAGATTTCGACCGATGCCGAATTTCAAAACGAAGTAAGTATTACAACCTAAATATTACACAATCTGTTGACTGTTCTTCTTCATTGTTAATGGCATGTATCATAATAATGTAAACTTTGCTATTAATGGCAATTCGGTTGGTTCATTTCTAAATTTAGGAATGTCTAGAATATATTTTAGTTAGTCATATCATTTGTAAAACCTATTCGGTTGGTACCATCTAACTAAATAAGGAACACTTAATTAAATTAGGATAAGTTGGTAACAGCAGAATAACAATGTTTAATTTGACAGTCTAAACCTAA
This sequence comes from Lampropteryx suffumata, assembly GCA_948098915.1. Taxonomy (NCBI): domain Eukaryota; kingdom Metazoa; phylum Arthropoda; class Insecta; order Lepidoptera; family Geometridae; genus Lampropteryx; species Lampropteryx suffumata. The sequence continues at coordinate 27,938,123 of OX402544.1, forward strand.
TTTTAGCTAAAATTAGTTAGGTTGGTGCCAACCGAATTGCCACCATTGTCAAGTGTTTATATAGTTAGGTAAGTACCTATTGTTTCTAATAATTATGATGTCGAGAAGTGGTCCCCCTTCCACTGATATCGAGATTCTTCTTTTGTCATTACATAAAATAACCTCAGACCGATATATTTACCTCGGTCTGAGGAAATAATATAGCACTTCCTAAATATATATATTGTTTTATTCAGTAATCTCTGCGGAAACTAAATGAATAAATTGTAACTACATAGAACAATAATGGATAATTAAATTTTAAGTGTATTATGGTGCAATGTGATTTGAACGGCGAGGAATTCCGAGAAAGTTCTAGATGGTCAATCCGCGATGACGTTTAGAATTGACAAATGACCATCGACTAAGACTTTATTATCATACAATCACTTGACATTGGCAAAATTGTCGACAAAACATATGCCATTATAGAAAAAAATGAAGAAAAAGTAGTACCATGATGTCCCAAAGTCTTATCTTATCGCTCGTTGTTTATAAAATAAATAAATAAATAAATATTTTATATAAAGCTAGCTGCTGCCCACGACTTGGCACGCATGGTACCTATATAAAAAGTATCCTATGTCCGTCTCCAATATAATTACCTACACTCTATCTACTTTCAAAATTTCATCAAGATCCGTTCAGCCGTTTAGCCGTGAGAAGGTAGCAGACAGACAGACAAACAGACAGAGATCCTTTTGAATTTATATATTAGTGTGGATACATTTTTTATATCCCGAGTGTTGATGTCAACAATATTTTTCAACTTCGTTCCTACCAGGTGTTTCACGACACCTCGTCTATTTTTCTAATTGTATGCGATGGTGGCCAACTCTGGTCGGGGTACTGACCAATCATCTCCTTCATGGGCATGGAGCCGCCATACTCCTTCGGCAGAAGGCTCTTGTCAATCTCGCAGTCCGCAACCGAGCTGTGTAGACGGACTCGTTTGCGAATCTTGTCTGAGATCAGCGCCATGCCGAAGTCGAGAGCAAACTTGATGGTGGGATGCACGTTGATGCCGTAGATCTCTTTGTGGCGCAGTGGTAAGGTCCGCTGGGCATGGATATGAAACGTATTTTTTAACATGTCTTAATTAAATATTACAAAACCCCTAACACAAAAAAAAACATCGTTACACCTTCCAATGAGACCAAACAAGGTATTAAAAGGAGTTGGTTAGCATTCCAGGTGATGCTGCAGCATCATGGTATGTTCATTATATTTTACAGTTATTTACATTTTATGTCATGGCATATTATTAAAGTGTGAGAATACCAATTTCGAATAGATCAGACCCGTGGAAATTGCTTAGATACCTACCTATGCTAACTAAAAATTAGTGACAATTTTAAAATAGTGTATATCTGTGCTGATACACAGATACACACGTTACATTTATAACAGCTCTCAGTTTGCTTCGGGTGTCGCCAATCGGTTAACTACTCAGTCTCGAATTCAAAAATTCATCAAAAAATGGGCAGCACGAGCGCCTTACACAAGATAGCGGCAAAAATACTGCATTGGACAAAAGTTTTAAGCACACACTTAGTTAAGCTTTATTGAATTCCTTGCGCGTTAAAAGTAGGTAGGGTTAGAACTTTGCAGCCCAAATAAGAAGTAGGTAAATTTTAAACTTTACGGCTGATATGTGTTTTAAATATTTGCTGTTTACGTTGTCTATGTTCGCTTTAATAAAAATTTTTACGTTTGCAAACTAGGTTTTTTTTTGTCAAGGTGCTGGCAATTCTGTTGTTTCGCCGGACTAGCTAAAATTTTCTAAAATATGGACGACCTTATTTTGCTACCAATAAATTTCAAATAAGAGTAGATAGATAATAGATAGATTAACAGTTTATTGTACACAAAAAGAACACAGGAAAAATAATAGAAATAAAATTGTACAATGGGCGGCCTTATCGCTAAACGCGATCTCTTCTAGGCAACCTTTACCCATACCCATTTTAAATCACAGTTCTAAAATAAGTTAAAATTATGTTTTGCTTTATTGCTATAATTTAATTCATTTATTGAAAATAATGTATAGAGGTGTTGATAAAAACTGCGGAAAATAACCGCAGTTTTAATCAACACCTTACATGCTTTGATGAAAACAAATTACAGTTTCATCAAAGCTTACCTACATGATGACTAAATTGAGCTAAAACACGTCAGTTATACGTTAATTTAGGAAGTGTTACTACAAAATGTTATTCTAATTCAGACTTTATTGCAAACAATATAAGATTGTTCATGTTTTAGGAAATTTTAGTTACTCTAGCGAAACAACTGAATTGAGGCCACTTACCTACTATTTACAGCGTAAAAGACGACGCGAAGTACAAGCTTTCCTGCATTTGCGCGTGCTTCCAGAATGGTCATAGAAATGTGATAGTTTCCGCAATATATTGTAGGTATAAACTTACCGGCCAAAATAGATAAATAGTACTTAGCTACCTCATGAATCGTTGTACCTAATTACCTAGTGGAAGTGGAACTGACTATTATGTAAAAAGTGCGCCAAGGAAGACAATATACCTACCTACTTTAGTTTTAACTTTACCAGAATCACCACATTCGGGGATAAAAGAAACAAAGCCTACTATATTTACCTACTTATTTAGCTAAAAGATATGTTTTCTTAGCCTATGTATAGCTACATACTTAGATGGTTACAGATGGGACGTTGAGATTTAGAAACGAGTAGGTAAATATTTTTATAACATTGAGGCTAGGCAAGAGCGAATCTGGTACCTGCTCGGTTAAACTAGGTACCTAGCTCCTTTTTTCAGGTGATTTTACCTCGCCATTCTTCACGATCCTGACTGCTTCCTTGGGAGTGAAGAGCGTGAGATGCGGGAAACTCACACCCTGTCCATCCGCGAAGTGCACCAGTCCTCTCACTTGCGTATCCTCGTCTTCTAATAGCGTTTCATAGCACATAGCCATGATCCGGCACATGTCTTGATTGGTGAACTTGTACGGATCGAATACGCCTAGAAAATTACTCGGATCAGTTTAGCGCCTTTATTTTAGTGCTTGATAATGACGTCGCCGGTCGAGCCAAAAGAAAATGAAATGTACACACAACTAGGCGCATAAATTAAGTAATATGGGTAGGTAAAAGCTATTTCTCAATTTTGTGCAAGATGAATGTGATCATATATGAAATGATGTGCAACTAGTGCATTGGAACAAAATTGTTCGTAACTAAAGCAAAATTGCATAGCATTATGCGTAATACATAAATAACATGGATGTAGGTAGGTATATAATACTTTGTGCAACGGATTGTATTGGGTAAAGAGGTATATCTACCGGGCCTGTATATAACAACGCGACGACCGCCCTTATCCTTGAAGGGACTCACAAAAATGTACCTGTTAAACAAAAACATTTAAGTTCAGACATGGAAAATAAAATCTGTTACACGTTGGGGAGCTGGTGAAACAATATTACGGATGGTGAAAAGTGTCGAGCTCATTCGAGTTTCCCTGGTTCAAGTGCCTCAGTTCAAGTCCTTTTATTTTCGGACCGTGTTATTGGTAGCGCCACTTGTATGCAAAGCGTTACCCGACCGGAGCTCAACTTAGCAAAATGATTAGTTGAATGGCCAGGGATATGTATTGCATTACATTCATCAATGAAATAGATTTGCATTCCATAGCGCCATGAAGCAAGCAAGTATAAAGTTTACACATATACCAGATTACATTACAGTAATGCTCGGAGAAGGTAGGTACCTATTACATGACAACCTTGTAAGTTGTAAAGAAACCACACCTCGCTTTATTTTCGTGTCGGTTTGTCATACCTTCGCTGCATGTGGAACCCACACCGCCCAAGTATAAAAGGCAATGTTTATTGTTTTATTGCGTCTATAGTGAGTTGCGTTATGTTTGACTTTGCACTCTCTGTGGCCTTGAAAACGGGAAATGTCATTGGGCCAGGGTGACCGCTCATTTCGCTTGACCAGTACGGCGATTATGGAACCTTTGACATAATTTAAATCATTAGTTTGATTGTAAATAGAGCTTAGAGATTAGTATCAAATTTTTGATAGTATCAGAATTCCATAATTGCCCCACAGAGCTATTCCGAGGACCACTTTGCAATTTTGATAACCAATTAGATTTTAAAACATTACCTTCCTTTTGGGCATTCAATTAAAAAACCATGTTGTAGGTAGAGATACCTGAACGTGGAAATCAGATATCTTTGATGAAAAGTTAGCTTGATAATTATCTAGATATTAATACGTGAAGCAAAAACGTTGTACCCCTCTTTACGAAAATTCCGCGGATGGAGGAGTATGAAATTTCGCACACCTATAGTTAATATAGAGAAGTAGTGCAGAATGTTAATATTTTGTTTAAATTACGCACAAAATAAACATAAATTATGGTCGAATTTCGACCAGTGGGCGACCTTTAATTATAATAATTGCTTTCTATTGTCCCATGTAATCAGGTACCTATGTTAGTTATTTTATCTCGTATCAGGCAACTTTAAGTAATTTTTTTTTCTTGTAAGTGTCGCTTACCCCAAGTCAATGAGTTCAGTCATAGTAGGCAGCTGGTGGTCCAGTTGGTTGAAGGCGATGCCCCAGGACTGACGGAGTAATATGTATCGCTCTATAGCCTCCTGAGCCATAGGCACGCTGAACTTCTTAGCACGTAGGAAGCGAAGCAGATAGTTAGAATCTGCGACAAAGAGAAGAAAATTAGCATTGAGGGAGTTATATTTTTCGTAATGATGTTATGAATCTTTATATTTGTTGATCACATACCCATTCGCACTGTCATGAATTTAGGGTTCTGCTCCAGCCAGCTTCTAAGCGCGGCGAGGGCCTGGGTCCGGGAGTTCTCCGTCTCCCGGAGTTCTTCCTCTCCTATCTTCTGTGTTTCTTCAGACAGAGGACACGCGTACTCTTCCGCGTCGGTCAGGTAACGTTTGGACATTCTCCGCGCCATGGCTATTTGGGAACTAGGGAATTACGAATAAAGTAAGTATTCGAACTCCACAAAATGGTACGTAGCTTGAGATGAGCTTGAGTCACGAAGCACTTTTAACATCATAAATCTTCTGTCCATTTCACAATATTTAACCAAACTTAGATCAATTGTTAATACATACGGGTATATACCTACATTACCAGCGGATACACAAATGAGAGATAAACGTAGGCCGTCTGTCATACAGCGGTTCTTTCTCAATGCACTTGCAAAATATTTGAACCTACTCTTACATCGGTGTCGAAATGTGTGGCGCTCAATCAATGAGTCTGGCACAGACAGGGTCGTATGTATACCTAATTGATGAGGGGCAAATATTCATTGAAAAACTTGGGGTCTTTCTTATTTTGATTCTTAATCGCGTGGTAATTCAATCCATACTTAATACTAAAATCTGTCTGTTAAGTACGTTTTTACGGCTAAACCGCTGATCGGATCTTAATGAAATTTGGTAAGAAGATGTATTGCATTCGGGGAAGAACATAGGCTACTTTTTGTCTCAAATAAATAATAGTTTAAAGAAACTAAAAAACACGCTTTTTATAGAAACCTAAAAATAAAACATTAAAAAAAATTAAAATATCCGGTTATCCTAAAACAAAAAAGTAGAAAATAAATAATAGTTTAAATAAACTAAAAAACACGCTTTATATAGAAAACCAAACTAAAAAATAGAAAATAAATTTTAATAAATGTAAGTAAGAAAAAAATGTTTTAATAAAAAAAAAGCGTGGGGTGCTTGGTGGAAGGATTATTAATTCGATAATATCTTAAAAAGCACCCCACGCTTTTTTTTTATATGAAACATTTTTTTCTTACTTACATTTATTGAAATTTATAGTGCACGAAAGGAGCCTCTGAGGCGCACTTTAATCCTTTCACCACACTGGTTAGAAATAACTAGTGACACGATAAGAAGAAGAATTGAAATTTATTTTCTTCTTCTCATATCTATCAATGAAATATTTATAACTATTGACACCATGCACCCCACGATTTTTTTTAAATAAAACATGTTTTTTTGTCGTAAAATTTTACGTGAAATATTCTATGTTGTAGGTATCTACGACATTAATTATAGGTCATAGTTCATTAATAATATAAATAATACCGGACATTTAACACAGCGTCATCTGGCCCCAAAGTAAGCAGAGCTTGTTATGAATACCACATGCATGACTGATAGACTACTTATAAATAAACTACTTAATACATATACATTATACATAGAAAAATACCCAGACCCGAGACAAATACTTGCAGATCATACAAATATTTAACCAGCAGTGGCGGGAATTGATCCCGCAACCTTCTGCGTCCCAGGCGGGCATATATATATATATATATATATATATATGCGTATATGTTTTTGGTTTGTAGTTACTGTTACGTTTATGACTTTCATGTGAGTTTAAGTCCGTCCCCGTTCATCCTTGTGCCATAATAGGTATATAACCTACCTACTCATTGTGTTGTGTCTCGTGAGTCGTGCCCATACTTCTGCAGTCGGCGTCTCAGGCCAAATTCATTACTTGGTGATGTAGTAACTCAAGCTGAGCCTTTATCTTGTTGAACACCGTGTTTCATTGCCTTTACCTGATAATGGAGTCGTTTGTTACTACTCGACTCAATAAAAGGATGCTTTGGACACGTAATCGATATACCTACCTAAATGAGATACCTACCTATTAAAACCGTTCAATAAAGTTCATCTTATTTCGCACCCGTTCAACATAAGGTTTAGTTCAAATTTAGAGTTACAAATAATTTTAACAAGTATTTATTACTACCGACCCGCCCCGGATTCGCACGGGTGCAATGCTTATACTAAATACCTATATGTAAGTACTTACTACAGAATGGCCTCAATTCTGTTGGCACCAACCTAACTAATTTTAGCTAAAATTAGGCTTTGAACTGTCAAATTAACATTTGGTATTCAGTTGGTAGCACCAACTTATCCTAATTTATTAGAAACCTCGAAAATTATCAGTGTTTCTCTACTATATTATGCATGTTTTATACATATACCTTCCTCTTGAATCACTCTATCTATTATAAAAAAAACCACATCAAAATCCGTTGCGTAGTTTTAAAGATCTAAGCATACATCGATTAGGTATCTAAGCATCTAAACCATCCTAACTACCTACAACTACAGCTAGTGAATGGTATGTGGAAACGGACATTTTAAAGCGATTTTAGTTGGTCAATCTCTAGGGCGAAATACTGATGAAAGTAAGATAGTACCTACCTATGTCGGTGATTCTACCTCACGACAGAACCTTTGGCAAACGACGCTATTATACTGACCCCTTTCGCAATTTCATAGTTATGAAATGTTGTACCTATCTACTTGAAATAAGAAGTGAGGAGCTTACGAAATGGTAGATTACAAACCATAAAATATAAGTGGAGCATGGCTTTATGGTGTGTTTAATGCGCGATACGATTCCTTTTTCATATGTTTGTATTGTAGTTACATATTGTACTGTTTTGTGTACTTTTGCGGCAAACAAATGAGTTTCTATTGTTTATTAGTTGGGTTATTAGTATGAGTTTCTATGAGTACCTTCAGTGAACTAGGTACTTATTCACCTTCAGTGAACTTTGAAAGGTTAGATATGATATTCTAGATATGTATTATGTTATCGAGTTATCGATGTCCACAGTAGCGGTGATTTTGTTGTTAAGACTAGCAAAAATATAGTTAAATATTATATCATTTTGCTAAAACAAATGTGCAAATTATACACATTTTTAATGACAGTTTAAAATAAGTTAAAATAATAATATAGGTACATTATATGTATATATTATTGATTTTCCTTGCTAGGATTTTCCGCAGTTATATACAGTAACAATTTACATGGCAACTAAAATGAAATCACTCGCATTTTAATAAATATACCTACCTAGGATGTGTATAATTATTTTTTAATGTAACTCCAGTTCATACGTTCGTCCAAACGAAATAAGATCGTTTGTGTAAGACGATATTTTAGTTAGTCTAGTCGAAATAACAGAATCACCATCAGTGTCTACCTAGTGTAGTGAAGACTTTCATTAAAACAAATTTAATCAAAGAGTGAAGGCTAATATTCAGACACTAAAAATCACGTTTACATACACTAAACTAAAAAAACAGAAACGGGATGTGTAACGCACTGAATATCGATAAACGGAAGCGTAAAGATACTAGTGCGTGATCGATTTTAGTGAGAATAATATTGGCTTTGTCTTTGGGTCTGGGTACTGCCTGCGGTATGTCCCAGGGCTTTACCGTTTTGTGCCCGCTACAGGGAGTCTGGGTGGTGGTCAAGCAGGACTATAATGAAGGTACTTTGTGACTGTTGGCTCTTAGTATGCAAAGGTATTGCCAAGTATGTCTTGGAATTAATATTAGTAGGTACCTACAGTTATTTTAGTACCTGCACGGAGTACATGTAGCTGAAATTGCTAACAGTAAATTCGGAGCCTTTAACAAATTGTTTTAACGTAGTGTTTTAACTATGTTATTGATAAAAATCTCATCTACTAAAAACGTTATTATCTACCTACCTAAAATGACATTGACAATGAAAATAAATGATGTACCCAGTTAACTTTTGTTCGTTTTATATCTATTCGCACAGCATACATTCAGATAAGTAGGTAGGTACTATTATATTTATATTATATTATATTATAATATAAGTATAGGTTAAGTACCACTTATATCAAATACCTACTCAAATCAAATCAAATTCTTAGTTAACTTAATTAGCGAAAGTAGGATTTGCAAACTTAAAGTAGGTAGTCAAGTGTTTTAGAGGTTTTAGATAATTTGGTACCAAGTCCTAAAATATAAAAAAAAAGAAAATTCGCAAAGCTATTATCCAAGATAACCTGCGCACTGATAAGTTTGAGCTTATTTTGAAAATAGATTTACCCAAGTAATATTGAATGTAAAAAGATGAACTCACATTCTTATTATTTTTCAAAAAGCTATTTTAGCGAATTTCACCAAAATTTAAATGAATAAGAAAACTTACTTAGGTATTCAGTCTAGTTTCCCGCTAAAATCCGAATTTGGAATTGTCACTGGCACGTGCACTGCGCGTAGAGAACTGGCTGGCACTGCTGCACGGAGGTACAAACCAGGAGGTTTTGCTCTCTAGGAGTTACCACTTGCACTGATTCGCCCAGTGGGTAGGTACTTACATGTTTTGCGGTTTTGGTTCATTGCAGCCGTGCAGAAGCTACCAACAGTTTCTAACTAACCGTAGACGTAGCGTAGATGTATCTACGGTTAGTAGAGGCCTTTGCGCGACATACTTGTACAAACCATTACGTTATTTATAATACCTTGCTTGCTGGTCGCACCCAGTTTTCCTGCTGGATAATAATAATAATAGAATAATTTATTTTCTTAACAGAGAACTGGTACTTACACCGAATTTTTTCGATTACTACTTACATCATAATGATGTTTCACAAAAAGAGACTTAGTGGAATTAGTGCTCCAAAATTTATTAACGCACTCCAATTTAACGCTACGAGAAATAGCTGTGTAGGTACGAGTACATAATTAATAATAATAATACCTACTAAATATTGTTGGACGATCAAAAACACCATCTAGTCTCATACTAAGCAAACCAAGTATTATGATGACCAGTAGGGCGATTATGGAACTTAATTACAATCAATGTCTATCGAAACGTCAAATTCGTCCCACGAATGATTGAAATTACGCCGAAAACTGATAGACATTGATTGTAATTAGAGTTCCATAATCGCCCTACAGATCAGTAATAGAATAAATATATTTTTTAATACATGAGACTTATCTTCTATATATATATATATATATATAAAAGGTGTGTGTGTATGTATATTCCCTATAGACTCCGAAACGGCTGAACCGATTTCGATGAAAGTTTTAGGTAATCTTCAGATTGGCCTAGCGGGTGATCCTGCGTGGTTTGGTAGCGATCGGATCAACAGATTTTTTTTGCATCAATCAAATTTGGTACGGATATAGTTTGTATCTTAGGAACGGACATAGGCTACTTTTTATGTATGTACCTACTATGCGTGCGAAGCCGCGGGCAGAAGCTATTACTTTATAACACCTAGACACAGAACAAACATCCATGTTCATCACACAAATGTTTATACTGGGAAAGGAATCAAATTAGGTACCTATTACTGAGTTTCCAATCTCCAAGAATTTCCAATCACTTCAAGACTAAACACGAGTTCCATAACAATAAATGTTCTCAGTCCCTGGCTGTATCTGCGATACGCAATTCTACGTTATTGTTATATAACACATCTTAGATAGATCTATAGTATATACAAAACTGCTGAATTGCCGAGAAGAAAATTAAGGTCAACTACGTGAAAATGTACCAATTTTGCGGTAATGATCTCAGCGTTGGATTGTAGGATTACGGCATGATTTCATGTGCGAAGCAGTAGTTATCTAAGTACAATAATATGATGTTTCAAAAATACGTACATCGAGTTTTTGCTATTTCATAAATCGGTACCAACGACTTACCTACCTACCTACGTACCTAAATTGCCACTTTGAACTGGCCTGTCAGCTCAGTAAGTAGAAGCCACATTCTGCGCTGTAGGTTGGAGGTTCTATGTCTGTGAGATAAATAGTATTAGGTATAAGTATGTATATAAAAAAAACAGAAATTATTACAGAAATGTACAGAATAATATAAAATACACGTGAATCATTTGAGCTATTTAAACATCGTTTATAACGATCGATGTATAGATAGCTCAACTGATCTAGATCACTAACAGAGGGCAGCGTTCCCAAGACACTGCTATGGCAATGGCAATGCTAATACGCTGAGCCAGATAGGATACACGAGTAAGTATTCTATGGTCACCATAATACAAGCTATAAACCATGGTAATAAATGAATAATGCTGGGCATTTCACACAACCTCATCTAGCCCAAAAGTAAGCAGAGCTTGTGTTATGGGAACCACATGGCTCATACATAACACTTGTATTATTTTGTCATGGCTCGAGAGGTTATTGTGGGTACCTGGTAAGGCCTGCGCTATCAAACAGAATCCCAGGCAGAGTGACGTCAGTGGAGAGGAATCTTCACCCACCTCAGCTTGCTGGAGTGGATTCATTACATGTTTTCAATAACAATTAACTGGTTTGTAATTTTACTGACGCCACCTAAATCATCTTTAACAGATGAACAAAGCCCAATGACGATGATGATATTTTTATGTAAATACGTACTCTATTATAAATAGAACACCCACCCAAGACACATATTTGCAGATCATACAAAATAATTGTCCTGCGTTGGGAATCGAACCCGCAACCTTCTGCGCCTTATGCGAACCTTCGCCCACTGCGCCACAGTGGTCGTCGTATACTTTGTTTGAGGCCAGATGGTGATGTGTGCAATGTCCACTAAAAGACATTTATTTGACATGCTTGTGCCTGAGTTTGATAGTTTTACTAACACGGATTATTATAATCTTAAGTATTGTTTGTAATAGTGTCTATTTTTATTAAAGAAGGTTAGTACTCACTCTTGCAAGATTTATGATTTACATGATTTATAATCATTTAGTAATTGTGAATCCAGGTGTTATAATTCCCAGACACCCCGGACATTTCACACAGCATTATCTGACCCCAAAGTAAGCAGAGCTTGTGTTATGGGTACCACATGACTGATATACTACTTATATACATACATATTATACATAGAAACACCCAGACTCGAGACAAATACTTGCAGATCATACAAACATTGGTCCCGCGGCGGGATACGAACCCTCAACCTTCTGCGTCTCAGCCGAACCTTAGCCCACTGCGCCACAGAGGTCGTCAATAATTATATGATAGTTCCTGAGTTCCTGGTAAAATTTAAAACTTTCAACCTTTTAAGTTAAAAGTAGGTTAATTTTCGCTTTGTTTGTCTTTTACATATCCGTTTAAATTGTAACTTCGTTTGTTTAATTTTATCACTTAAGTTTACACATGTTTTGTTTATTTACCTACTTTGAATACTATTAATAATAAATATTGCTGGACAATGCACACAACAACATCTAGTCCCAAACTAAGCATAGCTTGTATTATGGTAACTAGATGACTGATAGAATACTTTATATTATATATAAGTCAATATTGTTGGTCATATTCAGTCTGAGACAGGTTCTCCTAGTTGGGGCGTACTGTAAGCAGTTGCCTAAGTATGGTTAATAATTATGTTATAATAATAAAAAATATTTTCCGTATTGTAACACTTAGCTCTAAGATAATGAATAATCATTTATTATTATTATTATTAAAAAAGCAAATAAATAAAGGTGTTAAGTATAGTAAAATAAGCAATTTTGATTTATGTAGTAACGACAGAACATGTATTTACAAACAGTTGGTATTTAAATTGATGACTTAAGTAGCTTTTTGTACAAATTGCACAGAGTAATAAAGCAATAGGTACTCATTACTAATTGGTATTATAAACGCATAAGTTGTGTGTATGTTTGTTACTCTTTCACGCAGAAACTTCTGAATGGATTTTAATGAAACTTTATAATAAATATAGCTTATACATCAGAATAACGCATAGGCTATAATTTATAAAGATATTGTGTGAATTGTCCAATATATAACGATAAGTGTCAAGTATGTAGGAAAAAAAACCTGCCATTTGCGAGCTATTCTGGCAAGCGCTGTAAAAATCGTTAGATTTACGAGTACACCTGTATAATCTATAATGGAAAGACAAATGCATGCAGATCAACAAACAGTTGCCCCGCGGCGGGAATAGAACCCGCAACCTTTTCACACAGGCCTTCACAGACAGGCCTTCGCCCACAACGCCACAGAGGTTATGATCGGAAAGCTACCACTGACCTCTCTAATTTTATTCCATACCAATATTATTATATACAAAAGTGTATATAATAATATTGTCTGTTTATTTGTTACCTATTCGCAGCTGAACGTATCTTGATGAAATTTGGTACGGAGATAGATTGTATATTTAGGATGGACAAAGGCAACTTTGTTAGCAGGTAGGCAAAACGCGTGCGAAGCCGCGGGCATTTACTAGTGTAAAATATACATATGTGAGACAGTTGAGCTATAACAGGATTATTTAAAACGATTTACACGAGTAGATAGCTCACTGCTCCACATTTTTATTTTTATTGCCACAAGTTAATAATAATAATAATAATAATAATAATAATACCGGACATTTCACACAGCATCATCTGGCCCCAAAGTAAGCAGAGCTTGTGTTATGACATGACTGATATACTACTTATATACTTTTTTTTTTCTGTAAATACGTACATAATATACATAGAAACACCCAGACCCGAGAATCGAACCCGCAACCTTTTGCGCCTCAGCCGGACCTAAGCCCACTGCGCCACAGAGGTCGTCAAAAAGTTGAAAGCACTCGCCCATTATAACAGATTTGCCGAGCTACCAAAGACATCGAGCCCTGTCCAGCCGCCAGCCTATTGCGCCATGAGCATAGAGATATGATGCCTATTGCCTATAACAAAAGGTGACCTACATTACTCTCCAAACCACATAAAATGGCCCCTGTTTTTCCGTAAGTAGAATTCAGAATAAGCTCATAGTTCATTGCATCATTACATTGAAATTGAAAAGGTTCATATTAAGGCTAATCTGCGTGCATTATGCATGGAGATTAGTCTATTTATACACCTCAAGAGACAGTTTAATTTTAGATCTGCTATGAGGTTTTATTTATATACGGCAGATACTTCTTCGTAAATGGCATGTGTCATAATAAAGAAAATTTTGCCAATGTCAAGTATTTATATTGTATAAAGTACGATGTCGAGATTCTTCGTCTGTCATTTCATGACATAGCTCTGCTAATTTAATATGTTTTACACGTTTTATTGCATGTTTTATTCAGTAATCTTGGCGGAATTTTAATGAATAAATTGTGACTACAGGATGGGTATGGAGAATTGAATTAAATGTGTGTTGTGATGCAATGTGATGTGAACGACGAGGAATCCCAAGAAAATTGTAGACGCCATTCCGCGTGACGTCTAAAATTGACAATTGACCATCGACTAAGACTTTATTAAACAAATTGACCATAAACAAACATAAACACTTGACACTGGCAAAATTGGCATTATTATGTCACATGCCATAAACAAAGAAGAAGAAAAAGTACGATGTCGAGATTCTTCGTCTGTCATTTCATGACATAGCTCTGCTAATTTAATATGTTTTACACGTTTTATTGCATGTTTTATTCAGTAATCTTGGCGGAATTTTAATGAATAAATTGTGACTACAGGACGGGTATAGATAATTGAATTTTATGTGTATTGTGGTGTAATGTGATTTGAACGACGAGGAATCCCAAGAAAATTCTAGACGCCATTCCGCGTGACGTCTCGAATTGACAATTGACCATCGACTAAGACTCTAATATCAAACAAACTGACTATAAACTATAAACACTTGACATTGGCAAAATTGACATTAGTATGTCACAGGACATTAACAAACAAGAAGATGAAGATGCCGATTATTTTTGGTCGTCTTGCGAAGCAATCATTGCGCTCTTATTTTATTTTTCTTCTATTTTTCTAGATTTACTTTCGGTTTTATAAAAAACTAGCTGCCGCCCGCGGCTTCGCACGCGTGATACCTCCATAAAAAGTAACCTAAGTCCTTCTCCAAGGTCCCATCTATCTCAATACCAAAATTCATCAAAATCGGATCAGAGGTTTAGGCATGAAAACGTAACAGACAGACAGACTGACAGACAGAGAGACAGAGTTACTTTCGCATTTATAATATTAGTACCTAGGGATGTTGGTAGAGCTAGCGTTAGCTAGCTAGAGTTATTGACTCGGGTGTGAATTTTTATAATAAAAGCTTTGTGTTTTTTTTTAATTTTTTTTAATGTCGGTTACTTAATATAGTATTTATAAACACCACTGGAAAGTTACAAGAAAACAAAATTCGAAATTTCTTTTACTTGGATGATCTTTTTTTTCCTGCTATTTTCCTTTAAAAACTAAAAACTGTTATCACTACATAGTATAAACAAAGTCGCTTCCCGCTGTCTGTCTGTCTGTATTGTGCTTAGATCTTCAAAACTAGACAACGGATTTTGATGCGGTTTTTTTAATAGATAGATTGATTCAAGAGGAAGGTTTACATGTATAATACATGTATAATATATTAGAGAAACACTGATAATTTTAGATGTTTCTAATGTTATGTCGTAAATAAACACATTTGTTGTATATTTAGTATCAGCATTGCACCCGTGCGAAGCCGGAGCGGGTCGCTAGTATTCTTTTATACTAGGAACGCAGAACCGTCAAGAGTTCAAAGAATAAAATACGTATTTTTTGAGATTGTCTCGAGTGTCGCGAGTTAGCTTTTACTCAAGTGCGAGACACGCTGAGATGTAAGTCGCAACGCTGCAGGTCAAGGTCACACAAAAAGGGCGCTGCATACTCTTCGGAGTAGGCTGCTATACTACTTCTACAAAATCGGGTTTTCTACTGCATTTTCTAAAACTAATCATTCAAACTATCGTGGTCTCTTTCGTCTTGGTGTTTTAAGAAAGTGCCAGCAATAATCATTACATAGTATTACACAAAGTCGCTTCCCGCTGTCTGTCTGTCCTTATGTATGCCTTGATCTTCAAAACTACGCAACGGATTTTGATGCGGTTTTTTTAATAGATAGAGTGATTCAAGAGGAAGGTTTATATGTATAATACATGCATAATATAGTAGAGAAACACTGATAATTTTAGAGGTTAGCGTATATGGGTTCAACGTGTTAGAACTACTGAGCTACAGCAACGCGTGGCCGGGTCAGCTAGCTTAAGAATATTTTAATCAGCTTCAAAAATTCTCAATTCGGTTGTACTTATTAATTTCTTATTTATAGATAATTGATTCAGGCGTGACTTTGCGGAAATCCATTACAAAACATTAAACAGATGGACAAATATTTAGTACAATTCCGCCAATCTATTCCTAAAGAGTTACCTCCAATCATTCTGACGTTGGTCGAAGCAACAAGTCTGCAGAGCAGAGTGTTTTTTCGTCGGGGTGCGGAGTGAGTCAAGTGTTCCTGAGGATGCCTCGTGGAGGGGCGAAACACGTGTCGAATTTCTTTTGGAGGTAACTCTTTAGGAATAGATAGGCGGAATTGTACTAAATATTTGTCCATCTGTTTAATGTTCTTATTTATGTTTGTTACCTCATAACTCCGTCATTTATGAACCAATTAAAAAAAATATTTTTCATGTGAAAAGATATACTTCCCGATTAATCCTTTGATGAAAACAAATAAGCGGAAGATGGGGCATGTCCATTCATTCGTCAGTGAAATTATAGGCATGATGCACAACCACATGCACAAACACTCACACAGCTGTAATTCCATTTTACGTTGAACACTACTGAACGACAGAGACAAATTGATTTGTTTCGACAGTAGCGCGAGCGAGACAACTGTCGTGCGTCACCCGCATACTTTGGGTCGAGTCGTGTCTGTGACAATGACTACCAAGGAGCGTCAGCAGACAAATTATGTACAGCAAAATAAAATACTTTTTACCTGAATATCTACGATTTTTGATAAAAGCTAAGCGTTTTGGCGTAAGTAGAGTTAACAAAAAAACATAAACACATAAAAATGGTTTTTAATGTTTATTAATTTTTATAACAATCTCAATTGGGTTTATAGTAAATCTTAGGCCTACCTAAAGATAGTAAGTACGAGAGACAATGGCCTCAATTCTGTTGGCACCAACCTAACTAATTTTAGCTAAAATAGGTTTTGAACTGTCAAATTAACCTTTAGTATTCTGCTGCTACCAACTTATCCTAATGTAATTTTATCTAACTTAATTAAGCGTTCCTAATTTAGTTAGATGGTACCAACCGTATAGGTTTTACAAATGCTATGACTAACTAAATATATTTTAGACAATTCCTAATTTTAGAAAAGAACCAACCGACTTGTGCTGAAGCTACTCCGAAAACAATTCGCGAGCCGCGAGCGCTTTCGCTCGGCACCACGTGCGTGATCATACTTAACTTGTCGCACATAAAAGTATCATATATTTCTATCTCGCTCTGCAAAATGGCGATCAAAACAATAAGCTAATTTACAAATATCAGAAGAAATTTCATGTTTTCGTGTACTGACGAGTGAAAAGTGATTCCATGAGATATGTTTTTTCTTTTTGAATGATTGGTACAACGCATAAAAGCACACGAAGGCATTTTAGTAACGTTTATACCGCTTATAATAATAAAAGAGTATCTTCACGTCTCACGCGCGCGATGTCTTGCGACTAGTTGCGACTGAGAGCAATTAGGAGACGGGGTTCTCATTTAAGCGGTCCATGCGCTAGAGGCGAGTCACCTATCTTCCGCTAATTTGTTTTAATCAAAGGATTAATCCCATAGAAATTTCATTAAAACGGTTCAGTGGTTTGGGTTTTAAATCAAAATAACTGAAACAAATATAATTATAATAAATATTGATGGACAATGCACACAACACTAAGTTTTAAACTAAGCATAGCTTAGTTAAATATTTCATCAAGTATACAAAATTCGATGTTTCGCTTTCTAGTGACTTTCCAGTGATGTTAGCCGACTTCAAAAAAAGGAGGAGGTTCTCAATCATCATTGGCCTTCGTTCATCTGTTGAAGATGATTTAGGTGGCGAGCAAAGTTACAGAGTAGTTAATTGTAATTGAAAAATTTCGTTCATGAATCCACTCCAGCAAGCGGAGGTGGGTGAAGTTTCCTCTCCACTGACGTCACTCTGCCTGGGATTCTGTTTGATAGCACAAGCCTTCCCAGGTACCCACACTAACCTCTCGACCTTGCCAACAAGACCCGCAGTACATGTGGTGTCGGTTCGGTTGCAGGTGCATAACGGCTTGCACCGAGCCGGGCAATCAAGTTTTCTTCTCTATTGTCAGCTCTTTTGTTAGTCTGCAGGGGGACTAACCCCCAATAATCTGAAGACTATTGCTGTCGTCTTCATCATCAGTCTCCAAGCAGCACTCAACTGGGATCAGTTCCACGTAGAAATCACTCAGAATGTTATATAGTTCAGGTTCTCAATAAGGTTGTATTTTTATGGGCTGCAATTTCATCCAATGAAGTCGGCTTTATTTTTAGTTTAAAACGAAATTACAGTTTAAAAATACAATAGATGTGTTTGTTTACTGCGTTCACGCAAAAAAAAGTCACTAGCACTAGCTCTTAGTTCATAGTAAACTTTTGTGCTATCTGTTACTACGAGTAGGTATCTACTGCCCTTTTGTAAAAGCCACGAGCTCCTCTGATGCAATCGTGAAATCAATTTCGACTGTATCTGCGACTCAAAATTACTAAGGTAAGGTACATTAGTTTAAGAAATTAGTTATTAAGGTTAAATGAAAAAGGTTTATTATTTTTGCTTTTCAGTTTTTTCGGCGGTTAAATTTTTTGTTAAAATGTTTTATGGAAATACCTCCATAAAACTTTTTAACACGCGTGCCAAGCCTTGGGCAGCAGCTAGTATGGTATATATTTTCAACATTTTACCTGTTGCTTCCTCGTTTCAAATTGTTTAGTTATATAATTTAATCATAAAATAGTGTCTAAAATATTAAATTATCATCATCTTCGAAAGTTGACGTCGTTTTATCTTGCAGCTTACACTAATCTTAGGAAAATAAGCTCATTACAGCTTTACCCGCTATACTTTTTTTTAGTATTGAATACCTACCGTGAATACGAGTCAAGATTGTTTGATCAGGGAGTCGCGTAAGACTAGTCCAGTCACTATTTGTCACTATGTCCGGGAGTTTTAAATATATATCTAATTGTAAATGTAAACCATTCTCGAATACACTTAACACACACAAAAAAATCATCAAAATCAGTCCAGCGGTTTAGGAGGAGTTTAATTACAAACACACGCACAGAACATATATCCTTATTAATATTATAAATGCGAAAGTAACTCTGTATGTCTGTCTCGCTCTCACGGCATAAATACTAAACAGATTTTAATGAAATTTTGTACACAGATAGTCTAAAACCTGAGAAAGGACATAGGCTACTTTATATGTAGGTAGCACGAGTGCGAAGCCGTGGGCAGCAGCTTGTATACTTATAATAAAGATAAATAGTTTATCAGTTTGTTGATGAAGCCCAGATAAATTCGAAAATAATCTACTAGGTATCGAAACAGTGTGGATGTCTTCATCGACAAAATAATACGCGAATAAAAGCTAGTGTTTTGTTAGTAATTATCTGTTCGTGCTTTTTGACGGATTTAAGTACATGTAAAATGTTTAGAGAGAAATCATTACATAGTATAAAACAAAGTCGCTTCCAGCTGTCTGTCTGTCCCTATGTATGCTTAGAATTTTAAAACTAGGCAACGGATTTTAATGCGGTTTTTTTAATAGATAGAGTGATTCAAGAGGAAGGTTTATATGTATAATACATGCATAATATATTATAGAAACACTGATAATTTCAGAGATTTCTAATGTGGTGTCGTAAATAAACTATTTTTTTTGCGCTTACATTGCAAACGCTGTCTGAACCCTACGAGATAGATCAAAATAATGTACTACAGTATTGTACACCTTAAAAAGGCTTACAAAAAAGTCCGCGATGGTATATGTCTATCTCTTAGGGATAACCATTCTGTAGTATAGTTGGTATCAGCATTACACCCGTGCGAAGCCGGGGCGGATAGCTAGTAAAGAATATAACTATCATTACCGGTTATCAAAATTATTTCATGGCGTCTGGTAGATACATTGCGTGTCCCAAGAGTTGGCTCCTATCTGGCTCAGCGTATTAGTAGATACTGTATATAATACGTGAATGTCGTGAATCTACTCAAAATGTTGTTCGTAAATTTTGATAATAACCATATCTTCTAATACGATGTTTAGTTTAGTATTATCTGTGTACTTACATACCTAATATTTTGTTAACCCTGTACTTACGATTAAGCATTTATTTACTAATATTTTCGTGTTCTCATGTAAGTAAATTTATCCTTATGAGAAAATAAATAATCTTAAACCTGATCTTCCAGCTTTGAAAATAAATCAATTTAAATACTGTATCAGGATTTAATACAACCATAGATAGAATCATACACACACACACACCCACATATATTTGTACAATGTTGACCGTGTGCATCTTTCGACCCTGCAACAATTGAATACCAAGTACCTACATGCGAATGCTTACCAGGTAGAACAGGAACACTTGCTGATGGTTCAGCCAAATCTGGCAGCTAGTGGTATGCATTAGGTACTTGCTTCTGTTTCACAACCCTGGAAGTAAAAGTGTACTTAATTTAAGCACGTCGTATACGCGTTTTGTGTTACGTATGGCAACACAAAATTTAAATTGTTTGCAGAACTCTTACCAGCCGAGTACCTACCTACAGACCGGAACCTATTTCTACCAATGCCATAGTTTTAAAATCAGTATTCTAAATGTTTTACTTAATAATTAATAAGGTACCTGGTTTTTTTACAGAAAATTTAGCTCACATGAGCTAGGTAATCAATGAATATTTTATATAGGACTTAATGTCTATTTTCTTTTTCTTTATATGTATAAAGTAACTGTTGTAACATTACTGAACTTGTTATATTTGTGTTACTTATAAAATACTGTTTGTTTCCCATATAAAATAAAATATAAATGCTCGCATTTCTGTAATTCCTAAGCATGTTTCTTCACAGCCATCTTTTCTTCGCTCGACGTGTACACAACGCCAAATTGGTTTATTAGTTGTGCTATGAGCACTAAGTACTATTTCTTCGCAGGACTGATTGACTCTGGTACCAAACAGACCGCTATAGTGTGCAAAAAGTGTGCAGTTATAGCTTACAAACTTTTGAAACGCAGAAGTTACTAGTAGTGCACAGCTAAGAGTAGGTACTTACATATGCAAGACAAGCGGCGCCTTGATCCGCGCTGGTGGCGCTGGCACCAGCGTAGATTACCTGGCTTATCACGAGGTCAGCGCGAGCATCGCGTCGGTGACGGTGCACAGCCGGCCCAGCGGAATACCAGCGGGATATTGCTCCAGACTCCAGACTCCAGACGTTTGACTTACAGGACTGCGTTGCTGTTTTGACAAGCTCAGACGCCGCCTCCTTCACCGCATTTTTCCTAACAACATATCTTAGTAAGAAAAATTACTGTCGCTCAGCGTAAAATAGGTACTCATTTCATGAGTAAATAAACTAAGGAGTAGCGTAGTGGAGTTCATTGTTATTTATAAATAAAATTATCCTTCTTCGACTGCTGTTTTTTTATATATATAGTTATCTATGGTTTTGAAGTATACACACTTAAAATGTTCAAATTCATACTTCCAATGTTTTGAAAAACAACATTGGATTTGAATTGTGTTTTTAGGCATTGACATTCATTGTTTTGTGCTATATCTAGTGATATATTGGATTCTTCGTTTGTCATTCCACGAAGTAACATAGCTCTCTTAATTTAATATTTTTGCATAAAACATTTTATATTAAACTTAATCGGATACATTTAACCTGTGGTAAATTTATATCTAAATAAAAAATGAAAACAGCGCATAAATGAAAAACTGTGCAACCATTAGGTTTCATATAACATTTCTGCACTGTTTTGGTTCTAAGCAAAAAATACGTCCTTTATGATCGGTTTTGTAGTGATTAATTACAACATTACTACGTAGTTGAAAGAAAAGTATCTTATAAACTAATTAAAGCCTATTTCGGACGATCAGGTAGGTTGCTATTGAAGAGAGACAAAAAAAACTAATTTGGATCAAACTTAGGTTTAGCAGGTAAAGAACTTAAGGCTGGGTACATTTTTTATCGCGCTTAAGATAATATTAAAAGCTGTTTTCAACATTGACGCTGATCACGCATATTATAGAATCAATAGTTTATGTGTTATAAGAAATCTGCCTATTATTTATATACTAGCGACCCGCCCCGGCTTCGCACGGGTGCAATGCTGATACTAAGAGAATAACATTACCTAAGAGATTTTTGTAGACCTTTTTAAGCTTTACAATACTGTAGTACATTATTTTTATCTATCTCGTAGGGTTCAGCCCGCGTTTGCAATGTAACCGCAAAAAATATGTTTATTTATGACATCACATTAGAAACCTATACAATTATCAGAGTTTCTCTAATATATTATGCATGTATTATACATATAAACCTTCCTCTTGAATCACTCTATCTATTAAAAAAAACCGCATTAAAACCCGTTGCCTAGTTTTAAAGTTCTAAGCATACATAGGGACAGACAGACAGCGGGAAGCGACTTTGTTTTATACTATGTAGTGACTAGCTGCCCCGTTCGCTACTTCGTCCGCGCGTTTTAAAAAGAAAAAAAATATATAATTGTACTGACTGCAGTGCCGGGCTGATTTGTGAATCTAAACCATCCAGGGCGCCACCCAAACGCATACAAAAAAAAACATTAAAATCGGTCCAGCCGTTTCGGAGGAGTACAGAATAATTATATATATAAAGATAGATCTGCAAGTATTTATCTCGAGTCTGGGTGTTTCTATGTAAAATATGTATGTATTTACAAAAAAAAAAGGGTATATAAGTAGTATATCAGTCATGTGGTACCCATAACACAAGCTCTGCTTACTTTGGGGCCAGATGATGCTGTGTGAAATGTCCGGTATTCGTATTATTATTATTACTTTTATTATTAATTTTCTTCCCTGAATCTTTGTTTGCCAACAGATTTTTGATTCACAATGTCAGATATGCAATCAGGGTAAGCGTCACGCTGATATAAGCTACCTACAATATACTTAGTCATATCAGTGGAAAAATCAGTGTTGCATTAGATGTGGTTGCCAAACGACAAGCACGTTGTTTCTCAACTACAGGTAATTGTTGTTACAGCACATTACGAGAAGAAGGCATTTTAGTATTCCGACACGACATCATTACGAGTCGACGGTGTTTATAAGGCAGTAGTGGCAATTCGGTTGGTTCATTGCTAAAATTAGGAATTGTCTAAAATATATTTAGTTAGTCATAGCATTTGTAAAACCTATTTGGTTGGTACCATCTTACTAAATTAGAAACGCTTAATTATATTCAATAAAATCAAATTAGGATAAGTTGGTAGCAGCAGAATACCAAAGATTCATTTGGCAGTTCTCAACCGAATTTTAGGCTAGTGGCCGACTTTAGTGACACTAAGCCGCCTAGAGGCCTTTCTCATGGGCTCAATCTTACTAATATTATAAATGCGAAAGTAACTCTGTCTGTTTGTCTGTTTGTTACGTTTTCACGCCTAAACCGCTGAACCGATTATGATGAATTTTGGTATAGAGATAAATGGGAGCTTGAAGGATATAGGCTACTTTTTATGTAGTTACGACGTGTGAGAAGACGCGGGCAGCAGCTAGTATTGTTATAAAGACAAAAAATATCAGATTTAGAAACTAGCAAATCATATTCTGCAATAGGTAATCAGAGGATTTTTTTTTGAGTATGTAGGTTTAATTTTAAGATTAACAAGCTGACCGACCACGCGTTGCTATAGCTCAGTAGTTCTAATACATTGAACCCACATATGGGTCATAAGCTAACCTCAAAAATTATCAGTGTTTCTCTACTATATTATGTATGTATTATACATATAAACCTTCCTCTTGAATCACTCTATCTATTTAAAAAAACCGCATCAAAATCCGTTGCGTAGTTTTGAAGATCTAAGCATATATGTGTCAAATTTCCTGTTAAAAAAAAAATATCTAACTAATATTATAGTCTGTCTGTTTGTTACGTTTTCACGCCTAAACCGCTTAACCGATTTTGATGAATTTTGATATAGCGATAGATGGGACCTTGAAGGCTACTTTTTATGGCAGCAGCTAGTATTATATATTTTAAACTACATACATAAGCTAATTTTTAACACTCAGACTCATAAAAAAAAACTATGTTCATCCCACAAATGTTTTTCCTGGGACGCAATTGAACCCTGTAACGATGTACCGACTGAATTTAATAAGGTTGAAAGTTCATTTTCTTTAGGTAGGTAGTGTATTATTTGTCTGCTCAATTTCTGACTAAATTTATAGGTCTAAGTAGTAAGTGGTTTTTTTGAAGTGAAAACTTCTTTTAGCGCGGTACGCATATTTTTAGATGAGGTAAAACTTCTGGATTCGCGACACCGTTACCGTCTGGGGCGAGACGCAGCCGGCTGCCGCGCTCGCCCTATTTGATTATAAACCTTAATTCACATGTTTACAGTCTACTTTTGTATGGAGACTGAGTTAGGTTCTTTGATATATTATCTACATTCTGAACAAAAAATATTGCATCATCTGTGTTCGTTCAGTATTTGATTGGCAGTCGCAATTACAGATTTTGAAGTGATTTATTACTAAACTCTAACTCTAAAGTTTTTACTTCTGTCGGCACTCCCGGAGTGCAACCCGTTTTTTTTTCCTTTTCGAACGCATGCAAGTAACGTGTCGGCACCAGTAAATGTCCTCGCGATGGAAGGGCAAATGAACGCGTGGCGTAAGATTAATTCGGCAAAAAGAGAGTGCGTGCAGTGCGTTGATACGCATTGCAGTCGGAGAGCGGGGCCTGCACGCAATTCTTAAATTAGCAAGCAAGTCGGTTATAAATAATAAACTGACCAGCGACGACAGAGATGGCTTGAAATATTGTTAATATGACTAGAAGAAACTTAGATTGTCATATGGCTTTGTTTTTAAAAATACAAGACGTGTTAGGATTGCGCTCACTGGATCCGTTTGTCCGAGATTCTCAATAAGACTGTTTTTTTTTAATGTTTGTTACCTCAGAACTTTCAACTGGGTGAACCGATTTTGATGATTTTTTTTATTTGAAAGCTGGTGCTTCCTGTGTGGTCCCATTTCATGTCTTAAATGAATGTCTTAAATTTCGTAAAATTTGCATCGCGCGACAAATGGACGAATAACTCAATATCACGCCAACTGATTTCGATGATTCTTTTTTAATATACTTCAAAAAAGAAAGAGGTTCTCAATTCAAATGTATTTTTTTATTTTTTATATTCTATGATGTCGGTTGTCTTTTTAGTTTTTAAAACGTGATTATTAGTTTGAATACTGAGAGCAAACATCGTGAGAAAACGGGCATCTTGTAGAACCTGATATGTTTGAAGATACGTGCCAAGTGTACGAAAGGAGCCTCTGAGGAGCACTTCAATCCTTTCACCACATCGGTTCGAAATAACGAGGTTCACAATAAGAAGAACAGTTTATATATAGGATGATGTATATTTTTCGTAGTCGCGTCATTAGTACCTACTATGTACCTACTGTAGATAGTGTCTACTTCTGTACACAGTAGTGTACAAAGCCCATCAGCCGAATTGGTATCATGAAGCCTGCAGTCAGGTGTCAGGTCGCGTCAGCAGAATCATACGATACGTGAAGATCACAAGGAAGGATGTGGTCTGCATCAGATCGAATTGGTTGTGAAATTTCGATTTGTTTACATCGTGGATTTCTTTGCTCTGAATTGAATATGGTTATAAACTTATACCTACTTACGTTCCGACAAAATGAGCCGTGCCAACTAACCTGGATGATATTATGTCAGCTAATTGACTAATTGATATAATGTCATGACTAATTTACTCAGAATGGAATTAATTAGTAAATTTATTGACTGAGCGAGCGCGAAGCGGGAGCGAGTGTCTCCGTTTAAGCTTAGGCGAAAATGCTTTCGTATGTCCGGCCGGCTTCTATCCGGATGTTCTCCTCTACAGTTCGCATTTCTCAACCGATTCTCGTGAAATTTTGTGAGCAGGTTCTATAACTATATAATACTTTTTTTTCGATTCCGTTTTTTGGAAATTTTTCAAAATGGCGCGAAGATATTGGGGTTGAAAACGTAAAAAAAGTTATATTTCAGTCATTTGGAAAAAAAATCGCGAGATCTACAGCTCACAAAGCCACTATTTATTCCTCAAAAAGAAATTCGACACATTGAATTTAGTTTCAATCCGGCGTTCGGCGAAGCACCAAAGTCTTCAGAACAGAGACGATGTTTTTTTCTTGCAGTACGGAGTAAGTCAATTGTTCCTGAGGATGCCTCGTGGAGAGGCGAAACACGTGGCGAATTTCTTTTTGAGGAATATGTTGGCGGAATAGTACTTAATATTCTGTTAAATGTTTTGGATTTCCGCAAAGTCATTCCTGAATCAATTATCTAGTAAACTATACGTTATTCTAGCTTATAAACTACATTTATACTAAATTTCATCCAATTCCGCTTAGCCGTTACGGTGTTATTAAGCCACAAACACAAAAATCCAAACATACACATAAACTTTTGCATTTATATTATTAAGATTAGTGGGGTAGAAACTCTTCTTTTTTGTCATAGTATTCCAGTTCCTGCTACTTGGGGTTGATAGGACTTACTTACTTTACCTTATTTTCTACCAGTTGTAGTAAAGGCGGTAACGTCAATGTACAAATGTCTGTAAATAAAATATCGGTCAAGGTAAGTAATTGGTAATAGTATTGTAAGTGGCAGAACCAGTGTGATGTAAGCTAAAGATGCGCCTATAATTACAACACAATAACCAAATAGGTTGGTAACGTAACAGTCCTTACCTGTTAGTGCCTATAGGCCATAAATCCATAATACTTGCTGTCATTAACAGACTTCATCAAAAAGGAGGAGGTTCTCAATTCGTCGGCATGTTTTTTTTTTCTATGTTCACTGATTACTCGAAAACGCCTGAACTGTATACTTCAAAGGTGGTCCCGTTTAAATTTTATCAAAATCTATCGAGCTGAAAAGTCTATGAAAATCTAAAAATTGTGTACATCGATGATGTTTTCGTGTTTTCGATACCTCGCTGTCTCATTGGAGCGGTGCGTTTATTTGGCCTACCCATATTATATATACAAAATACATCTACTTTCCACTAAAAATGTATTATAGGCTCAAATTTCATTCAATGAAGTCGGTTTTCTTTTTAGTGTTTAAAACGTAATTATTTAACTTTGAGCATTGTGCCATTTTACTCATAGATATGTACGTAGCCTCTAAAATTTCAGTTGGTATTTCAGTGGGCAGCTAGTAGTCAGTACAGTAGACATTCAAAAGTTATTGCGTTGTACTGCTTATTAAATATTGACGGAGTTTTGTTTCCATTTCATTCATTTTACTTCAGTAGGCACAGCATAAGTACTGAGTGTAATATTTTCATTTTCCGAGTCAGGTACTTAGGTACCTACTTATAAAAATTAAGTCGCGCGCATCCCTTTTTTTTAGCCAGATTGTTGACTATCTCATCATTATTGGACTTCGTTCATCTGTTGAAGATGACTTAGGTGGCGTCAGTAAAGTTACAGAGCAGTTATTGTAATTAAAAGCTTTCGTTCATGGATTCACTCCAGCAAACTGACGTGGGTGAAGTTTCCTCTCCACTGACGTCATTCTGCCTGGGATTCTGTTGATAGCGCAGGTACTTCTTTAAGTTTTTCCTCTCTATTGCCAGCTCTTCTGTTAGTCTGCAGGGGGACTAACCCCCAATAATTTGAAGACTATTGCTGTCGCCACCATCATCAGTATCCAAGCAGCACTCATCTGTGATCAGTTCCGTTGAAATCCTCACCGAAATGTTATAGTTCAGCAAAAAATACCAACCCGATTTTACAGTTAGGTGTGGATGCTGAGCCATTTTTAATGATCCTCAGCTGATCGTTATGGAGTAGGTACAGCGGATGGTAAAAGTAAAAAAACTCATTAAATAAAATTTATTTTTATAAAAAATTAATCTGTCTAACTATATATGACTATCTATCCTGTTTTTATTTCAATCTTGGCATGACTAAAGTTATCATAGTTATTTTTCCTCTATAAAATCATCAAATATATAAAATGTCACGTTTTCGGAAATAAACAAGTTAATCGAGACCAAAAAAATAAACAAAGAGGTTTAGATACCTAGTACAGACTAGAGTACAGACTCATACAGGACTACGAAATATTTATAGCGCCATCTATCCTATACTCAACGAACTAAGTAGGATGCTCAGAACTACAATCTTTCGGCTCATGCGTTCGGTATACTAACTACCAACGTTGTTTTAACTGAAACCACCAGACGGCATGGCAGGCGCTGGTTTGTCTTTTAATAAAAAAACAAGTACAAATATATCTATGATAAAAGCCGTATTTACCATTATATTATTACCAGTAAGTTAATACATGAATACTCACCTATATTTTATCTAAAAACAATAAATTCTCCGCTTAACAGTGCTACGTTCGGTAACGGACAAGGCAGGTGGGCATACAACACAAACATACCTAGTCAGTCAGTACAAAGCAAACAGCGGGCCCCAACGGTCCGTAACAGCGCGTAAGACAGATGCGCCCGCGCTATAACTAACGTTCACAAATTTAAATCATAAATGAACCTCATTTATCCTCAATTCGAAAATTATGCGAAGTGTGATTCAAAATTATGTTTGCCCCAGAAATGTTAAACGTCGAAGAATTTAGTAAGTCGGTGGAGTCCATCATGAGGTGTGAGGACTTCAAGAGTAACTTTGCCAGGAAACTCTCGAACCGGTACATCACCAGGCCTCCTGCAGCTTCCAAGCAAGACACAGCGTTGAAGCTGCCAAGAGACAATACCCAGCTCCAAGTAAACGTAAGTCTACCAAAGACTGTAGGAAACGGTTTTTATAGGTTTTTTTTTTCAACTTATAACCATATTACTTATAAAGCCACTAGAATAACATAGGAATTTAACCTGTTCATCTTATGTAATAGACACAATTGCCACCGACGGACTACTCTACTTTTTGATACTCACTCTACTCACGTATTATTTGGTGTATGGAGGGACGACTCTTCTTTTAATGAGCTTACTATCCTAGGAACATTTCCACAACTCAATCTCTGATGATCTCAATGATGAAGAATTATTTGTTTTGCTGGTCCCATCAAGACGACGGCGAAGATTGGGTAGGCTGGTGATCATACAGACTACAAAACAACGATCAAATGTCTTCAAAATATGTTTTTTCTGGATGAATTAATTCTTCATGGACCCTGTTTCCTGGACCCTGCTTTCCAAGCCCAAGGTTTGAACTTATAGTCGTAATACCTTGTCATTGACCTTATACAAGCTGACTAAGAATGAACCAGCGATGCATCGAACAAACACTAGACGGTTAACTAAATAGACAAAAGTAATCGGTCATTCCAATAAATTCAGTGATCAATTGAAACAAACCATAAAATTGGTTCCGGTGCTTGATTCAACACCTTCCGTGACCATAATGTTTTATTTTAGTTCAATTTATTATTTATTATTTGTTGTTATAAGAAGTGAAAGTGTCCGTTACGGCGCCGCGCGGTGTAACTACAGATAATAGTTTATTCATGCACACAACGACTTATACATATTCATGCTTCCTTCGGGAAATGACTACAATTATTTGATTTCGTGGAATTTATGTACTTACTATCGGGTACCCATTGGCCAGTCTCACGTTTGAGCCTCACGACTGAGTCGCGCAAAGAATATTAATTCCAGAGCTTATAATATAAATTATGGAACGAAGGGTTCCGTCAAGTTTTTCCATGTTGCCAACTCGACGGAGAGGCGATTTAAAATATAACCTTGATATCAATGTGATATTAATATATGATTTAAAATATAACCTTGATATCACATTTATAGGTCAAGGTTATATTTTTAATCGCCTCCGTCGAGTTGGCAACATGGAAAAACTTAGGGCCTAAGCGAAGCAAAATGCTTGTGTAGAAAAAGTTCACTTCGTTGTCCGTTGTCTGTCTGCCTGTGTATCAAGACCCAACGAGTATTAACCACCTCAATAGGAATTATAAATATGCAGATTTGAGATTGGTAATTGCTAAGAATATTTCGCTTTTTAGCATAGGCATAGGTTCTTCCACAGTTTCTGGTCACGGGCTTTCCTGGTCCAAAATGCTCCTGATGTAGCTTTTATCGTCTTTTGACCTTTGAATGTCTACCTCGGTAGCGACGCGTAGAGAAATCAACCTGAAATTAATACAAAATACTCAAGTATGCGGACTCTTGAAGTTTTAAAATAATGCTTAAATTCGGTAATTTATGCCGCACAATAAATCGAGACCCACGGGGTACCGGTGAATTTCATAATCATGAAATTTAACAAGAAGCAAGGTTTCACAGTACTAGTAAAAATAAAATCGGAAAACAGTAAATTAGTACATTATATTCAAATATTGCTGGCAATTCTGTTGTTTCGCCGGACTAGCTGAAATTTTCTAAAATATGGACAACCTTATTTTGCTACCAATAAAGTTCAAATTTCAAAATAATGTAGAGGTGTTGATAAAAACTGCGAAAAATAGCCGTAGTTTTAATCAACACCTCTTTACAGGATGATTAAATTGAGCTAAAACACGTCAGTTATACGTTAATTTAGTAAGTGTCACTAAAAAATGTTATTCTAATTCAGACTTTAATACAAACAAAATAAGATCCTTTTTGGGTATATATAAGAAATTTTATTGATAAGTTTAAAACCAATCACCTGACCACCGATTAGTTTCCATACAAACATTCACACCTCATTTTACTCTTTTATGAAGGTTATTTTGAAAAATCCTGAAACACGGGTCCATTTATTTTGGATTTTAGGTATCCAAATCAAGTTTCTAAGAAATCACACCACCCGTTAAAATGTTCCCATACAAACTTTGACACCTCAATTTACCCCTTTGTTAGGGTTATTTTAAAAAATCCTGAAACACGTGTCAATTTATTTTTCATTTTATTTATTCATATGAAGTTTCAAGCAAATCGCACCACGCGTTAAAACGTTTCATACATTTGTTTTCACCCTTTTTCACCATCTTAGGGGTGAAATTGTAAGGGGTGAATTGTATTTCGCTGTAAAAAAAGCTACCTTCCAAATTTCAGCTTTCTAGCTTCAGCGGTTTCGGGTCGGCGATGATGAATCAGTCAGTCAGGTTAAGCTCTTTTATAGGTATAGATTAAACCTTCACAACGCATGGATTAACTACACAAAAAAACATAAAACATTTAAAGCTATTATTTCCCGAATTTAACTTTAAACTTCTTCTTTGTTAATGGCATGTATCATAATAATGTAAATTTGCCAGTGTCAAATGTTCATATTAGGTATGTTGTTTATAGTATGTTACAGAGTCGTATCTTGTCGTTCGTCATTAGTTATTTTATATAAAATGGTGTATTTTATAAAAATATACGGATTATTTTTGCTTGAATCACAAAGAAACACAAAGCTTTTATTCCAATTATTCATACCCGAGTCAATAACTCTAGATCTATTTAAATAAAAACATCAAAATTACTAATGAAAACAGGAAATGACTTGAGAAAGATAAATAATATAAGAGCGTATAGTTTGCTTCGCAAGACGGCTAAAAAAAAACCTCCCTCTGTTTCAATTGTAGCATGTTTCTCAGTCTTCAAGGGTTTTCATTCCTATCTTATGGCACGTCATATGCATATGCACGATCTTGTAACGTCAAATGAAGGTAGTATAGACAGTAGATCATAACCACAACAATTAGAGTTCGTGGCAAAATTCTAATAAATTTAGGGCGTTTAACTTCATTACTTTTTTTTAAATACATTCATATAAACACCCAGACCCAAGACATATACAGATATATTTTTTTATCATAGATATATTTACGTTTGACCACGGTATCGCCTAATGGTAAACGACGATGCGGCCGACGATGGGGCATGCAGACATAAAAGACAAAGTCTAAAAGACATCTATTTACTTGAAGATACCCAGATACTTTAATACTTGCAGATGATACAAAAGTCGATGCAATATATTAGTGTTGGTTATTATAAGACTGTGAAGTCAACAGTTGAGGAGTTCCGGAACAAACGCCATTTTTCCGCTCTTGTTAAAATGATCATCTTTACGAATGAATCCTACACAAATTGATTGATGATTGATTGTTGATGATTATAACCAAATCATACAATTATTTAGCGATGATTGGAATACCAATGAGAACTTAGCTTTTTTGTATAATGAATTTACTTAAAAGCGAGAGAAGCAATGAAATAGCAAGAGTATGAAAAAAAAATGTTTGCGTTTGTAAAGAAGAAAAAGAGAGCAATGTTTTTTAATAAATGATGAGTTTGATATGTGAGTTTTACTAACGATGCTTTAGGCATGCTGTAGGTATCAAAAATATATATGTTTAAAATCTATGTACACAGGGGCTTCACAAATTTTTTTTTCCTATTTGAATCCTCTACGAGGTAATTTTATCATAATTTATCAAAGAACAAACCGATTATTTAATAAACCACATTTATGGGTATACTGAAACAAAGTGAATATATCAGTTCTTGTTGCGGACCTCCTCAATTATTACTCTGGATCCTTACTCTTTAACCACTGGCGGTTCAAGATTTGATTTGTCAAAAGACTCCTAACAAAGCATCATACATCAACAATGTTGTATACTAATAACCTCTTTTTTTAAAATAACAGTCCAAGGAATTTATAATCATTAAAAATAAGTGAGTTCATTTAATATACTTTATTTGAGCTTTTGTTATACTTATCGAAATTTTTCTTTTATCAAGAGTCAAAGTAACACTACCTACTAAAAACTTTTACTCACACAAAAGACATAAACGCGCGACCGCGACATAAATTAGCTGTTATATCGCTATTTCACGTTGCAAATGTACCTAATTTACCACTTTGATGGATGCTCGTGGCTGAAAAAAGTCGAGCTCGTTAATGTTTTACTTATCAGTTAGAAGATAATGGTGGGAATTTGATGAAATGGTTCAAATCCCGGTTTTACAATGGGATTTTGTATGGGACTTGCTATAGTTTACATTAGTCGATACATTAGGTATGTGTGAACGCCACGCCACACTTTTAACTCTGACACACGGTCTGACACATTACGTGTCTACCAGAAAACATTCGTGATGTAGTTAGCATGATCGTACTCGCTAACTGAACAACTTGGTTAGAAGCGTTCTGTAAACTTACCACCAGTAACGATGGCTGAATTTCCTGAAACTACATTTTTTATATACGTGAAATTTTGTTATACACTCATAAATATAGAGATGGTTTTCAGCAAAATAGCGATCTTCACATAATCAATACTGGAATAGAATAGAATAGAATGTTTTATTAATTATAAAAAACACAAACTTACATATAAAGAAAATATTGATTGAAGTCTGTGGATTGAATAATATCGTCAATTTATATGTTTACATTATGTAGGTTCTCAAAAACATTTTAATATAAGGAATAACTAACTAATATTATGTCTATGTTTCTGTAGTAGTATCGTCCAATTGTTTATTTGTGCTGTAAGAGCATTAGTTATAGACATATCTACATTGTTCGACCTTAAGTGGCTGTAGTCATTTGCTAAATATTCTTGTATGCTGTATAATGTCGTATCTAATAAAAGAGTCCTAACGTGATTATTAAAATTTCGCTGATTGGGCGATAGTTTGATGAATTCCGGTAGTTTATTCAGATCTAGGATTAGAAACAAATTATACATCTAGGTGTTAACTAGAAAAAGTAAATAAGTCCTTTAGTTCCTTCAATTTAAAGCTTACATAAAGGGTAGTCTTTTGAAGAAAACGTATTATAATATTTATTACAATATTATTATTAAGAATGCATGGCCTTATGTTGCTGCGCCCTCAGACAGTTAACTGACACATTTGAAATGTATAAACTCTCTTGTATTCGTAGTTAAGTTAGTATTAGATGGATCATGCAAAAAAGCGTTAGGAGCAGGACGAGTTTCTTGCCAGTTCTTCTCGGGCTTGGGTTAGGAGAAATTTGCACCTGAATTCACCTAGTATGTAAGTCGTTTCAAAGTGACCTATGTATTGATTAAAATATCTTTTGACTTTGACTTTGTTCTCAAGTCAGTTTTTGACAACTTTTTCCTCCGTGCCGTGTGTCAGCCAGCTTACGGAAGTGGCTCATCGAGCTATTGTGAATCGTTCTCGCGATATGAAAGGATGATAGTGCACAGCCATTGTTCTGAGACCTCTATCTCCTTGCTATTGGGATGTGGGAAACCGTTTATCATTGAAATGCACGCACTGAAGCGTGGAGTTGCAAGTTGTACAATAGATCTAACAATATTGTTAAAATTAATGTTGAGGCAGTCTTTTTACAATATGATATATGCTATAGACAGAAAAGTAGAATTCATGACCTTTGTTTGGGTAGCAATGAGAAAATCTAAAAACATGAATATATTTTTAGTTACTCTATTTTATTTATATATATATTACGCTTATTTCATGCTTACTTTAGAGTATAAATACTTAGTATAATATTATACTTATCTATAACAATCGCAAAGTAACAGCTACCCACTCATGACATAATTGTACAATCAAGTAAGTCTACACTAGTTCATGTATCGTATCGCCCACTTGAACGTCCATTGTGGGGCAACTAGTAGACTTGGAGCAAGTGCATAACTCCTTTTTCTAACCTGATCTGTAGGTGGAGTGGTTTTCGTTGTAAAATTTTGCCAATCTATACATATAAAAGAGCTTAACCTGACTGACTTATTCATCATCGCCAAGCCGAAACCGCTGAAGCAGGATTTGGAAGGTATCTTCCTTTTATAGTAAAACCACTCACTAAAACAGGATTTTTTGAAATTCAAGAGGAGTAAAAAGGGGTGAAAACTAATGTATGAATGTTTCTAACGCGTGGTGCGATTTACTTAAAACTTAATTTGAATAAATAAAATGCAAAATAAATGGACACGTGTTTCAGGATTTTTCAAAACAAAGGGATAAAATGGGGTGTCAAAGTTTTCATAGGAACTTATTAACGGGTGGTGCGTTTTCTTAGAAACTTGGTTTGGATACTTAATATGCAAAATAAATGAAACGTATATCAAGATTTTAGAGAAAGGAGTGAAATGGTGTGTGAATGTTTGTATGAAAACTTTTTAATGGTTGGTGGCTGTGATTGGTTTGAACCTTATCAATAAAATGTGGCAAGGAGATGAATCGCATCCTGGGGTTTTTTTTCCAAATCTCTCATTCGTTAGCTTCTGGGTCAACTGCGTTTAGCTTAAATGAACTGACGGCGACATTAAGTCAACAGCCGAACGTCTAGTTAATTAGTAGTGAATAAGCTTTAAAGGTATTGGTAACGAGAAGTCAAATAGATCCGGGAAATTAGAACACAGAACACTGATATGAAAAGATCAAGAGTTCGATCAATTCTATATCTCCTTAAGATCAAAATAGCTTAGGTACTTACTTACCTATCAATGAAGGTATGTCGGGAATGCGAGGTTGATGCGCTTGTAGCGCGACCCGATATCTTCAGATGTATCAGATGATGATAACGTACAATCATCCGTTCTACAAGATAGTACAGCGGTAGATAAGACAGTGATATCAGGATTTTCCTGTTTATAGCCAATAATTTGCTGAAGTAACGCATATAAAAGCAGCTCTTATACTCCTTTATCATATTTAAAATTAGCTGGGACGTTTGTGCTGTAGATCTCGGTGGCGTAGTTGACTAAGGTCCGACTGAGACGCAGATGGCTGCGGGTTCAATTCCCGTCGCGGAACCAATGTTTGTATGACCTGCAAGTGTTTGTCTCGGGGTGTTTCTATGTATAATATGTATGTAGTTACAAAATATAGTATATAAGTAGTATATCATTCACTTGATTCCCATAACACAAGCTCTGTTTACTTTTGGGCCAGAGGCTGTGTGAAATGTATGGCATTATTATCATAACTAGTGGTCGGCAACTGGTCGAAATTAGACCATAATTAATTCATAATTAATGTAATTTTAGGCATAATTTAAAAAAAAAATTTAGCAAAAAAAAAAAAGTTAAAAGTGCGAGAAATTTTCGTAAAAACGGGTACGAAGTGATATATTAATATATTCACGTATTAATATATAACGATTGCGATTACGATTAGCCTATTGTGTCCCACTGCTGGGCAAAGGCCTCACCTTGATCTCTCCAGTCATCTCGGTTTTGAGCTGTTTGGACTCAAGCTCTATCAAAGGTGTCTAGATCATCTCGCCATCTCTTTTTGGGTCTACACCGGCGCCGTCTTGTTGTCTCAGGGCTCCACTGAGTGGTGATTTTGGCCCACAGCTCATCAGGCATGCGACAGACATGACCAGCCCAGCTCCACTTAAGCTTCGCAACGTTTTGAGCTACATCAGCAATTTGGGTTCTGGATCGCTGAGTTGTGTTGCGTATGCGGTCGGTACGTTTAACACCGAGAATGCTGCGCTCCATTGTCCGTTGACAAATCTCGAGTTCGGACTTTTGTTCGGACTTGTTCGGACAATAACGGAAGAGTGCCCTTCATAAGATCTTTTATTGATCTTTCTTTTTAGCTCCTAATAAATAGATAAACAAAAAAAAATACTATGAGTACATATAATTTCCTGGATCTGGGTATTTCTCTATGTATAATATGTATGTATTTATAAAAAAAATGATCATAAGTAGTATGCCAGTCATGTTGCTCACATAACAAAAGCTCTGCTTACTTTGGGGCTAGATGATGCTGTGTGAAATGTTTGACATTATTTATTTATTTATAGTTAGTTATATACTAACTAAAAATAAATAATGAATAAATAATGTCAAATAGTATTATTATTTACTACTAGCTGATCCGTGCCCACTTCGTTGGGCGGTTACAACTTTTCTAAAATATTAAAATATCTACTATTTTTTTTTATTATTATTAAACCTTCCTTGGGCCTTAAGGAACATACAAAAAAATATTTGCCGAATTGGTCAAGCCATTCTCAAGTTATGTGCTTAGCTTCATTTTTTTTTATTTATAGAAAGAAGAAGAAGATATAGAGACTAGAGACTAGATGACCCGACAGACATGCGTTATCATCATAGTGCAACGAACTTATTTATTCCGGTAAGGGTGGCGCCTCTGTCTATTGGCAATGTCATTTAGTTTAGATTTTCTATGAAACTTTCTTAGTTCGTTCTTTGGCCACTGGAACAGATAAGTTCGTGGCAGTATAGTTTGTGCGACAGACGTTGTCCTGTCTTAGCAGCGATCGCGCCATATGTCAAACGACTGACAGTTGTGTTAAACGCCATAATGTTTTATTAAAAAAGTTATAATGCCGGACATACACAACATCATCTGGTCCCAAAGTAAGCAGAGCTTGTGTAATGGGTACCATATGACTGATATACTACTTATATACTTTATTTTTTTGTAAATACATACATATTATACATAGAAACACCCAGACATTTGTCCCGCAGCGGGAATTGAATCATCCGCAATCATCTGCGTCTCAGTTTATTATGTCAAGAGCTAAGGTTTCATTAAAAAAGTTAATAATCGTTAAGTTTTCTTAAATTTTCTAATTTTCTATGCAACTTCTTAGTATTTTCTTAAGAACCTTCTCCTGACAATAACAAACACAATAAACACAAAAATAGTAACGAAATAGTTCACGAGTGATGCCGTGACCAAGTGAAATAGGGATTCATTTTTATATAATACTAGCTACTGCCCGCGGCTTCGCACGCGTGGTACCTACATAAAAAGTAGCCATGTCCTTCTCCAAGATTCCATCTATCTTTATAAAAAAATTCATCGAAATCGGTTTAGCTGTTTAGGCGTGAAAACGTAATAGACTGACAGACAGACAGAGTTACATTCGCAGGGATGTAAATAGATAGTTAGATATATATCGCGGACCTTTTTGTGACACATCATCATCATTGGCATAATAACATCTGTTGAACATGACTTATGTGGCGTCAGTCAAGTTACAGAGCAGTTATTTGTAATTGAATTGTTCATGGCCTATGCCAGAGGCCTATGCGGCCTATGCAAGAATGGCAGCCACGATGACATTTACGCGAAATAAAAGACCCAGGAGATGTTACCG
Organism: Lampropteryx suffumata; assembly: GCA_948098915.1. NCBI lineage: Eukaryota > Metazoa > Arthropoda > Insecta > Lepidoptera > Geometridae > Lampropteryx > Lampropteryx suffumata. Next base: position 27,976,283 of record OX402544.1, read on the forward strand.
GGTTAGCGACGCGTTGATGACGTAACAATGAGTGCTATTAAACAGGTTATAACATTATTTTATGTCAAAGTCAAAAGAAACTTTATTCAATACAATCACAAGGATTACTTTGGAACGTCTTACATACTAGGTGAATTTAGGTGCCGATTCCTCCTAACCCAAGCTCGAGAAGAACCGGCAAGAAACTCGTCCTGGTCCTAGCACTTTTTTAAATGATCGATCTTATAACTACCTTAACTACGAAAAACAAATACAAAATAGTTTATACATTTCAAATGTGTCGGTTTATGGTCAATAGTTTTCGTAGCGCTTGCCAAATAATTACTTTTGCGGGCAAATTGTTGATACCTTCGGTTACATTATTACAGTTTTCATAGATATAGCTTTATATATATTTATTTTAATATAGCTCTAGCTACTCACTAATAATGTAGTTTTCTATAGGTGAAAGAATTATTTAAATATGTCATGTAGTTTTGAAGTTTATACATTAGAAGTAAACACAAGAAAAACTAACCTTTCCAAATCTATTTCTCTTCATAATATTAGTTTAGATTTCAAATTACATCACGGCCATAGAAACATCGGATGACCCAAGAGCTGGTTTCTATCATGTCATTCAATGTGGCAATGTCGCTAGTGTCTTGGAGACGCTGCTCTTTGGCAATGATCCAAATTAGTTGAGCTATCAATAGATCGTTTTAAACGGTCCTTAGATATCTCATCCCATCCGTTTGACATGTATTTTATGTTTGTATATTATCCTGTTCACTTCTGTAGTTAATTTCTGTAAATAATTTTTTGGATTATATGACTCACTACTATATGATTGTCAGCTCACAAGCTATGCTAAGTTTGGGACTAGATGGTGTTGTGTGCATTGTCTAGCAATATTTATTTATTATATTCTAAATCAAAATAGGTACTTAAAATAGGCAGCTATTGTGTTAGTAGATGCTCTCCATGTAAAATCTCTACTGTATAGTTTTTCGGTTTATTCCCAACTCCGCTCATTTCCATCTCGGTTTACATTTATTTCCCCAGGTTTTAAAGGTTTTTTTTACGTGATCTTAAGTTTAAGGCTAGTTTAGTGCAAAAACATTAAACTAAATAATAAAATTGTCGCCTCCCAATATCAAAAAAGTACCTACATATTAATAATATGATATCAACAGTTCACATTGAAGATTGTGATTCTGATTCTAAAGATAATGATGCTAATCAACTACTCATCTATAGCTAGGTATGAAATTAAAAACAAGACGTTTTCACACGAGCTTTGAAATGCTACTTTTGTTTACGTGTGAAATCATTCTAATGATGTTCGGAATTTCTTCACAATGGTATAGAAATGATTCCTACCTGGCTCATCGTATTAGCATTGCCATTCAACGTGGCAATGCCGCCAGCTATCTACACATCGTTTTAAACGGTCCTTGAATAGCTCAACTGTTTTACATGTATATATATACTAGCTGTCTCGTTCGCGACTTCGTCCGCACGTTTTAAAAAGAAAAAATATATCTTATTGTATCGACTGCAGCGCCATCTGCCGGGCTGATTTATGAATCTAAACCATCTATATATCTCTCCATCCATCTTTATATTATATTATTATTATAAACCATCCAGGGCGCCACCCAAACGCATACAAAAAAATTATTAAAATCGGTCCAGCCGTTTAGGAGGAGTTTCAGTGACATACACACGTACAGTAGATACTTAAAGATATACTAATATTATAAAGAGGAAAGATCTGGTTGTTTATTTGTTTGTATTGAATAGGCTCCGAAACTACTGGACCGATATGAAAAATTATTTTACCGTTGGAAAGCTACACTATCCCCGGGTGACATAGGCTACTTTTTATCCCAGGAAAATTGGTTTGTCCCGGGAAAAATCTTCCGAAGCTGCGCGCGGACCACTAGTGGTATTATAAACCAACAGGCCTTTTACTGCGGCAAGTTACTTACCACTGACCTAAAGATAGTACCAGCACTTACATAACCTGAGATAAAAACGACTTCCCAAATGATGCTAGGACACAAAGTCAAATCCAAACTAAACTGCTTAATTTCTATGTAACTTAACTCCACTAATATTTTAAATGTGAAAGTTAGTGTGGATGTTTTAATGTTAAGGTGACTGATCAAATGTACATTATACATACTAGCTGACCCAGCCACGCGTTGCTGTAGCTCAGTAGTTCTGATACGTTGAACCTGCTAATCTCTAAAATTATCAGTGTTTCTCTACTATATTATTTATGTTTATACATAGAAACCTTCCCCTAGAATCACTCTATTTATTAAAAAACCGCTTCAAAATCCATTGCTTAGTTTTGAAGATCTAAGCATACATAGGGACAGACAGACAGCGGGAAGCGACTTTGTTTTATACTATCTAATGATTTGACACGTATTCAAGGCGCGCAAATCGCCATATTTTTATCTGAAAACATTCAAATAAGGAATTCTTAAGTTTAACGGGTAATGTTTTAATTGCTTACATTCCGCCTATTTGTGTAAGCTGTAAGTTAAAACGAGATCAACATTAGGAGAATATGATGTTTATTAAATATTTTAGACATTATCATTATCATTTCATCCCGATTGCAACCACTGCTGGGTATAGGCCTCCTCTTTAAATAGTGACCTTCATAGAATCAACACTAGGAATAGACATGAAAAATGAAGTGTTCGATGAAAAAAACAAATTTGAGTTTCAGTTTTATGTATGGAGAACCTCCAAAATTTTTTTTCCAATTATTGTGTGAAAATCTTAATGCAGTTCATAGAATACATGTACTTACCAAGTTTAACAGTATAGTGCTTATAGTTTCGGAAAGTGACTTTGAAGTGACTTTGACTTTGACTTTGACTTTGACTTTGACTTTGACTTTGACTTTGACTTTGACTTTGACTTTGACTTTGACTTTGACTTTGACTTTGACTTTGACTTTGACTTTGACTTTGACTTTGACTTTGACTTTGACTTTGACTTTGACTTTGACTTTGACTTTGACTTTGACTTTGACTTTGACTTTGACTTTGACTTTGACTTTGACTTTGACTTTGACTTTGACTTTGACTTTGACTTTGACTTTGACTTTGACTTTGACTTTGACTTTGACTTTGACTTTGACTTTGACTTTGACTTTGACTTTGACTTTGACTTTGACTTTGACTTTGACTTTGACTTTGACTTTGACTTTGACTTTGACTTTGACTTTGACTTTGACTTTGACTTTGACTTTGACTTTGACTTTGACTTTGACTTTGACTTTGACTTTGACTTTGACTTTGACTTTGACTTTGACTTTGACTTTGACTTTGACTTTGACTTTGACTTTGACTTTGACTTTGACTTTGACTTTGACTTTGACTTTGACTTTGACTTTGACTTTGACTTTGACTTTGACTTTGACTTTGACTTTGACTTTGCCGTGGAGCATCCCTTGGCCACCACGTTAGACGTTATGTAAATAAAATAAAATTATAAAAGTAACAATTACTTTGAAAACAATTTGAAACCTATAACTTTGCAAAATTTTGAAAACTAGCTGGCCGCGCGCTTCACCCGCGTTGAAGATTTTCCCCGGGACAATTTTCCCGGGATAAAAAGTAGCCTATGTCACCCGGGGATAGTGTAGCTTTCCAACGGTAAAATACTTTTTCAAATCGGTCCTGTATTTTTTATGTTTATTCGTTACATACAAAAATACAAATCTTTCCTCTTTCATATTAGTGTAGATAAATACCGTATATCTTATATAACTATATCCCTTCAATGAATGAGCAGATAGCTATTCAATTAACGATACATTCATTCATTTATTCAATAGAGGAAAAACAGACTCATTAAATACAAAAGTATATTTGCTGAGTAGTAAAGTAAGCAAAGCAAAAAAATACTAATATGTATTTTTTTGTAAATACTTACCTAGACCCGAGAAAAATATTTGCAGATCATATAACCCGCGACGGGAGTCGAACCCGCAACTTTCGGCGTCTCAGGTTGGCTTTCGCCTACTTCGTCACAGAGGTCGTCAATTTAGATTGTAGGTTGTGGTTGATGACTTTTATACCAAATCGATGGTTTCATAATAAGGCCCATAAATATGATGCCCATAAATATGACTACATTTTCACACATCATCTGATTCTGGCCCTGTCCATGTCTGTGTTATGGGTACCACATGACTGATATATCCTTACTTATATTATTAATATTATAAATGCGAAATTAACTCTGTCTGTTTGTCTGTCTGTCTGTCTGTCTCGCTTTCATGCCAATACTACTGAACCAATTTAAATTAAATTTGGTACACAGATAGTCTAAAGTCTGACTGAGATAGGACAAAGGCTACTTTTTAATTGGAAAAAAGTGTTGTAAAAGGTTGAAAAATGTTGTATGAAAGTATTGTCATTTTTAGGACTAGAAGCATAACATTTTGGGCTATTGATCCCTACTAATATTATAAATGTGAAAGTAACTCTGTCTGTCTGTATGTTACGTTTATACGTCCAAACCGCTGAACTGATTTTGATGAATTTTGGTATAGAGATAGATGGGACTTTGGAGAAGGACATAGGCTACTTTTTATGTAGGTATCATGCGTGCGAAGCCGCGGGCAGCAGCTAGTTACGTATATATTACGTAGACTCGAGACAAATACTAGCAGATCATACAAAAATTTGTATCGCAGTGGGAATCAAACCAGCTACCTTCTGCGTCTCAGACGGGTCTTGGCCCTGCGCCCACTATATATAAAACAAAATTATGTAATGTTCTTTCATAATTTTGTTTTATATATAGTAGGTATATAGTAGGTCAATGATATTATATATAGTAAAACCTCATTGTAGTAGGTAACATAAGTTTAGTTCTAGAATACGGTGGCCCTAAGAATACAATAAAATAATGATAACGGGAGTTACAGACCGGCAACCAAAGAAATTGGCCTATACCGTTAATTACTTAGGTTACTTCACCTGCGTATTTACGGTGAGCGACCTGTAATCGTCTAAATGCTATGATTAATCCAGCTCGGCCATTTGAGACTAAAATAAGTAGCACAGTGTAACATTCATTTGCAGTAACGCACCTGTTTGATTTTGGACATACGAGTATGTTAAGATTTGACTGGCCTGTAAGCTCAGTTGGTAGTAGATTTGCCTTCTGCGCTGTAGGTTGAGGGTTCGATTCCCTCCCAGGATAAACATTTGTGTGAAGAACATTGGTGTTTGTTCTGTGTCTGGGTGTCATAAAATGTAAAATGTATTTAAAAATATATAAGTATTCTATCAGTCTTCTAGTCACCAAAATACAAGCTATGCTTAGTTTGGGACTAGATGGTGTTGTGTGCATTATCCACCAATATTTATTATTTATAAATATTTCATTTTCATATTTATATTATTTTATTCATTACTATTTTGTTTTTATTTTATTATGTATTCTGTATAAATGAAACATAAAAGGCTTTACTTATAAAAACCTCTCAACTTAAACATTGCCTAAACACTTGTTACGACTTGCCTTCTCATTATTTATCACTAAATTAATATTTTGAACAAAAAAACACTTTAGAACAAAAAATATTTTTTTAAATCAGGTAAAGGCGTCATTGAGTAATCGGGAACAAACATAAAAAAAATCCGATGAATTGAGAATCTCCTCCTTTTTTGAAGTCGGATATAAAGGGATGGCATTATTTTAAACAGTGATTAACTTTCGTCGTTTTGAAAAGCTGAGAGACATTTCTATGTATAAGTTTAATAATAGTTGTTGTTTTTTTTTTTTTTTTTTTTTTTTTTTTTTTTAATTCTAGTCTAGCATTTGTTAACATAGCGTATTTTTTTCCTTATTAGCTTAACGCAATCTCTATGTATTAGGACTTTTTCGCCCAAAATTTTTTCACAAAAATGTGAATACTGTGCCCGATCCACTTTTCATTGTAATAGCCGAAGCAGAGATCCCTTGCATCTATATACAAGTTTTGAACTTAGTTAGAGCATGGAGTCAATGTTTTGACCTCGCAATAAAAAAAAATATATTAGATAGTATTTAAAACAGTTATTGGTACCTATATGTAGCTATATTAGTTATATGAAAACATTATATACTTCCTACTTGTACTTCACTTACGCAATTGTAAATCTTTGGGAAAAAAAGTTTTTTTATTATTTTTAATGAATTAATATTTACTACAAAATGCCAAAAAAAGGCGTATATAACAACAAAATAACATAATATGCCGATAGCTACTTAACATATGCCTTATGAGAAAATTAAGTGAAAAAGTGAATTAAGAAATTTACATTAAGGGAAATGTAAATATCTTTTGAGAATAAATATCTTTAAACAGGAATATAAAAAAATGGTCGGTCGGTGGTCTAATGCAAAAGTCGCCTTTGAGAGGGGCCTACTTACGTACCTAATTTTTACCATCATGGATATTTTAGCATCGATTATTACAAGTTCTATTCAGGGCCACTATATCGTCATAAACTATGAAAGCAATAAACATTGCTGTGACGAAAAGATAAGTTGAATTGAAGGATAAACTCAATTCTGTAGTTCCTTGCTTGAGACCTTGCTTCTTGGGAAATTAATAGTCTATGCTAGGTTTAAATTCTAGGTCAATGCTTTATAGGTTATTTTCGAACACACCTTAGTAATGTTCCTGAGAAAAAGGGTCTTGAGAGACAATGGACTACGTTTTTTTAAACTACGGTACGTTTGAAATGGAAAATATTTTACATTCTACCAATAGCCAGCCTTTTTTAAATTATGATGCCTCTATGAACATAATTTACCTACGTATAATGTTCTACTGTTTCGGTTTTGCAGTCGTAAATACCAAACTTAAGACCACTCTCGATGTGTCACAAAAAATGAGGTCTCTCGGATACCTATTTTGTACGCCATTGATCGTTTTTTGTTGCTATTCGTTGCAACTTGCTCTTTGGTATTTGGAAATTACGATTTGAACTACAAAGTTGTTCTATCTGTATCTGTTTAAACTATTGTATATTATTCTGTACATTTCTGTAAAATGACATAGTATAAAACAAAGTCGCTTCCCGCTGTCTGTCTGTCTATGTATGTATGCTTTGATCTTTAAAACTACGCAACGGATTTTGATGCGGTTTTTTAATAGATAGAGTGATTCAACAGGAAGGTTTATATGTATAATACATGCATAATATAGCAGAGAATCACTGATCATTTTAGAGGTTTCTGTTCAGTAATGTGATATCGTAAATAAACACCCGTGCGAAGCCGGGGCGGATCGTAATGTTATAAAATCATAAAATTGAAGTATGCAGCTGCTGCAGCCAGTGTGCTTGAGAAGGCAAATTCAGTTTTAAACAAATTACCTATCTATTGATCTTTCCAGCAATCTGTGGGAGTGATTTCGTGAAAAGGGACGGAAGTGTGTGACAGGATGCCGTGGGGCGCGCGCTATTTGTTTTTACAAAAACTTACTGGAAGTCACGTATTGACTTCACATGAAAAAAGTGACGCTTTTTTTTTGTAATAACGGCATTGCGCCGAACATCACGTCAAAAGGCTGTAAGAAGCTAAATTATTTAATTTGAAGAACAGGGTTCACTTGTAATGAGCTTAAAAACTAGATATATATCAGTTATCTGAATAAGTTTAATTCCAGAGGTCTTGCAGATACATTGAAAGATACATATTTTTTTAAGTTTGGTTTCAAATATTGCTAGTGATAGTAAAAACCGCTTTTTTACATATATTTATGAATTTAAGAAAATAGTTAGAACGAATTAACCAATTACACTAATTATAATTATTTACAGTACCTAATTGTAACGACAATTCAAGTGAAATTACAAATACAATTTAAAAATAATAATAACAGTAATAACAATAATAACATGAAAGATGTCTAAAACTAAAATAAATTACCTAATACAAGAATCATCATTATCTTCCTGCCCTTTTCCCACATCATGTGGGGTCGGCACAACATATGTTCTTCTTCCATTCTCTTCTATCAGCCGTCATCCAACACTCACTTCTTCACACAACGCATCCAAGCATAGCAATAAAGTTCATTAGTATTATCAATAAACATGTCCAATTACTTATATTTATAATTATAAAATGGCATTAATCTAGACTACAACGTACTTATCCCAAAACATGCCGATATAAGAACATTCCATTCATCCGCAAATATATCACAGTCAGGGCTCGCAGCTAGTAGCCTGTTGGGGCTGCGAGGGTGCGAGGGTGCGAGGCAGCGGGGACTGAGCGTGCGAGACAGTGCGACACGCTGGCGTAGCGAGCAGACAATGTCTTCTATCCCTAAGGTAATTGTCCGGGACATAGTCGCAATAACTCGTTGTGTAAGTCAAGTGCGTCAATTATGTTGCTGAATATATTTAAAACCGTTAATAATTGATCGGACGCGCGCCTGATTTCAAGTGAGTTATAATTATCACCCAAGTGACCCTGCAGAAATTTCGTAAGATACATGAAGATAAGGATAAAGATAAGATAAAGATAATGTTTATTTATCAAATAATTTTCACATACATATTACAAGTTACTGGTGATCCCCGCACTAGGCCGGGCCTGTATAGCGGGAGATCGGTCAAGCAAAACGTAATTACCTATCACAAAAGTACATATTACAGGGCAGATAAACAATAAGGCAATAGTGAAGTAAACTAAAGAAAACTATAAGAAATAAAAATTAAACTAAGTAAACATTACTACATGCAAAAACCAAAACTACGATAACATTACATACAATACAAATATGTGCGAATATGTGTGGACTAGTATGAAGGGATAATATCTCGCCTTGCGCTTATATCCTGAGACCTTAGAGAAGCGTTCTGTACTTTTTCAATACGAAGAGAATATGTGCTTTCGTGCGGATTATATCATCAGGTAAATTATTAAACAATTGTGCACCCTCGTACATTATATTTCTTTGCCCATAATAGGTTCTAGGTTTCCTAAATGTTAGTTTGCTTGTATTTCTTAAGCTATGACGAAATTTTCTTTCTGTAAATTCTATTTGTGTGTATTTTATCCACCAATATTTTTTTACTAGGACACAAGTTGTGAATGTTGTTGATTGATTCGTTTTCGGTCCCCGTAGATAGTAGGTATGCTTGACAAATTAAGTATTTGAATAAGTAGTGCTTTTATTAGGTTTAATTTATATAAGAAGAAATAGAGACAGAAGTTTTGGAAATATTCGTTTCTCGATACTGGTCTCTCACGCCTTGTTTCCGATCTAGACATTCTCTCGCCTGGAGCCCGAATTTCAGCAACAATCTGGCTAATCTCTACCGTCGACTGCTTTGAGCTACTCTGCATTTATGTTGTCACATCCTGGTGGACTGAAGATACTGAAAGTATGAGATGTGAAGTCTCTATTAAACTGCTCCTTTCACGATAAAAGACAAATGGTTTCGCCATAAAATCATGTGGCTTTCATCTGATACCATATCCATCTCACGCATTTTGCTTAGTAGTAATGACGGGTTTTGGCACCAGCACCATTTCTCCGATGAGCTTTTGTATTTGCCTTCTTTGGGATTCCTCAAAAATGTGTAGTAGTCGTGTCTTTGGTCTTCATATCTTCCTGTTTCGGGCGGATTTAATAAAATATCGATTTTCTGTAGAATGACAAGTATGTGATATCTAGCATCATCGGATTCTGAGGTTTCAAATTGATTTGGCTTGGATTAACTATAGTCTTGTTTGGTCCTGTCAATAATCTGGAATTATTGAGTTTATCCATTCTCATCGATTACGAAGCTCAATTTTGAAGCTGCTGCAGCTTCCTCCATAACGTTTAAAATATAGTGATAAAGAAAGTACAGGTAGTGACGCAGTTATATAATCACCTTCCCCAGAACCTTGATATTAATTCACCTACAACTGAGTTTATTGCACCTAAATCGCAAAACTTAGCAGATCACGTCGCTGACAAATTTTGTAATGCTGTGTTTATTACAAATAAGTGACCCGCTCCGGGTTCGCACGGGTGCAAAAGATACAGATTTTGATTATGATCTATCTCGTAGGGTTTTGCCAGCTTTTGCAATGTAAGCGTAAAAAAATGTGTTTATTTACGACATCACATTAGAAACCTCTAAAATTATTAGTGATTCTCTACTATATTGTGCATGTATTATATAAACCTTTCTCTTTGATCACTCTATCGATTAAAAACTGCATCAAAATCCGTTGCGTAGTTTTAAAGATCTAAGCATACATAGGGACAGACAGACAGCGGGAAGCGACTTTGTTTGATACTATGTAGTGAAATTTCAAAATTTCAAAATTTCATTGTTTACGGTGCAGGCTAAATAGGATGCGATATTAACAAAAAGAAACTGATGACCTTAATTACTTGTATTATGTATTGTTGTATTGTATTATTGATGATAAAAGTTCAAAAGGGTTATATAAGGTACAAATTACAACAGAGTCTCTAAGGTGAAAGTACTTATAGCGTACGCCCTTTAGGCATGTGTTTCCGAGGAGAAGATTGGAGCGTGACTGGTGTACTTAATTTTAATAATTAAAAATCATATCATATTTCAATTATTTTAACGACTTTCTGGTTCGTTCCGTTCTACGGTTTCTGGCAAAATATATTGTAAAGGTTTTTTAGTTTTTTAGTAACTACCTACCTAGTAGTACAAAGAAATGGTTTTAGAACTCAATCAGTTTAATTATATTTTTATTTTTATCACTTATCTCTAGGCATGTTTAAATTAAGTAAAATAATAATAATAATAATAATGCCGGGTATTGCACACAGCATCATCTGGCCCCAAAGTAAGCAGAGCTTGTGTTATGAGCTTGTGCTTGGACCATATGACTGATATACTACTTATCTTCTCCTTATATCTTTTTTTGTAAATATGTACATATTATACATAGAAATTCAAATTTAAATTCAGTTTATTTACACCTTATTATAACATTACAGATACCTATCAGACTATCTAGTGCGTAAAAAAAAAAGAAAAAACAGAACAGCAGGAGAAAAAAATAAAAGTTAGGTAAAGTACTTACAGAGAAAAATAGTAGGTAAATCTTACTTCTAAAAAATGAAAACAATATAATAATATAAGAAACTTACCTACAGTAAATAATATTATGTGCATAGCTATATTTATACAAAACTTCACACAGAAACACCCAGACCAGAGACAAATACTTGCAGTTCATACAAACATATGACCCGTGGCGGGAATCGAACGTGCTACCTTCTGCGTCTCAGCCAACTGCGTCTCAGAGGTTGTCAATGGTTGTATAAAAATTTTACATGTTTGTTGGTTGAGCATGACAATCTACTTGTATTAAGTTTAAGATTTAGAGACAAAATTAAGCCTGGACTTTGTCAAAATTTATTGATTTTTACGCTCACGAGGAGCGTGACTTCGTCTCTGAGTTACCTTATAGTTCTGGCACCCGTGAGGTTAACGAAGAAGACAATCGCTTCACTAATTACGTAATTTACTCCTCAAAATGAGAACCCCACGAACTTTTGCATAAGAGCACGCAAACCCTGAGCTCTACCTACTAGAGATACATATTAAGGTGTTCCAATGGCTGGTCACGGGCTTGTACCACGCGGGCTTAAATTACAGGGATCCGGGCTGAGTCAGTCGAACAGTTAGAACCACCTGTCTTTGCGATAAAGACTGCTTCTACTCGCAGAGGATTGTGTAAGTTGGCGACGAAGCGTGACGTGCGTACGCAGGATCGGTGGATCTCTAATCGTTTCTTTGTGTAATGATATTGTGATGTCATTTTTTAATTTTCCTACTAGCTGCTGTCAGCGGCTTTGTCTGCGAGGTATGTAGATAAAAAGTAGCCTGTATATTAACTCCAGGTCGTCATATATCAAGTTTCTTCAAAATCCGTCCGGTTTGAGCGTGATAATGTCTAATACTCATACTAACTTTCGCATCATTACATAGTATAAAACAAAGTTGCCTCCCGCTGTCTGTCTGTTCCGATGTATGCTTAGATCTTTAAAACTATGCAACGGATTATGATGTGGTTTTTTTAATAGATAGAGTGATTTAAGAGGTAGGTTTATATGTATAATACATACATAATATAGTAGAGAAACACTGATAATTTTAGAGGTTTCTAATGTGGTGTCGTAAATAAACACATTTTTTTTGCGCTTACTTTGCAAACGCTGGCTGAACCATTCGAGATAGATCAAAATAATGTACTATAGTATTATACACCTTGAAAAGGTCTACACAAAAGTCAGCAATGGTATATATCTATCTCTTATATATAAAGACATTCTATAGTATATTTAGTATCAGCATTGCACCCGTGCGAAGCCGGGGCGGGTCGCTAGTTTATTATATAGATGTGTGATTCGAGTAACTACCATACTTGTATATTATGTAAATAATAGCCTACTAGTTCAAAAATGTCCAGATTTGAATTCTAAACAAAGACGTGGTGAAAATGTCTTCCACATTGTTTCTTCTCTCGTAAATCAGACTGTTGTAGCAATAAATAATTATCTAGTAACTATACGACTCAAACCACTAATTAGGGTAAGCTTATTCTCATGGGAACTGTAACTTGTTTCTACTGTTCCGCCAAACGAAACTTTACATTTCATGTCTGTGTGTCATCCGTCACACACAGTCACACACAGTCATGAGCTAGGATGGTTAAATTCCTTTGATTGTATACAACTGGCATACTTATAATCGTCTTTCAACTTCTGACAAAAGTTAATTTTATATATAAAGTTCTCGTGTCAGTATTTGTAACAAAACACCTCCGAAACGGCTTATTTATAAAATTGTGTGTGTATATTCAGTTGGTCTGAGAATAGGACGTAAAATTTAGTAATTTAGTAAAGTAATAAGTATGGTCCAAACCAACAATTATTTTTTTGGACCAAATTTTTTTTTTGTTTCCTCATTAATAAATACATACAACCCAAAATTTTCACCCTTCTACCACCAACCCATATTTTTACCGGTGTTACTTCTCACCCCCGTATACAGCATCATTTTCAATTATAAGAGAAATATATACTTAGAAACAACATATATGGCAAAACAACGTTTTCCCGGTCAGCTAGTCTATACTATCTATACTAATATTATAAAGGGAAAAGATTTGATTATTTGTTTGTTTGTATTGAACAGACTCCGAAGCTACTGGACCGATTAAAAAAAATATTTTACAGTTGGAAAGTTACACTATCCCCGGGTTACATAGGCTACTTTTTATCCCGGGAAAGTTGGTTTGACAGCTAGTAACTGTATATAATAGTGCCATCCTTTTTATAAGAGATATACTCTTTGTCTGTCTTACTTGTAAACGCCTCTTTACTTAAACACTTTTAAGTTGAGAGGCGTTTATAAGTAAGGCAGATAATACAAACACAAACACAAATACAAAACAACTTTATTCAATAAAATCAAAAGGACCACTTTGAATCGTCTTCTTACATGCTAGTGAATCTAGGTGCCGGTTCCTCCTAACCCCAGTTCAAGAAGAATCCGGCAAGAAACTCGTGCGGTCTTAACACTTTTTTGTATGATCCTTGCCAATTTTGTTACGGATGCCGAGTCGAGTTGGAATCGAATCGAAGTCGAATGTTCATTTAGTATGAAGCTCTGTGGTATTGCTAAGTTGGCCTCATACGAAATAAGACGTCAAGAGCACCTTTACTGTCTACCACGGTTGTATATATATTTATTTTATTTTTAATATTTTTGTTGCTAGGTATGGTTTTCTTGGTTTAAAATAGACGCCAATTTTATTAAAGAGTCATCTAGTGACGTTCTAAGGCAACTAAGGCTGTGTGAAATGTCCGGTATTATTATTATTATTATTATTATTATTAACTTTCAGACGCCAGACTACAGAAATTCACACAAATGTCATATAGGTCTAATAGTTACTCGGACGTTCTACGCAACAAATTATTTAGTCGCTGTAGTTACCCAGGACGTTTCAATGGATAAATGACAAGTACAACAGACAAAATACTTTGATAAATCTTGGATAACAGTTTTGATGGATATGCGGAGAGACGAAGATGGAAGTTTGAAAGAAGCGCAAGTGGCGGAAAAGATGGGGTGTATGGTTATGTAACGTGTTATGTGTTATGCGGAGCAAAGAAAGTCATGTTATAAGGGTAATGGATTTGAATATGGATAGGTATGAGTAGACCAAGGATAAGACAGATGGGAAACATACGATGGATAAGAAAGAGCTACTGAGTTGACGAATGAAAGGGGAGATTGGATGAAAAGAACCTGTTGTGCCGACCCTACTTAACGTATATTAAGTAATTAGGCTCATCCAGTTTTTTTTTAACTTATTTTCTCCTTGGTTGGAGGGTTTTGGTCTACTCCAGCCATATTGGGACTGTTGGAAATGTTGTGTATGTATACTTATATTATTAGATAGTAATAATAACCATCTCTTTTCAATGCTAATAGAAAGGATATACGTCTTGATACTTAGGTAAGGAGATTGATAAGAATATGAGTAAACCGAGAAATGGTACTACGGATGAATAGTGTTATCGACCTTTAAAACTCTCTGATAACAGCAAAACCAAAAATCTTAAATTGGAGCAAAACTTTTGGCAAATCTATTTTTATTTAAGTGTTAAATATTTTTTTATTTAACTATCACTTAGAAATGTCGTTTGCAAAGTCGTAATCGGTAAAAACTCGATATCGATAGAAAATAGGTAAGAAAACCGGTGGTGCACCTCTACCTTTCAAAAAAAGGGTTTTTTTCGAGGTACCGGAAGTAATAATGGGCATTAATCGGGCACTTTTTAACCTCGATAAAAGCAAATCAAACTAATTCAAAAAGCACGAGTTAACAGATAATGGACTAACAACAATAGGTAAAAACCAAACATAGCTAAGTACGTATTATCTGAACACAGCAAAGTAGGCAAGTGTAGGTACTTATTTGTGGCCAGTGGCACATGCAATGTCGGATCTAATGAAGTTGCTTGAGCGACACTGTGGGCGACACCGGAGGACGTGACAATAATTTATCTTGAAGCAATATCAGCATTTAACATACATGAAATCAAGTTAACAAGCAAGATATTTATTTATATAGCTATACATAATAATTATAAAATATTAGTAGAAATTTCACACAACACCATTTAGTAAGGCTTCTACCATATTTACAAAGATGACTGTTAGAATAATTATATACTTTTACATACATGTTTTAATAATTTATAATAGAACAAACATCTATTTTATTAACGCAATTTTTTGTTCAAGGAGAGAATTGAACCCACAATCTTCAGCGCAGAAGGAGTTACTGAGCGGTGAGGCCGGTTATAAAAACATCATATCACTGTAACATTGTACATTATTTAAATACGGCATATCGATAACTTTTCCTCTACCACCTCAATTATAATTGATTTAAAATCTCACAGGTTTAACAAAAATATATCGATTAAATAAAAATAAGAAATTAAATAGATCGCTGGATTAGCCCGATTGGTATGCTGTCCCGCAGGCACGACATCGTCGACGCCGACGCACGCTGTCGGCTATGATAAGCCTGCCTTGACGTCTTATCAGTTCCTTGTTATTCAAAACTCTGGTAAAATAACAAAAATATTACAATTACAATTTAAACAAAATATTCTCATTGAGCTTAAATTTAAAACATCCACGCCACAGTCCGTGAGTTTGCCTTTTGATATATAAAAATAGACCGATTAGCGACTAACGACCCAGCAATGTTTGAACTTTGAAAACTTCGTAAGCAGTTCATGTTCCTTTGTTTCCTATCATTTGAACAGGTACCTAAATGGCAAAAATAAAGTTGATACAACAAGTCTAAACAAGTCTGGAACAGTCCCTCGCGTGGTGTGGCAAGCCGTCATGCAACGCCGGCGGAGCATGACTCCTGCATCCGGCCGCAACCCTACCCTGCGGCCGGTTCCATGGTTTCAAGGCAAGGGGTCTGGGGTGTCTCGCTCTATGTTATCACGAATAAATACTCACTTTGAATAAACATGTACCTGCAGTGAAAGTATAAAGTTGAAATACAACCGAAATAACGGATATCATCATGTGAACAAAATATACAAGGTGTTTCTTAAGCTTATACAAATGATGGGTAGCTTAGCTAAAATCATTAACAGATGCACTAATCTTGATGCAGATTCTTGATTTCTATTAGTCGTATCGAAGCTTAGATAATAAATAAATAAATAATGCAACATTTAACACAGCGTCATCTGGCCCCAAAGTAAGCAGAGCTTGTGTTATGGATACTATACGACATATATACCACTTATACACTTGTTTTTAATTATTTACTTATATATAATATATACACATATATCCATCTAGCCGTTTTCGGCTACAGTGACTGGCTTTATTCTCAGGAGCTTGGATGTTTAGCCCTAATATGACAAATGTACCCAATTTTTGCAGTGAACGTACGAGAGCACAAGGCGCACGTAAAGGTATCATTAACAAAGTTATATTGTATGTTCGAAGGCGGTCTGTTTTTGAGTTGATCGCGCTTAAAGTCGATTTCTCGCCTCCTATCAATTTCAAAATCCTTGACTTTCTCCTGAACTTTCCATCTCCACTCAGGACGCTGTTCAGCTAGTTAGTTCATAGTTCAAATTATTTACTTACATATGATACATATACATTAGGTTATTTTTAACTGACTCCAAAAAAAAGAAGGTTCTCAATTAGGTTGTATTTTTTGTTTGTTACCTAATAACATTTATGCACCGATTTGAAGAAAAAAATATTTTGTACTTTTATATTAGTATGTGTGAGGGTAAAAAAGGGTGATAAAACAGGATTTTTTTTAATGGGCAAAATTTAATTTAATGAAGTCTGATTCTTTTTAGTTTTTAAAACGTAGTTATAAAGTAGCAAAGCACCATTATCAACTAATTTCAAAAAGAAACAGCGTTATTAAACAATCAAAAATCTCCAACACCATTTTATTAACGTCAAACTGATGTACGAAAATAGATTTAATGAATCATGAATGAATGCATTTCCCGTGTCGCATGGATTCTTTATATCCTGACTAGTGAGTAGTGACTACTAACATCCGCCGCCACACTAACTTCTCCAATTGTTTATTTCAAATCGGCAGCCCAGTTTAAAAATTCTGTTCACATCTATTTTCGGGGTTTATTGTACATTAAATTAGGTGGATGGTCTACTTTTCGTAGTACTAATTTTTACCTACCTACGATGCTATAGGTTGTCGATAAAATACAACGGTTAGCACGAAAGGGATCCGTAGGTAACTACATATGCCTTTCACTATCATGGTTACCATTACTTACAATTACAATGATAATTCAAGTTTAAAACATCGTATAGGTACCTACTTTCTTATTAGAATTTATATTTTTCTGTTTATTTGTGTCACAAATTCTCTTAGCACTTCCAATTTCAAAGACACCTTACTCATAGTATAGGATCCAACCATAGACCGACCTTCACCGAACTGGTTAATGGATGAAAATAATTTTATATTAAATCAAATAAGTCAATAAGTACATTGCAATGGGTTGGCAAAAAAAATTCTGTCTAGAATATGATTAATTAAGAATTACAAATATTTTTTTTTTAACATTGCTCTGATTTGGTTAATAGACAAATTCCATATCAATCGAAAGTATGAAGCCCATAGAATATACAAACGTTAGGTTGACAATTTTTTTACCCGTTACAACTCTTGGGTAGGCAGGTATAAACAGGTAAATCGATAATCGATACTAGTAACTTGCACTGGTCTGGTTAATGAATTAGAGTTAAATTAAAATTAAGATCATTTCATTACAAAAACGGTGGTATAGGGTTGTCTGCGAAAAATCAATCCTGAATTTCGGTTGTCAAGTTTTAAAAAAACCGGCCTAGTGCGAGTCGGACTCGCGCTCCGAGGGTTCCGTAAAACCTATAGGTATAAAAGTAAAATTTCACCCATCACGACAATCGAGTCATAGTTAGATGATGTAACAAAAAATTTACAGTTTTCGCAATTTATCCTTTATCTGTGCTATAAGACGTTGATTTGTACCAAATTTCAAGATTCTGAGTTCACGGGAAGTACCCTGTAGGTTTTGATTCCCTTGCGAGTGTCGAAAATATGCGGTATAAACGGCAGTATCTTTTGATTGCGTTGGCTTAGAAGTTTGATTTTTTCACAGCTTTAAGGGACAGTAGACCTGAGTATTTGATATAAATTTCAGCTTGATACCTCCACGAGTTCCTGAGAAAAAGTGTCTTGACAGACAGACGGACAGACGGACGGACAACAAAGTGATCCTATAAGGGTTCCGTTTTTTCCTTTCGAGGTACGGAACCCTAAAAATGAAATATTGCTGCGAGTGCAACCCATTTGCAATATACTTATAAACATATTTAATTAAATCTAAAATACTTTTTATCCATTAACCAGCTCGGTGAAGGTTGTTTTATGGTGGGATCTTAGAGTATCTGTTTTGCCTAGAAACCTTATTTCATTTACTTACAACGTTATTCAAGTTATCCTGCAGCAGCATTGTCTACAGTTTACTCTGCTCCCTTGCATGCACTAAGTCTGGAAGTCTGGTATCTAAGTCTTTGTATACATAGTACAAGAAAAATAAATACATAATATAATGTTATTGCGATGGAAAATTGTAAATTGAGAGTAGGTAGCCTACTGGCCTTGATCACGCTCGGTTCCGAGCCAGCGGATCGACACATGAGATGGTACGAGACGCCCGCAACCCGGCACGGTAACATGACTCCGCCCGCACCCTGACCGGAGCAGTTTGCTAAAGTGCAATTGATATCAACATTTTCTCTATGAAGCGTCACAGAAAACAGATATATGGAAATTCATTGGTTTTTGATAAAAACTATGCTTTTATGCGACTGCAAAAACCAAGCGACTAGTAAAAATAAATATGTTCAATACAAAGAAATTATATATACCTATATTACAATTTTAACTACGATTCTTTTCAGGGTTCTAAAGTCCAATAAGGAACCCTTTCTGAGTTCTTGCTTTCTGAATATTGCCTAAATTGAACTTGCATTGACAAGTAGCATTATTAAATAAGTATAAGTAGCAACATTAAATAAGCATTTTTAGGGCTCCGAAGTCCACAAAGAACTCATAGTTTCGACATGTTTATTTGTTTGTCTGTTTGTCTGTCTGTCTGCCTGTCTGTCTGTCTGGTTCTAAACAGAACGCTTGCTCGCAGATTATTAGTCTTATAATAAATTTTGCAAAGTAATACGTATTAGTAGCTATAACTAATACAATGAAAATTGTTCAATAAAGATATTCGTTGGATTAATATTTAGCATTCAAACGGTAATTTTTGATAGAGTTATTGATAGGTACTTAAAACTTTTCTTTTGTATTACGGCTAGTAAGGCTTTATTAGCTAATAACAACATAATTTGAAAACATTGAAAAATTCATAAATTCATATGTATACATTTTGATAAACACAGGCTTTACTAAGGTATTATTTTGTCGATGGAGGCACCGACACTGTTTCGATTCATCTAGAGAATCTTCATCAGGGTGAGTTTGATCCGCGGTCCGCTCGTTGCCGCTCGTGTTCACGGTTCGCACTGAATGTATAAAATTATTTTTTTGCTTAATCTTATTTTGGTTAGATGGTGTTAAATTGGTTTGGGCCCATCACTACTCATTCTAATCCTTACTAACTTTGGAAGCCTTTTCTGTGCGTGATAACACGCGCTTGGCCAATTTAAATCTCTACGTGACCCCAGAGTGAATTTTACAAAATCTGAAATTAAATGAAGAGATGAAACATAGCGTGAGCGGATGTTTATGTTTTGTTTTGTTTTGTTAAATTTTGACAAACAGGAACGTGAGTTTTGATTTCTGAACTAAGCCTCGTTTAGTACTTTCGACTATCGATAAAATTATAATGTACTTATAACTTCTAAAACTATCATGGTTTTGAACATAATTTTCACTCAAAACGGTATATTTTGCATGATATATGAGTGATTTTGGCGCATGTAACTGTGCTGAAATTTCGCCAAGCAGAAAAACTCATATATCATGGTACGAGTAAATATCCCATTTTGAGTGAATATTATAATATGTACTTACCCTCGAGTATTTCCATAAAATGAGTTGCATCAAAGCATATCACCGAACCGCCGGCGCTGATCAAATACATGACCCCGCCGTTCCCAGTGGTTTAATTTAGCACACGCCAACAATGTCCATTGTGCGTATGGTAATAGAATGCGATGAAACACTGGCTGTAATGCTTAAGTATAGAGATTTTGCAATACTTAGTAGTTAGTTATTTACGTACTCTTACTGTATAGGTTATGGAAAAAACTGACCATACTATCCTCTTTCTCACCTAGCAACGGTGATTGGTCGATATAGTGGCGGCCTTTGGAAGTTGGCTCAATCAAGTCACTGAGAGGTTTATCACCTCTCAGTGACTGAAGGGAAATGGTTTCTAATGATCTCATCTTTTTACGGTTTGAGTAAGTTTGCTGGATGATAAAGCTACTTGTGTAGGTATTGTTGCATCGGGGTCACCACGCAGAACTGAGGCAAAAGCGTGGGACGTGTGCCACTACCAGGCCAGCGTACGGCACCCACGTCGTCTGCACAATTTTTTGCAGATTCAGAACGCTTGATGAAGGGACCGTTTGATGGTTCGATTGTCTTTGAACCGACAGTTATTTTACTCTATTGTGTAGAAGGAATGAATCTGTCTCCCAGGCAGATGATGCGTTGAATGGAATGTTGTTTATCCATACAAAAAATAAGTACATATATTTTTCCATGTTTTTGTCCAGCAGATACTGAATAACATGGCGATTTAGATGAATCAGTCACCACGACGATGATAAACGACTTCAGCTTCATTTCTTCAAAAGCCGATTCTTACCCAGGCAGATCTGCTTTTAGTACACTTTTCTTGAATCCGCCTATGAGATGATAAAATCACTTTACCCATTAAAAATATTTACCATAAACCAGTTTATATTGGTAAAATCTTATTATAGTAACTAATTATTTATATTTACTTAATTAGTACATATGAGCTACACAAAGAAAGCTGTGACCTACATCCATTTAAATTTGATCTCAATGAGATGTATTCTAGACTCAATGCTGACCAAGAAATACATTACTTTTAGTTACTTTTAGTTAGTTAGGTTCAGGGACAGAAGAAATCCAAAGTCCGAGTGAAATTGTTAAGATGCGTGATTCAACTTCCGCTTCCAATTCGCCTCTAATGACACACAATGACATAGTTTCTTTTATTGCATGTTGTTGTACCTACTGCTCACTGTTGCCTTTTTTGTTACAGGCTCCAGAAAGAATTGAGTGCGTTCAACTTTCGAAAAGTGTTTGCGAGCTAAACGTCGAAGCGGTCAAGCCTCCTGATAAGACAGACTCGAATATAAGAAGCACTGAAGTGAGCGCCCTGAACATGGAAGTGGAGACGCTGAGGTGGCAGCTATCGCAGGTACATACTCCCTAAATACTTACTTCGAAATCATTCCATTAAATTTTAGCGGTATTCGTTGCAATTTGATCGCTAAATCAGCATTATAAATAGAACAATATTATTAATAAAAATGGGTAACAAAGTAGAAAGGTATACAAAAAAGTGATGCCATGCACCACGTTAAGTACGGTGGCAATAGTACGGTGATCATTGCGAGGAACACCAATCAATACATTTCATATTGCGAAACGATGCCGTAATGCCACGCGAATTGAATGCAATGCGATTGTTAACGCTTAACATACGAGTACTTTCCATGTTATTTATAAACAAACTACTTAAACGTGTGTGCTGTTTACTGATATTTACTATTATTTATTTAGATATTTTACTGACCTAGCGAAAATCACTAGGTCAGTAAAATGGTGTATAAACATTTTTGTAATAAACTGAGTATAAATTGAAACCAAACCATTTGATATTTCAGACCGAAACGAACAGACAGATGCATATAGCTTTATTAAAGCAGGTAGTCAGTTTCCTGAGCAGAGTGAAGGAACATATTGAATGCCAGAAACCAGAGCTCGGTTCTCGCAAAGAATCCTTGTCAGCCAGACCTACTCCGCGGTCCTTCAACGTAGCGGACTTGCCTCGATCGCGGTCCGTGGTACACGTGAACAAAAACTTAGATTTTTCTCTGAGTCCTACCAAGAAAATGACAGCGAGAAAGATCAGCAAGTCGATTAGCAACGTCAATGGATATAAGGACTGTAGTGGTGGCTGGTAAGTCTTATTTCACAGAGAATTAAAGACGTCAAATTTGCCTGGAGTGTGCTGCTATAATAGTCGCTTTTTAAAACAGGGCTAAATCCTAATGTTAAAGTTTTTATTTTCAGGAGTCCTTCGAAGTTATTTTCGACCCCAGAAGAAGAGTCAACCCAAAAAATCTCAGAGGAAATGACTAGATTAATAACTCTTGCCAACACCGTGCTCAGCACGCAACTACCCGATCTCGCTTGCACTTACAATGATCCCGAGTATGCTTCGATTAGTGAGACAGCTAACGATAAAAACCAAAACAATAATACGTTGAGTCTCTCGAATAATGATATCACTGACGCTTTTATTTTAAACACGATCTGTGACAGTGAAGATGGATTCAACGGCATCACAAATGATTTCATTGAAACTAAAAACGGAAATATTGACGACTTCATAATGTCGCCCTCGCCATTACCTATTAGCGGTTTAGAAAACGACTTCGCCGAAGTGAAAATAATTGGTAAGAGTTCGGTAAAAACGATGGATGCGTCGAAGACGCAGAGATTCGTGGAGAAAAGAATCGAATATAATCACGCGGCCAATTTTATCGAAGACGAAAGTGGATTCTCGTCTATGAGCTCATTCCAAGAAATAGGAATACCGATCATTAGCATCATACCACCGTCGCCGTGCAAGGAAGTCAGCTATATCGACGACATTGCTGATATCCTGGAAGAAACCAAGTGGAAGAACAACCCTTCAGACCTTGAAAAGCAACCGGTTCAAGTATTTTGGGTCTGAATGTATAAATGTTGTACAAATTCTGCGCGTTCGGTTATAATTATGTCGGTTCATAATTTAGATATAACGCACAAATACAATTTCACTTGAGGTAGAAAGTAGATAAGTAGGTACCTAGATTCCTACCTATATGTTAATCTTTCTAATAACTAAGAATAAGCCACTGATGATGTGTAAGATTTTTGAAATAACTTACGAAATAAATACCTTTTTTATGATTCTTTTGTTTGTACTTATAAAACAAAATCTCACCATAGCTTAATATGGCTAACTTATTCAATTAGCATGTAAGACGTTTCAAAGTTATACTTGCTGAATAAAAATAAAATTATATATGCATTGTCTGCAATTTCTATAGTATAAATAGAAATTGCAGACAATGCATATATAATTTTATTTTTATTCAGCAAGTATAACTTTGAAACGTCTTACATGCTAATTGAATAAGTTAGCCATATTAAGCTATGGTGAGATTTTGTGGGGTAATTAGAATATTGACAATTGCCTACCTTTTTGCTACAGAAAAGAAGTTTAAGAACATGGAATAGAATAGAATAGAAAATACTTTATTGCACACCACAAATACACAATGTTTAGATAGCCGGTAGTACAATGGGCGGTCTTGTCGCTAGCGATCTCTGCCAGACAACCTTGGGATGGATGAAATCAACATAATATGAATAAACAGCAATCTATGTTAGATTGCTGTTTATCTCTATGTCTAAAAACTGTTTTATATATCAGCTCAAGGTAAGATATATTAGGGCATTTTTTAAAGTTTGAAATGTGTTTAACATAAATTCAGGCATTTTTACGCTCTAGTAAAGGTCGATCCGCACACAACAGTGCCGGCACGTAACCGACAGTTCTGTACCGTACAGTTCCGTGACATGCTATTCATATATGTCAGTACCGAAATTGACGCGTGCAGTGATTTTTACCCTAGTGTCCCAGCAGTTTCATGTGAAAATGCCTCGATATTCAAGATCACAATTAGCAGCTATTGCTTTATTATTAGTTGAAGACGAATAAATTTATGTGAGAAGAAGGCAATGGGTTCATAACGCGTGGAGGAAAAGAGAAAAAGAAGGAGAGTTTGCCACCCTATATAAACATCTAATAGATGATGAATCAAAGTTTTTTGAGTATTTCAGGATGTCAAAACATTGTTTCGACATACTTTTAACTAAACTTACCGAAAAGTTAAGAAAACAAGATACTCATTGGAGGAAAGCGATACCACCAAGGGAACGTCTAGCAGTCTGTTTAAGGTATGTCTCAATAAAACAAATTATAATCAAATTATTTTATAGTAATAACTTAGACATCAAATGAATTATAGATCCCCTTAATTGTGTATCTGTTATTAGAATCTTTGACGAGTACAATACTGTTATCTAAATTATTGTCCACCACAACATTTTTAAAGTTAATCGCGTTAGACCTGTCTTGGCTCGTATTGGCGTTTCCATGATCTTCCACCACAACAGTTTCATAGTTACTAATCACGTTAGACCTTTCTTGGTTCGTAATGGCGCTTGCATGATCTTCCACCACAACAGTTTTAGACCTGTCTTGGCACGTATTGGCGCTTCCATGATCTTCCACCATAGCAGTTTCATAGTTAATTGAGTTAGACCTGTCTTGGCTCGTATTAGCGCTTCTATGATCTTCAAACACAACAGTTTCATAGTTACTCACATTAGACCTATTTTGGCTTGTAATGATGCTTGATTCATGCGCAAGCCTTGGAAATTTATTTTTCAATAGTTTTGATTCGTACTTTTGAACAATCGCAAACATTTCTGATTTAGCGTCAAATAAACCACAAGGGTGCAATTCTTTTAAAGTCGGAGCAAGAGATGCCAAAAATATGTCAACCGGATGCTCATTTTGGCGAATCAAATAATCTATAACTTCTGATGAAGCTGTTCTTCCAGAATCATTATTATTCTTTGCGTATGCCTTGCGTCCTCTGGATCCACGACTTAATGATGACCGATATTGATTCGTTGACGAATCTTGGGAATGTTGAGAAACTGGTGATGGAGTCGGCGAATACGTTAGTGAATCAGTATGATGAAATTCAAGAGCGGGTGACACTGCTTGAATTGGCAGTGGAGATTCTGGAATATTAGATTCATCGTTTTTTGTTATATTATAGTTTTCACCATTGACATTTTCAATGTTATTTCTGTCGTCAAAAATTTTTACCATAAAACTTAGTTGCTCATGGTATTTATATAGCTTTGTCGACTTGCGGCCTTGACCACTTTCAGTAACAGTCTTTTGAATATTCTTTCTAAAGTTGTCCCTTATATTCGACAATCTTGATTTACATATTGTACCTGAAACAAAAATACCCGATTAATTCATACAAACACAATATAATTATAACATAATTTATTGCATTAATAAAATATCCGATAAATTATAATTTAATATTAATCTATGATCTATGTATCTATCTATTTCTATGATCTATGTATTTCTTTTTTTTTTTTTTTCAGATTTTTGGCAACAAGGGACTCGTTTCAAACAATATCATTCAGTTTCCGTTTAGGACACACCACAGTACATGAAATTGTTAATGAAACCTGCAAAATAATAGTGGAGACTTTAATGGAAGAAATGTTACCAAGACCAACAACAGAAATGTGGCTATCCATTGCTAATGACTTTTATACTAACTGGAATTTTCCTAATTGTTTGGGAGCATTAGATGGAAGACATGTTACTATACAGGCTCCTGCTAATAGCGGCTCCATGTTCTTTAACTACAAGAAAACCTTTTCAATCGTCTTGGTAGCACTTGTAGATGCTTGTTACAATTTTATTGCTGTCAGTGTGGGTTCATATGGTAAAAACAGTGATGGTGGCATATTTGCAAATAGCAATTAGGCAAGGCATTAGAACGAGGTAATTTATCTGTACCAACAGATGCACCATTACCAGGAACACATACACCAACTCACTATGTAATTCTCGCAGATGAAGCATTCCCATTAAAACCCTATTTGATGCGACCCTATCCAGGACGAAATTTGGATGTATCAAAAAATATATTTAATTATCGTTTATCGCGAGGCAGAAGAGTTGTAGAAAATGCCTTGGGTTACTGGCTCAAAAATTTCGGATATATTTTAGACCAATTCAAGCTAAGCCAGAAAATGTAGACCATATGATACTATCAACATCAATCCTACATAATTTTATAAAGAAACATGTCAATGAAACATACTCTTACGAAATCAAAAATGTACAGGAGGCAAATGAAAGTGGAGATATACTTCGCCATCTCCCTTTGCGGGGTGGAAATGCCACAAACGAAGCTTTTATGACCAGAGAAGTATTTAAAAACTACTTCAACACTGAAGCAGGATGGCTAGATGATCAAGAGACGAGAATATAATTAAATTAATACCTACTTCGAACCTACCTAGCAGGATCTGTTTATTTGATTCATTTTATTTTTTGACAGCACTGACAGCACTGAACGTCACTGTCACTGTCGAGTACGGATAGCGTCGTACAAAATGATACGTTACTGATCGGCACGTGTCGCCACTGTGCCGGCACTGTTGTGTGCGGGTAGGCCTTAAATGTGCATGTTTGTAAGAAAGCAGTCTAAATGATTATAGTTTACTCGTATTTTCGGGATCAAATCTACATGTAAAATTCGCGATATAAGACCTACTCGTACCATTATGTAATCCTTAGGTTAATAATACTTCGTGATAAAATACTCTACCAAACCGTACCATAGATGCTATTTATTCAAAACATATTTTTATTTTGATTACCATTGCTCAAATAAAAAATAGGCTACATTCGGAAAGTTCTAGGTAAGTATAACGATTGTTTTTTGACGTGATAACGTCTTATAAATCGATGAACGCCGCTGCACGCACGTAAAATTGACATGTTCCGCCTGAGCCGAGTGCGCAAGCGAGAGCGCGGAACAAGCGATAGAGAGGCACGATAAAAAGTATAAAAATTTTCATAAATGTTTTCTTATGACTTTATCACGTAAAATTATCATCCGTAAACCGACTTTACAGACAACCACTTTTTTATGAATAAACATGGGTTATGTATGTTTAGGTACTTTTATACATTTTTTGTTTATGAGAATTGCTCTGCTTAAAACTAGATTCTTGATGTTAAGTATTACTTGTTAAATTCTTGTCATATATTTTTATTCTGAACATAATAATTTGTACAGATTACAATAGAACGATGAGTCTGCAAAAGTACTAAGACTGTGTAGCAGCATCAACGCCCGCCTCCTTTAAAGAACAGTTCTGTATATTATTAGAACTATAATAATAATATACTAATAAAAATAAAACTATAATAGACCTAACGAACTAAAAGTAGATTTTATATAACACAACACGTAATACTAAAGTTTGTAACATGGTAGAATGATAAAAAGTATATTAAGATAAAATAGAAATAAAAATTAAAATTTGGTCTGTGAAGTTTGAGTGATACTGTGGTGAGTGTATGTGCATGTAAGGTTGAGTTAGTGTTCATGTGTGGATGTGTGTGTGTGTGTGTGTGTGTGTGTGTGTGTGTGTGTATGAGTGTGTGTGTGAATGTGTGTGTATGAGAGAGTGGGTGAATATGGGAGTAATTTAGTTATTGAATATGAGTATTAAAACATCAATATATTGAATATTCATTATTTTGGTGTACTCAGATTGTCTTCAGTTTCCTAATAAGAGAGAGACTGGAGCCGCTTCATACAAACAAGTTTGCATTTATAATATGGGAGGGGGTAAATATTAAGTAGTTTGTTGACTCTATTGTACAGGGAATGAGGCTCGGCCGCTGCAGTTCTACGAGATATAATTCCACATCTGTTAATTTCTATTGTAATATAAAGCGCGTACTTAATTCCAATTTTCATCCAAAACGCGATATTTACTATGATAAGTGATTTTTTATGCTTCCCGTTATTTCTGCACAGTTGCATGCGCCAACATCACGAGCGCAAAATTGTGAAAATTGTGTGCAAAACCATGATAGTCTTAAAAGTTGCATACTTCATAATATTAATATAATAAATATTCAGATAACTAAGATCCATTGCACATAAAATAAAAGTAAAAATAAAATAAAATCATTGATCAATAACACAGTAATATAAATTTAATTAAATGTCAAAAACTATTCCTACAAACCTAAATACCACCTTAATTAAAATAGATTTGCCTAGCAAAAGGGTTAATCAAGGCTCACACCCAAATACTTTGCAGGACACTGTCCCACCTGCCTGCACGAGACTTCTCAAGAATCCTATTGGGACTACCTAGTATTCTGTTTTAATAGAACCAATGGACCCATTTTTTTTGTCATGATTGCATGAAAGTCCTGCACATGAGCATCGGCAAACATGCCCGAAGCACTACAGAATCTAGGTAACCCTCTTTGCTCTAAACTTAAGTACTTATTTATTTTATGAACTACCTACACCTATTGTACAAGCTGTTTGTGCTTATACATACACCAGCATTATTTCAGCAGTTTACCATAAAGACTATTCTGATTCAGATCCTAAAATAAAAGTGAGGCCAAACTTAAATCAATCATTACAAAACATACTAAGCTACGGCACGCATTGCTTATGCGTGCCGAAGCTTAGTATGTTTTGCTCGCTAAAAAGTTATCGCGCTAAATATGGTGGTCACAATAGCGGCTCACAATTTTAACGAATTAGTACAATAATTCAAACCGATTTCGGATGTCTTTACTTTTATAATTCTACACTTGTTGAATTTTCCAAAACTAAACATACTTAATAATAATAATAATAATAAGCCCCCTAAAGCCCAACCCTTCGTCCGCGCTGAACATCTAAGCCACGTGGGGGGCGGACATCTGCAATAAAGTAACTTCGCAGATCACTAACAGGGCAATGGCAAACCCATCATGATGGAGAAAAGTAAGGATAAACGTATATGGTCGCTTCCCGGGGGTGATCGCCGGGGCACGTCTGGAGCCGATGCTGGACGTCACAGCATGCAAGCCATCGGTGGCGAGGGTAATGGGCGGCCCTCTGCCGGGGAACCCGAACAAAGTGAGCCCAATAGGAGGTACAACCTACGACCACTGAGAAGATCAAGCCGGAGCACATCTCGAACCGACACAGCAGGTAGCAGCAGCACGCGTGCTACTGACGTGGGAGCAACACGGCTTACCTTGATTGAGGAACAAGGTCCGAGTCGAGTGGATTGGGCTGAAGAGGACCGTGATGCCCAATCATCTATATCCTCACCTAAATCTGTTTTCTCTTCTATTTCTTCTTCTCCACCCTCTTACCTTGATCCTACTCCTTTATTACCCTCTTCCCTCTCATCCCCTTCACAAAATTCTTCAATCACAATAGCTGAGGACGTTGTACAGACGACAACTGTCGATAACCCTGTACCCGCTAAAGCTAAACGTGCGCGTAAAAAATGGACCGAAGAAATGAATATTTTCATCCTGCGCACATATTTCATTATCACCAAACTCGAAACCGAAACTCGACTATACTTGACAGAACTGCATAGTAAGTTCATCGATCGTTTCCCTGATATGGATGTTAGCAAACAGAGAGTCGCTGATCAGCGTAGAGCAATCATACGTAGTAGGCTATTACCAACAACTAGTATCAGTGAAATAAGAGATGAAGTAGAATCGTATCTAGCAACCCACCAACACATAATTTCAACGCCTTTGTCTCAACCACACCGCTCACAACGAATGCACTGGATGACCGACCACAATTAAACTATAATTAGGGAATATTATCGGATCACATATTTAGAGACCAACAAAACCGCATATCGAAAACCATTACACCAACATTTCATCAACGCATTTCCACACCTTGCCCATATTAGCGAACAAAGAATAGCTGACCAGAGAAGGGTCATTATAGCTAACAAACTGATTGATGATCAAAGGCTTAACACTCTTAAAGAAGAAATCACAACCGAGTTAAATGCATTAAAAACAGCTAACACACAACAACTCACAAATCGAAATGAATGGACTCAGGAGGATCTAAATTCAACAGTTTGGTATGATGCAATGAATGATATAAATGTTTCAATGGAAACTGATGATGTAGGCACACTAACAACAGCTCAAGCTCCAATGCAGGTAAGAGTTGTCCCTGATCAAGACCGAAATCAGGAAGTAGATGAAACATTCAGGCAGGCCATGCAATATTTTAGAGATACTAGCCCCGAAAAGAGACCTTTCATTCCAAAACAAAAGGCCACAAAAAAACTTAGTAAACTTGTCGGGTACCTAAACGAAGTAGTCCTTCCCGAAAATGTTAATACAACTACTAATTTTAAAAGCCTTCAAACAATTATTTATGCTGTAGCATGGACAGCGGCTAAATGTAATGGATCGAGACTTAATATACCATCACTTGAACCAGGAAATCAAAGTAGTAGAAATCGCACACCCAACTGGCAAAAACGCCTAGAAAGGAAAGTAGAAGAACTACGTAAAAAAACAGGACAACTTACGCAATATATGAATGGTAATAGAAGTAGGGGACTTACGAACCAGGTGAATAGAATATTAGAACAGTTTAAAATACACACAACTCATGAAGAACCAAACACAGATCTTAACCACTACCTAGACACTCTGAAACAGAAACTGACCGTTGTTAGTAGCCGTCTCAGAAGATACAAAGCGTGTAACAGCCGTAAAACTCAAAACACTCAGTTCTGCAATAATGAAAGAAAATTTTACCAAGATCTTTCACAAACCACATCTAACCGCTTAATACCATCCATAGCGACTGCCACTAGTAACCAAACGAATACAAATGCGTTAGATGCTGATAAACTGCGTCAATTCTGGTCTCACATATGGGAAAATCCAGCTGAACTTAGAGAAGGAGCTCAATGGATTCAGGATGAACGTGAAAGATACTCAGACCTTACACCTATGGAGTATGAAAATATTCCCATAGATGTTTACCAAAAGGTATTGAAAGCTACGCACAACTGGAAAACACCCGGGTCTGACCATATACATAATTACTGGTACAAAAAACTCACACACATTCACCCTTATCTATACAAATACATTAACGACTTTATCAAAAATCCTGACATTATACCTAGCTACATAACGGCCGGAACCACCTATATGATATCTAAAGATATCACGGACACGGCAAACCCAGCCAAATATAGGCCCATCACCTGTCTACAAACTATTTATAAGGTCATAACAGCTTGCTTATCTCAATTAATTTACACACATGTAGACACTAATAAAATATTGGCTGAACAACAAAAAGGCTGCAGGAAATTCAGTCGGGGTTGTAAAGAGCAACTTCTAATTGATTCTATCATTCTACAGCAAACACAAAAAACCAAAGCAGACCTCTACAGTATATATATCGATTACAAAAAAGCCTTTGATTCAGTCCCACACACATGGCTTATCAAAATATTGGATATATACAAAGTCCACCCCCAACTTGTCTCATTCCTAAGCAGCTCGATGAACAAATGGACCACCCAACTTCATGCGCAGACTCCCAGTAATGTAATAGAAACTACACCAATCCAAATTAGGCGCGGTATATTTCAGGGAGATGCGCTCAGCCCGCTATGGTTCTGCTTAGCTTTAAATCCTCTATCTAATAGTCTTAACTCAATGAACACAGGATATTTACTTACTTCTAATGACCGACAAATGGACCAACCAGGATACACATTAAACCACCTTTTGTATATGGATGACATAAAAATATATGCTTCAAATGAGAAAGACCTGGAACTACTAATTCAAACCACTGAACAATTTTCCAAAGACATAGCAATGGATTTCGGCATAGATAAATGCAAAATAAACTCCATAAAAGCAGGACAAAGCTGCCAACATTCGTATCAAATGCAATCTGGCGAAACCATTGAAGCTCTTAGTGAAAATGAAGCATACAAGTATTTAGGTTACCATCAATCACAGTTAATCCATTATAAAGAAATTAAAAATAAACTTACACAAAGTTTTAAACACAGGCTAAATTCAATACTAACATCACAACTTTGTTCAAAGAATACAACAAAAGCAATAAACTCATTCGCCATCCCAATTCTAACCTACTCCTTCGGCATAATCAATTGGAACAAAACAGAATTAAAAAATTTACAGCGTCTTATTAATGTCACCATGACGAAGCAACGAAAACATCACCCGCGAGCTTGCGTTCAGCGACAGATGCTGCCACGAGCAGAAGGAGGAAGAGGTATCATTAACATTCATAATTTACATAACCGACAAATAACAACATTACGGACATACTTTCACAACAAATCCGAATCATCTATTCTTCACAATTCAGTAGTTAAAATGGACTATAAACTTACACCACTTAACCTACAAGACCACAATAAACAAAAAAACGAAGAACTGACTGACAAACAGATTTTAGTTTCTGAATGGAGCCTCAAGTCTCTACACGGAAGACATCACAACGATCTGAGCCAGCCCATCGTCGACATGCAGGCGTCGAACGAATGGCTTAGTCGAGGCGAACTTTTCCCAGAGACAGAGGGGTTTATGATAGCCATCCAGGACCAGGTGGTTGAAACTCGGAACTACCAAAAGTTCATCATGAAGATACGCAATTTAACTACAGACATGTGCAGACGATGCAACAGCTCGTCCGAAACGATACAGCATATTACGGGGGCTTGTAAATCAATAGCTCAAACGGACTATAAGTACAGACACGATCAGGTAGCGAACATCATACACCAACGTTTAGCGACGAAATACAATCTTATAGAAACAACTACAAGACCAACTCCGTATTACAAATACAACCCCCAAACTGTGCTGGAGAACTCTACCCACAAATTATATTTCGATAGAGCCATTTTAACAGACAAAACAATACACTACAATAGACCGGACCTAACACTTATTGACAAAATAAATAAGACAGCACTTCTTATAGATATAGCCATCCCCAACACACACAACTTGCAAAATACAATAGCGGAAAAGTTATCCAAATACGTTGACCTGAAAAATGAAATAATCCGGATGTGGAGACTGGAAAAGGTTACTATCATTCCTATCGTCCTATCTTCAACTGGAGTTATTCCAAACCAATTATTCCAGTCACTCACTCTACTTGACTTACCCAAACACACGTTTAGTGTGATGCAAAAAGCAGTAATTTTAAATACTTGCCGAATCGTCAGAAAGTTTCTACAAACCAACCTCTCAACTGACATGCAGACACCAAATAATGCTCAAGACTCATCAAATCACGTATCACCTGATGCGCACTTGGCTTAGGCCCGTGCGTATTATTCATTTTCCGGCATACAGCCGAGCTGATTAAAATCAAAACATAATAATAATAATAATACTGGAATTTCACACAGCATCATCCGGCCCCAAAGTAAGCAGAGCTTGTGTTATGGGTACCACATGATTGATATACTACTTATATACTTTTTTTTGTAAATGCATACATATAAACGACATCACGCACCAATCACCAAATTTTTTATTATGATGAACATTTTTTGTGTCCCATATGATGGGCTTCAAAGTTTTGTAAAAGTTCCAACACCATTTCATCGCTCCATTCTATTATTTTGACAGAGCGATACGCAGTCATTTACTGCGTATCAATAA
The DNA here is from genome assembly GCA_948098915.1 of Lampropteryx suffumata. Lineage (NCBI taxonomy): Eukaryota > Metazoa > Arthropoda > Insecta > Lepidoptera > Geometridae > Lampropteryx > Lampropteryx suffumata. The sequence continues at coordinate 28,010,076 of OX402544.1, forward strand.
ATCAGAAATAATAGTCGAAATTAACAATGCTAGAGTCGTTCATTTCGACTTCAGAGTAGAGCGCAAAAAGAGAACCGTGGCCGACCACAAGCCATAGATTCCTAAAACCCTTTGATGTACCCACCTACTACTACGCTGCCCGTAACTTTCGCTTAGTACACAATAAAAGGTCCAAGTGGTTGATCTACTCTATCCATGCCAATGCTGGGCCAACTCATGCTTAATTGCGGAGTATAATTGTGCGTATACGATTTTCTCAAGAACCTTGGCAAAAAAAGCATAATTTTGAGATAGGCGTATGGTTGACGTTTATTTTTGCTTATATTTGGGCCCTTTTTTGTGTTTTAATAAATGCAGTGTTCTAGATATTTGGTAGTTTGGTAGTTCCTTCAGTGAGAGAACGGTTGTAGAGAATGGTAAGAGGTACAATGATGCAACTGGCACATTTGACTATTAAGATAGCAGGGATATCATCAGGTCCCGTTGATTTCTATAAGGTTGCGGGTTCGATTCCCGCTGCTAGACAAATGTTTATATGATCTGCAAATATTTGTCTCGGGTCTGGGTGATTATATGTATAATATGTGTGTATTTCAAAAAATATAGTATATAAGTAGTATATCAGTCATGTGGTACCTAAACCTGATTACTTTAGGGCCAGGTGATGGTGAGTGAAAGGTCCCGCATTATTTATTTATTTACCTCTGCGGTAATTGTCTCAACCATACCTATATCAGATGACGATTGGAAATTTAAATTGTCTGTCATAAAATGTGTCTGTCTGTAAGTCAGAAACTTTAAGAAACGTAGAAAATGAAACGAATGAAAATAATCTGCAAACTTATTATTAATTTCTTCACCACTGTCAGATGTGCGGTCTTTGTACTGCATGGCGTACGGGTAGGCATTCGAATGATTTTTGCTTTTTATAAAAGACTAAAAAGCACGAGGATTATCTCTAATACGCTCTTCAATTTGGGAAATGTAGTCTTAACTTGTATTAAGGGTCATATGTACCAAACTTAAATTTAAATTAAAATTTTATAATAAATACAAACTGTACGGCAACATTTATGACGGACTCTTTTATAACTCTATGTGAAATAGCACGTTGTATGGAAAGTGAGATGAACTCATACTCATACTAAATTTCTCATATTGAGGAGCACTTGTGGGTAGGAGTCACTGTCTTAGAGGTAATGGTCTATATGACGACCTCTGTGGTGCAGTAGGCTAAGGTTCGGCTTAGACGCAGAAGGTTGCGGGTTCGATTCCCGCCGCGGGTTAAATGTTTGTATGATCTGAAATGAAATGAAATTAATTTATTTGCTCGCAGTATGGTAAATACAAGTTTCGTATAAATAAATAATAATGCCGGACATTTAACACAGCGTCATCTGGCCCCAAAGTAAGCAGAGCTTGTAATAATAATTACATAATAATTGTCTCACGCACATCGTCGTTGACCGACATGCAAACATCAACATGGCAACCATGAGATAAATATACATATTCATTTATTGTTTGTGAATTCAGGTGTTACAAAAGACAGGTGTTTCTTAAAATTAGGTATCTCTGAATCCTGCATACAGCATACAAACATTTAGTAGGTAGGTAGGTAGGTAAAACATTATCAAAATCATGACCACCTCTGTGGCGCAGTGGGCTAAGGTCTGCTTGAGACGCAGAAGGTTGCGGGTTCGATTCCCGCCGCGGGACAAATGTTTGTATGATCTGCAAGTATTTGTCTCGGGTCTGGGTGTTTCTATGTATAATATGAATGTATTTACAAAAATATATATATAAGTAGTATATCAGTCATGTGGTATCCATAACACAAGCTCTGCTTACTTTGGGGCCAGATGATGACGTGTGAAAATGTCCGGATTTATTATTATTATTATTTAAACAAATATAAAAATTACATGTCATGGTCCAAACTATACAAATATTGTCACAAAGTTTCATACTAAAAACGGTCACTAAATTCTAAATAATATTGCGGTCATTCAAAAATTCATTAACATTACAGTACGCTTTTCTCAAGAATTTTTTGGTAATGATCGAATCGATGGCGGTATCTTATTGTATATACTTGGTGCCATGCAAAATACACTAGTACGTAACAGATGTGTCCTGCATGCCACATTGTGCATTTTACCTTCTAGTCGGCTTCCAACTGCAAACCATTCAAACTGGTCTGGGTTTGTTTTAACAAAAACAGCAACTTCGCTCATGTATGAAAGCTAAATAATGAAGCTAAGTTTAATTTTTTAAATCTGTAAAATGTGGTTTGCACGAGTCTCTCTTTTTTTTAATTACATATGGCCCTAATACAGCACTTTTGAGCTCTAAAAAGCTTAAACTGATTTGTTGAGTTGCCCCAGAATATTATGCCATATCGCAGAGTCGAAGCAACCTGGCCATGGTAGGCTGTTAATACGGCTGATTTTTTTGAAGCTCTACTGAGTTTAAAAAGAGCGTAAGCGAACTGGTGCAGCTTGTTACATATTATATATTGTCGATTTGAAGATTCCAGTTTAATTTATTTTCAATAGTTATTCCCAAGAACTTAATGTTATTGACCTCATTTACCTTAGTACCCAAGTAATTAATATTCATGTCAGGATTAGTATTATTTCTCTGTTTAAAATTAATTATAAATGTTTTAGTCAAGTTAATATTTAAATTATTCAATGTCAACCAGTTAATAATAGATGTCAGTGTAAAATTAATGTCAAATTCAAAGTCATGAGATTTTTCATTTATAAACAAAACCGTACTATCATCAGCAAATAAATGAGATTATTAATTACAATTAAGTATAAATAAAATAAAAAATGTCAACATCAATATAATATAAGTAAGAAGATTTGTTCAGAATATCAATTACTATTAAAACATTTCATCAATATCGTAAAAACATTCCTCGCTGAGCCATGTACTTATACAGTTTTTTCTTAAAATGAACTTTTGGCGACTCTCTAATCGCTTTTGGTATTAGATTAAATATTTTAATAGGCATAATATAACTGTTTTTATGCGTCAGTGCAGTCTTGCGGACTGGCATTATGAGTTTAGTAGGATCCCTAGAACTGAATTTACAGTTTACTTTATCTATATATTTGTCAAAGAACCTTTCGTTTTCTCTAACGAAACATCCAGCTTGATGTATGTAAAGGCCTGTCAACGTTAGTAGTATTTGTGCAAGTATTTGTCTCGGGTCTGGGTGTCCCTATGTATAATATGTATGTATTTACAAAAAAAATACTATATAAGTAGTATATCAGTCATGTGGTACCCAAACACAAGCTCTGCTTACTCTGGGGCCAGATGATGCTGTGTAAATGTCCGAGATTATTTATATATTATATTTATATATTAATATAGGTATTTCTTAGATCATACAGTATGTTATACATAGCAGAGCCTGCATCCACTATAGATATGGAACCAAATACAGAGTGCCAGTCTATAGCATCAAGTTTTAAGCAGATAGAGTCGAAGTCACCGATTGATAATCATACTTTGTATAAAGTAATGGCTTTAATGGCTTCAATTCATCAAAATTCAATGTTCAACTAGTATGTAGTTGAACATTGAATTATGAATTATAAGTTAAATTAGGATGGTATCAAAACTTTGCAATCCGTGGTTATATAGATTCTCCTTAATGTAATAATAGTTTTTAAATCATAGCAACGTGAGTTCAGCTCAGAAATGTTAACACACGTCAATCAAATAAAAACAAAAATCATGACATAAGGCATTTTGGATTTATAATTTTTACAAAAATAATATAAAAATTCTAGTGACAAAAAAACTACAAACGATTATTTCACAAACCTAACAAAAACATCTGGCAAAATAAATAAATAACATATTTCGGTTAACAAAATTTTCAAAGTATGGCTGAGGAGGAAGATAAGGCAAGTGGGGATGTCGGGTCCGAGCATAAGGGCGAAGAAACTATTGCACCAGAACCACCTAAGGTCCCTGACGTGGAGCTGATCGTAGATGGCTTTGGTTTTATGCCTAAGTCCATGCAGCAGGGCGGTAAGCGTCGATTATCGAAGGTCTTTGATCAGAGTAGGAATTCTCTGAATGACATAGTGGTGGAAGAAGAAAAACCCAGAAGCCCTTGCTCTTCGAGCACTAACATCGATATTGTGAGGCGTTACACTTGGAGGACGAAGAATAGGATGACTGTTCAGGTAAAAACCAGACAAACGGTGATTTCAGGAGCCAAAGCCTTTAGCTCCTCTTGGAACCATCTATATTTTTCATTGCTCGAGCCTAAGGGAATCAAATATGAATTGTGTTCAATTGATTAAGGGATGAGATACTGTCTAGTAAATATATTTAAAATAATGAGTAAGACGGCATAAAGTGAGAAATGAAGTAGGTATTTTAGTAAAAATGTGAAGGAAAAATAAAAAATGGGTTTGATTCCAGTTGATATCTTACGGCGCAACTATCACGTGTATCTCGGTACCGGACAGAAAAGGAGTGTCAGACGATGTCGTGGCTGGCTTCGATACATTAGAAGGTAAATTAGCACCTGTAGCTAGTTACTATCTTAGGAAGTGTTCACGCAAACTGAGCCGCTAGCTGACCAGTATCGCAACGTTGGCAATAATACAACTAGGAAAATATAAGGTTATATATTAGTTATTATATTAGTATAAGGTTATAAGATTACAGTATTGGTTTTATTTAATCTGTAGTAACGCAATGCAGAGCTGCAAAAACTGATAAGATATTGATTCAAATAACCAGCTCATTCAGAACTTTCTCCTGAGTAGTATTTTGATAAATAGTTTTTTTATGGACGTATTATGTTTTCGATGAATCGGAACGGGGTGTTGATAGCATGTATACGAGTACTTTACACGTTTATTTTTCAGAGTACTTCCAGCCTAGAAATCCGTACTTCGGCGCTACGTTAGGCAGGTATGCGAATATCATCCGGGACGGCACCGTCATCGTGCGGCCGTCAGGCAGAATGTACATGCTGTCTAACAACCAGGGACATCACCATTATAATGGAGGATATGTTGGCTTTGATAAGGTAAGGTGTACCTTATCTTTTATGTACTAAATAATTTAATTCTGTAATAACTTTGCCTTCTGCGGTGTAGGTTGTAGCTTTTGTCCTAGAATCGATCCAGGACAAGATTCGTGTGATGAACATAATGTTTGTTGTGTGTCTAATAAGTATCAAAAAGATATGTCGTCTGGTTCCCATCATACAAACTTGCATGAATTGTGGCTAGATGTTGTTGTGTGAAACCACAATCAATATATTTATATATATAACTAGCGACCCGCCCCGGCTTCGCACTGGTGCAATGCTGATACTAATTATACTACAGAATGGTTATCCCTAAGAGATAGCCATATACCATTTCGGACTTTTTTGTAGACCTTTTAAGGGTGTACAATACTGTAGTACATTATTTTGATCTATCCCGTAGGGTTCAGCCAGCGTTTGCAATGTAAGCGCAAAAAAATGTGTTTATTTACGACACCACATAAGAAACCTCTAAAAAGTGTTTCTCTGCTATATTATGCATGTTTTATACATACCTATAAACCTTCCTCTTGAATTACTCTATCTATTAAAAAAAACAGCATCAAAATCCGTTGCATAGTTTTAAAGATCTAAGCATACAACGGGACAGACAGACAGCGGGAGGCGACTTTGTTTTATACTATGTAATGATTCTACTGTACATGTGTATGTCTAAATGCCTACTCCCATGCCTCACCTATGCATGTCAGACATGGTCTTTAACTGCGCAGAATGTTAGACGTATAGGGATATGTCAGAGGAATAGAAAGGAGTTTTTTGAACCTTAAATGAAAAGATAAGAAACATAGAAATTAGGAAAATAACCAAAGCATCAGATGCTACCTACTCAAAAAGTTTTATCCCTAAAATGGAAATGGGGTCCAAAACAATAACAAATTGGCACCCAATCCATAAAAAACTTTAAAAAGGTAGACCGTATAAAAGATGAGAAGACGACATTGTAAAAATAGCAGGCAAAGAGTGGAGCAGAGTCGTTAGAGATAGAGCAAGATGAAGAGAGCTGGAGCTGGCTTTTGCCGCTTAAAGTGGTCCTTACACGTTTACAATATAGTAATTAGGTTAAGTTAATAGTTAAATGTTTAGTGAAAGGAACAATAAAAGCTTATATTATTATTATTATTATACATGTGTATATCACTGAACTCTTCCTAAATGGCTGGACCGATTTGAATGATTTTGTATGCGTTTGGGTGGCGCCCTGGATGGTTTAGATTCGCAAATCAGCCCGGCAGATGGCACTGCAATCGGTACAATTAGATATATTTTGTCTTTTTAAAAACGGGACAGCTAGTATATTAATATATTTCTATCCTATGTACTTACCTATGTAAACAAAATAATAATTTTATAAGTTGAGCAAGCTTAAGTGCACGGAATGTATTTTCTATTTACTTATTTACTATTTTGTTGTTTATTCGTTTGGTCTACCAATTCCAATGCATACTTATTTCAGGTAAACTGGCGCTCATATGTGGATGGACATAGGGTGATCATGAGCCATGTATCGGAGCGCTTCAACGAGGGTTACCCCGGCTCTGTGATGGCGCAGGTCATCTTCGAGGTTACCTGCGACAACACGATTAAGATCGACATGAAGTGCACAACCAGCGAGCCGACCATCATCAACCTTAGCAATACGCCGTATTTCAACCTGGCGGGACATGTGAGTGGTTTTTGTTGCTGCATTCCTAAAAGTAAGTATGCCCTAGTAACAAATGACTATGGGGAAAATCACTCTACGTCCACGTTCGCTTACAAACTCCCTATATCCTTTTTCCGGTAACAAATACTGTATGTATTTACCCGGTATGTATGTTCCAGGGTCTATCTTTATACCAAATTTTGATGAAAGTGCCCGGCTGTTGATGTTATTGAGTAATAAATACGCCAACATTAGAACATTCGCAAATATAATATAATATTAACACTTTATACTTAGCTGATAATACAAACCCCACATTACGCTTGGCAGACGAGGTGGTTGAGATAAGAGGGTTGCTTCTCTCATAAAGATTCTGATAACTAGAAATACTTCTAGCAGCTCCTGACTATCATATATCTAATTTCAGCACGCGGGGTGTGATATGGCGTACGACCACATCTTCACAATAAATGCTGACAAATACACAGCTACAGACGAAGATGGAATCGTTACTGGTATGTGGTAGATAAAACTTTAGCAGACAGCAGCCAAAAGTGAAAGGTCATAAAATGTTCTAATGGCCATCTGGTGTATCCATCCATAGTACAAGCTTTGCTTATTCTGGGGCTAGATGGTCGTGTGTTTGTTCACCCATATATTTTTATCTATTTCTGCTGTCGATTCTTTGTTGAGACGAAGATAAGACTAGATTTGAGAATAATCTTCGTTATGATTTATGTATAATAATTATAATAATAATAGTATGCAGGTACTTACTTATTAGAGAGCAGAGATAACTGTTGTTCGAACCAAATACCCTATTGAGTTGAACAGATTTGTTTTCTCCAAAGCATTGGTAATCAAATCGTACGTATTTGACCTCTGTGGTGCGGTTCGATTGTGGGATAAATAATAAATAAATATAAATATTGGTAAACAATGCACACAACACCATCTAGCCCCAAACTAAGCTTGTATTATGGTAATTAAATTACTGATAACTGAAAACTTAAATATTTTTAAATACATACTTATGATAATTTATAACAACCAAGACACAGAACAAACACCTGTGTTCACACAAATGTTTATACTGGGAATCGAATCCTCAACCTACAGCGCAGAAGGCAGAGCTAAAACCAATTGAGCTGACAGGCTAGTCTAATGATGTATGATCTGCAAAAACAAAAAAACAAAAAAAAAATTTTTTTTTGGGTTTTTTGTATGTATAACAAAGAAATATGTATGTATTAACAAAACAATATATGCACGAAAGGGACCTTTAAGGCGCACTGTAATAGTTTCATAAACTATTTTGAAATAACTATATGATGCAACACGCTATGAAGAAAAAAAAGGAAATAAATACGAATCGAGTATCACTTATTTGGAAAACACAAGCTCTGCTTACTTTGGGGCTAGATGACGCTGTGTGATATGTCCGGCATTATTTTTTTTCTACAATGTTAGTAATACCAGCCTGTGTTTCAGGTCAGAAAAATGTCGTTGGCGGTACAGCCTTCGATTTTAGGATACCCCGCGTGCTGAGAACCATGATGCCGCGGGTGCCACTGGGCGGGTACGACGTGAACTACTGCGTGACCCAGGGTACGGAGCAGGACCTGACATTCCAGGCCAGGTTAGCAGCACTACTTCTCATAACATCTTCACAGGATATCAGTATGACTGGCTTGTCAGCTCAGTTGGTAGTAGCTCTGCCTTCTGCGCTGTGGGTTGAGGGTTCGATACTCTCCCAGGACAAACATTTGTGTGACGAACATAGATGTTTGTTCTGTGTCTGAGTGTTATAAAGTGTTTATGTATGTATTAAAAAATATATATGTATTCTATCAGCCAACTGGTCACCATAATACAAGCTATGCTTAGTCTGGCCTAAATAGTGTTGATGGTGTGAGTGCATTGCCCACCAATATTATTGTTATGATTTTGTTGTGACGTCTACCAATCTTTTTAATTTCAAGTCAGCGCAGAACCAGCCTTAAGGTCATATGATATTAGTAGGTGGCATACCATACCATTTGCAAGCTGGCACGCCAAATACCTACTTCTTTACATGCGTTGAGAATTCGTGTGATTAATTTAAACAACTTTTTAACTACAACTTCCTGTCGGAGAAATGGATGAGCTATAGGAATAGCTCATCCATTTCTCCGACAGAAGTCAAGAGGAAATTCCAGCATAGTTCTCTCAATGTTTCCTTTTGTAGTTTGCAGCCTTTTACGAAAGGTGTAGTAGTAGTAGCATAATAATAATAATATAAGCTTTAATTCGGAACTAAATCTTTTAATATTAATAACTTATTATTTCATTTGAGCCGTTTGCAATAGTTTGGCATAGGCCTCTTTCAACTTCTTCCCACCTTTTAAATGGTCTTCCATATTTCCTCTTACTGTTTTTGGGTTGCCAATTTGCAATGATTTTGCTCTACCTCTCCTATCCTTAAGTGTGCAATGATTTTGCTCCACCTCTCCTATCCTTAAGTGTGACCTGTATTATTATTAACATTTTTTATTTTGGTTGTTTTTCTAAACTTAGTATAGCTCTCATAATGTTTTATTATGTTGTTTTCAGAGTATTACACCCAGGTTCCGGCAGAGTCCTGGAGGTGTACAGCAACCAGCCTGGTTTGCAGTTCTACACGGGCAATCTACTACCAGACCCTGACAAAATCGTTGAGGTAGTAACACCATCCGCATTGCTTAAAGATACGCGAGGCTCAGCAGACTAATATACATTTACGATGCGTTTACTTTCACTTAAATATAAATAAATTATGCAAGACATCTCCCACATCATCTAGCCCCAAAGTAAAGAACTTATGTTATGGGAACCACTATACACTTTTTTTCTCATATTATTCATAGTAAAACACCTAGACCAGAGACAAATATTTGCAGATTTGTCCCGCGGGGGGAATAACTGATTCCATCTACGTACCTTCTGCATCTCAGACGGGCCTTCGCCTATTGCGACTCAGAGGACGACCTCTGAGACCTCTTAGTAAAATCTATTTTTCATTCGAAAACGGTGTATTGGTATACCATAATATGAGAGTTTTACTTCTTACCGATATTTTAGTACATTTGCAGGCAGGTAAAAATCCCGTTTAGAAATAAAATTATGTTCAAAGCACGATAGTGATTTAATAAGTTAATACGTTATGTGACGCAGAAAAGAAAAAACTATCCTTTGTTGCGTATGTGGTACAGCAATCGTTGCCACGAGCTTGTAAGCAAGCACTTTGAGCTGCTTGAGGCAGCCTGCGTCATAGCATAGATAGTAGGCTTACGAGTTTTTTTAATGTAGGCCCATGATGAAGTGGACGAGGAGGACGAGGAAGAGCACAAGTCTGAGGGCGAGAGCGAGTCGGAAAGTGGAGAGTCGAGTGAGAAAGGCGAAGGGGATGAAGAAGATGGAAGTCCGGTGATTATGAACCTTATAATTACGAAAGGGTTATGTTTTGATGGCCGATCATATGTCGTAGACCAGAAATTAATATGTTATATAATATAATTAAGTAAGAGTTTAAATTTAGTGCGCACTTAGCAAGTAGTTTTGCTAAGTAAATTCTAAGAAGTTACACCAGAATATTTTTCTTCATGTCACTTGTTATTTTTAACTAGTGTGGTGAAAGGAGTCGAATGCGCCTCAAAGGCTCCTTTCGTGTACTTGAACTTGAACGTTACTTAAATTTGAGGTTTACTTAGATAACGATTTCCTCACTATCCTCTTGCAGTTTGTAGGATAACGGGGTTTCAATAGTTTGTCCATTCTGTATTTTCAACCGACTTCAAATAAGAAGGTTCACAATTATACTGTATTTTTTTGATGTGTACCTTATAAGTCCGTCATTTATGAACCGATTAAAAAAAATCTGATTCATGTGAAAGAATGTACTTCCCGGTTGGTCCTATATAAATTTCTTAAGAAATCGGTTTAGTAGTTAGGGTTTATAAAAAAAGGGTTTAAAAAAAAACTAAAAGAATACGTCATCCACTTGTATATAAATGGAGTCGTTTTTCTTTTAAGTTTTTAAAATGTAATTATTAATCTTTTAGTTGTCTTAAATGCTTATGTGGCGTTTTTGGAACAGCTGTTTCTTATCCTTGAGCTTTACGAGAAATGAGCATATTAAGTAAACGGTTCGCTATCTATTTCACTCAGGGCAAAGTGAGCTATGGCTATGTCCCACTGATGGGCAAGCAAGGCACGATGTACAAGAAACACGGGCTCTTCTGCCTTAGGCCGCAAAATTACCCAGACGCAGCGAATCATGTAAGTACCTGTATCATAATCCTAGCAGTATCAATATCCCAATAATCCTAGTGCCATATTGCCAAGGCAATATCGGTACTAAATAACAACCCGCATTAAGTGTAGTTTTCATTGCATCATTTTTTTACATTTTAATAGTAAACTTCTTTTGTGGAATACACGTGAATGTGGAATAACGATTTTATTTATTTTTTAAATTTTAATGCACTGCTGTTACTGTTTACTTTAAATTGGGTCCTTACTTAGTAACAGCTGCAATCGCACCCACACAAGATATTTAATATATACAAATAAGGGGAACCCTTATAGGTTTCGCTATGTCCGCCTGTCTGTCACGTATTTAAATATCTAGTAAATACCTGTATCTATCTATCTATCTATCCATCTTTTTGAATTATCCAAATCGGACCTTTACTTACGAAGATATTAAGTAATAAACATGCTGTTCCTGCCGGTAAAATCAATGTACGCGGGTGCGTGTGACGTCACAGGGACGGTCCGATCGCAGCCGGCCCTCTTCTTTCACGATTCGATAACTGGCAGCGACTGTCCCTGTGACGTCACAGCTACCGCGGTGAACACTCGCTGAACTTAGCTAGTAATTTCGTCATAATTTCGTAAATTTTTGTCGTAGAACAAAAATGTTTGCACTGTATGTTAAGGATTTCTTAGCTCTATAAATCTGCATTCTCAACTCAAAACGTTACGGATCTTCATTAATATTACAACCTATTCTGGTAAAAAATTCCAACGTGTTTTAGTAAACTAGCTGACCCGGCCACGCGTTGCTGTAGCTCAGTAGTTATAATACGTTGAATATGTACGCTAACCTATAAAACTATCAGTGTACTATATTATTATGTATTATACATATAAACCTTCCTCTTGAATCACTATCTATTAAAAAAAACCGCATCAAAATCCGTTTCATAGTTTTGAAGATATAAGCATACATAGGAACAGACAGACAGCGAGAAGCGACTTTGTTTTATACTATGTAATTAAGAGTGGCTTCAAAGTACGTTTTGCATTTCAGAAAAACTTCCCGAACTCGGTGTTGAACCCTGGGGAAGTCTACAACCACAAGATACAATACAAGTTTGGCCTACTGCTCGGGAAGTATGTGTAATGTAACAAAATTAGAATGTCAAGTAAATTGTGAATTTGTCTTTGAATGATTTATTTTCTCCTATCCCCGACCGGCACCAAAAGGCGTAACTGAGAACAACTAGGCACGTACTTAATAAATAAGCATGTGTAGCTATAAACTTTTTTGTTTTGTATTTCTATATATATATATATAAATAATGCTGGATATTTTACACAGCATCATCTATCTCCAAAGTAAACAGCTTGTGTTCTGGGATGTACATGACTTGTCTACTTTATACTTTATTTATGTAGATACTAGTTGCTACCTACACACAAAGTAACCTATGTCCTTCTCCAAGGTCCCTTACCAAATTTCATCAAAATCGATTCAGCGGTTTAGGCGTAAAAATGTGACAGACAGATTTGACAGAGTTTCAAATTTATAATATTAGTAAAGGATTAAGTTGTATTGAATAAAGTATCCTTTGACTTTTGACTTTGAGTTGGTAAAAAAACAATAGATGCAAAATCATGCAAAAAGGGTGTTTCCTAATGAATGGTCACTCTATGTTTATCATAATTAATTGTGAACTCATTGAACATGTAAATCATTCTACGATAAGTAATAAAAAGTATATATTATTATACATGCCAATAAGAAACGTATTTAAAGGTATTGTTTTGATCGTTAAATACGTTAAATACGTTAAATACGTCGCCAACGTATGGTTTGGGCTTTGCGGGTTAGTGTTAAGAGCATGCCTCTGGAGCAGCGTCTGTGGTCAACAAAGGACCATTCATAGTATACAGTGTTAAGAGCAATTCAGGCAAATGTTGGGTAGTGTCGTGCTAAGAATAATAAGGCTCATACACACGTTATAAGATATTCCTCCTCCTTCTTCTTCCTGGTATACAAACTTAGTATATTTGTTACTCTTTAACGCCGTAACCCCAAAACGACCAGGATGAAATATTAAGGAAAGTATAATCATGTATATAGGAAATAGCCTGAAATAAATGAAAAGTACCAACGTCATAAAAGAGTTCTCCGTAGGACTCCAGTCCACGGCCGTAATGGAACAGAGTTGGTCGTCACTCGCGCATTGACAGCTTCTGCCCACCACCCACTTGCTGAGTGCATTATCATGGATCTCCACCATCTTCATGTTTGTTCCTAGCTGAAAATAGACCTGTTGATAGAACTTCTCAGCAAGATTCAGTTTTAGCAGGTACCAACACAGACATTTTGCTTTCAAGCAGTGATGTACAAACATTAGGTGTTAAGGTTTGAAGGGCGCTGGAAGAAGTGAAATTACTGATTAATAGACTTAATAACTATGTATTACAGTTGTTAACGCGTGTGTGATACTTCTAATATTGCAAGCACCCTTAGGTAAAGGTAACCACTTACCATCAGGTGGGTGGTATGCTTGTTTGACGGCTCGATTGTATAAAGCACAAAGGCACCCAAAGGCGTCAATTCTAACAAACATGGTTTCCATCAGACGTGCGGTAGGTACTATCCGCATCTAAAAACAAAGCACGAAGAACTGGCAGTGCTGTTATGCCACAGTTATTTATCGGACATGACGTCAGTAGTTAGCCGCGAAAACAAGCTGGAAAGAGCTACTCACAGCCAGAAGTTCGCCTCTAGGGTCAAACTTGCAGCACTGGATATCGTACTCTGTAAATCCTTCGCTGATGCGGTTCTGCGTACGCCAGCTCCATTTGTGGTAGTGCCGCCCGAGGGCAGCGACCAAAATGTTCTCATTACTCCAGTCCAGCAGCTCTGGAACTGTGAGAATAATTACTGTTTCTGAACATAACCTTCAAATGGATCTACTATTGTATAATTTGACAGTAGTACTATACTGATGTGTTGTCAAGTGCAGGAATGGAGCAGTCTGATCGAATGTTTTGTAGCAGTTGAAACCTGCTGACTCATACGATGCTCGAACATCAAACTCAAAGGACGCAAACATCCCGTGATCCAAGTTTTCTGCACTGCGTTGAATGCCCTGAATGAACTGCTAATAGAACTGAAAAAATTAAATGAAGCTTAGTAGAACTCGAGTGCTGTATCACAAAGCTATACTAACATGCAGCTTAGCTGTGGGTAGGCAGGTCCAGAATACTGTCAGCTGATGATAGATAGCACTTCTTTCTAGGGACGCAAGGCCAGGGTGGCACACAGATGCTCTGCGGCTCCTCCTTCGAGTCGTAGACCTTTAGGGGCTCCAGCCCGAAGGCTTCGTCTAGATAGTTCATGTAACGCTTCTGTTGTTGGTATTTTATGTACTAAAATGTAAGATATTTACAATTGTTCTATTGAAATTTATTGGAATCTTATTTGCCGAAGTGGGTACAGTTGCTTCATACTAATATTATAAATATGAAAGCTTGTGTGAATGTTTATATGTTTGTTTGTGGTTACGTAGGTACCATGCATGCGAAGCTGCAGGCAGATGTTAGTAATAAATCGTATCTAATCCTTGCCATTTAACGTTGAGTGGATTGCAGGTGGAATTTTATTGAAATTGTTTTGATAAGCACATATTTAGATATACTACAAAATATTCATTAAGGGTGAAATCTGTAGTTTATTTATTACGTGAGTCACGGAGAAAATAGTTTTATTGTCAAACTAACTTTCAACCAACGTCTACACTTCAAGACTTGCATTCCTCTGATTCCTCAACTGAAAACAAAAAGCAACAAGTCATGCCGTAAAACACATGTTTGCCACGTGTCTTAGGGCTTGCTTAACAAAAACACGGCTTCATTAAGCTAGTTTTTTTTGATCAACGCGGGGTCGCGGCGCTTTCAACTGCAACCAAGTTTTTACCAGGTTAGCTCCAATAACAATCCGATTATACGTAATCGCCGAGGGTGATACTGCGAAACACAACTAGTTTTCTAGTAACATTAGTCAAAATACCTAGAACTGAGAAAAACATCGGAGTGGTTAATGCGCGTTCTTCGGACCAGCGGCCGAGTTCCTCGAAGGTGCTCACTCAGCTCTGCGGACTTCTCAGTTTCTGGCCATTGGAGTGAGCACAAATCGTTTAGACTCAAAACGTGTGAGCATTGTTATTTATCAAATTCTGGTGCTTATAATTGCACTGCGAAAAGTATTAGCCAAGAACGAGATGCATATTAAATCAAGGGTTCAGTTTAGATTTTTTGATAATTTTATGCAAATTATTGGATTTGCACCACTTACTTAGGCGCATAATGGAACAATGGTAACATACATATACATCATTTAAGTCGATACATTTTTAACTAGTTCCCTTCATGAACGAAGGTATCTACAGGATCAAACTAGCAGTCATCTCGAATCAAGCTACAAATAAATCAGAACATGGTTGCTGATTTATTTCCATACGTAATTACTTACTTTAACCTAAACGCCTATCCGTAAATACCTTTTGGGAACTTCTGAATTACAACTAAAAGAAATCACTTACTGATATATAACACTAATGATAAACGGCCTTAATTATAAACACCTGTCAAATTGAATAATGCCATAACACTGTTTAAAATTCGCCCTGTCATTATTTATTACTATCTTACAAAGTAGGTATCTTAGTGGGAGCAGCTATATTTCGTATTTTTCTTTAGTTAAATAGCAAATAAAGCTGATACTAGTTATGGTATAATTTACATATAGATATCGGCTGTCTTTTGACCCGTAGTCAAGTCAGCCAATAGATAAAGCTTTATCAGAAAAAGACAAAATTTTAATATATTTTTTTAATAACACCGGACATTTAACTCAGCATCATCTGGCCCCAAAGTAAGCTTGTGTTATGGGTAGGTACCACATAACTGATATTCAATTTTTATTTTTTTTAAATCCATTCATATTATACATAGAAACACCCAGACCCGAGACAAATACTTGTAGATCATACAAACATTTGTCCCGCGACGAGAATCGAACCCGCAACCTTTTGCGTCTCAGCCGGACCTTAACCCACTGCGCCACAGAGATCGTCATTATTTGATGTCATTTTTTAACATAACTTCTAGACAAAAAAACAGTGCTTTATTAACACTTTACCTTATGATAAGAACCATAGAATCAAAATCACAAAAAATACTTAAAGGTAATATTTCCTGCAAATATGTACATATAAAAAATATAACCAATGAATGATTAACTTCGTTCTTTTTACAGATGTTGATTACAAAACCTATGGATTCAGTCAACACAATAAATCCTAGAATTCTCGGTACTCCTCATGCTTTTGCACTCATTATTCGCTAGATAGATAGCAAAATAAAAATTGTTCAATGAGTATTTAATAAGTAAGTAATTGGCCGGTTGATAATATTATGAACTTTGTTTTCTAATTTGTATTCACACCACTACAATTACCAGATAACATATAGAAACCAGTTCACAGAATTAGATTATTGAACATAGGTGTTTGTTCAGTCCGGGTGTTATAAAGTACACAATCCTACGTATTTACAAGTACCTAGGTATAATAATAATAATAATAAATTCCTCGCCTAACGAGAGACAACACATGAAAAGCTCTAATAATAATAATAATACCGGACTTTTGACACAGCATCATCTGGCCCCAATGTAAGCAGAGCTTGTGTTATGGGTACTTACCACATGACTGATATACTACTTATATACTTTTTTTTTCTTTTTTATTTGTAAATACATATATATTATACATAGAAACACACAAACATATATATAATAAGAATTATATCAAGCCATCTGATTTTCATAGTACCTTTGCTTAATTTAGGACTTGATGATGTTGTGAAAAATATACTTAATCTATACTAATATTATAAATGTGAAAGTAACTCGGTCTTTCTATCTGTCTGTCACGTTTTCACGCCTAAACCACTTAACCGATTTTGATGAATTTTGGTATAGAGATAGATGAAACCTCGGAGAAGGACATAGGCTACTTTTTATGTAGGTACCACGCGTGCAAAGTCGCGGGCAGCAGCTGGTTCTGTATAAATATACAAGCTATTTAATTGAATAATTGATCATGGTTTCTATTCTGTTGACATCTATCTTCATTTTAAATTTTGACCTATTATTAAATGTGTGTTTTATATCAGAATGATCAGAATCAGTTGACAATTTTTATTTAATTAAGTTATTCAAAATTGGTATTTATAGTGACATTGTATTTGATTTAATGATATATTATAATTTCAATTAATTTGTATAAATGTAATATATTCACGTGCCTGTACTCGGGCGAGATATGCAGCTCTCCTACTGATAATTCCACCTTATGTATATTATAAATTATGTCTTATGTGAATAAACGTACTGAATACTAAATACACCCGATTTTTTTTTTAAATGAATAAAATATGTTTTTATACCCTACCTCCTTACATGGGGGGTGTTAAAGTTTGTAATGGGGTGTTATAGTTTGGATGGGATCTTGTTGTGGTGCGATTTGGTTGAATCTTGGAATTAACATTATTTTTAATAAAGGATCTGACTCAGGCTGCCTTTTTGCGAGACGGCTACCAATATTTCTTCTTCTTCCACAAGATTTGATGGGGTTTGATGCGAGCGTAGGTACAGGACCATAGGTAACAAAACTTTTCGGTGAATAATAATAGAAATACTATTTTTGGGTTCTTTAGAATTGTCTAGGACTAAGATCAACGGAAGTCCTTAACGAACATCAGTGAGGTGTAGGTGTGGCTCTTGCGAATAATTTTAATAGCAGATAATTCGTATTTTTGCAAAACATAGGTTGACTTAGGTAAAGACGCGCGGGTAAAGCCGTGGCAGTTCCTACTAGTAAAGAAATAAACAACGCGCCAAAACGTCAGTAAAATAACAACAAGTATAATAATATTTATGGTCAATTCACATAACATCATCTAGCCCCAAACTAAGCATAGCTTGGATTATGGCGACCAAATGACTGATACATATTTATGATAATTTATAATACCCCAACTTAGAACAAACACTTATGTTCATCAACCTAATGTTAGACCTGGGAGGGAATCGAACCCACAACCTACAGTGCAGTAGGAAGAACTACTACCAACTGAGCTGATAGGCTAGTCAAATTAACATAAACAAGTATAAATTAAAACTTATTCACTTATACATTAAGGTCATTCTACCGCGACAAATCACGATAGGTACCTCTGCTATAATGTTGGTTGAGGAGTTACGTATCCTGTAGATTCCAGTGGATACTGCAGTATAAGGTCAAAGTTAACATGTTCTAAAAATATTATCAAGTAACAGGATGGCCGAACAGATTTTCTTGAATCATCGATCGTTTCATCTATCAAATCACCTTCCATAAAAAAACCATTTCAAAGTTAGTTTGACTGGTTGCTAGGATACCGAGTTACGGTATCGGATATACAGACAGACAAACATGCATACACACAGATAAATCTATTTATATAAAACAAAGTTGTGTTAGTTACACCGCTTATAACTCGAGAACGGCTGGCCCGATTCTCATGATTTTTAATTTGATGGATTTGTCTTCGCCCCGAATAGCAGACAAACTATTAAAACATAAAAAAATGCAAAAATTAAGTAAAAATATTCAAGTGGTGAGTTCAGTTTGATACGACCTTTGACGAAGTTCGGTTTGTTACGATAAGACATTTGTCATTGTACCTTAATTAATAATTGCGTCATATATATAGAAGCAAAATCAAGTATTTTAATGTGATATATTTTAGCTTGACTTTAGTTTCTGGATACACGAATTGGAGGGTGAAAAGGTTTAAATCTGGTAGGGTTTTGCTTCCTGATTACATATTTACCGCTTTTAACTTGAGGAAATCCTTAGTAACCTAACCTAAATGCCTCCGTACCATCTGGACAGATTCTCAGCTAGACAGGTTAGCAACTGGACAGAGTTATGTATCTAGACAGACGAACTATATTCTTTTGGCGCTTCTGGCCGCTACCGCGGCACGCTCGCTTTGCTCGCTCGCCTTTTTGTTTTCTATAATCTAACATAACCTAACCAACCGGTTTTGATCTGATTTAACTTTTTCTTCTGAGTCTTCTGATTTAACTTTTTCTTCTGACTGTCCGGTCGCTAATTTGTTTAGAGTACCATACATGACTAAGAGGTTCTCGTTATAAAAATGGAAAAACAGTCTTGTTTAATAACTGGTTATGAAACAGTGAAATAAAACCTGATACATAACTAGTTATGTAATCTTAGTTACGAACGTGGACGAAAGCAAATATAAATGATATAAGAGCACAATCTGGCCCCAAAGTAAGCTGAGCTTGTGTTATGGGGTACCACATGACTGATATACTACTTATACAGGATGTCCCGGAACTAGTATGTTATCCTGAGGAGGGACATTTCACGACACTTGGCAGAACAACAAATGTTCTAAGAATTTTATGATTTCAATAATTTTCATTGAAGAAATGTGCAGCAAAGTTTGCTTTAAAATTGGTAGAAGTATGTATTCATGCCTACCTATCTTAGTATACCAATAAATTTGTACTTGCACAAACTTATTTAGGTAGGTAACGTGCTTGGAAATACTGTAAACTAACGAGGGTTGTCAATATTAATAATTGGAATAAAGTTTATGTATGGAAACTTTAAAATAGGTATTCTAAAAAAAATCACCCCATATGTGTTTTTTAGCATGGTCGGAATCACCTCGTTCAGACTTTAAATACTAGTTCCGGGACACCCTGTATTTATATATATATATATATATATATATATATATTTATAAATACATACATATTATACATATAATATGTATGTATTGATTGTATCATATAAAGTCAAATTAGATAGTATAGCCAATGTCAAAAAACTGTTAAAAATCGTCAAAAAGTCTCAGTAGATCGTCATTTGTTTATTCTAAACGTCATCGCGGAAGGACCGTCTAGAATTATTGTCCTGGATACCGCGTCGTACAAATCGCAAAAAGATAATAAGGAATAAATGTTTTATATTCGAAGTTTGTGTTGGTACAATAAATAAATAATAAATAAATAAATAATCCCGGACATTTCACACAGCATCATCTGGCCCCAAAGTAAGAAAAGCTTGTGTTATGGGTACCTCATGCCTGATATACTACTTAAATATTTTTTTTTGTTAATACATACATATTATACATAGAAACACCCAGACCCGAGACAAATACTTGCAGATCATACAAACATTTGTCCCGCGGCGGGAATCGAACCCGAAACCTTCTGCGTCTCAGCCGGACCTTAGCCCACTGTGCTACAGAGGTCGTCAATATAACTTATGAACTAGACTTAATTATCTATTTTCACTTCTGCTGCAGTCTTATAAAAAAAGGCTAGGGTAGACCTGTGCAAGAACATAATATACACTTATAATGTTATAATTCATTTACTAAGACTTGTAAAGTCACAATTTATTGCTTATTATAATGTAATAACCCGAGAATAACGAATCAATTTAGAGCTATAATAATAATAATAATAATAATAAATATTTATTCAAAATTCCAATAGTACAACAATATAACAAAACAAAATCTTAATTAGACAAAGGTAAATGCTTAACACGAGCCTGAACTAGGTAATCCTGTGTTTCAGGTGATAAGAGCTAAAATATGATCTAAAATAATCACTTACTTATTTATTAAAAAATTGAAAACAAATTAAATGCATAATATAAACAAGGTAGACATAAGTTATAGTGAAAAATCAGAAAAAATAACCAACTCTAAAAACTAAATTAATTACAATTAAAAATTATTTACACACAATTAACAACTTCTCGAATCTTTAAGGATTGTCTTACAATTACTGCAATTGAGAGCATAAATATTGACCAACGCATTCAGTCTATTATTGAGAAGCAGAGCAAGGAACATATAAAATTTTGATGTAAAAGCATGTTTAGAGCCTGTTTGTTGAGGGCAAACTATATCCTTCCGTTTTTTGTTATTAAGTGCAGTGCTATATGGAAGGGCTGTGTGCTGCTTTAGTACTATGCTCATTATAAATAACTGACGAACTGTTAGTACGCTACAAGATTGATAGAGAAGGCTAGTAGGAAAAATGAAAGGGCGGGAAGTGGCCACTTTGAGTATGGCTCTTTGAGCTCTCTCAGTAGTTAGTAACAATGTTTTACCCGCTCCGCCCCATGTCGTTATACAGTAAGTTAGAGTTGATTGACATAGAGCAAAGTAAACTTGTCTTATAATTTTTTGATCCGCAATATAACGTAACTTTTTGAATACAAATACTAACTTACGAATCCTACTATTTACAGCATTAATATGCGGTTTGAAAGACAGTAACTCATCTATTATAATACCCAAATATTTTACTTTATCTGTATTTTTAATCACAGAGCAAATACAGTGGTTATCAGTGGGGGTTTTACAGTAATGAGCATACAATTTTAGAATAATTTCAGTTGACCTTATCTTGAGCATCGAAAACTTAATATAATTTGTTTTATCTGTATTTAATGTTAGTAAGTTGTGCTGAAGCCATTTATTTACAACATTTAATCCAAATTGCGCATGCATGTAGACTTCTATTTCAGAAACAGACGAAAAAAGAAGGGCAGTGTCGTCAGCGTAAGATATGATAGTGCCATGATCTAGTTTTAGATTACAGAGGTCATTTATATAAACCAAGAACAAAGTGGGTCCTAAGATACTTCCTTGTGGAACACCAAAGGACGTATTCCTCTGATCAGCACTGAGTACATCGCCAATCCTTACGCATTGGGTACGTTCTTCTAGATAACTTCTGAAGAGTTTTAGCTGAGTACCACTGATACCTAAAATTTCAAGCTTGTGCAATAGGATAGGAATAGAAACGGTGTCAAAGGCTTTGGCGAGGTCCAGGAAGATCCCTATAGTGTGACAACCTTTATCAAGTTCTTTCGCTACATAGTTGGTGAGGTGATGTACGGCGTCGGCAGCAGATAATTTTTGTCTAAATCCAAATTGAGTCTTTGACAAAATCGATTTATCTTCTAAGTACTTGATCAACCTAATATTTATAATTTTTTCTAATATTTTGGATGCACAAGAAAGTAAGGAAATTGGTCTATAGTTTGTTACCTGTTCCTTACAGCCAGATTTATATACCGGTATAACAACAGCTTTTTTAAGGCATTTAGGAAAGAGTCCCGCAGATAAACATTTGTTGAAGGTATATGTCAGTGGAGGAATTAAAATATGCCTCACTTTTTTAATAATTTTAGTTGATATATTATCCCATCCAACTGCACAGTCGTCTTTTAGATCCATGATTATCCTTTCCACCTCAGGTTCATCAGTATCTAGTGTCCTGCTGCTTCGATTAAAAGGACTGT
Organism: Lampropteryx suffumata; assembly: GCA_948098915.1. NCBI lineage: Eukaryota > Metazoa > Arthropoda > Insecta > Lepidoptera > Geometridae > Lampropteryx > Lampropteryx suffumata. Next base: position 28,032,541 of record OX402544.1, read on the forward strand.
TGTCCATTTTGCAATACTCAAGTGATTACAATGTTAATAAAAACCGTCCATTTTCACCAAATCACTAAACATATTCAATACCTAACGTACGTGTAGGTACGACACAGATTTCTGCCCGGTAAACTAGGTCACCAGTCAGCAAGTTATCATTTGTTGTTTAATATAAATTAGAGACACGTCTGTTCAAACTAGCGGCCGAGATTCAATTTACTCTATTAAACTAGCTATGTTACTATGTTAAACAATAAATGAATTATAAATTATGAATAATGAATTAAAATTAATTATGAGATATCAAATGAAGAAGCTACCACTCATTAATACGTCCTCTTCGAGATATCACTTCTTCGGTCATTACTATTTTATTTGGAGCGATTTACGCAAATACATTGTGGTGAATGGATTAAAACCCACTAAAATAAGCCAATATTTTTCATTGTTCCTGTCACGATATCGCGACGGTACTTGAGAAGTTAAACGCTTCTTTCGTGCAGGACTTACCTATACCTAGATGGAGAACCAGGGCATAATGTATATACCATCCTATGCATGGTAGAAGACCACTCCAGTTGACGAGAAAATAATGTCACGAAAGTGTTTGTTTTAATTCATAGATACGTACGTACGTACGTACGCACCGCTCGTAAGTACACGATTCTCGAACCATCTATAAACGAGTTCCCCTGTATAAACGAGTCTTAAATCAATGACAGGAAGATTTTGTATTTTCCCTTCAGAACTTAGAAATAAACTTCTGAAATGCAACCTGCAGTTAAAAGTTTTAGTTTGTAAGAATAACAATAATAATAATAATAATAATGCCGGACATTTCACACAGCATCATCTGGCCCCAAAGTAAGTAGTACTTGTGTTATGGGTACCACATGACTGATATACTACTTATATACTTTTTTTTTGTAAATACATACATATTATACATAGAAATACCCAGACCCGAGACAAATACTTGCAGATCATACAAATATTTGTGCCGCGGCGGGAATCGAACCCGCAACCTTTTGCGTCTCAGCCGGACTTAAGCCCACTGCGCCACAGAGGTCATCAATAGAATATAATATAGCACTAGGTACACATTTATGTACTTCCCTACTAGCTTCTGGCCGCGCCATGTGTACGCATGGTACATAAAAAATACTATACTATAGAATAGTATATACTATACAATATTCTGCGTCACAGACTACATATACACATATATATATATAAGTTTCACAAAAGCAAACATTATTAGTATTAATTACTTAATATTAGTATTAACTTAGTATTAGTATTAATTAGTATTATTTTAGAATTTTACATTAGTAGGATTCTACAGTTTCTACACATATTACAGGATTCTACAGGTATGATTTAGGATTTTTATACGGACAAAATTGCGGAGAGTCTTCATAATACAATATTACCTACGTAGTTCATGTATGTCACTTAGGCCTTGAGATCAGAATGAATGCTTCCGTTTTTATGTAAATATATATATTGATAAGTAAAAAATATTTAACCTCTTGATTTTAACACCCCACAGGAAGAATTACCACCAGGACACGCCCTGCCATGGCCTGTATGGAAGTCGCTTAATCGACTTCCCAATGAGGTTGGTCGCTGTAGATTTAACAGGTGAATGGGGACTTAGGACCTCAGCAAAGCGCATTGCGACTGCGGTGCTCCAACACAATCTATGACGCATCTACTTGTGTGCCTTCTCTTTCCAAATACTTGCACAAGAGTAGACAGACACAGACACAGTAAGTGCGATTAGATCGTCACCTACTACTACTCTAAAACCATGTAACGACTTAAGCATCGACACCAAAAGAAGTATAAAATAAAACTGTAATCTTAAATTCACTGTATTTTACTAAGTATAAACTATATTATTATTAAGTATATTATTATAGTTATGTAGTTAGTTAAGAGTTGTTTTTTGTATCCAGATGGTATAGATTTGTAGTGACAAAATTTCCAACCGGTCACAAATCTACAAATACTAGCCTCCTTCGTGCAAAGGACAATCATAAAACGGGACATTGGTGAAATTGTGGTCCCTTCCACACATGCCACTAACAAAGAATTGAATTGCTTGCGTTATGACTAAACTCACAGTTTTTTTCCTAAAGTCATTCTTTTTGTATCCATTGAAACCAGGAACAGCACTTGTAATTACTTATTTATTACTTACTAATATCCTTTAACTAGAAAATGAAACAAAGTTAACAAGCAAAACACAGACACCGAAATAAAATAATTCTGTAGGTAGGTAAGTATAGAAGAGCTTGTCTTTTTTTAATGTCTACCCTCAATCAGGATGCACTATTCTTATCTAGTTGTCATGTAAGGGAAAGCTAACAAATATAAATTCATGCGAATATAAACTCTATTAGGTGTAGGACGATAGTATTTATTTATTGTAAAGGGAAACTCAGATAGTATTAACTGAGTTTCCCTTTACAAATAAATTACGAGAGGAAGAACAGAAGTAATATTACACCGTGTGGTAAGAATTTTCAGAAGCACTTAGAACCGTCAAAATTACAGCAAAATGACAGCACTTTCCGGGACATTCCGTGACAGCACTATTATTTATTTGAGTCATAAAGTTGCACATGTAATTACTAAATTTCAAAAAAAAGGGTCTTAAAATCCATGCGTATCTTCTACTAAATAAAGGACACCGCAACGTACACCTAAATATTATAAAAATAACTCTGTACATAAACATACTCTCATATACATACTCATATACATAAATAAAGTTGTACATAAAAACAAAATAAGAACAACAGATAAAGTGGAATTATGCAGAATACAGTGGAAAATAATATTATCGTAAAATGATACTTATAGATGTGAAAACTTTGAGACTGGTAGAATGAAATCGCGTGCATGGATGAACTTTTCTGATGAAAAGTTCGACACTTTTCTACTAGATGGCGCTACTTGTATAGTATGGATGGACTGTTTGTTTCTACGATAAAGCTTTCTGAGTTGTGAATAGAAGGCGCTGCTTGGAAAATAATATTCATCAGTTAAGTTAATTAATTCTTAGTTTTTTGGTTCTCTTTAGACAATCAACGCACGATATAAAGTCGTATTAAACACTTTGGATACGAGTAAATTCCCTTGATATAATTTAAAAAGAAGATTTCTGATATTTAACCTCCATGGAGGAGCTGTTACGATGTTAAAACAAGAAGTAGGTATGAAGTTACTTGAAGTTTGTAGAAGGTACGTTTAGCATTTTCTTATACTTTTAAAAGAAGAATGTACCTGAACTGAACGTTTCTTTCCGTAACTTGGTGTGCATCCATCCACGTAAATCATAGATTTGTTTTCTCCGCAGAAAAACCGGCAAAGCTAAGTAGTTCCATGATCTCTTTTAGAAACCTATGTTCATGTAAGTATTTCTGATAAGAACACCCGGTTTTGGTTGATAACTTTTTGTTGTTCCGTTTGCTTTGTGTGATTGCGTGTGATCATCAGTCAGAGAATCTACTATACATTCTTGGAATTTATCGTTTTACAATATTGTTACAATAGCCTTGATTTTGTAGTTTCGGTGAACTATTTTGTTAAATACGAACAAGCTTATTTTATTGGCATCAAAATTTGAATTAGGGTTACATTTTTATATAACACTTTTTAAATTTGCTAAATTAACGTGTTGTTGGCGTGTTTTAGCGCATTTTGGTTATCATGTAAAGAGGTGTATAAAACTTCGGAAAATCCTCAATAAAATAATCAAATGTAAGTTTTAACTTATCTCAGAACTGCCATTTAAATTTACTCTAATTCTGACTTTGGTGCGACAAAATTTAGGGTCACTGTAGATACACCTACATATTAAGAGGTGGAGGAAAAAATCAATAAAAGACGACCTCTGTGTTGCAGTGGGCTTAGGTCCAGCTGAAACGCAAAAGGTTGCGGGTTCGATTCCCGCCGTGGGACAAATGTTTGTATGATCTGCAAGTATTTGTCTCGGGTCTGGGAATTTCTATGTATAATATGTATGTATTTACAAAAAAGATATATAAGTAGTATATCAGTCATGTGGTAGGTACCCATAACAAAAGCTCTGCTTACTTTAGGGCCAGATGATGCTGTGTGAAATGTCCGGTATTATTAATCTGTATTGATCCGAGATGTCCGAGTTATGTACGACTAAATACTCATATATATATAAATAAGTAATATATAAACAAAGTAAGCAGAGCTTGTGTTATAGGTACCACAATACTGATATACCACTTATATATATTTTTTGTAAATGTAGACAATTATTAGCAGAGACAAATATTAGCAGATCATACAAACATTTGTCCAGCGGTGGGATTCGAACCCGCAACCTTTTGCGTCTCAAGAGGGTGTTCGCCTACTGCGCCACAATGGTCGTCATTATATGACATGACAATGACAAAGACATGTCGAAGGTTTGCTTCAAGAGCTCGATTACTCGGACTCTACGATTTACATTTTATTAAGTAATATAGCTCTTATAAATGAATTAGTTTTTCTCATGTAATTCAATGTGTTATTGGATAACCTTTGCGAATTATTATTCAAAAACCTGTGACTTTGTAGTACAATTTTAGAGAGTTGAATTATACTCAACTTTCTAAACTTTTGTAATTCCAAGAACATTCTAAACGGTAATTCCGCGATGACATTTAGAATCGACAGCGACTTTGAGACTATATTAAAAAAAAACAAAATCACTTGATGTTTTAACATGATATATATCATTATAGGACGAAGAAGCTCGATTTGTCTCTGTCGGTTTCGCATCGTGGCTAACGCATGCGCCATACCAGTGACATGCTGCTTTTCTCGCGTGCTACCATCAGAATGCGCAAGCGCAGTCAACCGTGCTGTAGGAGGCGACTGAGGAGGGATGGAACCGGCTAATTACACGAATAGCAATCAAATGCCATGCACCGCTGTTATGTTTACATAGGAACAACTGTTTGTCCCACTCACTCGTGAAGTTTGAAAAGTTCGGAGACATGCCGAGGCGCACTTATATCCTTTCGTACTTACTACTTTCTTTCTGGAAGGCATCGAGATCGTCACGCCAACGTTTCAAAGCTGGTAGGAAGTGGCGGGAGACAGGGACCCAGCAGTGGGAAAGTTTAGGTTGAAATATTTTTTTTAATACTGGTTCGTAATAGTGACACGATAAGAAGATCTCGTGTGTACTAGTGTAGTGTACTTGTGGTAATGCATTTTATTTTTGATAATTATCTACTAAAACTGCACTAGCTTTTGCACGGGACTTTGCGCGCGTGGTAACTGAAAATCCATACCAAGTTTAATCCAAGCCTGCCTGGCCGTTGTAGTGTGGCTACAACCTTAGGTATGTCTGCATATAATTCATAAACATACCAACATCTTGACATTCGATTCATTTTTTACATTTATTAAAGTAGGAACCTTTTCTATTTTTCATGATTCGATTTTTTTGTACTTTTCTTATATTTAAATTGACATTTTGTTTTATTTCATAAGTTTATGATTAGTTTATCTCTGAATATTGTAAGCCGCTACTTAAAGATTCTTAAGATTCGTCCTGTCACTATTCAAATAAATAAAAATAAATAAATAATGCCGGACATTACACACAGTATCATGTGGCCCCAAAGTAAGCAGAGCTTGTGCTAAGGGTCCCACATGACTGATATACCTACTTAAATACTTTTTTTTTTGTAAATACATACATATTTACACTTGGCAAGAATGGATAACGGGAGATGGACAAAGGCGGTAACGCAATGGTGGCCAAGGGATGCTCAACAGCCAAGAGGCAGACCACCCGCCCGATGGTCGAACGATATAGTCAGCGTTGTCGAGAACCACTGGATGAAACTTGCTAGGGACCGGAAAGAGTGGCATAATAAAGAAGAAGCCTATACCCAGCAGTGGGTGCAATCGGGCTGAAATGATGATGATGATGATGATGATGACATACATATTATACATAGAAACGCCCAGACCCGAGACAAATACTTGCAGATGATACAAACATTTCGATACCTCCCACGTAAGTTGTGGTAACACACAAAATTCATTTTTTTAATTTAACTATACATCCTGTTTTTATATAGTTTACGTAAAACATATTGAATAATAGTGATTTTTTAGGTACTTACAAGACATATAAAGTTGTGTCATTATTAAGACAGCACCGTAAAACATTGTATGTACCTTCCCAACGAACGTTTAAAGCGGGGGCGTCTCAGGCGCTCGCGCCGCGTACGTGTCACATACAACAGAATACCCTGGACTCTCGATCGAGAAGAATGTCGGGCTAGTTATGATAAAATAATTTATACGTAATTAGTGTTTCTACAATAGATTATTTATCTGCTTGTGACAATAATGGAACGTACACAAAAAATAAAGATTAGAGGCCAAAAACTCTGGGATATGAACACAAATAATGCCTAAAAACCCACCGAAACTATCTCAGTAAAATCAATGGAAAATCGCAATATATCTTATATTACGATTTTCAGAGTAAACCAAATTGAACTTGAAAGTTTTTGTAACTCAAGTAATATCCCAGGTATGTACTTATGATTTAATTTCTTTCATTTAGTTCATTTTTCCATTCTACCATAATATTTCACTAATTATATGACGACCTAAACAGTTGTATAGATTACTTAAAACAACTTACGTCGCTAAGATTTACCTAAAACAGTGTTGTATAATGACATACAATAGTTTACGTTGCAGAATGATGACAAATTATGTTTTAAGTAATACATACAATGTTGTACGTCGAAATTAGTTAATTTAAATTATATTGTATGTTATGTTTTACGTGGCTAAGAGTTTTTTTTACTGACATACAACATAGTATGCCTAACAATCCCTCAAACTTCTACTGCCGACCAAAGGCCTCCGTGTCTGTTTTTCGGTTTTCCATATCGCCTGCCTTTACGGTCTAAGCAATTAGGCTCTGATGTCTTAGTTAGTATTTATTTAATTAATTTTATATTTATTGTATAAAATTAATACTAGCAATACTATGTCTTTTCAGTCCCTACCCATTACTTTTAATGAGTCTGAGATGAATGAGATGGCTAATATATTAGATGGCAATATAGAAACAATAGCTTCTGCAAATGATACTAATCCCAAGAGTCTTAAAAAGTGTATTTGTGTATGTGTAAATCCATCACCCACCTGGAGTATAAATCACTTGGACTATGATTGTGATAATAACACCATAGCCATCACCAGCATATGAATCTAGCTGCTCTACTCCTAAAGCAAATTGCCTTCTATCAGTCATATCGGCTAGGTGACATTTCGGACAAAATATTTTCGGACACATTGACCGAAATGACACTTTCAATTTTAATTTATTTTTTAGCGACATTTCGGACAACATCAAAATATTTAAGCTGTTTTGTACAATCAGTTACAAAAGTGTTACTTATATTAGATTAAATAGGTACTAAGAAATAGAGCGTTACCAAAACTGAATATTTTAGAGTAAGTCATAGCGCCATTTTTCGGAATCATAACTGTGTATGTAGGTAAAAATTAAAAAAAAACAGAAATAACTAAAACCGTGTATAAAAAAGTATATAATATAGTATAAAAATCAACATCTTATGAATATATTGCTTGTAAAACTAATATAGGTAATCATATATTATACAATAAGTAGTAAAAAAATAACTTGTCACCCATTATTATGATGATATTTTATAGCAATATCGATTTAATAAAAATAATATTTTCGTTTTCTCTCTTAAAATACAGATTTGAAGGTATATAAAGTATATATAGAATATAATAGGCACAATAAAAATCACAGATAATAACAGACTACTAGACACTTCTAACAGACTAAATACTAGGCATATATCTACTTCATACCTATTTATTAGATTTACAAATTTTATAATAAATTATTATATTTACAAAAAATCTACAATAATCACAGTAGTTTAACAGCATTTGGCACAATATTCTACTAGGTAATAAACCAATCGAATCAAACAATTTAAAAAATAAGGCTTTCTATGCACAATTCAACACATATTTCTCCTTGCCTAAAGTCAGTCAGTAGTAAGATGTTCATCGAACTCATTTATGATTTTGATTTTTAAATGTTTCTGGTCATTGACGTTAAATTAAATAGTTGTATAGCAAAATGACCACCATTATGAAGGATATATCGATCTCATATAACCAGATGTACTATTTAGAGTATTTGCCTAAAAGCGTTATATAATTAAAAAATACTATTATTATTATTGATCAATAGATCAGGGCAAAAATACAGAAAATACAGAAATTAATAAATATGTAGTTTTGAATCTTAATCTATCGATTTTCTTTACTATTACCATATACTCGGTTACATTTTATTTAACTGACCTCCAAAAAACATAAAAAACAACACCAATTGCCACATATTCTTTTTTCACTTAACCACTTGCACTTGCACTGACTAAGTGACGAATGGTTGGCAAAGTGGCAACTGTTCATCGGCCGTGCATTTGAGCAAAACGAACCCGAGAGATTCCTATACGAATATATATATAAATATATATCGAATAGAAGAGGCTTTGCTATTAATTGAGATTAAGTTCTCTTTCGCTAGTTACTGTCTTTCAAATCTTTCATGTTATTTTTAATACCTAACTGCCAAGATGCATATTTATGTATGTGTATATCATTGAATTTCGTGGCAGTTTAAGTTTTCGGATTCGGATTTCGGATCAAGTGTCCGAAAATATTGTGTCTGAAATGTCAGCAAGCCGTCATATCAAACAGTCCAAATGTTTCAAACAACCACCATAAAAGGAAAGACAAAGGTAATATAAGACAATGGCACGTCTGAGACTGAAAAGACTGGATCTATCCAGAACTATGTAAACTATGTCAAAAAAAATATAATGGGTTTTGGTTCACTTTTGGAATGGTTCAGCTTGGTTAGATGGGCAAAACAGGATGGGAAACCATGTAACGTCATTAATATGAAACACCCCGATTTCTTAAGAACTATGGATTTCACGTAACTGGGCGAAAAATATTAATGGAACGACAGTTTAGTGGACCAAAATAAAGAAGTTCGCTTATGTCCATACGCGAACTTCTTTCAAGATCTAAGATCCATTTAAAATCGAATACCTACCGATATGATTTGGGAGACAGTAATTCCATTCTATTAACACCAATACCAATACCCAGAGACGCCAAAGAAATCGTGCGTTTGAAATATCTCACCTCTACCCCGACCAACAATCCCTATCAAAGGCAAAATATGACAACCTAATGGATCTTTGTAACAGTGGGCTTATCCCAGGTACACACTCAGGAGTCTATCAGATAAAATTTAAATGAAAGGTTCTTATCAAAGTTTATCAAAAAAGAGGAGGTTCTCAATTCGTTGGAATCTTTTTTTTTTTTTATGTATGTTCTCCGATTACTCGAAAACGGCTGAACCGATTTAGAAAATTCTTTTTTTGTTTGAAAAGGGTATACTTCAAAAATTATATGGGACTATATAATTTTTTTCAAAATCGGTCGTGCTGAAAAATCAACGAAGATCTGAAAATTGTATACATCGGTGATGTTTTCATGTACTTCGATACCTCGCTGTCTCATTGGAGCGGTGCGTTTATTTGGCCTACCCATATTATATATATACAAAATACATCTACTTTCCACTAAACATGTATTATAGGCTCAAATTTCATTAAATGAAGTCGGTTTCTCTTTAGTTTTTAAAACATAATTATACGAAATTTCACTATTTCACTAATTTCACTACTATTTCACCTTGTTATAGAAGCGCACACATTGCCCTATAAAAGACTTATTAACTTTAGCGAGCCTAACAGTGGGAACAGCGAGACTTTGATTATCGCAATTTTTTTAAATAAATGAACATTTTTGTGCACATTCATTTAATTTTCGTATATATATATATACTGACAAGGCACTGTCATAATATGAATTTCTTTAAACTTATTTCTAAGTGATTCTCTAGGGCCCATGTTATAAATTGCACGAACAGCCCTCTTCTGCAACACAAATATGGTGTTAATATCATCAGCACTCCCCCACAACAGAATGCCATACGATATAATGCTATGAAAGTAGCTGAAGTAAACGAGCCTAGCGGTATCTACGTCGGTAAAATGACGGATCTTTTTAATAGCGTATGCCGCAGAGCTGAGTCTCTTCGACAATTTATCTATGTGCGGGCCTCATTGCAGCTTATTATCCAAAGTAATGCCTAAGAATACTGTGGTGTCCACGAGATCTATCTTTTCGTTTTTAATTTTTACATTAGCTTTCACCTGTTTAACCTGTTCCACCTGTTTAAGGTCCACTTTGAACAGTCTTCTAACATGCTAGTGAATCTAGGTGGCGGTTCCGCCTAACTCCAGTTCAAGAAGAATGCGGCAAGAAACTTTGTATGATCCTTGCCCATTTTGTTACGGAGGCCGAGTAAATTTGGAGCTATATTTCAAGCTTTTTGTCATATAAATAGTCTGGTATTTTATAATATGCTTTAAGAGACAGTTTTGTTTGATTACTCTATTCAATCATTTGATTATTTTATCTGCCAATTGGCAAATATCGCCACAGAGCATGAATTCATAATAACATCGATATAAAAGGTATGTTGCAATATGATGATTGGCTATATACTTTTTTGTAAATACATAAATATTATACATAGAAACACCCAGACCCGAGACAAATACTTGCAGATCATAAAACATTTGTCCCGCAACCCTTTGCGTCTCATCCGGACCTTAGCCCACTGCGCTACAGAGGTCGATAAATAAATATTGGTGGACAATGCACACAACAACATCCAGCCCCAAACAAAGCATAGTTTGTATTATGGTGACCAGATGACTGATAGAAATAAATAAATAAATAAAATAAAAAAGCCGTATATTTCTTTATTTCTAACATATTAGATATTACAATTTTATGATTTTTTTCTTAGGTTGGTTGCGAACTAAGGACCCTTCCTTGGGTGAAGGCCTCCTCCAGTTTCTTCCATTCATCCCTGCTTTTCCCCAGGTTCATCCAGTCCCTCCCTGCGACTTGGATGATGTCATCAGCCCACCGTCTGTTTGGCTGGCCAACATTTCTTTTTCCTCGTGGACCTTTCCATCTTGTGGTTTTTATGGTCCACCTATTGTCAGGGTATCGTGAAATGTGGCCAGCCCATTGCCACTTATATTTAAGTGCTTGTGTGACTGCGTCTGTTAATTTGGTTTTTTTCCTTATTAAAGAATTATTAACTTTGTGTATTTTCTTGATGTTCAGTATACTTCTTTCCATTGCTCTCTGTGTGGTTCTTATTATTTGTTTGATTTCGTTGGTATAAACCCATGTCTGGCAGCCATACAATAAACAAAGTAACAGAGAGGTATCAGTTATATTTTTTTTCAGATCTATGCTATAGTTTCCCTTTAGAATTTATTTTTGCGCCCAGAATTTCTTCCACGTTATATTCACTCTCCTTTCTACTTCTTCTTCATTGTTTGTTTTATTGAAAGATATTTGTTTGCCTAGTTAGATGTAGCTGTTTACATATTCTATGCATTTTCCTCCTGCCGCGCTGATAGTTTCTTTGTGGCTATTGGTCATTACTTTTGTTTTACTAGCGTTCATTTCTAAACCTACTCTGGAGCTTTTCTCGTCGAGGTAACACATAATTTCTTCAAGTTCTGTAGGTGGTTCTGCTATCACCGCTATGTCATCTGCGAATCTTAGATGGTTAAAATAGCTGTCATTCATCTCTATGCCTTTTCCTTTCCAGTTTACGCTTCAGAAGATGTTCTATAATACAGCGATAAATAGCTTTGGTGAGAGAGGGTCGCCTTGCCTGACGCCTCTTTCGATCCTTATCTCGTCTCCTCTTCTTTCTAGTTTTACCTTGCTCGTACTGTTTTTATAAATATTCTTTAGGATGTTTATATATCTTTGTTCTACGTTGAATTCTTATAGTGCCTTTCAGATCGAGTTGTGGCTAATACTATCGAAGGCTTTGCTGTAATCAATAAAGGCTACATACAGAGGCTTATTAAATTCTTTGTATTTTTCGATAGTTTGATCTAGTGCGTGAATATGATCTGTAGTGCTAAAACCAGCGCGAAAGCCCGCATGTTCTGTGGGTTGTGAGTCGTCTATTTTTCCAGTTACTCGTTTTAATATTAATGACGCAAAATGATTGTATATACTAGCCAGTAAACTGATTGGCCTGTAATTTCCAATGTCTACTGGGTCTCATTTTTTGTATAGTAGAATTATATCTGTTGTACACCATTGTTTTGGCACGCTCTCTGTGTCTAGTACCATATTAAATAGCTGTTTTAAGCTATTTAATAGTTAGTTAGAACAGGCATGCCTAATTTCAGGGTTTCGTTATTTAGCCCATCAGGGCCAGGACTCTTTTCGGCTTTTAGTTTCATAATATGTTCATAAACTTCCTTTTCGTTTATTGGTTTAAGTGTATTTGTATCATCTCTATTGTATGTATGTTCATCTTCTTTATTTTCTTTCTGTGTATTTTTGTATAGTTCCTTGTAAAAACGTGTTGCTTGGTTTATTACGTATGACCTCGTTTTTGTTGTTAGGGCATTATTTCCTAGTTTTTGTATCCATGTCTTGCTCAAGTTTAGTTTTTTGAGACCTCTTTTCGAATTCCTAAATTTTATCAGCTTTCTTGTTATTATGTTTTATCTGTGTATGCCATAGTCTTTCTTGATAGATTTACTTGTTTCTTTTAATAATAGGCTAAGTTCTCTCCTCGCATCTTTACTTTTGTTTCTTTGAAATGCAAGTTCGGTTCTTCTCTTTATTAGTTTTTTGTTTCTTTGCTAAATATGTTGTGCTTTCTTTCGTTGTGGTTTCCTAATTTGGTCGGTAAGCTTTCTTTTATAGCCTCTTCTATTTTGTCATAGTAAGTTTGAACACTTGTATGTTCATTTGAATGGCATTCCAAGTGTGTTTTTAAGCGTGTAGTATAAGTATTAATTTCGTCTTCTGTTGTTGGTATTTTAGGAAGTGTTTTTAAGTTTTTTCTATTCCTTTTGTGCTGTTTTACATGAAATGCTGTTGCTCGCAGTAGTCTGTGGTCAGACTCCCATTCTAGGTTGTTCAGAACTTCTATGTTTGATTTAGATTTGGGTTGTTGGTCATTATAAAATCGATTTAGTTTTTTGTTTTCTGACCAGATGACTGATAGAATACATATATACTAAATACACACATATAAAACTTTATATCACCCAGACCCAGAACCAACACCTATGTTCATCACGCAAATGTTTATCCTGGAAGGGAATCGAACCTTCAACCTACAGCGCAGGAGGCAAAGCTACTACCAACTGAGCTGACAGGCCAGTAAAGTAGAGTAGTTGCTAATAATGATTATTTTGAAAAACTAATCTGATCTGTATGATCAAAAAATATTAACCGTTCTCATCAACAACGTTCATTAACATAAATACATAAAAGCTGCCAACAAATGGCGTTACGTGTAAATAAAATGCTGTAAAGAAAAATAATTCTACATAGTACTTTACGAAAGCTACCTGTAGACAGTTTTCTGTCTGTTTTCTAAAATTATTTGAGTTCACAACATTCGTGGTTTAAAGACAACAATCAATAAAGCTACAGTCAGCTACAAACTACAGGTCAGTTAAACATCATCGCGGCCTACATTCTCAATATCTTTGAGATGCGTTAATCTGTTAATCTGTCATTGAATAACAAACATTCAAACACTAATATGATAGACAACCTCTGTGGTGCAGTCGATCTGGCTGGGACGCAGAAAGTTGTGGGTTCAATTCTCGCCACGGGACAAATGTTTGTACGATCTGCAAGTATTTGTCTCGGATCTGGGTGTTTGTTTGTATAATAAGTATGTCAAATAAAAAAAAAAGTATATAAAAGTATATATTGACAAATTTAACAACAATACTTACCTAAAGTGTTGTTCAGTTTGGTTAACTCTTGCCAGATAGGTACAGAATTGTACACAGTACTCATCTGTTAGTTTTTTTCTATTTGAAACATTAAGTGGGTGAATTATTTTGTATTATCTTTATGTTAGGCGTAGGATTAGGATTTAATGGTAGCATTAAGCATAACCCACTGTAACTGATTCTTGAGTTATTTCAATATTTTAATACGATATTAGTTGTTGTCATGAATTGTTACTTTGTATAATATGTAGTAGTAGTAATGTAGTAGGTCGGTCCAACACATTCAAGGGTTAGGTCTGTAGAATAAAGAAGATTGATAACGTGTGATAGATATACCAATTATATGAATAGTTTAACCTTAACTTCATGAATAATATCAAATTTGGATAGCTTAATTCTGAGCCTTGAGAGATATTTCTCTATACTATTACTAGGTAAAAGTCTGAATTAGATAAAATTATATCAACAGTAATATTCATACTGACTCTTCGTCGATAGCAGCTTTAGTCTTTCCATAGATTCAAGCAAGCTAGAAGGACTTTCGCCTCAAGAGTTTGATAGAACTTATCTAATATGATTATTAATAAATCAATAGTAGGACTCATCCATAAGATCTCCATTAAATATGTACTACAATGTACAAATAATGAACTTTTGAATTTAAGGTGTAGGAAATCATTATTCCATTTCATAAGAATTTATAATTACCCTCAACTAGACATTTATTATCTAGTGCAATGTTTCAGCTAAATCTTCAGTCAATGATAGTTTCCCCACTGATTTGCGCACCGATTTAGTATACAGATAAACTACGTAATCCTACGAAAACCATAAGTAGATTTATACTACTGTATAGGTATGGATAATAGTAATTCGACAACCTGTTCAAACTTGTCGAAACGTGTTGTAAGGTAAACTACGCAATCCTACGAAATCCATTAGTAGATTTATACTACTGTATAGTTATGGATAATAGTAATTCGACAACCTGTTCAAACTTGTCAAAACGTGTTGTGTACCTGATGTCCTACCTAACCTAATCTGGTGTGTGAATCCGCAATTCTGGAAGCAAGCTTCGTACATTTAATTGTGTATGTCACTCATCAGGGTGCAATGATGAGCTACCTAGCTGCTAATTGGGGGACAGCGAGTTGTAAACCTCGACTTTGTACCTAACCCCTAGTACGTCCCTACAATCTACTTCCTACAGATCGAAGTCCTGGGATGTCTTCCGTAGATTAAAGGCCGTAGATTAAATGTGCAAATATATAAATAAATAAAGATAGACTATGTCGATAGCTTCTGTTAAGTCCGGTTCTGCCTTCCTTACACAGAATGCAACCAATCATAGGGAACCATTTAGCCGATCCTCAGGAGAGGTAAAATCTGTCTCCAGGCTCGTTCCGCGAGGTCCTGGGGGAACTCCTAACAGGGTGGGAAAGCCAGACTTGGGTATAACACCGCTAGGTTTCCATCTGACCCACAGACCATGCCGTGTAAGAGCTTCATACAATCACTTTGGCGAATCTTGTCTTCTTTCCGACTTACCGACCGGATAAACTATTACGTAACTCACACAATAAAATTATCACAGAAACAACGCACGACAAGACACCATGTAATTGTAAGAAACCATGAGAGAAAATTCTACCGAGAACGTTCAGCTCGACCAGCCTCACGCGTCCCTCCTATCTCGAATGACCAAATCCGCCGCCATCTTCTTTTTCATCTTTTTTTTCTTTCTTTTTCTTGCCATTTTCAAACACATTCGAAATTTCGATTCTATTTCAATTTACGTACTAAATCAAGCCCTAAATTAATTAATCTTTATGTAGTTATTTCATGATTTATATATTATATCGTTATCATAAATAGATTTTAATTTATGTATTCTAGTTTTAATATTTTTTTGTATAGCTATTTAATTATTTACTCTTTCGAATTCAACCTCCTTAGAGATCTTCCCGTCCCAAATCATTCTATCAATAATACATTAATAGAAGGATAGATTATTCTATCTTAAAGAATCAAATTCTATTTAATCTTACTAATTCAAATCCAGTATTATTTATTATTATACTCTATGAGTCGTAAGATATTTCTAAACCATAGTCTATAGTCTATAAACTTAGTATTAATTACTTTTTGCTAGCTTTCACTCACGGACCTTGACAATGACATACATCTGCTATAAACCGTCTATGGTATAGTTTGTTATGACAGATGCTTTGTTTATTTACATTGTAATGAATTACGCACTATTTTATTCAATAATTAAAGATCTGAGATAGAATTGCTGGTAAGTCTGTTCTGACAAGAATGACCCATGTATGCCTACGTGATATTAATAAGGTTTGTACCCAAGCGTACCATAATAATTGTGAATTATAAAGGAATGACCTTCTGTCCCGTTACACCACACCTGCGCCAAAACGACTGCGAAGCGGGAGCGTCTGTCGCGTTACGGACGCTCCCCATAACTTATCTATGGCGCTTTCCACACCTACGCGACCACGATGCAACGTTGCGTTGCAGACGCTCCCGCATCGCGACCCGCTTCTCGCGTTACTGATGCGCAGGTTTGACCGAACCTTTATTGTCATAAAAACACGTCTGCGTCGGTGAGAAGATAAGAGAAAAAGGCTGGTATAAAATATGGCATACCTAGCGTATTTCGTCGTTTCTTGATTGAACGAACGAAAATCTTAGTGGCAACTTGAGCGATTTGGTTTTATATATAAATAAACAAATAAATGGTAGAAATCCACATAGCACCATCTTGTCTTAAACTAAACATAGCTTGTACTATGGAAACCAGATTACTTATAGAATACTTATTACTTACTTAGGTTTTTTTAAGTAAAGTAATCGAACCCACTACCTACATGCAGAGGTACTACCAAATTACCTAAGAGGCTAATTAGTATGTTTGTATGTTTGTCGACGAAAACATTCGAATAATTTATCCAACCTGCATTAAACTTAGCCGGTCGACAGATTGGAATATAGAAATGAGCTGGCACCTGGCAGCTTATTGGTTTTAAACATTCAGCTATAAAACAAATCTGTTTTAACTTGAGCTCCAATTCGCTAGAGTTTCGTTGACATCATAGGTCTGACTAAAAACTGGACTTGTTCAATTATGGGATAATTGACTGGTTGAGGAAAGTCAATTATGTTAAAAAGTAACGTGTGCAGGAATTAGGGATATCTGCATAAATGGGTTAAGTGGGTTTTGAAGTTTCGTTCCACGAGCTAGATGCCAAATAAACTACTAAAGTAGTGTGGGTGCCAGACTGTGAGCTACAATATGATTGGTCTGGATCTAAAATATAAAATAATAATAATTTCGGACATTTCACATAACATCTGAGTAAGCAGAGCTTGTGTTATGGGTACCACATGACTGATATACTACTTATATACTTTTTTGTAAATACATAAGTACATATTATACATAGAAACACCCCGACTAGAGAAAAATACTTGCAGATCATACAAACATTTGTCCCACATTTGTACCATAAATAAACCAAGCTAAGCTTAGCTTAAAATCCTTAGCTTCGCTGTCGATTTTTAACATCGAAATTTCAACAGATCTATCGATGGCCCCTATTTATAATGTAAGGTATATGTAATAATTATAATTATACTTGTTATTATTATATTTTTTCCTAACTAAAGAGTAAGTTAAACTAAAATTTCGCGAGTTACGTTATAGCTTTTATAATTTTTAGATTGTAATGTAAATAGTGACTTAAATGGCACTGGGCTGGTAATGTCTGCCACATGTCGGGAGACTAGTTGGCCAAACTGACCACGGAGTAGTGCCCTGATACGGTACGACGACGTCGCGGCAGACCGCGAACCAGGTGGAGGGACGAGCTCGCCAAATTCCGCGCTGACTGGACAGTCTTAGCGCAGGAGAGGGATGATGGAGAGAATGGGGTGAGGCTTTTGCCCAGCAGTTGGACAGTGTAGGCCGATAATAATAATAAATAAATAATAATAATAAAATGTAATGTTAATAGTACGGTTTTATACGGCGGCTCGTTTTCATTGGATAAGTATTTTGTAACCAATTTATCCAATAATACACTCGATATGCTTAGTTTCGGGCTAGATGGTGCTGTGTGTATTGTACACTAATATTTATTTATTTAATTAATTTGAATTATTTACGATTTGTAAAATAATTGTTGCTGAATAAATGAAATTAAATGAAACTTATCAAACGACGACGCGATACGGACATCGCGAGATATAAATAGATAATTCTGGACATTTCACACAGCATCATCTGGCCACAAAGTAAGCAGACCTTGTGTTATGGGAATCACAATCACTGATATACATATATACTTTTATTTGTATATACTACATTCATATATATAGAAAATCCCAGACCTAAGACAAATACTTACAGATCATACAAACATTTGTCCCGCGGTGGAAATCGATGCCGCAACCCTCTCGGCCTTATTCCAAAACGAAGACTAAAGATAGTCTAGGTTTAAACCTGCTGATAAACCAGGGTCTAATCCAAAGCTTATTACAAAACGAAGTTTTTCTCTAGTTGCTGTAACATCTATGGTACTTAAGATAAACCCACGAGACCCCTAGTTTATCTTTGAATCTTTGGTACTAAACATAACCTCAAAATTAAATCAATCAAACAAACGTCAAACAATATCCGTTGTTTGGATTTATTCCTTTGTTGTTTTTTCGGTTTGCGTTTCAGAAATGGTTGATAACAACGATCTGATGGATTTAGAAGATCTAGGTGCTTTGGATATGCTGGAGACATTCCGTCGGCAACATTATCGGACACGATGTCCCATTTCAATTACATGACGAAGATTTTAGTTTGAAATATAGGTTTGAACCCCACAACTCTGCAAGAACAAAACTACAATTGATGCCACATCCGTACCCGGAACACCGTGGAAAGATGTTTTGGTCTATGGAAACATGTTTCGCTGCCTATTAAGAGGCATGTTTGGGGATATTGAAACAATTACAAAAACAATTATTGCATGTGCCATGCTTCACAATATTGCTATTGATATGAGGGAAGACCTGTTTCCCGGTGAGAAGAATAGCAATGATCAAACATCACGGGAACCATTAGAAATACAGAGATATATTCCTAACGCGATAAGGGGAAACATTAGGAGAAGGCAGTTTATTGAAACTCATTTTTAATAATAGTATATAATATTTTTTACAATATTTATCTATAGTAATATGAAGGTAGGGTAGGAACTGCAATGTACTATACAATGTGTTCTATATTAGATGTATTTTTTTGTACTGTAATTCTAATAAAGCTATTTCAGTTATAGTTTTTTTATTTTTTATTCTGCAATTTTTTTAATGTTTTCATGTTCAACTTCCATCATTTTGATTTGTTTGTTTTTGAACTCTATATTACTTGTTATAAGATTGTGGCGCATTTCTTCGTTTCTGTAAATAATAATTTATTACATAAAAATGTATGAAGCAATACGACTATACACAAAAAGTAGGGTGGGCATCCACAAAAGCATTTGACCTGAAAGTTAAATTAAAAGGCCTAGATGCACTAGTGGCTCATGCATGATTCATGATTATTAAATGATGATATTTAGATTTAGATATAGGAGTTCTTCCTTTTGGTGGCTGAGCTGCTTTTGTCGATGGGGTGTTTGCTTGATGTCACTGAAAACATAAAGAAAAGTGTTTATTGGAATAATAATAAAAAACAGAATTAATTATTTTCTTCTCTCTCTGTTTGTATGCTTGTTTGTTATGTTTTCATGGGTGAATGAGTCTTAATGAAATTTGGTAAGGAGATATATTGTATTCATATGTTTTATAGTATATTTTACCTTGATCCTCAATCTCTCTCTCTTCATTGGGTTTGAAACTGTCCTCAATGATGATATAGCCCACCTCATTGCTAGGTCCAGCAGTTGATACTCTGTTATGGTAGGGATCGGCAGCTAAAATATTTAGATAAGTAAATAAATAAAAGATAGCTGAGATTACTAACAGTATATAAATATTGATTTCATGATGCCTCAAATACCATTTTCGAAACGCAAACCGAAAAAACAACAAAGGAATAAATCCAAACAACGGATATTGTTTGACGTTTATTTGATTGATTTAATTTTGAGGTTATGTTTAGTACCAAAGATTCAAAGATAAAGCAACTAGAGAAAAACTTCGTTTTGTAATAAGCTTTGGATTAGACCCTGGTTTATCAGCAGGTTTAAACCAAGACCATATGCATCATATTTCAAATGCTGCCGCTTCTAGCTCGCCCTATATAACTACATCATGTGTGACTCTACCGGCTCATACCAAACTGTCAAAACGTGAACTCACGCCAGTCTTTAGTTCGGGTGACATGGCATTTCACAAACATTGGTAAGTTACGAGTTTTTTTTAGTGCAGGGTGTTTTTTGTATTAATATTATATTTTTCATGGATTTACCTTGCGTGTACATTTATTCCATCCCTTAAGTTCTTATTAATAATAATAATAATAATACCGGACATTCCACACACCATCATCTAGCCCCAAAGTAAGCAGAGCTTGTGTTATGGGTACCACATGACTGATATACTAGGTACTTAAGTATATACTTTTTTAAATACTTATATATTTTTTTTGTAAATACATACATATTATACATAGAAATACCCAGACCCGAGACAAATACTTGCAGATCGTACAAACATTTGTCCCGCGGCGGAAATCGAACCAGCAACCTTTTGCGTCTCAGCCGGACCTAAGCAAACTGCAACACAGAGGTCGTCGTATTATTGCATTTAAATAGTTTTTTCCGTGAATAATATTCATTTTGCATTTATTGTTGAACTTTGAATTTTTATAACGCTATATGGACAAAATTACATACATAGGTATGTCGTTTTGTCCATAGTTTTATACCTGGACGTGTCCCTCTGTTTGCACCAACACCTGCACGCACTGTTTTAAGACAATAGTCGCCCATCTGCCGCGTACAGAGACATTCAAATATGCTTCTCATGTTATTATGCTTCTTATT
Source organism: Lampropteryx suffumata (assembly GCA_948098915.1). Lineage (NCBI taxonomy): Eukaryota > Metazoa > Arthropoda > Insecta > Lepidoptera > Geometridae > Lampropteryx > Lampropteryx suffumata. The sequence continues at coordinate 28,053,596 of OX402544.1, forward strand.
ATTACTGAACATCCTCAGGCATCCTCATCTCATCCTCGATAGAGAGACTGTTCCTTACCTACCGTGAACCTATAAATAATAGCTACCAGTATTGGTATTATATTATTTTAGTGTAGTTATCAGTTCCTTTTAATATTACATTGTTTTTATTTTATAGAAGTAAGATTTACCTACTTTTATTTTTCTCTCCCACTGTTCTGTTTTCCTAATTTATTAAATTAGAATTAGAATAGCAGTGCGCAGTAACAAAATTGGCTGGCTTTTGGCGTCTAAAACATTTGAAGTGCCACAAGCAACTCTCAGAAGATATGCTTCGAATAGTAACAAAACTTTGATGATAAACGAAATCATGTCAAAAAATGAGCCTGAAGCTCTATCAGAGAAGAGGAGACAAAACGTTACCAAAACTTTTTTCGAAAAAGACAGTGAATAAGAAAATTGGCCAAGCAACACTTAAGATGACGAAAAGTATTGTGATTGAATATATTGCAACGATCTTTTTCCCGATCAAAACCTGAAGAAGACTGTTTGCGGTGTTTAAAATGTTCGCATTGGGACAAGCCTCTTGCGCAGACGTTTCTAAACGAACCAAGCGGTTCATTTGCGAGCTTTGCCTTTAATATTATAACTTTTGTCGTGTTTATGTCGTGAATTCGTTGATCTCAGTAAAATTAAAATTATTATTTTTCTAGTTTGTTTATCTTATAAATATCTATTAGAATTCAAAGGTTCAAAACCAAATATGACTGGTGTATAATATGGGTTTGCTGTGATTTGCTAATAAAGAGCTTAATAAAAACCCAAAATACCAAAATAAAATAAAAAACTAGGTATGTCATTTTGTACGTACTTCCCTTATAGAATAGAATATAATAGAAAATATTTATTAAACGGCACATATCAAATACAGTGCGAATATAATATTAAAAAAAAAATCGGGTTGCACTCCGGGAGTGCCGACAGCAGTGAAAACTTATTTTTGCGAGATAAATGTTATCTTTAATCCGTTTAGCCGTTAGAACAAACTATTCTGGTATTCAAGCTTAGTTTCGTGTTGTTCGATAAGTCAGCTTGCAAAGCAATTTTAATATTACCTACTCGTTTATAGTGGCCCATTTACAAAATGCGAAAAGATCAAACAATAGTCAAATATTTTACTGAGCGCTGAAAAACTGGGAAAAGTCTTATTTTTTACTGAAAAAGACTTTTTATCGTATCACTAGTTATTCTAGCCAGTGTGGTGAAAGGATTAAAGTGCCCTTGGAGGCTCCTTTCGTGCACTTAGCATATGTCTTCGAACTTTTTACGTTCTACGACATGCCGGCTTCCTCACGATGTTTTACTTCACCGTTTCACCGAGAGACTGGTATACGCACATACATTTCGATCACAATAATCCATTGGTTCATTGCACGTCCGGATTCCAACCCACGACCTTAGAATCGGAAGGCGGGGCCACTACCACTAGACCACCAGTGCTCTCTGAAAAAGAACTATCTTAAATTATATAGATTACTAGTTGCTGCCCGCGGCTTCGCACGCGTGGTACCTACCTAAAAAGAACACTATGTCCTTATTCAAGGTTCCACGTATCTTTATACTAAAATTCATCAAGATCGGCTCAGCGGTGTAGGCGTGAAAACTTGACAGACAGACAGACAGAGTTACTTTCGCATTTATAATATTACTAGCTGACCCGGCAAACGTTGTTTTGCCATATAAATCTTTCGTAAATAATATTTTTTTTATTTAAAAGTATCCTATGTTACTTCTAATACCTCCAAGAATATGTGTACAAAGTTTCATGATGATCGGTTAAGTAGTATTCGCGTGAGAGCGTAACAAACAAACTTACATTCACATTTATAATATTACTAGCTGTGCCCCGCGGTGTTACCCGCGGTAGAAAACAAAAAAAAAACACAGTAAAACGTAGCCTTTGTGTTAATCCAGGGTGTCAGCTAACTCTATACTAAATTTTATTAAAATCGCTCCAGCAATTTAGACGTGAAGAAGTAACATACATACACACTCACACACTCACAAACTTTTGCCTTTATAATATTAGAATTAGAAATAGTAGCGATTTAAACGTTTATGTTTGATGACACTGCTGCTTCAGTTATACTGTGTCACGTCAATTTAGAATTTAGAATTGAAAATAGAAATCAGGAATATGGAGGTGAGGGTAGAGATAAGTGAACAAGACCTTCATGGCAGAAATATCTTAGGTCGAACGGGGAAACCCCCTCTCATAATGTAAGCGTGAGCTGATTATAATGAAACATGGAAGTTTTAACTAGTTTTATTTACAAAGAGGTTCAATTTAACAGCTTTGACCATTATCAGTAGGGCGATTATGCGACACAATCAATGTCTATCAGTTTCGATTAGCAATCGGCATCAATGTCTTTCAATTTCGATTAGTAATAGGCATTATTGCAATCAATCATATACGATGTATTTAAATGCTTAGTACGCTAAACACGGTTCCTACCACAATTGTACTTTGTAAATTGGTCGAGCTATAGTTTGACACCAACTTCACATTGTAACTAGCGATAGAAGCCGATAGAAATCGCAGCGATCAGTAATACCAATTCATCAATAGTAACTGAAAGCTATTAGTATCAGTGTTTTGATAGTATCAAAACACTGTCACCATACTGCCACCACTAAGAACATTGTTTTTTGACAGGTATGCCTAGTTTCATGTCATACCACCTTTTTGTTGAGTTGTTTCCATTTACCAGCACCCTGGGTCCATTATCAGATCAGCTTTCTACCACCATAATTATACATCTATTAACTTTATGTTAAATAAATAAAATTTATATCGAAAAAAAAGTACGATAACAAAAATTAACTATTTAAATTAAATTTTTAATCAAAAATCGACCTAACTCATTATTAAATCAAAGAAACTATAGCAAATGGGAGTTCAAGTTAAAATTGTTTAATTTTTACGTTGCATCTCAATAAATATACATATTGCAAAAGGTTGCGGGTTCGATTCCCGCCGCGGGACAAATCTTTGTATGATTTGCAAGTATTTGTCTCGGGTCCGGGTGTTTCTATGTCATATGTATATATTGGTACCCATTACACAAGCTCTGCTTACTTAGGGGCTAGATGATGTTGTGTGAAATATCCGGCATTATTTATTTATTTATTAGGTTTTGTATAAAAATATTAAAAACACCCGACACAAAAAAAACAATAACCTATTCATTGCGACCATTCCAATAGAATTCCAATTCCAAAGAGAAGTATAGATGGTTATCAAAGAGGATACAAATAAGACAGTAAAAGATTGGAACTGGAGTTTGATAGACCCCATGTCCAACTCTAAAATAATAAATGAAAATGTGGCAGATCATATTAACAACCACTTTATAGCCATAGAAAATGAAATCCGCATAACTAATTTACCAAACTTTAACGAAGCATTAACTTTCTTGAAATACTCGACATCCACGCTATCGGATTTTCAATTGAACTCTGTATCTAATGATGACCAACTAAAACTAGCCCATAATAAAATACGTTCTTCGTACACCAGAGACTTGTTTGATATATCAGGATATGTCTTATATCAAATTATATTAGTATTATGTAACCACTTCTCCTTTTTAGTTAATAATGTTCTTATGTCTAGTTTTTACCCAAACAAATTAAAAAAAACACACCTTACACCTTTGTATAAAGGCAAAGGTGAGATGTCGAATGTGAAAAATTATAAGCCTATTACTATTGTGCCAACACTTTCTAAACTCATAGAGTCGATTATGTCAGAATCTTTAATGAGACATCTGCTAAGCAACCATCTCTTATCTGATTGTCAACATGCGTACAGACCTGGCAAATCAACAATAACTGCAATACAAAAATTTGTAAACTGTGTAATTGAAGGTCTTGAGAAAAGAAAAAAAATTGCGGGTATATTTTTAGATTTATCGAAAGCGTTCGGTTCCGTCAACCATAAAGACCTTCTAGAAAAACTTAAAGTTTATGGCGTTCGGGGACGCAGTTTGAATCTCCTTAAATCTTTTTTAGAGCAGAGGGAACATACTGTAGAAGTAAAAATAGACAATAAACGTGTTAGATCTAAATCTCATCAAATAGACATAGGAATACCTCAAAGCTCATCTTTAGGCAATACGCTATTTCTTATATTTCTTAATGATGTTGCTACAACAAAAATAACCGGAGAGATTGTACAATACGCAGATGATACCACCATAATTATCTCTTCAGATACCATGGAACAACTTTTGGAAACCATAAGGGATACAATTAACATTATAGGAAAGTGGTTTGAAATGAACGGCCTTATGTTAAATGAAGAAAAAACTAATGTAATGATTTTTAATGCTGTGAGTGCTTATCACCCCAACATAACAATCCCCCTTATTAGTAAAAAAAAATATAGCCAGCACTAATTCTACTAAACTTCTAGGCTTCGAGTTAGATCCGGCCTTTACATGGAAATGGCATATAGATGCAACATGCAAAAAAATGGCAACAGGAGTCTATGCATTAAAGCAGCTCTAGTCTATTTCACCTGAAATAAATTTAAAAGATATATATTATGCCTATGTACACTCCACAATGTCATATGGGATCATAATGTGGGGCAACTCGACAGATTGTGAAAGAGTATTGAAGATGCAGAAACGAGCCATTAGGGTACTAGCTAAGGCTAAATACAGAGACACATGTAGAGAGCATTTTAAGAAATTTCAAATATTGACCGCGACATCGGTTTATATTTATGAAGTTTTAAAATATGTATGGCAAAACATCAGTAAATTTAAGGTAATAGGGAGTGAAAACATTAGAAGTAACAGACATCAAACGAGCTTGGAGACAACGAGGCATAGGCACTTAACTGCATGATGGACAGTTTGGGTTTAGGCCTGGATTGTCTACTGAGAGTGCAATACTTAGCCTCAAGTACACGGTTCAGTACTATGTGGATAGAAAGACGCCGGTCTATGCATGCTTCCTCGATCTGTCAAAGGCTATTGACACGGTGTGTTACGACATACTTTGGCAAAAGCTTCGTGATACAAAACTACCAGGGGAACTTTGTTCTGTTTTTGGGTATTGGTACTCGCATCAAATCAACCATGTCAAATGGGCTGGTGCTCTGTCTGATGCGTATGGGATGGAGTGTGGGGTGAGGCAAGGGGGGGTGACATCATCGAAATTGTTTAACCTCTACGTTGATAACCTGATAGATGGCCTCAGCAGTTTGCCGGTCGGTTGCTCTATTGACGGTATTAGTGTCAATAACATAAGTTACGCAGATGACATGGTACTGCTGGCGCCATCTATTAAAGCCTTGAGAGGATTGCTAAATTATTGCGAGACTTATGCAGTAAGCCATGGTTTGCAGTATAATGCCAAGAAATGCGAGTTCATGGTTTTTGGACCAGGTGGTAAAAGTCCGGACTTAGTACCGCCTATTATTTTAAATGGAGTTGTACTACATAGAGTAAAAACTTTTAGATATTAAGGACATTAAGTTACGGAAAACCTGAGAGATGAGCCGGATATTGAGAGGGAGCGAAGGGCGTTGATGGTGAGAGCTAATATGTTGGTCCGCAGGTTTGCTCGCTGCTCAAAAGAGGTAAAAATAAGTCTGTTTAAGTCGTTTTGTCAAACATTTTACACGAGCAGCCTGTGGTCCACATACACTCAAAAGTCGGTCAACACCCTTCGCGTTCAATACAATAATGCCTTCAGGATGTTGTTGGGACTACCGAGGTTCTGCAGCGCATCCGGCATGTTCTTAGAGGCACGGCACACGGATGGGTTCGCCGCCTGCATACGGAAAAAGGCAGCCTCTCTGCTGCGCAGAGTTCGCGGGAGTACCAACACTATCCTGATGGCAATAGCGAACAAGTTCGATGGTCCTTTATTCAGGCGCTGTATTGGAGTACTGATTAATTAATAATGTATAATGTATAAGATAAGTATATAAATATAATTATCTATATTATATATTAAGTGAATATGACTGTTGACTAACTTAGCCCTAAGATTTTACTAACCCATTATGGATCTAGCTATCTGAATGAATAAATGAATTATTATTATTATTATTATTATTATAGGCTTAATTTATCCACAAAGCTACCTCAGATTATTGGCTCAAGACTGTTTAATAAACTCCCGGTAGGTATAAGACTGACGACTGATGAGAATTATTTTTTAAACAAAGTTAAACAGCTGCTTTATATAACCATATACAACGTTAGTGAATTTTTAGGAAATGATTATAGATCATTTAAATAATGTAGAAATTTGCAATATGTATTTCCTCAGCCGCTACATGCCAATATACCAGTTATTTATTTAGAATATTTATTAGACCTATTATAAAAATACATATTATGAAATCATTCCTTAGTATTACTTAATTATTATTGTCGATTTTGCTTCTTTACAGCGTTAATTTATAAGTAGGTACGCCTAATTTATATTGTAAGTATGTTGTTTACTTCTTTGATATGATTATTTTAGAAATGTAATTAACCAATCTATAACGCCCCTTTACAGCGAACATGCTAATAAGGAGTTAAATATAAGTAACACATTTACTTACTTAATGATGTATATTATAAAAAAATTAAAAAAAAAAAACTGACGAGAAACTGATTACGATTGATTGTGTGAACCATGTGTTATAGCTATTCATGTGTTTTCTTTTTCAATAAACAATTTCATTTCATTTTATTTCAATGAGACCAATCACAATTATTTCCTCTTTTGTGATGACAACCCAAATGATTTATACAATTCATTTTTCACCGAATTTTATAAAGTGTTCACGTTCATTTTCACATTCAAAACGATTGTGGTCTCTGGCAGTTCTACGTTCGGTGAGTGGGCAACAGCAGGTATTCATAAGAGTAGGCACCCTTTGTATAAACTATACAGTAGTGGCAATTCGGTTGGTTCATTTCTAAAATTAGGAATTGTCTAAAATGTATTTTAGTTAGTCATAGCATTTGTAAAACTTATTCGGTTGTTACCATCTAAATAAATTAGGAACGCATAATTAACTTAGATAAAATTAAATTAGGATAAGTTGATAGCAGCAGAATACCAAAGGTTAATTTGACAGTTCTAAACCTAATTTTAGCTAAAGTTAGTTAGGTTGGTGCCAACAGAATTGAGGCCATTGAAAAACGATATATCTTTAGTGAAAAGTTTAAAGAAAATGTAAAAAAATAAAAACGTTTTACTGACATTCCAGTCTCTATTACAGATTTTTTGAACTCTTTTCGAATAAATAAATAAATAATAAATAAATTAATACCGGACATTTCACACAGCATCTTCTAGCCCCAAAGTAAGCAGAGCTTGTGTTATAGGTAAGTAACCACATGACTGATATACTACTTATATGCTTTTTTTTTGTAAATACATACATATAAACACCCAGACCCGAAACAAATACTTGCAGATCATACAAACATTTGTCCCGCGGCGGGAATCAAACCCGCAACCTTTTGCGTCTCAGCCGGACCTAAGCCCACTGCGCCACAGAGGTCGTAGAAGAATAGAATAGCAGAGTCCTTGTTAAAAGATAGTTTACCTGAATGTGTCATACAATTTAACATTGAATAACGACGATTAAGGGATTCAAAATGATTAATGTAAAAAAGATCACTGATCTCTAAGGCATTTCTGGCAGTGTTATAAAACCACTAATTAATAATATTGCACCAGAGCTAGCTTTCATATTTAATCAATGTATTGACAGTGGAGTATTTCCTGATTTAATGAAACATAGCAAGATCATACCTCTATTCAAGTCAGGTAGTCTTTCCGATCCTAGTAACTTTCGACCTATATCAGTGCTTTCTAATAGAGTATAGATTCCAATAGAGATTCCATTTCCAGGGTTCTCAGGGTTACCTATATCTATGATTAATCCTGAAGACCTCTCACCACCCACGTCTACTTTCTGAACTCTATTGGATGGAAATGGAAATTTAATGCATACATAGAAGGTAGAATTATGAAGAAAGCTTCATTACATAGTATAAAACAAAGTCAGTTCCTGCTGTCTGTCTGTCCCTATGTATGCTTAGATCTTTAAAACAACGCAACGTATTTTGATACATTTTATAGAAAAGATAGAGTTATTCAAGAGGAAGGTTTATATGTATGATACATGCATAATATAGAAAAGAAACACTGATAATTTTAGAACCCTACGAGATAGATCAAAATAATGTACTCCAGTATTGTACACAAAAAAAAGGTCTACAAAAAAGTCCGAGATGGTTTATGTCTATCTCTTAGTTTATGTTATTCTCTTAGATAAGGTTATATAGGGTCTTTCATTAAGCGTGTCCTATCTTTAAATTTAAATAAAACAAAGTGTGTGTGATATATTATCGAAATTATTTATTTATTTGAAAGATGTAGTGATGCCATTATGTGTGGAATATGACATCATTCAAATGTCCGTCACGGCTTCTCTGGGTGGAGCGCATGCGAGATATCCAATTTTCCATGACTTTTGCGCATAAATCAGGCTGAATTTGACTTATGGCATAGGTTATGTTGGCTTTGAGGGCCGCTGTGATTTGTGGTTTATTCACATAGACCTGCGACTTAAGAAAACCCCACAAGAAAAAGTCTAGCGGGGTTAAGTCACAAGATCTCGGTGGCCAGTTCACATCAGCTCCACGTGAGATGACCATGCCCTCAAATCTCTCATGCAGAATATTCAATGTGGCATGAGCTGTGTGGCACGTAGCGCCGTCTTGTTGAAACCACATGTCGTTGGTGTTCAGATGATCCAGTTCATGCCAAAAAAAGTTGGTAATCATCGACCTGTAGCGTTCGCCATTGACAGTGATGGCCTGGCCAATGTTGTTCTCAAAGAAATATGGCCCGATGACGCCGCCAGCCCAAAACCCACGGGATTTTCGGGATGCATTGGACGCTCTTGGATCTCATGTAGATTGGTATCGTCCCAAATTCGACAATTTTGTTTGTTTACGTACCCATTCATCCAGAAATGGGCCTCATCACTGAAGATAATTTTTCTGTGAAAATTACGGTCAGTTGCTAACTGCTCCAGTGCCCATTAAGCGAACACACGTCGTTGTCTATGGTCGTTTACCTTCAATTCCTGGGTGAGTTGAATTTTATACGGGTGAAGGCCCAAGTTACGACGCAAAATTCGCCAAGTTGTGGTCTGTGAAAGGCCGAGTTCTTGTGAGCGACGCGAAATCGACTTCCTCGGATTCTCCTGCACACTCTCACGGACGACAGCGGTGATGTTTTCCGCAGACCTTGCGTTTCGTTGACGTCCGGGTGTTGGTCGATCATTTACAGAACCAGTGGACTCAAATTTATCCACCACACGACGAATAGTCCTCTCGGTAGGACGATTATGGCGACCGTAAAATGGGCGAAGCGCGCGGTGCGTTGCCCGAACAGAACACTCATTTTGATAAAACAATTTTATCATTTGCACGCGTTGTTGAATGCTATAGCTATCCATGATGATTTGGCAAAACAGAATAAATAAATTACAACCAATTTGACAGATGTAGCTTCAACAAGATGGCCGCTACCAACTGTCAAAGTTCGGACGTGCCTATTGGAAGACCCTTTATATAAAGACATTCTGTAGTATATTTAGTATCACCATTGCACCCTTGCAAAGCCGGGGCGATTCGCTAGTATTATAATATAAATGACAATATTATTGATAAGAATGCATGGCCTCATGTCGCTCTGCCCTCAGACAGTTAACCGACCCCCTTGAAATGTATAAACTCTCTTGTATAAGTATTTCGTAGTTAAGGTAGTTATAGGATGGATCATGTAAAAAAGCGCTAGGACCAAGACGAGTTTCTTGCAAGTTCTTCTCGGGCTTGAGTTAGGATAAATTCACCTAGTATGTAAGATGTTTCAAAGTGATCCTTGTGATTGTATTGAATTAGGTATTTTTTGACTTTGACTCTACATTTAGTAAAATATTTGAAAAACTTATACTTAACCAACTACAACGGCATTTTCATACCATCAATTTACTAGACAATAAGCAAATCGGATTTACAAAGGGACGCTCAACTACTGATGCCGGTGTTGAGTTAATATCACATAGTTTTGATATCTGGGAGGAATCGCGCTATGCTTAGGTATTTTTTGTGATCTGTCGAAAGCATTTGATTGCGTTCACCATGAAACTCTAATCAGGAAACTACATCACTATGGTATTAAGGGAGTTACACTTAAGCTTCTCACATCTTACATTAGTGATCGAATACGAGTAAATGTAAATGGAATGCATTCTCCGGGGTCAATGGTAAAAACGAGTTTACTACAAGGATCAATACTTGGGCCATTATTATTTATTTATTTATTTCAATGAAAGCGACGTCTTATTAATTTTGACGAAGTAAACAGTGTAATCTCTCTCTAAATTCTTTACATTGTTCAATCTAAGCAACCTATTGTTAAGAAATACATTCGTTTTATTTTGCCCAATGTCAAACAAATAAAAGCCAATGTAAAATTTAAAAATGAAAAGGTAGATCTCGTCGACACTACAGGCGAAAATTGTCAAAGAGACTCAGCCACAATACTCAGTCACATTACCGACGTAGAATCCGCTAGACTCATTTACTTCAGCTAATTCAATAGCATTATGTCTTACGGCATTCTGTTATGGGGGAGTGCTGCAAGTTTTGAACACCATATTTGTTTTGCAGAAGAGGTCTGTTCGTGCAATGAACATGGGCCCTAGAGGATCACTTAGAAATAAATAAAAAGAAAGGAATATCAGTGCCTTGTACATATAAAAACATATAGAAACTGTCTCTTAAAACAAATTATATAGATGACAAAAAAGCTTGGGATGAGTCTCCAACTTGACTCGGCATCCGTAACAAAATTGACAAAGATCATACAAAAAGTGTTCAAACCTAATGAGTTTCTTACCGGACTCAACCTGTAGGAGAAACCGGCATCTACATTCATTAGCATGTAAAAGACGATTTAAGGGGGTCCTTGTGATTTTATTATATAAACATTTTTTTTACTTTTACCACAGCTGTAATTTGGTGAAGAGTTGGGTTTTCTACAGATTCCAGTTAATGCTGCAGCATCAGGTCATAGTTACCATCTTGCAATATTATTCAAGTAACAGTATACTACATTTGAACTAATTAGACCTGCGAATGTGGCTTCAACTCCTTCATCAACTAGAAAAAAACTACGGTATACCAGGTAAACAGATACACAGATACACACGTTTAACCCTTAACCACTGACGTACGAATGACATTCGTCACCAAAATTGTTATTCGTTCAAACTTTTTTTGCGTAGGATTTTGTCCTAGTGCATTTTGTTAATTTCCTAACTTGCAGTGACACGTGTGCAGCGAGGGTGAGCAGACGCGTAGTCCTCGTCTAAATAGGTGAGTTCTATGACTCGACGTATGCCATTCGTATCGTAACATATATAACACCCGCTCAGTTTGCTTCGGTGGTTATTAAAAATGAACTGTTTTAGAATTTTCAAATAAAGCGCTCCCATTAGACACCGCACGTCATTTAATAACAAAGTACCTGGATGACCGAGCTTTGCTCGGTATAAAACACGGAAAAAACTACGTTTTCTAAAAATTAAACCTAGCTAGATCGATTTATTGCCCCAGAAACCCGCTGCATACTAAATTTTATAAAAATCGTTGGAGCCGTTTCTGAGATTCAGATTATATATACACTAGCGACCCGCCCCGGCTTCGCACGGGTGCAATGCTGATACTAAATATACTACAGAATGTCTTTTTATACAACGTTATCTAAGAAAATAACATAGACTAAGTCAAGTCAAAGTCAAGTCAAGTCAAAAGATGATTTATTCAATACAATCACAAGGATCACTTTGAAACTTAAGAGATTTTTATTATTATATTATATTATTATATTTTATTTGATTTAAGAGATAGACATATATCATTGCGGATTTTTGTGTAGACCTTTTTAAGGTGTACAATACTGTAGTACATTATTTTGATCTATCTTGTAGGGTTCAGCCAGCGTTTGCAATGTAAGCGCAAAAAAATGTGTTTATTTAAGACATCACATTAGAAACCTCTAAAATTATCAGTGTTTCTTTACTATATTATGCATGTATTATAAATATAAACCTTTCTCTTGAATTACTCCATCTAATAAAAAAAAACGCATCAAAATACGTTGTAGAGTGACGTCACGTATGCGAAAGTGCACGCAACTTGTTCGTACCTTTTTAATTCGTTTATGCTTTCTGAACGTTTGTATAGTCTCGCGAGTGAGTACTATCGATTGCCTGTAGATTGATTCGTGTGTGGGAATGTTTGTGGAGTGGATTGCTGTCGGGAGTTTTATTGGGCCAAATTAAAACTGGGAAACATTGCATTTATTTATTATTTTATTACTGTGGGGGTAGTCGAGCCACTTGCGTAACCAGCTTTGACGCTCTGTTAACTAACTTTATAGTGTGGCGCCACTACTCGACGAGTAGCGAAACTATATATGTGAACTCTCTACAGTGCCATCTATTGGGATCTTACATACTTTTTGAACGCCGGCTGCAAGGCGACGGGTGGTGTTGCTCGTTACAGTAGTCCGAAACAGTGCCATCTACCGGCTTTCATCGATTTTGTCAGGGACATCTGTGACTGAGTAGTGCAATTATGGCGAAGTCATGCCAAGCCTGTGGAAAATATCTTTCAACGACAGGGGCCGTCACCTGTAGCACCTGCTGCTAAGGCGTGGGTGTGTCCTGCAAGGTTCGAACGCGTAAGGGCGATAACACTCCGGTGAAGGCGGCCACTCAGGATACGCAGCTGGCCCCATATTCTTCAACGTTGGGGTCCTCCCCTGCCTCCTCGCCTACGGCACCTTCCGTAGACTTGCATAGGCAGATAGCTGGGTGGATGACGGAGATGTGCGAGTTCCGTCAAGAAATGATGGAGCTCCGGACGTCTATTAGGGGACTAGCCACGCGAGTAGACTCAATGGAAGAGCGGTTAGTGGCGATCGAGCGTTGGCTGGAGGATTCCTCCTCCGCGGTTGCCGATCTGCAGTCTAGGGTGGCTATGCTCCAGCAACTTGGGCGTCGCGTTGGACGAGCTCGACATTGTATTCGCGGAATGGGTCGGGGTGGCGCAGGACGCGGGCGCGGCGGTTGTGCCACCAGTGCCTTGTCGTGTCGTCGTGCGGCTGGCGCGCCGTCACTTGCGCGACCAGATGCTGCAGGGTGCGCGTGTGCGGCGCACGTTGACGGCCGCTGACGCGGGTCGTCCCGCCGCGCCGCGAATCTTTGTCAATGAGCGGCTGACACGCGCAAATCGGCAATTATTCCACCACGCGCGTGAGGAGGCTCGAAGACTGCAGTGGCGGTTTGTGTGGACCAAGAGAGGGCGCGTGTACGCCAGGCAGGATGACGGCAAGCAGACGTATCCAATACGTACTGAGGCTGATTTGATCCGGGTTTTTGGGTCTCATCCCGTTTGACTGTCCGGCCTGTAATTTTTAAATATAATTATGTATGCTTAGCTTTAGTTCTCTATATTAATTTTTATGTATATCTCTGGTCCTCATATAAAATGTTACCGCACCTCACTTTGTATCTATGTGGTCAAAATTATTATAGCCTTTCCTGTGGTCCATTCAATAACAAAAGTTCTAAGGCAAAACAATTATTTTATTATTATTATAAATGCATTTATCTAACTGTAACATGCCTTTGTGTAATTCCAATAATAATTTGTAATAATTTGTGTGATATTATTATACTATATTATATTATTACTAGCTGTCCCGGCAAACGTTGTTTTGCCATGTATGTTATTTTTAGGAAACATTTTTAAAGGTAAATATGATGTTTAAAAAATAAGGGTTGATCGTAGAGGGGTGAAAATTTAGGGTTGCATGTATTTTTGTATGATGTATCATAAAAAAATAAAAACAAAAAATTTTGTCTGAAAAAAAAAAAAAAAAATTAAGGGGTGGACCACCCTTAACATTTAGGGGGATGAAAAATAGATGTTGTTCGATTCTCCCTCCTGACTAATATCCTCGCTAAGGATCACGAAAATCGGTCGAGCCGTTTCGGAGGAGTTCGATTACGCACCCCGTGACAGAAGAATTTTATATATTAGAAGATTAGATTATTATTATTACTATTGTATATTATAATATTCTTAAACATTATTCTTGTACATCTCTCAATAATATTATACATCGGGCTCATATTGACAGTACACTATTTTATTTATTTATTTTATTTTATTTTCTTAGGAAAACAAACAGTCTTTTAATACTATAACTATGAACTAAATAGATAACTAAAGACCAATTAATAGTTTTCGCATATCGAGTCTAAAGCTCGCTTACATCAAAAAAACCAAAATATGACTTAAACAAAAAAGAAAATGTAAATGAAAATGTTTACATCTAAATAAAATAATATAACAGATAAAGAGAATATGACAAAATTATCGTAAAAAGAGTTAAGAAGACATGCCAAGCCAGCGTTCCGATAAGACATTTTTTATTTTGGGTGGTTTACTGTTGAATAGGTCAAGTTCAGGGATGTCAGCCAGGTTGGTATATGCTATTACTGCTCTGCTAAAGTATGAATTTTGTCTATAATTAGTTGAACTAAATGGCACTGCTAGGGGACAAGGGAGTCTAACTGATCTGCTTGAGATTTTCAAATTTAAATTTTGAAGAAGCTGTGGGGAGTCTACTTTACTTTGCGCTATTTTACTAAGGAATATTATATCAGCTATTTTACGTCACTCTAGTAGTGGCAACATGTGGTGTATCCTACACCTAGCGGCGTAGTCAACATCATGGCACTTACATTTATATTGTAGAAACCTTAAAAATCGACGTTGGATGGACTCTATTCTTTTTATATAAATATCATACTGTGGGTTCCACACCTGAGAACAGTACTCGAGGATACTACGCACATAGGCACAATAAAATATTTTTACTACCTTTATGCAGGAGAACTGTGAGCTAACTCGTATGACAAAACCTAGTGCTTTATTTGCTCTGGTGGAAACATTGTCGATGTGTTTGTCAAAGGATAGCTTAGAGTCCTGTAGAACACCCAGGTCCCGTATTTCATCTACTTCTTTAAGGGTGGTTCCTTTCAACACGTAGGTGAATTTAGTGGGTTTTTGCTTGCGGGTGAATGTTATGGTGAAACCTAACTTGTTTTGTAGGCAGTATTGTTCAAACCGAGTTAGATCTTCTTGTAGTAAATAACAATCATCAATGCAATTTATGTGCTTGAAAACCTTCATATCGTCGGCGTATAATAATAAGCGAGAGTGTATAAAACAGGAGTCTATATCGTTAAGAAATATTGAGAAAAGTAGGGGTCCGAGCAAGGATCCTTGAGGTACACCAGAGGGAACACAGGTCCAAGTGGAAGAACAGAAATCTATCTATAACTATAAAATCTCCTAAGTTAAATTTAAAAGTTGGTCTTTTTAATGCAGGATCACTTAATACAGGTCATGATGAGTTTATTCCTGCCTTTGAGGAAATTAATCCAGATTTTTTGTCCATTAACGAGTCCTGGCTAAAAGTAGGACAGGAGGATAGTGCGTCTAATATTGCAGGGTATCGACTGCTTTTGGCTCCAAGGCCTGACAACATAAAAAAAGGGAGGGGAGGGGGAGTTAGGTTCCATATCAGGAAGGGGCTCAGGGCTCAATTTACTCCTCATCCTATAAAAAGAAAGAAAGAAAGAAAGAAAAACATTTATTTAGCACACACAAAACAAAAGAGAACACATGAGCGGAAAACAAACTAAAAATAGGCCCCAAGGGGAATCTTAAACAAACACATACACATTTATACAAAACACATAAACAAACAAAAATCAACTAAGTATGCGTAAGAAATTAGCCCTTCCCGCAAACCAATCAACATTTTAGTGTGGCTAAAAAGCTTTAACCTCAGCATGTGCTACTTCCAGGCACGGAAGTAGCGCTGGTTTTCAGATTAAACCAATTTATAGGAGCGACCTCACGAAGCGAAAGCAACACGAAAAAATAAAAAATATATTTTCTAACAGTGTACCTTAACATATTACATACATAATTACATAAATGTACAGAATAGTATACAATTAAATAAAAAACAAGTGAAACAGTTGAGCTACTAAGGACTTTGCAAACCCACCATCTATAGATATTTATATAATAAATCAATAAATTCATTTAAAACATACACATGTACACTAACTAACCGCCATGCCTTGTAGTAGTGTCAGTGTCAGTTGAAAAAACAGTTTTTTGTCAATGTCAGTGTCAGTGGCCATGCAGTATTACTCAGCCAGACAAAAACGTGTTTATACGTGGCAAAAACGTGGCATTGGCATTTAAATATTAAAAAATGTTAAGTGCTAGAAGAGTGGAATGTAGAGTGCTGGAGGAGTAAAGGGACAGACCAGTGGAACTCAGCACTGGACCAGAGCGGGACGACCTGCCTACCTAGCTAGTCGGACATAACCTTAAGGTAATCCAGAGAAAAAAGATCTTACTTTCTACAGCCACCACGCATATTAGGAGGTTTTTTGAGCATGTAGAAGGTACTGCCTAAGCTTAAACTTAAAGGTGTACGATGATTTCAGGGCCCGCATCGGCGGAGGCAGATCGTTCCAGCAGCGAGAGGCTGCAAAACGGAACGGACCTCTAAACGCAACAGTTCTGTGTTTTATGGTAACAAGAACGGGAGAACAAACCCTGCGTGGGTAACGATTATTCTGCCATGACCATTTTAACTTATTGAAAAGGTAAGAGGGAGTATTGCCATGTATAACGCCAAATAAAAGATTTGCCAACATCACAGACATGGCACTGTTTCTTTCTCATTATGCCCGGTCAGTGAGTATACTATTTTGAAAGTCATACAGGGCCTTACCTAAATCAAATGCCAAAGGTGTTGATGGGATCAGTCTGGACATGATTTTTATGACTTTGCCACAATCCTTATCATTAATAACTTCTATTGTAAATGATTCTGTTGCTAGTGGCACCTTTCCTGATTGCTGGAAGCTGTCACTCATTAAACCTATACCGAAGAAGACCAATCCTGTTTCAGTTAATGACCTGAGGCCTTTTAGTTTAGTTTAGTAGTGTATATACAACTCATAAAATTTTTGGAGGATAGTAACATTTTACCACTGTTCCTGTCAGGTTTTCGCAAGGGTCACAGTACTGCCACTGCCCTACTCGATGTGGTTGATAACTTACTGACAAACCAAGATAAGGGATGGTGCAGTATACTTGTTCTATTGGACTTCTCAAGGGCTTTTGACTCCATAAATATTTCACTTCTTCTTTCTAAGCTTGCTTTTTATGGTTTCTCCTCTAATACTGTACAATGGTTTCACAGTTACCTTAGTCATAGAAGTCAGTGTGTTGAGTTGCAACTGCCAGATGGTTCTTCAGTTCGGTCAGCCCAGCATCCTGTGCTTCACGGTGTTCCGCAGGGCTCCATCCTCGGTCCAATTCTCTTCATCCTGTACAGTGCAGATATCATCAAAAACATAGCTCACTGTCAATTTCATCTTTACGCCGATGATCTTCAATTGTATCATTATTTCTTGCCTGGTCATAGTGCTAAAACTGTGGATGATATAAATAATGATCTGAATCAGATTTACCAGTGGTCCTTCAACAACTCATTAGTTCTAAACCCCAGCAAGTAAGTAGAGTAAACATTTGTAAACTTAATCTTGAAGATATTCAAATCATGGTGGGAGGTAAGCTCGTTGAATATGTATCTGAGGCCAGGAATCTGGGTCTTGTTATGGACTCTCAACTTAAGTTTGAAAGCCAGGTCTCTGAGAGTGTGCGCAGTTGTTTTTTTAGGCTCAAAACGTTATATAAAATCCGTCCATATCTTAGTGAGGATGTGCGTATAGCACTGTGTGAGTCACTTATTTTATCAAAATTAAATTACTGTGATGTATTTTTCAACGTGTGCAGAACGCCTGCGCAAGATCTTGCTTTTCAATACCTCCTCGTTCACATGTCACACCCTACCTCAATGCTTCAAACATGTTAAAACTTAAAACGAGAAGGAATTTGCACTTGGCAAATCTTTTATTTGGCGTTATACATGGCAATACTCCCTCTTACCTTTTCAATAAGTTAAAATGGTCATGGGAGAATAATTGTTACCCACGCAGGGTTTGTTCTCCCGTTCTTGTTACCATAAAACACAGAACTGTTGCGTTTAGAGGTCCGTTCCGTTTTGCAGCCTCTCGCTGCTGGAACGATCTGCCTCCGCCGATGCGGGCCCTGAAATCATCGTACACCTTTAAGTTTAAGCTTAGGCAGTACCTTCTACATGCTCAAAAAACCTCCTAATATGCGTGGTGGCTGTAGAAAGAAGGATCTTTTTTCTCTGACTTACCTTAAGGTTATTTCCGACTAGCTAGGTAGGCAGGTCGTCCCGCTCTGGTCCAGTGCTGAGTTTCACTGGTCTGTCCCTTTACTCCTCCAGCACTCTACATTCCACTCTAGCACTTGACATTTTTTAATATTTATATGCCAACGCCACGTTTTTGCCACGTATAAACACGTTTTTATCTGGCTGAGTAATACTGCATGGCCACTGACATTGACAAGAAACTGTTTTTTCAACTGACACTGACACTACTACAAGGCATGGCGGATAGTTAGTGTACATGTGTATGTTTTAAATGAATTTATTGATTTATTATATAAATATCTGTAGATGGTGGGTTTGCAAAGTCCTTAGTAGCTCACTGTTTCACTTGTTTTTGTGTTGTGTTGCTTTCGCTTCGTGAGGTCGCTCCTATAAATTGGTTTAATCTGAAAACCAGCGCTACTTCCGTGCCTGGAAGTAGCACATGCCGAGATTAAACCTTTTTAGCCACACTAAAATGTTGATTGGTTTGCGGGAAGGGCTAATTTCTTACGCATACTTAGTTGATTTTTGTTTGTTTATGTGTTTTGTATAAATGTGTATGTGTTTGTTTAAGATTTCCCTTGAGGCCTATTTTTAGTCTGTTTTCCGCTCATGTGTTCTCTTTTGTTTTGTGTGTGCTAAATAAATGTTTTTCTTTCGTTCTTTCTTTCTTTCTTTCTTTGTATAGTTTTAAAGATCTAAGCATACATCGGGACAGACAGACAGCGGGAGGCGACTTTGTTTTATACTATGTAATGAATAATATTCAAGAATTGCTCGTTAAAAGGTATTAGATATCGGTGGACAATCCTCATAACACTATCTAACCCCAAACTAAACAAAGCTTGTACTAGATATACAAACCAGAATAATGATAAAATATATTTTTAATTCTGATATATTTTTAACCGACTTCAAAAATGGAAGAAGTTTTAAATTTGTTTGTTTTTATATATGTTACTTTATTACACCGTAATTGTATTTATTTTATTAATAGTCACATGTTATAAAGTATATAAGTTTGTTTCTTACCTTACTAGCTGTTGCTCGCGACTTCATCCGCAATTTTGAAAGGAATTGACGATTAAATTCAATAACACCCACCACCTATTAAAAAGTTTCCATACAAACACAATTCATATCCCATTTTACTCCTTTACGAGAGCTATTTTGAAAAATCCTAAAACCATTTATTTTGCATTTTAAGTATTAAAGCAAAGTTTCTGAGAAATCACACCACCTGTTAAAATGTTTCCATACAAACTTTAACACCGTATTTAAACCCTTTGTTAGGGTTATTTAAAAAAATACTGAAATACGGGTCCATTTATTTTGCAATTTATTTATTCATATAAGTTTCAAGCAAATCGCAGCACGCGTTAAAAAGTTACATACATTCGTTTCGACCCATTTTCACCATCTTAGGTATTGAATTTCAAAAAATCCCATATAAGTGGGTGGTTTTGCTGTAAAAAGAAGCTACCTTACAAATTTCAGCTTTCTAGCTTCAGCGGTTTCGGCTCTGCGATGGTGATTCAGTCAGTCAGGTTAAGCTCTTTTATAGGTAAGGATAACGTTTTGTCTGAGAAACAAAACACAGAAAAAATATATAATTAATAATACGTCGAAGGTTGCGGGTTCGATTCCCGCCGCGGCACAAATGTTTGTACGATCTGCAAGTATTTGTCTCGGGTCTGGGTGTTTCTATGTATAATATGTATGTATTTACAAAAAAAAAGTATATGAGTAGTATATCAGTTATGTGGTACCCATAACACAAGCTCTGCTCTGCTTACTTTGGGGCCAGATGATGTTGTGTAAATTGTCTGGGATTATGTATTTATTACTTTAAAAAAAATGTCTATATTCATTAACTAACTTGATTTTTTTACTTATTTGATTGGCCTGTCGGCTCAGTTGGTACCTAATAGCTCTGCCTTCTGCGCTGTAGGTTGAGGGTTCGATTCCCTCCTAGGATAAACATTTGTGTGAAAAGCATAGGTGTTTGGGTGTTATAAAGTATCATAAGTATGTATTTAAAATATACAAGTATAATATCAGTTAGTCTCCATAATACAAGCTATGCTTAGTTTGAGACTAGATGATGTTGTGTGCATTGTCCAGCAATATATATTATTATTTATTTTATTACACACATGTTTGTCCTAGGAGGGAGTCGTATCCACAACCTTCAGCGCAGAAGATAAAACTGAGATGTCACTTGGCTTATCGGCCTATATTTTTACAATTTTACATAGTTTTAAACATAATTTTCGCTCAAAACGGGATATTTAGCATTATAATAATATGTGAGTTTTTTTGCTTCCCGATATTTCGGAACAGTTACATGCGCCATGATCTCGAGATAATCTTACATATTACGTTATTACGTATTTTCCCCATAAATCATAAAAAATCCTCGCTTAATTTGGCTCATTAAAGTTACCATACATTTCTTAACTCCAATCCAAATTGTAGTCAACTTACCAAATTTAATACAGATCAGGTCTACGTAACGGGTTAAAAGTTATGATCTAACAAATAAACAAAGTCAAACAGCCCAAGTTGCAACTGAGATCTCTGCTCGCTTTGCTCACTCGATCAGTTATTGATACTCAATCATTTGGACGGAACCATTGGACAATGGATCCTACAGCAGACTGTCAATGTTATACGTACGTTCTACAATTAAGTATTAATTTAAAATATAAATAACCCCGACAAAAAATATCTATCATTATCATACCGACGACCTTTGTGACGCAGTGGGCCAAGGCCCACTTATATTTAGTATAAGACGCTGCTGCGGCTGAGACACAGAATGTTGCGGGTTTGATTCCGCGAAACATAATGTCTGTATGATCTGCAAGTATTTGTGTGTTCTATTTATATGTAACCATAAAGATTTATTTACAGAAATGTACTGAATAATATACAATAATATAAATACACATGAAACAGTTGAGCTATCTAAAGGCCGTTTGAATGAATCTATAGATAGCTCAACTGATCCAGATCACTGCCAGAAGGCAGCGTTCCCAAGATACTGGCGGCATTGCCACGTTGAATGGCTAATACGCTGAGCCAGATAGGAATCAGTTCTTGAGTCATGAAATGTATCTACCAGATGCCGTAAAATAATAATGAAAACACGAAATGGGCTCCTGTACCTCACGGGCCCAGGGTCTCGACTCCAAAAGGCTCAAATATGTAGGCCTTATCCAAACCGTATGTATGTATGTATATATTAACGCAAGCTGTGTGTCTTTTTTAAATATTTTATTAAATACATAATCAATATTTATACGATACACGATACCTCTGCTATGATGAGTTAGGTATCTCATATATTCCAGGTGATGCTGCAGTATCAAGTTAAGGCTCATGTTCTTGCAATATCATTGAAGTTACCTAATTTCGTATCGACAAGACTCGTGGAAGTTGGTCCCATCCCTTTATCAACTTGAAAAGAGCTGATGATCTTCAAACGGCTGAATAGATTTTCTTAAATAAAAAAAAATATTACTAAGGTTATTATAATCCCATGAAAAAAGAATTAAAATATTATGTCCAACCGTCTTCTTTCATGCTACAGAAAAATACACAGATCCACGTTGAACTAATGTGTAACATGTAATAGAAAGTGAAAATGACAATACAATAATATTCATTAATAACACATTAACAAAGTGTCTCCCCTTAACTAGAGACAATAAGAAAAGTGCTATTGGACACATTCTTAGGCATAGTTTACGTTATAAAAATAAAACATTGTTACATTACTCATTGGCCTACTTGGCTAGATTGTAATAATATTAGAGTATATTTCTTAAGAATTGTACACTAATACAAATAAAAAAATAAAACCGGTTGCACTCCGGGAGTGTCGACAGAAGTGAAAACTTATTTTGGCGCGTTAGAGTTTAGTAATAAATCACTTCAAAATCAGTAATTATGGCGACTGCCAATCAAATACTGAACGAACACAGATGATGCAATATTTTTTGTTCAGAATGTAGATAATATATATCAAAGAATCTAACTCAGTAAACTTTTCCATACAAAAGTAGACTGTAAACATGTGAATTAAGGTTTATAATCAAATGGGGCGAGCGCAGCAGCCGGCTGCATCTTGCCCCCGACGGTAACGGTGTCGCGAATTCAGAGGTTTTACCTCATCGACCGCGACAGCGACCGCGCTAAAAGAAGTTTTCACTTCAAAAATAGTTAAACTAATAACACTCTCTGTGTCCTGATACCTCATACTGTCAAACTCACTAAACAACAGTTAGTCGATTACGTAATTTAGTTGCAATCAATGAGAGATAAGCCTGTAGGTGTTGATTAAAGTTTACATCATTCTGAAAATGTCATAAAGTCACCTCAGTTATCAAAGCGCTTAGGCCCGTAATACATAATTTGATAAAAATCTTAGTCGCAATGATAATCTAACAAAAACGTATGCAGCAAAGCTTGTAGCATATATAATAATAATAATAATCACTACATGGTATAAAACAAAGTCGCTTCCCGCTGTCTGTCTATCCCTATGTATGTTTAGATCTTTTAAACTACGCAACGGATTTTGATGCCGTTTTTTTAATATATAGTGATTCAAGAGGAAGGTTTTTATGTATAATACATGCATAATATATTAGAGAAACACTGATAATATTATAGGTTTCTAGTCACATTAGACATTCTGTAGTATATTTAGTATAAGCATTGCACACGCGCGAAGCCGGAGCGGGTCGCTAGTAATATAATAAAGCCTTTTTTAAACAATCTTATATAACACATATTTCTTATATACTAAAACAAAATATTTAACATAGAGTTTCGCGAAGATTGTCTAGCTACTCAGCATAGGCCTCCCCTAAAGCTTGCCATAAAGTGCGGTCTTGTGTCTTCCTTCTCCATGCGGCGCCTGCTATTCTTTTTATGTCGTTTTCCCATCTCCGACGCTGTCTCTCTCTCTTTATTTTGTGTTGTTTTGGATACCATTCGGATATATAGAGCACATATATGTAGAAATAAATAAAAATGCATCTTTGGTTCTTAGTTTTAGAGTTTAGGAGAGGTCAAAAGTAGCTCGAAATAGTTCGTGTATACATTCAACCTGCCGTGTATTACTAAATTAAATTCGTTCGTAAAGTGATGCAGTTATTGCAGTATGCTTTTAAGGGTGTGTTCGTGTGTTGAGAATTAAATGCTGTCAATATACCTATCCTAAGAGTTCTCGATCTGAGTGGGTGTCGTGGAATACGGCCTTTATTAGCTATCGCAATCGTTTGGTATATATACAATAATTTAACTAAATCTAAATGGTTCCCGTAAAAGTTTCAACTCATACTCGTAATTAATGAGAAGTTTTGTAGGTATGCAATGTGTTAAGATAAACATAATATTTTTACAGTCCAAATATAGTTCTTTAGGAGCTCGCTTCTTCTTATCGTGCCACTAGTTATTTCTAACCAGTGTGGTGAAAATACTAAAGATCCTTTGTGCACTTATAATGTAAGCTCTCGACCTTGCCGACCCGCAGGAAAGATGAATCAGTACATGCGGTGTCGGTTCGTTTGCAGGTGCATAACGGCTGGCTCCGAGCTGGGCTTGTTTCAAGTTTTCCTTCTCTATTGCTAGCTCTTCTGTTAGTCAGTAGGGGAACTAATCCCCAAAAATATGAAGACTATCGCAGGAGCTCGCTGATCTAGGTGAACGCTCTCCGAAAGTCTGTTAGAGAGAGCAAACGAATAAGTAATATATGATTCTTCTTCTCAGCTTCTTATATTAGCATCTGTCTTGGAAACAATTTTGGCTGTGTAAAGTGACTGTCTTGTTATCAAAAGAACGTGGGTTTTTTTGGTCGTTTTGCGAAGCCAACATTGCACTCTTAAATTATTTATTCTTCTGGAGCTATTTCCGGTTGTATTAATAGTTTTGGTGTCTTTTTATAGAGCTAGAGTTATTGACTTGATCATCGGTTGTGAATAATTGTAATAAAAGCTTTGTGTTTCTTTTTTGTGGTTCGAGCAAAAATAATCCGTAGTTAATTTATATGAAAGGGACCATTTTATATAAAATAACAAATGACGAACGACAAGATACAACTTTGTGACATATAGACTATACAATATAGAATATAACTTTATTGTACACCTTATGAAATAAAATTATAATTTAAACATGATAAGATTACTTAAGTGGTACAATTGGTGACCATATCGCTTGAGAGCGATCTCTTCCTGTCAACTTTTGGATGGAAAGGAATGCATGAAATAGAATGGACGGCACGGCATACATTAATCAAATGTGATTACTAAATAAAAATATACATAGACATAAATAAAAAAAAAATATACCTACCTAAACATTAATAATATAATTATATACTAAATCATTAAATTTATTTACAAAAATGTACAAAATAATATACAATAATATAAAATACACGTGAAACAGTTGAGCTATCTAAGGACCGTTTAAAACGATCTATAGATAGCTCAACTGATCCAGATCACTGCCAGAGGGCAGCGTTCCCAAGATACTGGCGGCATTACCACGTTGAATGGCAATGATAATACGCTAAGCCAGATAGGAGCCAGCTCTTGGGTCATGCAACGTATCTACCAGACGCCGTGAAATAATTTTGAAAACGCGGTGGGCTCCTGTTCCCAACGGGCCCAGGGTCTCGACTCCAAAAGGCTCAAATATGTAAATAATATACTAAAACAATACTTAAACAATAATACATAAATACTTATAAAATAAATTATATCTATGAGAGTCATGAGAGATAGTGATGATAAACCAAGTTTTAAAAAATTGGTAAGGATTTAGCATACCGGATGGGGACAGGGAGTTCGTTCCATAGCTTCACGCACTCACACACAGCGTAAAAGAACTACCATAGCAGCTCGAAGTATGAACAGGAGTTTTCAGCGAAGGGTTTCAGAAGAACGTAGGGATCGGGAATTGGATAGATGGAGGAACTCAAAACGTTCCTTAAGTTAGACTGGAGTGGAAGGAAGAAACATAATGGATATAAACACTTTACTTTGGTATCTCACCTTGGTAATAAGCAACATTATCAATATATCCTGAATTAGTTTATATAACAGAACACTTTATACACAACACTGTAGGTTAAGCGCACAGCTGACGCGTTCTCCTTCTCTATTTCACTTTCTCTTTCTCGTCACATACACGCACACTCAGTTGGTTGACAGTACCAACCTCTCAGGAAATAGGTTGGTACTATCTGACGGCGCGCAAATTGCGCTTGCTTCGGTTCGGTTTTCTGCACATCCGTCCCTTTTCACGAAATCACTCCCACAGACTCCCACACATAATAGTCACAGAGTGGCAGTTGATCGTCATTTGTGTGTTCTAAACGTCATAGGGGATGGCCGTAACGGCTTATAGAAATCACATTGCGACTTATTACACTAATTATTTACACTTTGTGCTTACCACAAGTCACTATTTATTGATTAAAATTTCGCTAAGATTACCCCTTGAATGTTTCAAGGGGACTAGAGAAAAACTTTTTTTTTAAGAATTATTTAACCGTCTAAAAATAGAGGAGGTTCTCAATTCGTGGGAATCTTTATTTTTATATATTATGACTGTGGAGAAGGACATAAGCTACTTTTTAGGTAGGTACCACGCGTGCAGAGCCGCGGGCAGGCAGCTAGTACTTCATAAAATATCAAACGAAAAATCGAGATAGCAGCGTTCTAGTGAGGCTAACTTCACAATAAATGTTGTTATTACTATTCACAAATGCCTTGTCATATCATTTCATATGAGCTAAGATCATTGAATTCTGAGGCTAAATTAACAATGATGCTTTAAGTTACAATTGGTAAATTGGTTTTACGGTTGGTTAATATTGATTCTAACACGCTATCACAGGGATTGTAAAAATATACGATTGTAAAAAATTATGACCTCTGTGGCACAGTGGACTATAGTCCGGCTGAGACGCAGAGGGTTGCGGGTTCGATTCCCGCAGCGGGACAAATGTTTGTATGATTTGCAAGTATTTGTCTCGGGTCTAGGTGTTACTATGTGTACTCGTACTATGTATGTATTTACAAAAAAAAAGTATGTATGTAGTCCCTATATTAGTCATGTGGTACCCATAATACAAGCTCTGCTTACTTTGGGGCCAGATTAAGCTGTGTGAAATGTCCTGCATTATTTATTTATAAAAACAACGTACTTATGTACGTATTACGAATCCATCTTATCAAAACTGGTTCCAGTTACCATAAAACTTATGATCGATTTAAGTTATAGGTTATAGGTACCTATGTAATACCAAATCCCTTGCTGCTAATCAAAGCTGATAGGTAAATAAATAAATAAATAATGCCGGACATTCCACACAGCATCATCTGGCCCCAAAGTAAGCAGAGCTTGTGTTATGAGTACCAACATGACTGATTTACTGCTTATATATATTTTTTTTGTAAATACATACATATTATACAAAGAAACACCCAGACCCGTGACAAATACTTGCAGTTCATACAAACATTTGTCCCGCGGCAGGAATCGAACCCGCAACCTTCTGCGTCTCAGCCTGACCTTAGCCCACTGCGCCACAGAGGTCGTCCAATACATTGATTACGTCAAGAATCCTATAATTGCTATAAAACCATGCTGCAACGTTTGTCTCAACGCAATAACTTCGTTCTAAAAAATATAGAATTGTAGGTAGGTATGGGTTAGGTTAGGATAGAAATTAGGTAAGCGTGTGCGGCACTGTTAAGTCAAAGACAAAAGATCTTAACTGAACTGAACGTCTTACATACTAGGTGAATTTAGGTCCCAATTCATCCTAACCCAAGCCCGAGAAGAATTGGCAAGAAACTCATCTTGGTCCTAGCGCTTTTTTATATGATCCATCTTATCTTATCCATCTTTAACTAACTTAACTACGAAATACTATTACAAGAGAGTTTATACATTTCAAGTGTGTCGATTAACTGTCTGATGGCAGAGCGACATGAGGACATGCATTCTAATCAATAATATAGTCATTTATATTAGAATAAGCTTTCTTCAAAAAACTACCTTTTATGTATGCTTTAAACTTCTTAATAGGTAGTTTAGTAGCATTTTATAGAAAGCTTATTATAGAAGCGCACCGTGTTCACCATAAAGGACTTATTTACTTGTTCTAGTTAAATAGTGGTTGGCACTGATGTTTCTTTGACAATAAACTGTTCTAATTCTCCATTAATTAATCTACCTACCAGCAATGACGCCATGAAATTAGCGCTACATTTTTATTTAAGTAATAGCTTCAGTTCTACGGCTTCGCACGTGTGGGACCTATTTAAAAAGTACCCTATGTCCTTTCTCAAGATACGTCTTTTCTTTCCAAATTTCATCAAGATCGGCTTAGCCGTTTAGCCGTGAAAACATAAAAACATATCAAAACGCTTAAGATTTATAGGTACTCGTTATATACTAGACTAGCTGTACCGTTCGCGACTTTATTTTAAAATACACGGAGCATTTTAAAATGGAAATACATTCTCGAATCCACTTGAACACACGCACAAAATTTCATAATAATCGGTTCAGCCGCTTAGGAGGAGTTTAATTACAAACACACGCACAGAAAATTGATATAAAGATATGGATTGTTTACAATGCCCCGTGTCGTAAAACGATTCGTTAACGTTCTGGGAACCCCGTGCTATGCAACTTTAAAATGTTGCATTGTGTAAAATCAGAATTTCGGGCTTCATAAAGATCTCTGTACCGTTATAAGAGCTGAATCCTTTGGTTTAACCTGAAGCAGGAAGGAATCAGACATATCGAATTGCGTTACTAATACTAATACTTATCATATTTCATTGTATCGCCTATAATCATCCGAAATAACTTGGCGATCTTATTACACACATGTAAGGGCTATATTTCCCGAGCAACGCGAATGCTAATACGGCGTTTTATTTTTTACATACCTACGCCAAAGTGATAAGCGCAAGAGAGGGTTCAAAGAACTTTGCAGGGCTCGCGTGAGTAGCGGGGATCATATGATGGTTTTTAGTTTAAATTTGCATAACATAACTGATCAAGATCAAATATTACGTCAGGTTCTGGGAGGAAGAAAAATCAGAGAATCTCACGCTATCTTCAAACGCCCTTAAATTAGCCACCTTCATCTTTCACTCGCACATTTTATCTCATGGTGTAGGTTATGATAGTTTTGTAGCTATAGTCTGGCAAAAATATTTTTTTCAAGTAGGTAACATTCGTACTTATCAAGAATTATAATTGAAATAAAAGCAAAGAGTATTGTTGCCGGGTGTCGATGGAGTGCGTAGGCTGATGCATGCGATGCCGACTGGTGGACCCCGCGCTCCGCTCCTGGTCACAGCTTGATAAGCAGTCAGTATCCCTTGCGTCGCCGCCTGGCTGCGCCTCGCTCTTCATTCGAAGTTGGACGGCTGTACAGCGCGAACGCCGCTTCGCGCATGTCGGCTCTCGGAAACTTTTCCAGCATACGCTATTAACCGGACACCATGAGGACCGGAGGGGCTCGCGCTGCGGCCCTCCTGTGCCTCGCGACCCTGGTACTCCAGGTAAGTTTCATAAAAACAAAACAAAATCTGATCAAAGAGCAAATCTGGTCAACTTTTTAAACTTTTAAAACTCTGGCGGTTTGCGGATAGTTTTTTTTAAATCGTACTTTTGTTTTAGGAACTACATAAATAATATTGTCCAAGTAGGTTGTATTAAAGGTTGTAGGTATGTATAATTAACAAAATACTGCACAGCGCCGGCGGTGAGTCTGTCCCTCGAGCAGGTTTCGCCGCGACCAGCTGTGATACTTACTAGTGCATGGTGCTTGCAAAAATTTCATAAAAGTTTCAAGGTTTAAGCTAGTGCTTAAGCTATATCTAAAGTCAAAGTCAAAATTATTTCATTCATTAAATTCGTCACCTAGCAGTGAGTTTTCGAGAGCCGATCCTCTTAAGTCAAGACCTTTTAGGTTTTTAGTATACCTACCTAGTGTATATACCTACCTAGAGTAATACCAAAAATTACTTGTGTAATCTTTTTTCGTTAATATACAAGTTTCCTCGAGTGTACGCTCGTCAATGACCTGCGGGTTGAGGTCTGATACCTAAGATACAAAGTATCGTCTTTTTAGGGTTCTGAAGTATTTTTGTCAGACCCATAGCTTGCAGATTATTATTCTTATCGTGATAAAACAATTCACGATAGTATGTATTTGTGTAACAAAGATTATATTTTTTAATGAGTATTTATCTTCCCAGTTTTGTTTTTTTACCCTACCATGTGGCATATCGTTGAATAAGTCTTTCAAAGTTGTTACGAGGTTTTGTCAACAAATTTAATACTGAGATTCGATTTAAAAAAATCGGCCTAAGGCGCAAAGCGGATTAATCCGCAGCGAATTTTTCGCTCTTTTCTGTTAAACATGGAACCAGACGTAGAGACACGTATTAGCGAAAGTTTCGCTTAAATTCGTTAAGTTTAGATTCAACCGCGGCGAAAAAAAACCGTTGTTGAAGAAAAAACCGCGGTACGTTGCGGAAAAAACCACTAGTGCGTACTACCTTGAATTTGCTTACTTGCCGTTGAATAGTACGCAGTGCGCGTCTTGAAGTAGTAACTTTAACATCCAGTGTCCGCTGCTGATTAGGAATAATAAATCATCATCATCATCATAACAGCCTTTATAAAGTCCACTGCTGAACATAGGCCTCCCCAATAGATTTCCAGGAAGAACGATTTTGAGCCCTCTCCATCCACCGACTTCCTGCGATCTTTACAATGTCGTCAGTCCATCGGGTGGGGGGTCGTCGTACGCTTCGTTTTCCTGTCCTTGGTCGCCATTCGAGAACTTTTATTCCCCAACGGTTATCAGTTCTGCGAGCTATATGGCCTGCTCATTGCCACTTCAACTTGCAAATTTTGAATAATTTTTGGAATAATAAATAAATACATAAAACATTTTTATAATAGAAGCAAACGAATTATTATAAATGTATTTTTGAGGACAATTGGCACGGCTAGACTTTACGATATTAAAGCTTACCTTAAAAATCATGCAAACTCCATACGATTCTTTTGACTTCCTTACTAGATAGTGTCGAATTGGTTTGCCCACTAGTCATTCATATATATACTGAATTTAGGAACCTTTACTGTGCGTTGTCCAACACACCCTTGGCCAAATTTTTTAACTTGAACCAACGTAAGCAGCTCAACTTAACCGCCTAGATGGAAAGTATTCCAATCTTAATAATAGTCATTTTTAAAAGCTGCTTTAACTTGGTGCTAATTTGACGTTTAGCATGAACATGGTCTCTAAACACAGAGTAAACTCGTTAGTACGTTAAGAGCAAATACACGCTTCCGCAAGTCAAAATGCACTGAGTTTTTTTTCGGTCTCTGAATTTTATGATTAGAGCCTCCATAGCTATGAACTATGGAACCCTGATTGAGCGCACGTCTGACTCGCTCTTGACCGCTTTTATTTAGTATTATTTAAACTATTTAGCACACCATCAATGATATTCGTATCAGCAAATTTTGTTTAGCTACCTATACCTCGGTAGGTATATGTCACGTCGGCATTATGGGAAACATTACCCATCAAATTTATCAGTTAGTGTCAGCTTTATCTTTGATCTAAACAACTGATAAATAAAGGTGGTAGTGCCTACTTGACCTAGCTGGTAGTAGGTACTTACTTACCATACTTTATCTTGTATACAAAAATAATACACGGGTTCAATCATGGTTAGGTACTTACATTTCAAGCGAAAACACTTGAGCTAACGAAATATTTTTACCTTTTTATTGTCAACTAGCAACCCGCCTTGGCTTCGCACGGGTGTATAAATTATCTAAGAGAATAACATAGACTAAGAGATAGACATATACCATTGCGGACTTTTGTGTAGGCCTTTTTAAGGTGTACAATACTGTAGTACATTATTTTGATCTATCTCGTAGGGTTCAGCAAGCGTTTGCAATGTAAGCGAAAAAAAAAATTGTTTATTTACGACACCACATAAGAAACCTCTACAATTATGAGTGTTTCTCTACTATATTATGCATGTTTTATACATTTAAACCTTCCTCTTGAATTACACTATCTATTAAAAGAAACCGCATCAAAATCCGTTGCATAGTTTTAAAGGTCTAAGCATACATCGGGACAGACAGACAGCGGGAGGCGACTTTGTTTTATACAATGTAATGATAATAATTTAATGTGGGTTTGTAGGTAAAGTACACATTAATGTACGTGTTCTAGCCTCAACTTGCTTAGATGTCCTTTAGCTAAGCATCGTCTAGAGCGGTTCGAGTCTAGTCGTACACCATTGGATTTTTCTGATTAAATAAAATATATGCTATATCTGTCCTTTCATACAGTAAACAGGTGAAGGAAATCATAGTTAGGAAACCTGCAAGTCGTAGAACCTATAACGTTCGAAGACGTGTGCCAAGTGTACGAAAGGAGCTTCTGGGCCTGGTTTAATCTTTCACCACACTGTTTCGAAATAAATGGTGACGCGATTAGGAAAATAATTATTGATATAAACACCCGTTGTCTGCTTTGTAGCATTTTAGTCTGAGCTCTTCCATCTTTCGGAAACCATGCCCTCTGACTTCATAGTTGACCATAACTCATCAACTAATTAATGTTAATATAGGTGTTACGCTTTTCAGAAGCTTTTAATATGTTAGGGTAATCCCGATCAGAATGTATAAATCTTTAGTAGTTAAATTAATGAATTAAAATTAATTAAAAGTTATATTGCTTTTCGAAAAATAGTGAACCTATTTGTTTCTAAAATGTAATCTATACTTAAGTACCTATAAAAAAGCTAAACCTGACTGACTGATTCATCATCGCCGAGCCGAAACCGCTGAAGCTAGAAAGCTGAAATTTGGAAGTTAGCTTCATTTTATAGCAAAACTAAGGCGGGATTTTTTGAAACTCAACCCCTAAGAGGGTGAAAAGAGGTGAAAACGAATGTATGAATCATTTTAACGCGTTGTGTGTTTTACTTAAAACTTGATTTGAATAATTAAAATGCAAAATAAATGGACACGTGTTGCAGGATTTTTCAAAATAACCTTTACAAAGGGGTAAAATGGGATGTCAAAGTTTGTATGGGAACTTTTAAACGGGTGGTGTTTTTTCTTAGAAACTTGGTTTGGATGCTTAAAATGCAAAATAAATGCAAACGTGATTCAGGATTTTTCAAAATAACCCTCATAAAAAGGGGTTAAAAGGGATGAATGAATGTATGAAACTTTTTAACGCGTGGTGCGATTTGCTTGAAACTTGATATTAATAATACTATAATATTAACTCGATGGTTTCTCGAACAAACGCGCAGGTGAAGTCGCGGGGGTTCCAGCTAGTTTTCGTAAAAAAGAAGGTTAATATGAATGATCATACAAAAAAGGCTTTATCTTGCTCGAGTTTTTTAAAACTTTACCGCATGTAAGACTTTTTAAAGTGGTCTTTATGATAATCCTACTAATATTGTATATCTCTAAATTTCTAGGTTAGGTGATATATATAATAGAAATTCTAAAACGCAACGATAGCGCGTTCTAATGATTCCTGTGGCGCCATCTAGTATTGAATATAACAGTAGTGAGTAGGATTTTGATTAAAAAGCTGACCGGTGATATAGCAGCATATAAATCAGCATGTAATGTTAAAAACTTAATTAAATTGCTCATCAAAGTGAAAAGCACAATGAGTAAAAAATAAACGATAGAGGCGCATTTACATCAGGAAATGCTTGTCTGAAAATATTTCGTACCGAGTAGAATTATTCATTGAAAAATTCTACAGAATTACAAACAGGAACTAAAGCTTTTAAGTGCAATTTATAAACAGGTCCATAAAAGCTCGATAGAAATTGTATAAAAACATTGTAGAATATTATTATGTATAAATGCATTGTATAGTCCTGTCGAGACAAAGTTATCCTTTCCTAGCTGACCCGGCCACGCGTTGCTGTAGCTCAGTAGTTCTAAATACGTTGAACCCATATACGCTAACCTCTAAAATTATCAGTGTTTCTCTACTATATTAAATATTAAACTATATAAAAACACCGCATCAAAATCTGTTGCATAGTTTTAAAGATCTAAGCATACATCGGGACAGAAAGACAGCGGAAGGTGACTTTGTTTTATACTATGTAATAATTATATTATCCTCAAAGGCTCTGCAGTTAATTGATACAAGTTTATTTTACAGAGATGCTCTGAACAATTTTCGTGGAGTAGTTGTGATGGAAATAGAATGTCTCTACATCTACTCTCTCATAGAATGTCTAATTTACTCTACTTTAAAGGCTTTAGTGTTAGGTGTCATTCAGAAGTTGAGCACTGGTGGTCTGGGTAGTACTGGCCCTTTCCGATCTTAAGGTCGTTGGTTCAGATCCAATCGTGCACCAATGGATTTTCCTGATCGAAAAACGTGCGCTATGCAAGTACTCAAGCCCACATGTCGTAGAACATCAAAGGTCTTCAAAATGTCTTCAAGACATGTGCCAAGTGGTCGAAAAGACCCTCTGAGGCGCATTTTAATCCATTCACCATACTGGTTTGAATAACTAGTGTCATGAGAAAAGGTAATTCGGAAGCTTGTTTTCTTCTGAAATACGATCTTTACATTTTATGTTGGTTGGGAATTCAAAATTCAAAGCGCTTATGATTATACTCGTAATTATATCGGTTTGGTTTGTCAATGACGATAAAATAAACTTGGTAAAATATCTAACAACCAAAGTTAATTAGCGGGACTGCTAACTCGGCAGTAGAAAAGGTTGACGTATCCCCTTGCTAATGCCGTCATTAGACGGTCACCGTTTTAGCTCTTCCAGACTTTAACTGGAAATTGCCTCTTGATCAGTTTGACACAAGCGTTCCCCAACAAACCGGATCACCGCCCACTTTGCATGGTGGCTGCGCCAGTGTGCCTCAAGGAACTTAATTTGCGCTCTCACCTCTCAGCTAAAAGCGTATTTTGCACATTTTAAGAACGTTTACCCTATTTCCCTATATGAATATAGCGTTACTAATCGTTCTTAGACGACTTGGTTGACGAAACGACGACGAAACGTGGTTAGGCGAAGACAGAGTCCTTTGTGCTACTTTTTGGATCCAACAAACTCTAGTGAGTTGGTCACTGACACTTCCACGAACTAACTTACTTCATACCATAGGCAAATGCGAGTCTCCCACTAGTCGCCGTGACGGATGGCAAGCCTCGCCAACGGCATTGTAGGGTCTTTGAACTATAGTAGCCTCGTGAGATTACAGCCAAATTCTGATTGAGAGGTCGTGGGTTCATTTATATTAGGGCACTTATCTTCTTCAATAGTTAGATTGTAAATCTTTGTCGCTTGCTCTAATAACTATCCAGTGATAACCTCTCACAATAAAAATAGAAGCCCAGTTTCTGCCGTGTGTAAGGCTATCACGACGCAAACATGATGTCGGTCATAATTATAATAATATTGTTTACTATAATAAAACTCTGATTTGACCTTTGGATATTTTTAAACAAGTGAATATCTTTTAGCGCTTGGACGTAAACCAGCCAAAAACGTATTCAAAACTTGTCTATACATCATAGTTATGTATGCGATGGTGTTGAGGGCTAAACTTCCTACGGGAGATGGCTTTGCGAAAGCAATTATTGCTTTCGAGTCGGCTTTACCTCGTAGGATATGGCGTTAAGTGTCGACGTAGGTACCTATCGCAGGTGATGCGTTGACATGTTGCTTAGATTAAAACCACATCGTCTAAATTACACGGATGACGTCGTGTCAAAGCAAACCATTCTCAAAGCGTTTGAGCTAAGCCTTACAAGTCTAACCCATCTACCTCCGCAGAATGGTAAAATAAACTGCTTAATTATAAAAGTAAAGTACAAGATACTTTTATATTTTATTATAGGTGAGTGCAACCTATTTTTGAAAGTAAATATGTACATGTCTTAGACCTACTCTTCCTGTTTTATGTAAACTTTTGCAACTCGCATACGATTTTAATAAGGACAAAGGTCCGCACAGCTGGGCGCGGGACGAGGGAACGCTGAGAGAAAAGTCAGCAAAGTAATCGTCTCGCATCAAGCTCGCAAAAGAGTACCCACACAAAGCAAAGTATACTGTTTTATACTAGTGATGTATCTCATCTCATATGGCATTGTTTGTTGATATGCCAGAGTCATGGTCCCCTATACGATGCCGGCTTCAAAGTGAAGTGATGTAAGCGGTGCTGGTTTCTGTTCTACTAAGTTTTCGAGCATATCATTACAATCGTAGTGTTAAGGTTGTTAATTTGAATTTTCATATAAAAATCAAAATGATCGCAAAATATCATTGAAATGAAATGAAATTAAATGAAATATTATTTATTTGCATTTTGGACGTTGAGCGAATCAAACATCAAACAAAGTAAATTAAGTAAATTGAAGCTTTACTCTTAGCGGTTCTGCGTTCCTAGTTCATGTACTTAAGTTGGTAATGAGACGAATGAGACTTTTTGGAAAATGAAATGAGAAAATGGGACAAATGGGAACGATCGATTTTATTCAAAGATATATCCTCTTTATCAATACAATTACACAATTACCGCAACGTTTAAGTATAGTCTACCCTTGTCGTTATAATGTCAGTTACAACAAATTTAAACAGCACATTAGTTAATGAGTGATTACATGTTAGGTCCCTGAAGTCTTTTCTTTCTTTTTGAGATAAGGTTCTATGTAAGAAAATGGCTAAACAGAGTATTTTTAATCCTTAATTTGTTTTGTAATTAATTCGTATTATTATTGTATGTGAGTAGTAGGAATTCTCAGAATGTTAGATCTTCAGTTCTAGAACGCTATCACTTTGCGCTGTGTTGACTTATCAACACAGTCTCGCAGACTGTAAACAAACTTACTTAAGTAATAACAGCGTATACTTGTTTTTACAAATATATTTAAAATCTTGAGACTGTCTTAATTAACAACGATGAAAAAATAAATATGTGGGTCACTTCCCGTTACCGAGAACTCATAATCAAGCAAAACCTCCCAGGTCAGAAATGCATAAACTTGCTATACAATCGTTTTAATAACAAAGATAAAAGTTGATACTAGTTGATTGATGCCTCTTACAAAACAATAAAATATGTTTCTTAACAGTGGCATGGTGAATGCAATAATATCATTTTTATTATTATAATTATGCTTAAGACGAAGATTTGTTTTGAAATAATTCCAAGTTGAACTATTACTCGTAATAGTTGCTAAAATATGTCCTAAAGCTCTTTACTCCTGTCCTGTCTTGCTCATGTTTTATAAAGATTTTAGAAGACAGTGAGCAAGTCGTCCAAATATTTCAACGATCCGATCGGACGAGTGTATTGAATGATTGTGATCACTGGAGCCCCTGCGGAAGTTTAAGTTCTCTGAGTAACGTAACGTAAAACTTGTAAAAACGAGTCAAAGCCGAAGCCGTACCTTCTTCACATCAAAGTAAACATAATGAAAAACTGCTAACATCAGCTTTCGAATATTTTACAATACAGACTAGTTTTGAGTGTTGCATCGCCATCGTCAGTGGGTAAGGAAGTATATCAATAATAAATGGCTATTTGATTTGGCGCTCGATGTCTGTACCTATCGATCTGCAAACAAGTTTATCGACAAACGTGCGGAGCGGAAATGTGTCATCCGCCATCCAAATGCGTAATATAAAGATATAGATATTCACGATTTTTTGGACAATATTTGGCAATCACAGGTCAAAAAAGCTTGAAAAATTACGATAATTCGTTGACAATGCAATCGGCTTAATCAGGAGGGCTCGCGGCTCGCGGGCTGTCCGGGCGGTTCTGAGCGCACACGCGGTTCGCTAAATAAAACAAGAAGTAAAATGTGACCGCTCTCGGTCTATCGAGGTTATCCAGGATGTTATCGGCCCAACATTATTCTCAGCACCTATTTCTGAGGCGACGACTGCGATAACTCTACCAAAAAATATTAACATTTATTGAGATTTTATTTGGTTATCTCTCTGGTTTATCATCCGCTGACCCTATGTAAGCCTTGCACAATATTTAAATATTTGATAACGATGCCAATTTACTCAATATAGCCTATTAACTCCATATTTTGAAGCTATATTAAACTTACATGCGAAGTTCTATGTCTAAGTACCTGTGCGTTATTTGCGCTGCAAAAACTACCTTATCTTATCATAATTATATCCATGAGTCCCGGCATTCTAACAGCGCTGTCTGTACCTGCTCGCAAGTTAACCTTAATTTGTAGGTAGGTAGGTAATTTAACATTTGAAATTCGTGTAACAAAAAAAACTAGCTTGGACATACTGAACATGCTTTGATTTAAAAATTGTGGAACCATCAAATCAGATCTTTGTGATGAGATGATGTAATTAGGAATTTAGACAGCCACTAGGAGCTCATATTCTTATCACGTAAGTGGGTTAAAGAAGTTAACATAATACTAGTATATTCTTATTTGTAACTAGAACAATCGATAACAATGCTGCAGATAGCGTTTCAGTCTCAGTCATTATAGTAAGAAATGCGAGCTTATTTTATTATGACAGAATAGTCTTAAAATTGCAAACGTTCTACCTTTTCAGCTTTTATGGCGCTTTAAATAATGAGCTAGTAATGGACTCTTCTGAAGGCAAGCAATAATATTTCTAGCACAAAAAACTTAGGATTTGAACTCAGCTTTTTACATTCGACAAAGTCAACCGCTCGGCTGCCGTGTGCGCACAAATGTGCGAGGTTATTATATATAGTCATTAATACTCTGGTGTAGTGGAAGTCTTTCACTTTCTTCGGCCTAGCCCTCAAGAAAAGCAAAGGGTCTTGCTTGATGATGATAGAATTGGAAACTACAATGTAAGTCCTTATTCCTACCTTATCTAATTCAGACAAGCAGTGAATAACCGATGCCACATCCAGGTTAGGCAATATTGAAAAGGGAATGTGGATTGTGTGTCATGCTTTATCGCGCTTATCAGTCTTTCTCGCGAAGTACGCCTTTCCTCGTTGCTTTCATTTCAACATATCATAACAATGAACTAATAATGAACAAACTGAACACGTAAGTAGAGAAAGACAACCGCTGAATGGTGGCCTAGAAATTGTTACAGGAACGTCCGCCGTCCGCTGGAAATATGGACAGAATTAGCACAGGATCGCATCGAATGGTACTAATATTAGGAGGCCTCTTCCTGGTAGTGTGTAGGTGTAGGTGTAGTAGGTGTGGAGGGATGATGATGAAAAAAAGCATAACTTTAGTACCTTACAAACTGGTAATAGTTTGTGTTCAATTGTGAATTTTTTCTTTAGATTTAATTTTATTTAAAGAGTTATTTTCCTTTCCACATTGTCGGCCATCACGTTTCGTATCATCTTGACCATCAATATAAATGACGACTTTGTTCCTGGCGCTTTGCATGCTCAGTAACTTTGACATTCTCCATAATATACCTGGGGGCAGATTGGAGGGGTAAATAATTACGTTTTAAAAACTAAAAAGAAACCGACTTCATTGAATGAAATTGGAGCCTAAAATACATTTTTAATGGAAAGTAGATTTATTTTGTATATATATTATGGGTAGGCCAAATAAACGCACCGCTCCAATGAGACAGCGAGGTATCGAAGTACCTGAAAACATCATCGATGTATAACATTTATAGATTTTCGTTGAATTTTCAGCTCGACCGATTTTGATAAAATTTATATGGGACCACCTGTGAAGTATACCCTTTCAAACAAAAAAAGAATTTTCCAAATCGGTAAAAAAGTTGCATTATTTGATTTGATTCCAGGCTCATTTACTTCATACTTACAAAATTTCATCTTCACCTTTTCCTGGTAAAGATGTGAAGTTGTGGGAGTAATAAGCATAATCACAAAATTTCTAATTTATATATTATATACAATACTAGCGACTCGCCCCGGCTTCGCACGGGTGCAATGCTGATACTAATTATACTCCAGAATGAGTATCCCTAAGAGATAGCCATATACCATACTTACTTTTTTGTAGACCTTTTGAGGTTGTACAATACTGTAGAATATTATTTTGATCTATCTCGTAGGGTTCAGCCAGCGTTTGCAATGTAAGTGCAAAAAAATATGTTTATTTACGACACCACATTAGAAACCTCTAAAATTATCAGTGTTTCTCAACTATATTATGCATGTCTTATACATATAAACCTTCCTCTTGAATCACTCTATCTATTAAAAAAACCGCATCAAAATCCGTTGCATAGTTTTAAAGATATAAGCATACATCCAGACAGACAAACAGCGGGAGGCGACTTTGTTTTATACGATGTAATGAGGTACAACAATCCGAAAAAGCAAATATTATAAGTACCTACTACCAAAGACGTTTATTTCTTTGCTATTTCATGTTTAAGCTCAGGTATTTATTGGCATTCGTCTTTCTCAGAACTAACGTGCTTCATGCTCTAGAAAGAAGGAAGTAAATTTTGTGTCACAAACATTCAAACATGTTTATAGGTTGTTTTAAACGGTTCTTAGAAAGCTCCAGTCTCACGTGTATTTTATATTATTCTCTACATATCTTTTAATAAGTGTAGATTTGTCAAAAACATTCAGATGTTTTTCAAACCTTAAGGTACTAAACCTTAAAGTGCCTAAAAGTATGTACAAATAAGTAGTTAAATGGAAGGACGATATGTTATATTCTTACAATGATGATTGTAGGCTTCATTGAAGGTACATAGTGCACAAGTCATTTGCTCATGCCATAATTACGTTTTAAAAACTAAAAAGAAAATCGACTTCATTGAATGAAATTTGAGCCTATAATAAATTTTTAATGGAAAGTAGATGTATTTTGTATATATAATATGGTTAGGCCAAATGAACGCACCGTTCCAATAAGACAGCGAGGTGTCGAAGTACACGAAAACATCATCGATGTATACAATTTTTAGATTTTCGTTGATTTTTCAGCTCGACCGATTTTGATAAAATTTATGGGACCATGGAAATGGTGTACACCTTTAAAGTATACCTGTCAAACAAAAAAAGAATTTTTCGGTTCAGGCGTTTTCGAGTAATCGGTGAAAATACATTAAAAAAAAGAACGAATTGAGAACCTCCTCCTTTTTGATGAAGTCGGTTAAAAATAAGAGCTAACGTTGTTTTCATTTTCATGTCTCTGACACTTACGTAAGACTTTTTTATGGTTCATGAGATTAACTGACGTTAGTGGATCTGCGACCTTGGGTGACCAGTCACACTTCGTGCGGTTGTAATGATTTAGGTAAATTTGACGTTTTAAACACAGTTCAGTTAAAAACCTCAGCTCAATTTATGCTGGTGATATCATGTCTTTATAGATAATGGTTATTGTTTGAGCTTGTATTTTTTTATGTTATTTAAACCTCTTGGAATAGACGCAGATATGACGCATTTGACCTAACTTTAAGATACACATTGTATCATTAATGTTTGTAGCTCGAATATAAAGCATGCCAGTTACAGCAGGCAAGTCGGAACCACTTGCATTTTAAAGCGTTACGGAAACATAAATAGATGGCCTAAAAATACGTCACAGATTTGTCCACTTGCTTACGACCTAGGTTTACTTATAGTGTTATATTTGGTTTAGTGTTCTGTGTTTTGTCGCTACTCATATACCAAAGCCCTAAAGTTAT
The DNA here is from genome assembly GCA_948098915.1 of Lampropteryx suffumata. Classification (NCBI taxonomy): domain Eukaryota; kingdom Metazoa; phylum Arthropoda; class Insecta; order Lepidoptera; family Geometridae; genus Lampropteryx; species Lampropteryx suffumata. The sequence goes on from OX402544.1 coordinate 28,094,863, forward strand.
AAATTAAAATGTTAAAAGGCCACTAAAACCGAGATTTTTCTTTAAATTCGGATTTACCGTATTTCATTATATAGTCAATAGTCTTGTCTTACTTTAATTGAGTTAAACTTCTACTTATCGCTGTATACATTTAGAATAGATATAGGTACACGTAACTGTTTACATATAAGATTTACATATAAGGTTATAATGAAAACTCAGTTTTACTAGTATATTTAATTGTTAGTTTTGTCTCTAAGATTTTAATGATTTGAGCGTTGGTCAGCCTTGAGAAAGATGATGTCATGAACACTAAACCAACTGTGTGAGAAAACTTATGCAAATTCTATTTATGTATTTATGTTGCAGAAATTATGCCATGAGCATAATAAATAAATAAATAATAAATAAATAAATAATCCCGGACATTTTACACAGTATAATCTGGCCCCAAAGTAAGCAGAGCTTTTGTTATGGGTACCACATGACTGATATGCTACTTATATACATATATCATTTACTCACCGCTTTCAATACAGTTCAATTGAGTGTTGTGAGTTATTATTTTGTGGCTGTTTTTGTACTGACCGCAGCATTATATATTTAGTGTTGTTTACTAACATACACTTTTACAGTATATTATTAGAAAATGAACCTACAATTACAAATCACGATGAGCTCATTATTTACCTTGTACCTTAAAGTTTAATATATTTATTATTTAAACATCACTGAACATTTAAAATATACTATTATTTTTTAATTACAGACAATCATTTATTTATTTATTTATTCTAAATCACAATCATTTATTGTTTGTGAACCCAGGTGTTACAAATGACAGGTGTTTATTAAAATAGGATTAAAATAGGAATCTCTGGATCCTGCATGCAGCATACAAGCATAAAGAAGTAGGTAGGTTAACATTAACAAAATCATTATTAAAAAATAAAAGCATAACATGGTCCAAACTGTACAAACAGTGTCACAAAGTTAAATACAAAAAATGGTCACTAAACTCTAAATAATATTGCGGTCATACCATAATTAATTCACATTATAGTACGCTTTTCTCAAAAGTATTTCTTATAACCCTACCCTACTTACCAACGTTGACTTCAGCATGGTTTAATAAATAACAAAACTATATATTGCAAAAGTATGTCAGTAAAGAAAAGTAAGTATAGGTACCTATAAATCTTAAAAGTCCACATCCTCGAGACGATCATGTTACCTACAAAAGCAACAAGTACAAAACACCCATAATCCGCCAAAACCGGTTCCAATCCAATGCGGTATTATTGAACGGCTGTTCTACATTGCTGGTTTTTTCTCACCTCATTGAAGTATTGATGATAGAAAAACGGCAATGTATGCGTAATGTATACAATCTGCGGAAAAAGGACTCCATCAGGTGTTTTAAATGGTTATGATGATGATATATTCGTATTTAAGGTCATTACTAAGCAGTTTTGGTTTAAGGCCCTTTGGTAATTATTTAAAAACACGATTACTAACGATAAGAATAAAAAGGGATAGAATAATATACAATAATAAAAAATACATGTGAAACAGTTGAGCTATCTAAGGATCGTTTAAAACGATACATAGATAACTTAACTGATCCAGATCACTGCCAGAGGGCAGCGTCTCCTGGCGGCATTGCAAAGCTAATACGCTGGGCCAGCCAGGTCTTGGGTCACGCGATGTTTAATAAAATTAAATATTGTACGCAGAACTGGCTGATGCTGATCTTTTTCTTAAGAGATTTGATGCGTCATGGATGCACCGCATCGCAACATATTCAAAATTCATAAAGCCATGAGGAATGTCTCTAACTGGCTTTCGGTAGGACAATGCGTTGAGTTTAAAATATGTCATTATAACAAAGCTGAATGCGAGCGAAGCTACAGGCAGAAGTCAGAATTTAGTTCGCAAAAATTCCTTGCCTATGCTATATTTTTTAATAAACTCACCTTCTTTGAAGCGTGGAAAGAACGCTCTATTTATCAACTTTGTCGTAGGGCTGTTTGTAATTGCAACTAAGCACGTGGCAAACTCAGATGATGTCATCGTCTTGAACGCAGTTGTCGTCATGACATGACACATTAATATACTCACACATATTTTGTACAACTTTTAAATAGTCACGTATAACAATTTGCAACCATATTTTTAGCGGATCATGCTAAAACTTTGCCCGCGCACAGGTTGGAACGCGACTCTACCTTTTTTCTATTTGAACCGTTTCAGCCCGACGCGACGCCGACTTGCCATCCCAGCGCCAGGCGCTACTGAGGTCATCAAAGCAGACGGTTTTTTGCTTTTACTTCGAAATAATGCTCAAAGAGATTTCTACACTTTGACTCCTAAAAGCCTTTTCCATGAAAAATCTTTCAGTGATAAATCAATAAAGTATCCCCTACAATTGAACTGATGAGTTATCTCCTACAATGTAATTGATGAACTGATAATTTTCCAATATAGGTATTACAAATCAGTTCAATTGAGCTGAAACATGTCGACGAGCAATCTGAGACGATTGGCTGGATTGTGCTCTCGTCTCTCGCTCGGATGAGTAATTATGTGGGCTATGCTGTAGACGAAAGCGGATACACAGAGCACTGTTGATGGACGGACACAACAGTTAGAATAGATCAGAATAGTATTGGTTCGTTCATCTGAAACTACTTAGAACAAAGAAAAAATATAAATAATTAGTTTTTAAAATGATTAATGATTTAAAATTGGTTTTTCCTTGTTATTGTATTATCCATAGAAAATAAATACCTTGCAGACTAACATACTTATAAACTACATAAAAATGTCAGGACACTTTCTACTATAGCGCTGCTAACAACTCCAGCTGACTAGAGGTCGGGTGTGAGGAATTCATCCTTGTAATTGACAGCGACCCGAGACATGTACGACTTGAAATTGTTAACTCCATTCGATTCCAACCGCTTCAAGTCATGCACAAGGCACAAGTACGACGGCTGGCTCCCTTATCCAGTATCCGCCTCTCCCGTTCATGTACCGGAGGATACTCTCACCGGTTGTAGTCGGGTCCAACGGAATCACGTAATTCGACGGAGTAGGCTTCAACATCTGAGCCCAGCAGATAGCAGAGCAATACCACACCGTATTCTGGACGACAATAGTGAAGCCTTCTTTGTCGACCTTCTGCATGCTATAGCCTTCTTCAGTCTTGCTTGACTGACTCGTTGGGCACGTCTTAGTGATGGGCGAATAGAGCCGGGCAACACGCATGGACACACAATTGGTGGTAGAGTTAATCAATTTCACGAACTTTTGTGCGACATATATTGTTGATTAGATCCCTTATTAGTATCAAGTTCTTATACCTAGATAGATAGTATCTTAAGGGTACATAGGGTAATTTTTATGGGTACCACGCGTGCAAAGCCGCAGCTATTAATATATATATAGCAGAAATGTACAGAATAATATAAAATAAGGACGATATAAACAATATATAGAGAACTCAACTGATCCAGATCACGCCAGATGGTAGCGTCCCCAAGATTCTGGCGGCTTTGCTACAGAATAGAGGGGACTCTTCTAACACAGGTGTAAACTTAAAAGAAGAGATTTTAGTATTTTATTGAAGCGGCGATGCGTTACCTTGGGCCATATATTGGCCAGCTATCGAGTCACGCGATGTTTTAAATATAGTATATAGATTAGTCAATGTTTCTTTCATGTACAAATACAATTTTCTCTTATAACTTGCGCCGCAGATGCGATGACGGGCGGCGCTATTGCATTGCTCTGTATCCATACGTAGTGAAATTATATAACATTGCACTCCTCGCTTTCCATTGAACTAATTTATAAGTGCCTACTTCAAAATCATATTCAATGAAATCCCACTACTGAAATAGTAATTGTTAAGTTTTTATAGCCTAAACTCGAATTTAAGTGGTAATATACTCACAAACATGAATCACCAATCAGTTTCAATCAGTAACAAGAACGTACTCACGTAGAGCTTGTATGCTGATATAAAATTGTATATGTGATCATTCATGATTCTCTTGATATAAAATATCTCTTAAGTTGGTTCTTACATCAGTATCAACCACATTAATCAATTAAAATCACACAGTCACAACACAAAACCCCTCGTCGACTTCTATGCATATACCAGCATTATTGTGTTTAGGTTTAAAAGGAGAACTCTACTGTTTATATGCCTATTACGAAACAACGCAACAACACTGGAATACATAAAAAGTGAATTATAGGTTGAAATTCGTTCAAATTTACAAAACACCCAATTAGTAGTTTGATTGTTGCTCGAACTTTTTGTATTTTATTTAACTTTTATAATAGAAATAGCAGCATAACTAATTGACATCGCTGATATTGGAGCTTCTACTAGGAAAAAAAAATACAATGCACCAGATCCAAATAGGAAAGAACCCTTCATTCCTATTAGGTTATTATTTCCTATATATGTTATTATTTAATTAAACCGTCACTAACAGACAGTTTTTTTCTAAAACAATAAATCCACAAATTCAGAAAAGATATTTCAATATATTCTATGTAATAAGTAATAACCTAAAACTAGCTCATTTTTAGCTTGCACACTTTTGCTAGATGACCTTAAAAACAAAGACAATTAGCATTTGGAATGACTAGCTGTCCCGTTCGCGACTTCGTCCGCATTTTAAAAAGATAATAATAACGGTTCGGTTTGTTACAACCTAACAAACCGAACATCGTCAAAGGTTGTATCAAACTGAACTCACCACTTTTAATCAATTTTTTTTATGTTACAAATTTGAAATTATTTTGATAGTTATTCTGCAATCATGAAATCAATCATATGTTATATCAAAGGTATTTGAGCGAGCTATGCAAAAACGTCTCTTATCATTTATTGCAAAACATATTATATATAAATGTGAACAATACGGTTTCCAAAAAGGAAAGTCGACAACACTTGCCTGCTTTAATCTGATAAATAAGATATTGATGTCTCAGATATTAAATAAAATGCAGCAATATTTTTTGACATGTCAAAAGCGTTTGACTTTGTTTCACATTTCTTGTTATTAGATAAATTAGAAAAATATGACAGAGACCCTGCTTACAAATGGCTAGAAAGTTATCTGACTAATATAATGCAATGTGTTTAAAATAATAATATTGACGTAAATAATAAATTAAAACAGTTTAGATCAACTTTTAGACACAACGGTTATGGGGTACCTCAAGGTAGCGTGTTAAGGACCTCTTTTATTTTTGCTTCATTTAATGACCTCCCTGAAGTGACTCCTAACCCATGTACATTATTCGCTGATGACATATCTATTATCATATTATCCAATTCTGACATTTTTAATTACACTCATGACATTAATAATATAATTAAATGGCTTGATGAAAATAATTTATATGTTAACTTGACTAAGACTACCATAATCACAATTTGATAATTCTAACAAAAACCCTGTTAAGCTTCGTATTTGCTATAAAGAACAACGATTGTCTGTGGTAAATGAAACCAAATTCCTAGGCATCATGCTGGACCAAAATTGTAACTGGAAGGCGCATGTAGATCAGATATCTAAAAAAAAAAATAAGTACGTATATGTCCTTTATAAGCTACGTAAGACACTAATATTAACACTATTTTGACAGCTTACCATGGCCAAGTGGCTTCAACTATAAGGTATGGTATTATCCTCTGGGGTAACTCGAAAGACGTGAAAAGAGCTTTTATTGCACAAAAAAAATGCGTACGAGTAATTGTTGGGATACCTCCGTGGGAATCATGTAAGCCGATCTTTCGGATGCAAAAACTGTTGACATTGCCCAGCTTGCATATTTTAGAGGCAACTAAATTTGTTAAAGAGCAACCGAATTTATTTACAAGAGCTCGTGACATATATCATAAATGTGTAAGAAACCCTGCGAGAATTGTTCTTTCAAGATTGCCTAGAACTGCCTTATATAAAAAAAGTACTTTTGCAATGTGTGGACAAATATATAATAAAATTCCTGCCGAAATAAAAGACTTGCCTATTGGCAAGGCATATTGTAAAAACACTTAAATTGTGGCCTTTTGACAGAACTTTTTACACTGTTTACGAATTTCTTGGAAACTAATGAATATAATTGATTAATGCTAAAATATAATACTTTAATTTAATGCAGTATTATATGGTTTAATTTCATGTTTTTGAAAACTTTTAACGTTCTTTGGTGAAATATGTGGACTTACTGTATGACTCAATATCTGTTACCTACCATATTTCTTGCAAATAAATTATTTATATTTCTATTTCTAAAATCAAGAAAAAATATGAAAGTTGCCACAGCCATTTTCGACTTACAAATAATCTAACTAACACAATTTTGTTATATATCTTTATAAATATATATAATTCTACTGTACGTGTGTATGTCACTGAACTCCTCCTAAACGGTAGGATCGATTTGAATGATTTTTTTTGCATGCGTTTAGGTGGCGCCCCGGATTGTTAACAAATTAGCCTGGCAGATGGCGCTGCAATCGGTACAATTAGATATATTTTCTTCTTTTTAAAACGCACGGACGAAGTCGCGAACGGGACAGCTAGTTTATATATGGATTAAAGCGATAATTAAATTAAATAAATTTCTTTTTTATTTATTTACACACACACAGATACAAGTAACGTAATTACATAGCAGGAACACATTATGCAACTCTTGATACAATTAATGTCTAAAGTTTATGTTATTTTATTGTAGTGTTGTAGCAAGACACACCCTTTTTATTCTGTGGAAAACTCCAATATGGAATGGAAACTCCATTAACATTATTTTATTTCATAGTTTGGTATTAAGTACTTTCGTTTTATATCTCATTTTTTATTCCTAGGACAGCAAGTCTTACAATCAACATCAACCATCCGTAACACATCATCAATAGTAACTGAAAGCTGTCAGTATCAATGTTTAGATATTAAAAGAATTCCATAAACACACGACAGGTTTCTAATTTCACGCACGTTGTATTAAAATGTGTATTAGCCTGCTCGTATAATGCACATCACCTACTCGTATGACTGCTCGGACACATTGCATTCTCAGCGTAAGCATACCTACTTCGCGTTTATCCAAGGCTTTATATTTGACATTGCTGTTCTTTTATATTGGGGAACATCAATGCAATCCTAAAAGTAATAATGACACTTATTTTGCAGCGACGTGTTAAATTTGTCGATTAGCAAATTTTATATCGTAATATAACAGAAACTGTCTGTTAAAGCATATTATTAAATATCAGACTAGGTATTTAGATGACAAAAAGCTTGGGATGAATCTGCTCCAATTCGATTCGACATTCGTAACAAAATTGGCAAGGATCATACAAGTGTTAAGACCAGACGAGTTTCTTGCCGGATTCTTCTTGAACTGGGGTTAGGAGGAACCGGCACCTAGATTCACAAGCATGTAAACGACGATTCAAAGAGGTACTTGTGATTTTATTGAATAAAGAATGTTTTGATTTTATTTCATTTGATTATGCAATACTGAAACACAAACGATAGGTATAACAATATCTTAGTAAAGTTTTGCATCAAAGTTGGTGACAAATGAGTAGTAGGTTCATGTTTATGTTGTCTATGCCACATGTGTGTCGAGTGGCTGGTGCTAAAGAATTAATGAAGAAGATGCTTTGTTCTGCTAGGCACACAGGCACAGGCATCTGAGCATTTATTGTATAAATAAAGCTTCGGCGTTCGTGGTACGTAGTTATAATGTAGTCCATACTGTTTAAGTTTACATATATATCAATACCAAGTAACAAGCAAACATCCTAAACAACCTAGCATCCATACAAACTTTTAATTTATTTAGGTTGCGGGTTCGATTCCCGCCCCGGGAAAAATGTTTATTTGATCTGCAAGTATTTGTCTCGGGTCTGGATGTTTATAAGTATAATAAGTAGATATATATATTTACAAACAAAAAAAAGTATATAAGTAGTATATCAGTCATATGGTACCCATAACACAAGCTCTGCTTACTTTGGGGCCAGATGATGCTGTGTGAAATGTCTGGCACTATTCATTTATTTAATTATTTGTTATTTATATTATAGGTATACAAAAGATAAGATACTTTATTCAATACAATCACAAGAATCACTTTGAAACGACTTAGTTAGACTTAGAGAACCCTGGGCCCCAGGGGAACAGAAGCCATCGCGTTTTCAAAATTATTTCAAATTTAAAATTGTAATTATAATTATTAGGTGTCCCAGCGTATTAGCATTGCCATTTAAGGTTGCAATGCCGCCAGTATTTTAAAGATGCTGCCCTCTGGCAGTGATCTGGATCAGTTGAGCTATCTATAGATCGTTTTAAACGATCCTTAGATAGCTTAACTGTTTCACATGTATTTTATATTATTCTGTACATATCTTTAGATATTTTAAACTTAATTACAATCTATATTATTAAAATGATAAAGAACGAACATGCGGTATCCAACAAAATATTTTAACTCAGTTTTAACATCATATCTAATATATTTCTGTCTGACCCCTCACTGTAAAATCCCTGTATTATTCGAATCAGGTACGAGTGTCATCGTTAATACAAAACTTTGACCCAGCTAGCTCGGTTATGATAGCATATCTACGACGACCTCTGTGGCGCAGTGGGCTTAGGTCCGGCTGAGACGCAAAAGGTTGCGGGTTCGATTCCCGCCGCAGGACAAATGTTTGTATGATCTGCAAGTATTTGTTTCGGGTCTGGGTGTTTCTATGTATAATATGTATGTATTTACAAAAAAAAATAAGTATATAAGTATCAGTCATGTGGTACCCATAACACAAGCTCTGCTTACTTTGGGGCCAGATGATGCTGTGTGAAATATCCGGTATTATTATTATTATTATTATACCTCGCCTTTCAGCAGTAATCGATCCAGCACCTATTGTTGTACCCAATTAAGCTGCATCACGGATGACGTCACTTTCTAGGACACACTAAGCAATGCGTTCTAATTGGTTCTGTAATATGTACTTGAATGTTCTGCTGAAGTACGCATGGCATTTAGTTTATCTACCTAAGTTTATTAAACCTAATCGTACCCTTGCATCTTTATATTAACCTTAATTTTATTGAGGAATGTATTTCTCTTTTGTATCTTTGTCAAACCTAACAAGGTTTTTAAGATGTTTACAATTAAAAATATGTATTTACCTTAAAAAAAAAATTCTGTATAAAAAGTATTAGCTACCTACGCTATCATCTGATGACCACAAGCTTGTCAAGTAATTACCTACTGGCAACCCGCCCCGTGAATTACATTACGAAATCATCCTGATTTATCATTCCGTTAATTGGTGAAAACCTTATGAAATTTCGTTCAGTAGTTTTTATCCGACACTTTGTTTTATAATATGTCAGTACGTTTTATATATCAGTATCAGTACGCATTAGTATGTACCTCTTTTTCTTCTTTTTCTTTGTTAATGGCCTGTGACATACTAATGTTAATTCTGCCAATGTCAAGTGTTTATAGTTTATAGTCAGTTCGTTTGTTATTAGAGTCTTAGTCGATGGTCAATTGGTAGACGTCACGCGGAATGGCGTCTAGAATTTTCTTGGGATTCCTCGTCGTTGAAATCACGTTGCACCACAATACACATTATAATCTATACCCGTCCTGTAGTCACAATTTATTCATTAAAATTCCGCCAAGATTACTGAATAAAACATGCAATAAAACGGGTAAAAAATATTAAATTAGCAGAGCTATGTTACTCCATGAAATGACAGAGGAAGAATCCATCCATCACCTCAAAGTCCGCAGACGGTGGTGACAGAAAATGTCACCACTAAAGAAGTCTTCTGAGTTTAGCAAAGTAATACTTCCAAGACTTAATAGGAGATTCTTCGTTTGTCATTTCAGTTTGAAGAAACAAAGCACTGCTTATTTAAAATTTCTTACTCGTTTTATTGCATGTTTTATTCAGTAATCTTAGCGGAATTTTAATGAATAAGTTGTGCCTAAATAGGACAAGTATAAACAATTGAAATAACTGTGTATTATGGTGCAATGTCAGAATTAACAAATAACTTTAACAAACAAATTGACTATAAACAAACATAAAACTTGACACTGGCAGAATTGACATTATTATGTCACATGCCATTAACAAAGAAGAAGTAGAGGATTTAATAGTATATGAATTATATGGTAAAATGTTAGTGGACAACACCATCTGCCCCCAAACTAAACAAAGCTTGTACTATGGAAACCAGAGAACTGATAGAATACTTATAATATTTCTAAATACATACATAGGATACTTTGTATGAACATAGACAATGCATACACAATTAATGTTTGTCCAGAAAATCAAACCAATAACCTAGAACGCAGAAGGCAGTTACTACCAACTGTGATGTCCTGTCAGGCCAGTCATTATTTCACCGCCCTACTTTGCCTGCATGAATATGACAGGAGAACTGATGACGCTATCGGACCTTAGCTCACAAAGACAAACGATATTATTTTCTATGCAGCGGTCGATGAACAGGAGCAGCGTATGGCATAGATACGTCTAGGAGCATAGATACGTTTCAAACTTATCCTTATGATTCAGTTGAATGAAAACTTACTTTTACTTACTTTAAACTCTAGACTCTACTTTAAACTTCGCTTTGTCCGTCTGTCTGTCCGACCTTAATTAGAGCTGTAGCAGCCTGTTAGTGTTATCGCAATGAAAATTTTATGATACGAAATTTTTCCAAATATTGGCTCCTACAAAGTTACTGGCCTTGGCAAAGTTTTACTGTCAGCTCAGTTGGCTCTGCTTTTTGCGTGATTCTGTCATTCAGTGACTGCCTTATTCCTGTCATCACTATTATAATAAATATTAATGAGTAAATTAGAAAAATGCTGAAAGACATGTGATTTATTTAAAAAACTTAACCATAAACATCGACACGATCTGTTTTGGTGCAGTTTATTTATTCGCCGCTTTGTTTACGATAGATAAGTACTCTTACAAGTACTCTGTCCTTTAGCCGTCGGCCGCGCTAATATACAGCGCAAAAACAGCGAAATTCAAACAGCTTTGGGGTTATTTACGAAAATGTGAATATTTTCGACAGACCACAAAGTAGGTCTGCTATTGCACAGCAAAGCTACTTTTTATTTTAAACCTCGGCATAGAAAAATCGTTCGGAGTGTCAGTGGCTCTCGAGTCATAGTGGGTGTTTATGTGTGCGATTATGGAAGTCTAAAACATTTCAGTTGATGTTGGTTCTGTTATTTTGTGTCTAATTAAAATTTAGTCAAATACGAAAGATCTGTGGCGCAGTGGGCTTAGGTCCGGCTGAGACGCAAAAGGTTGCGGGTTCGATTCCCGCCGCAGGACAAATTTTTGTATGATCTGCAAGTATTTTTCTCGGGTCTTGATGTTTCTATGTATAATATGTATGTATTTACAAAAAAAAAGTATATAAGTAGTATATCAGTCATGTGGTGCCCATAACACAAGCTCTGCTTACTTTGGGTCCAGATGATGCTGTGTGGAATGTCCGATATTATTATTATTATTATTATTATTATCTATTATGATTACAGCAAAGTACAAATGACAGTTTAAAAAGAAGTTGAAATTGATATTTTGTTTCCTTATTGAATTGAAGATTTCCCTAAGATTTCCCGAAAAAATAAGCTAGTCAATAAATCACATGTCAATTTAATAAAATTAAGAAGTGTCATTTAAAAATGTCACTCTTATTTAGACTTTAGTCCGAACAAAATAAGATAGTTCGTATTTTACGAAATTTTAGTTAAATTTTAGTTTTATTTAAAGTTAGTCCAGCGATACAGCGTTCAGGGCCTAGAATAATAGTATTAATATGGTTTTCTTTCAACTACGTAGTAATGTTATCATTAATCACTACAAAACCGATCACAAAGGACGTATTTTTTGCTTAGAACCAAAGTGCAGTAATGTTATATGAAATCTCATTATTGCACTGCTTTTTACTTATTATTTAGATATATTAGATGTGGTCAATCCACAGAGGTTTAATATCTCCCATTACGTTTAATATAAAATGTTTGCATTCGATCAAAAAGATACTGGCTGATAATAAAAATCGGCTGAATAAAACCGACTTGGTGAAAAAAATAACAAATGGCGCGCATTTTGTACCATTGTAAAACTTTGATCCTTCATATTTTTAGTTTGAGTAGGTATATTTTATAACAGTAGGTAGATTGGTAGTTGAAAGAAAAGTAAAATACGCACCTTGCTAAGGAGAGTAATTAATGCACTCGTGTTAATTCAGTGCCCTCGCTTGCGCTCGGGCACCAACATAACACTCGTGCATTAATAAATCACTTTGCGCTCGGTGCAACAATCTACTATTATTATCATCTGTCACTGCTGTTGCGTTTCTAAACTAAAGCTAACTGAAATTGTTCCTGTCCTATTCTAACTACACTATAAACTACACTACACTGAAAGAGACCGCGTTATTCTGTATTTCAGTTAGTTTTAGGAAACGCAACAACAGAATGACTAAGAATATCATAAAATATATATTGTGTTAACACACGACTAATAGATATTGTATCGCAACTACAAAATATTTGGCATAAAATCGCTTATTTGCTAAAGTGGCACAAAAAACTCGGGTCACACGTGTTTTATTAATATAATTACAGCGCAGACATCCCGCCATTGTTATACTTGTAGGTACAACATGCTAAACGACCTTATGTGTTTAAAAGCTATGCTAATTTATAGTATATCTTTAATTCATACAACATCAACTAATTTGGTTTGCACCAATTGGGTCACTTGTGTAAATATTTTATAAAAACATAGAAGGTATATTTGAGTAGGTATTTATTGCATAAAAATACACAGAAGACAGTTATTAAATTGTTAATTTTGATAAATATTATCAGTATCGGCTCTTTGATACTTATAGCTACCGATTAAAGTTGCGGTCAGATAAATCCGGTGCTCAAGGCCGTTCGTCGTGGCATTCTTTTTGATAACTAGGTAAGTTATTTTAAGAAGATGTCTTCTACACGCATTTTTAATTAATAAAGATATTAAAAGCTAAAGAGAAATAAAGTCGAGATGCGGTCAGTCTAGAGCAATTAAAAACCACCTTTAATAGAGACTTAGGTATAATAGTAAAATTTCGGGGAAATAGTTATAAATACATTATTAACGAACATCGTAATCGTGCTATTCGTATAATAGTGCGGATATTTTTATGACAGAGCCATGCAAATACCACTTTGAAAATCTTAAGGGGAAAAAGGAATGTGAGGTTAAATACAAGAAGAAATGACTTCGAACCACTATTGTGCACTAGGCTGATTTCTTTTTTCTCTGTTCTTTTTTTAGTTATGATAATGATCAGCCAGACTGTGAAAAATCTTGGTATTATCATGGATAATAAGCTATCTTGGCAACCATGGATCAACGAAATCAGTAGGAAAATGTTTGCATCATCTGCGTCTTTACGCAGGCTCCGTAATGTCCCACCGACAGCTACCAAAGTTATGCTTGCACAATCCCTTCTCCATCCGATAAGACTACGAGGACACCAGATATCTTGATATCTCCGAAGTTTTACTAAATAAACTTGAGCGCCTTCAAAATCTCTGTATTCGGTTCATATTTGGCTTGCGCAAGTATGACCATGTTTCCGAATTTCGCATGAAGCTCAAGTGGCTCCCTATTCGTTTTCGCCGGAATGCTCATACCTTGTCTTTTCTATACAATATCCTTTTTCTGTCTTCCTCTCCCTGTTATCTAAAGGAACGTTTTGTTTTCCTGCATCAGGCAAACGATCGTATTCTGCGCTCTTCTGACACTCTTCAGCTCTTTACTCCTGTCCATAGTTCAGCTATGTATGGTGAATCCTTCACTGTTCAAGCCGTACGCTTATGGAACTCCTTACCTGCATCTATCCGCGCATCCAAATCTATCCATATCTTTAAAAACAAAGTTCATGATCATTATCTGTCCATGTCTGGAATCTGCTAACTGGTTGATATCATTTATCACTACTTATGATTATTATTATTGTTTATAGAAAGTTGTTTGTATGTGTTAATAATTATTGTGTAAGTATATCGATTAGCATCATTACGACTGTATTTTGTATTTTATATGTTTTGTATTAGTTTATTAAGTAACTTTTTGTACACCGCCGTCGTTCTGTTTTTGTTTATCCTGTCCATACAAAGGTTGCCTGGAAGAGATCGCTTTTAGCGATAAGGCCGCCCATTGTACAATTTTATTTCTATTATTTCTCCTGTGTTCTTTTTGTGTACAATAAAGTGTTAATCTATCTATCTATCTATCTATAAGTGGCTAGTACTCGTATATAAATGATTAAGTACTTACGGAATTATTATTCTCTTTTATTACATATTTATACTATACTAGATGTTGCTCGCAACTTCGTTCGCATTTTTTTTAAAGGAACTATAGCTTATATCCTTCCCCAGGATGCAATGTATCTCCTTGCTAAATGTTATTGATATGTTTCAAACCAATCACACCCAACACCCATTAAAAAGCACACCCAACACCCTTTCACTCCTTTATGAGAGTTATATTGAAAAACCCTGAAACACGGATCCATTTATTTTGCATTTTAAGTATCCAAACTAAGTTTCTAAGAAATCACACCACCTGTTAAAAAGTTCCCATACAAACTTTGACACCCCATTTTACCTCTTTGTTAGGGTTATTTTGAACAATCCTGAAACACGTATCCATTTATTTTGCATTTTATTTATTTGTATCAAGTTTCAAGCAAATCGCACCACGCGTTAAAAAGTTTCATACATTAGTTTTCACCCCTTTTCACCCTCTTAGTGGTTGAGTTTCAAAAAATCCCGCCTTAGTAGATAGTTTTGCTGTCAAAGGAAGCTACATTCCGAATTTCAGCTTTCTAGCTTCAACGGTTTCGGCTCGGCGATGATGAATCACTCAGTCAGACAGTCAGGTTAAGCTCTTTTATAGGTGAAGATGATTATTAGTTATTTTTAGTGAGATCATTCAAACGATTGTAATTCTTTTTATGAAGTAAAAATTTGATTTGATTTTAATAAAATAAATAAATAATACACATTGGTCGACAATGCAATACAACGTCAGTAAACTACTAACTCAGCATTGTTTGTATTATGGTAACCAGATGGCTTATAAAATACTTACCTATATAATTTTAATTACATACTTATGCTACTTTAAAATAAATAAATAATGCCGGGTATTTCACACAGCATCATCTGGCCCCAAAGTAAGCAGAGCTTGTGTTATGGGTACCACATGCCTGATATACTACTTATATACTTTTGTGAATACATACATATTATACATAGATACACCCAGACCCGAAACAATACCGCAGCGGGAATCGAAACCGCAACCTGCTGCGTATCTGCCGGCTCTTGGCCCACTGCACCTCAGAGGTCGTATTTATAACACCCAGATACAGAACTATGTTCAACACACAAATGTTTGTTGTGAAAGGGAAACGAAACAAAGGTTTAACCATGATACAAAAGTTTATTATGCATGTGTTGTATGTATCTTTTTCAGTCAACAGCACACTATAAATTTCAATAAACTATCTGGGACAGAGAAGTATTTTCGCATATTCAGGGTAATCCTTACACTATGGAAGATAACCAGCAGCATACTATTGGTGCATAATAGCTCATTATTTCCCGTGGTTTGAGATAATGCGCGTGCCTACGCGTAGATAGCTAAAAGCAAACTTAAAAGAGCAAGCTACATTATGTAGAGTTTATAATTTACATAAATATTTTTTAATGTTTTTTACTTCGGACTAGAACAGTATCTAAATAAAATCGGAAATTGAAACCATGTTTTAGTCCACTCCTTGATCCTAGACCATTCCTTACCGATGACATATCTCAAAAATTCCAAATGTACGAATAAAAACAAGTTGGAACTAAAAACCTTCGTCATTTGTTTTTGTTTCTAGCCCGAGACGGGCGGCCGAACCTAATGGGAACTCAATCTACTATACTTAGCACGAGTAGGTAGGTTCTCATATGCTTGTCTGGCTCCCGAGAGTTGTTTTGAAGGCTTTATTTTTGCACAAACACCATTATCTCTAAGATTTGAAGTTCTTAAACACTATAATGAATTAATGAACGTCTATACTTAACTCTTTATCTAAGTTTTGTTTTGGAATACGGTCCTTACTAAAGTCGTT
Organism: Lampropteryx suffumata; assembly: GCA_948098915.1. Classification (NCBI taxonomy): domain Eukaryota; kingdom Metazoa; phylum Arthropoda; class Insecta; order Lepidoptera; family Geometridae; genus Lampropteryx; species Lampropteryx suffumata. The sequence continues at coordinate 28,111,119 of OX402544.1, forward strand.
TAAGCTTCATTAACAAAAGTTAATCACTCTAAAATCATTAAAACAACCGCCAATCATTCCTCCCATTATCCTAGACCATTTAAATGTCATAGTCAACGTCAAAAGATACATTGTTCAATACATACTAGGTGAATTAAGGTGCCTTTTTATTCTAACTCAAGCCCGAGAAGAACTAGCAATAAACTCGTCTTGGTCCAAGGGCTTTTTTACATGATCATTCTTTATAACTACCTTAACTACGAATTACTAATACAAGAGAGTTTATATATTTCAAGTTTGTCGGTTAACTGTCTGAGGGCAGAGCGACATGAGGCCATGCATTCTTATCAATAATATAGTCATTTATATTATAATAAACTCACTTCATAAGAATACCTTTTATGTATGCTTTAAATTTCTTAATAGGTAGTTTAGTAGCATTTTCATTTTATTATAGAAGCGCACCGCCACCGCAGTCTTCCTATATGAAATCTCAAAAATTTACGAGTAAGACAGTAGGACTTCAGACTTTCTTTCGTTCATTATCAGTCAAGTTCTACATAAACGGCCAACTTTACAAGTTGTACCACTTAATCGACATTTTCGAGTAGCCATTTATGTGAAAAGCGCTCGTGGCTCCCTCTTAAACTGGATCGCAGAATAATAACGAGTATAGGGAGATGTCTGCGCTCAACTCCCGTGTTGATAAAACCTCCTTTCTATTAAAGAACACTTTTATTACTATTACTCTGTACTATACACTCATTATAAACTAATAAGAATAACATGACAATAATTACGTTTTAACAACTAAAAAGAAAACCGACTTTATTGAATGAAATTTGAGCCATACATATATTTAGTAGAAAGTAAATGTATTTAGTATATATATAATATGGGTAGGCCAAATAAACGCACTGCTACAATGAAATAGCGAGGTATCGAAGTACATGAAAACATCATCGATGTATACAATTTTTAGATTTTCGTTGATTTTTCAGCTCTAAAATGACTAAAACTGCAGAAAATCCAAGGAAAATCAATTAAATAAAACAACAATATGAGGATTTTAACTTATTTTAAAACATTAAAATAACTATGGGTTTGTATCCTTACACTTTGGTGTAATAAAATAAGATCGTTCATATTTAATGAAATATGAGATAAAATGGCATAACAGAATCACCAGCACTTTCAGCTAGAAAATAATTTACGGAAGTGTGTAACAGGAAGCCGGGAAAGCGCGCACAATTAATTAGAATTGATTGAATTTATCGATTTTGTCATTTCATAACTTTCAAAATCGACTTCTAGTTCGTATATGAATCAACTGATTCAGTCAACTCTAGTAACTGAGTTAAAAGATCGTTCATAGGGCTCCGTTAAGGCATTACCTTAACTTATATTATCTTATATTTATCTAAATTTAGACAAAATATTAATAAAACCAGTTAAAGTACTTAGAAAATACTTAGGCAGGTTCATTTTAGCTAAATAAACTGTATGGACGGTGTGGTGGCGACACCTTCGTCAGTCGCGTTTCGAACCCTATCGAAACAATAGCAAAACAATGAAAGCGTTTAGCACGCACTGCGGATAAATCCGTGATTCGCTTTTCTATGGAACATGGAATCTGATGTAAGCGCACGCACTAGCGGAAACTTCCGCAATTCCCTGCTGGCAGGTATGCAAATTCATCACGGCTTAAATCGCGCCGAAAAAATCCGCAGTTGGTGCTTTTAACTGTAGCAAAAATACTGTAAATTGCAGGACAAAACGGAAAACCGCAAGTGATGGGAAATGCGCTAGTGCTACCAAGAATTCGCCAGACGTGATATTTTTTTTGCGCAAATATTCGCTATTAATACCATCCTCTAGGCGTGGCCTATCAGATTATTAATGGCGAATATTTTCGGATCCACTTGCTCTGATTATTTTGATTAAGTTTCACCCGACGCCGATTAACGCCGATGTAACTCGGTTAATATTTATGGCCTTATGGATATACACCTGATAAGTAAACCTCCGCTTTTTTTGCTGTAAAGCTTGTCCTCTCTGTTGTTATTCGCTAACTTACAAATGTTTCCAATGAATTAGGGATATTTTATAATAAATAATATTTCATTCGATACCATATTATTAATGAGATGTTTCTGTAAATAAAATGTAACATCCCATGTGAATACACAAATATATGAATATATAACATAACAAACGAAAATAAAACGTAAATTAAAAATGCTTACAAAATCAAACTAAAAGCATTTTAACAAAGCAGGCGGAGAAACTTACACAGAAATCACGGCTTATACTTCTTGAAAAATTATGACGTTAATTTTGTATGCGGGGTGTCACAACCCGGATCGGGGACTAATTGGGGGACGAACACTTGGCTCCTTAGTATTCAGTTCAGCCGGCGGGCTCAACCATCAATCTCAATATGAGGCTCTGACGGAAAACCGAGGCACGGACAAGAAACCCCTCTTAGCGAGGCCGAGGCGGTTTGTTAACATCGCGGGATGACCGCGACACTATGATCGATTCCTTCCCATCTCGCCGATAAACTCACTAGAAAAGCCCCCCCCGATACGTACTTCCTTCCTCTATGTGACTTCAGTACCCTGAGCTTGACGATATTCAAACTTTCTACTGAGAAAAAACTTCTTAGGGTACGATATTTTAAAACACTAATATTTTTTTTCTATTTTACACGTGATATTTACATATATCTATAAAGTAGCCTATGTCCGTTCCCAAGAAACAATCTTTCTCCTTTCCAAATTTGATCAAGATTCGTTAAGGCGTTTAGTCGTGAAAAATTGAGAGACAGGCAGAGACTCTTTCAAATGTATATAATACTAGGTGCTGCCGGCGGCTTTACATGGAACGTACATAAAAAGTAGATCCGCAAAAACTTTACTCCGTAATTCTAACTATGATTCGTAATTCTGTCTCCGTAGTTCATCAAAATTCCGGTAAGACCATGAAAAAGTATCAAAAAAACGAACAAACATGCAGGCAGACAGATATACAGAGATACTTTCAAGTGTATAATATTAGTATGGATAAGTATAGATCAACGCGGCGGAGAAGTCGCAGTCAATAGCTAGTTAATGTTAAGTCTTTAGTAGTCGATAGTAATGTTAGAATAATTAATATTGATTTAGGGCTAACACGACATACGTAAACCTACCATTCTTGAGTGCACTGTATTTTTAAAGCTGATCAATATTGCGGATACATAATAACCTCAATATTGATCAACTCAGGGTTACATCAGTGTTTAATTTGGTTAACAAATTCACACGTCAAGCAACACATTACGGAAACTGCTCGGCTATTCGCCACATGTAATAACAATCTATAAACATAATCCTCAAGTGGAAACACATGTAGATGCATAATTTGAAGTGCAATGTGGGATACTAATAGCTCTGAAGCTCTCGCGTAATAGCTCTATAGCTCGCTTTAATACTTCCAGTATTCTCGCAGATACTACTTCTTTTCCTATAATCGCATCTTGATGACAATTTCGTCATTTATCTATTCTATAAATCATCGTAGAATGGCCGTCTAGAATTTCCTTAGGTTTCTTGTCGTACAAACCCCAATGCGACCAAACACACTCATAATCCAATTGTCCAAGACATGTGCTAAGGATTCTCAATTTACCAAATTGTTATTTACCACCGTCGCCGATTTGTACGGAGTGATGACTTTTTGGTTCTGAAGAAAATAAACCTCGTTCAACCAATGCGAAAAAGAGAACTATCGAGTTCTAGTTTTAGTAGCATAAGCACACCACTGAAATAAAGGAAACAGGTGGCCTGCACATATCTCAATATTACAATTAAGCTTAATCACTGGTGAAGTATCAATTAAATGCACTAGTTGACCTGCATTCAAATCTGTGAAATGGGACATAATCCGTCCTTTGTTAATTGTACAATAGAGTGCTGTCCGGTGCACATCATAAGGGTTTCATGGATTAGGTGGACTTGGAAAGTCCTAAATAGGCAGGTAGGAAAGTATAGTACATTAATATACAAAATAAATTTATAAATATCGGTAAAGTTCTCACATCTTAATTTTCTTCAAATCTATAGTTGTAGTAGTTAAAAGAAAAAGTCAGAAACCGAAAAAGTTGTGTACTCGATGAGAACGTGTAAGAAATAGTCACAGAGAGCCTAAACCGTTGTGCGGTTTTTCTTCTTTGTAGAAGTTTTTTGGCGTGCTATAATTGCTAAAATTGTGGTCCAATCTCATGAAATACGAGTGAAACCTTTCCTCTGTAATATCTAATAGCGCGCCATACATGAATTCATGTGGTAATGGGACGACGCCGGCCGTGTCGGCACCGCTGATCCCGCTCGACTATTGACACGGATAACATAATACTACTCCGAGGAAATGTCTCACTCTTGAAAACTCGTGAAGAAGTGAGCACGTACTTACATTACTTAAATGTGTATGCTACAACGCAACGGCGTTAAAACTGAAAATGTATTTAAATATAATATATATAAATATAAATGTATGTAAATATAACCGTTTCATCAGGCGCCTCGCACATCAATTTTTTTATATTATGAGAAATAGTAGAGTTGAATATGAGAGTAGAGTATAGAGTACATAAAAAGTAGTCTATGTCTGTTCCTAAGATACAATCTATATCCATACCAAATTTTATTAACGCAAAAAAAAGTTCTGTTCTGATCCGATCGCTAGCTGCGCGCGGCCAGCTAAAAACTAGCTGGCCGCGCGCAGCTTCGCCCGCGTTGAAGATTTTTTCCGGGACGAACCAACTTACCAGGGATAAAAAGTAGCCTATGTCACCCGGGGATAGTGTAGCTTCCCAACGGTAAAATATTTTTTCAAATCGGTCCAGTAGTTTTGAAGCGTATTCAATACAAACAAACAAACGATCAAATTTTTCCTCTTTATAATATTATAGTATAGATTCATTGAAATCGGTCCCGCTGGAGTCTATAGAGAACATAATAGAACAAATAAACACACATCTCCTTTTATATATATATGTAAAAGGCGATTTGCAATTAATACGAATTTCAATTATCAAGAAACACCAGAAAAATATTGGTGATTAAACCTTATTGGGATTAAGGAGATCTAGGAGGAGCAAGGAGCAAGTATAATTATTTTTCCAGCAGAAAAGCTTCATTTTCAAGAAGCCGATGTACTTGTTTACAGTGACGTACGCGTACTATTGTTATTCATAGTCCATGATCTCGGATTTGAAACGATGTTGCAATACTTTTACCCGACCGAGGTTCCTTCAAAGAAGGGCTTGAGTTTTCTTTCATAATTGTACTATGTATTGCTTGTATAATGTATTAAAGTGTTTTATACACAGCATTGGAACTAGCTGAGCTAGCAGAGCTGAGTGACAATTTAAGGGGCACTTAACTTTAATACTTTTTAATGTATGCATACCTCAACACTTTATGTACCTTTCCTTAATTTTTTTAGTTTTAGTTTTATATATATTATCAATTTTATCTGTAACTTATAACCAATACCTTAATTAAATGTCTGTACAAATAAATGTTATAACTGCAGGGTAGTGCCCCTATTTGCCGAAATACAAGTTTTGAACTTAGTCTAATAATTAGGGCTAGTATTGTACATATTCTTGAAGAAATAAATTTCGTTTCAAATTTCATTACAAATCGGCTTTAGTGTCAGACGATCTTCTTGTTCGTAAGAGTACAACGAGTACATTATACATACTTTTATCATAAAATTGACTCTGCATCCTATAATGACATAATTAGACGTTAGCGTGGTGTTGAAGTATATTTTATCCTTGTCATTCTAATGTCAATATGTCAAATATGTCAAAAATAACCAATAGTGCAACATATCTTAACAATACTTTATGTCAATGTGATAAGATATATATAAAATCAACGCTTATTTCAGAAATGTACAGAATAGTATACAATAATATGTAATACACGTGAAACAGTTGAGTTTAAAACGATCTATAGAGAGCTCAACTGCTTCAGATCACTCCCGGAGGACAATGTTCCCAAGATACTGGCGGCATTGCCACGTTGGATGACAATGCAGATACTCTGAGCCAGATAGGAGCCAGCTCTTGGGTCTCGCAATGTATCTACCAGACGCCGTGAAATCATTTTGAAATTGCCCCACGTGCCCAGGGTCTCGACTCCTAAAAGGCTCAAATATATAGGCCTTATCCGAACCGGCATATTTGCGCCTTCTGAGGTCCTCGGCACATTCAGCCGCCGCACCAGCTCTTTCTTAGTATATACTCAAAAGCTTATACTTAATAGTACTCGTTTGCGAGCGTTCGATGCAGTGAGTTACGTAAACGCATTATGCACAATATTGATTGTGTGTGTTCCCAAGATACTGGCGGCATTGCCACGTTGGATGACAATGCAGATACTCTGAGCCAGATAGGAGCCAGCTCTTGGGTCTCGCAATGTATCTACCAGACGCCGTGAAATCATTTTGAAATTGCCCCACGTGCCCAGGGTCTCGACTCCTAAAAGGATCAAATATATAGGCCTTATCCGAACCGGCATATTTGCGCCTTCTGAGGTCCTCGGCACATTCAGCCGCCGCACCAGCTCTTTCTTAGTATATACTCAAAAGCTTATACTTAATAGTACTCGTTTGCGAGCGTTCGATGCAGTGAGTTACGTAAACGCATTATGCACAATATTGATTGTGAATTAGGTTGAATTAGCAGTAAGTAATTTGACAATAATAATGCATCGTTAGTTACATTACACATGGGATGTCTGATGAACAAATGGATAGGGAAAACAACTTCTCACGTCTGTAATGCTCAGTAATTACCTCCTCAGATCCTTAGTTACTTAGTTTACGGGGTAGTCAGAGGCACGTCTGTTCATTATATTTGGCACATGCCTACGCTTTGCACATCTCCTAGTATCCCGTTGACAGGTTGCAAGCCCATTGCCGCCTAAAGTAATACTAGCCGATGACAGACACCTCCGACGACGAGGCTGATGACACGCACAAATTATAAGGGAACAATTATTGTGCACGACCAGACTTTTTAACCCACGATATTAAATATGATTTTTACCCTAAAATGTTCAAATGAGTTTTCCAACTTCGATGTCAAAGTCGAAAAAGTTGAATCGTCCTACATGCAGTGAATCACATACGCCAAGTTGGAGAAGAATCAGTCGATAAACTAATCTTGGTCCTAGCTTTTTTATGTCCGTCTATAATAAATAATAATAATAAAGAAATAATCCTAGATATTTCACACAGCATCATTTGGCCCCAAAGTAAGCAGAGCTTGTGGTATGGGATTTACGTGACTGATACACTACTTAAATATATTTTTTTTGTAAATACATACATATTATACATAGAAACGCCCAGACCCGAGACAAATACTAGCAGATCATACAAACATTTGTCCCGCGGCGGGAATCGAAACCGCAACCTTCTCCGTTTCAGCCAGATCTTAGCCAAATATTATATTATATAAAATATTTCCACAGTTATGCGAAAATCTTTGCTTCACTTTTGAAACCAAAATACATTTACCTACCACGTAAATAATAAAGTGTGCGAAAAAGAGAAAGCGGTAAGTTTTGGTCAGAAAATGCATCGACCTGACGCCTGCCGTCTATTATTACGTGGGAGTAGGTACAGTCTGTTTTACTGTTAACGTTTTTTAATGTCTTTGTAAAACAAATTTGAAACAAAATATGCTTATGTTATATATTTCTTTCTGTACATAAATTTAATTTCATGTGAAAAATTCCGTCTAGCTGTTTTTTTACCGCTTCAAAGCTGAACGGACCTTGATGAAATTTGATACGGAGATAGATAGATAGATTTTTGAGGACAAACATTTTTATGTAAGTATCACGCCTGCGTCACATAATATCAAATACAGATGAAACAGTTCTGTTTAACAGTTTATTTTATTTATTATTATTTATTTCTTTGTTGTAACAGTTGCAGAACTGTAAAGCTGTTTTGAATGTTTTGAAATGTATACATTCCAGTGCAGACGACTGTACCTGGGAAGAGGATTACTCAGAAATGTACAAAATAGACAATAAACATTTCTTTCAGAAAAACACCTTATTAGAATAATCATTAATTTTCAGGGTTATTCATAAACTGAGGCCAATTACGTATCTGGCGGAGAAAAACCATTATCAATTTAATTCCTAAAAACTCAAAACTGAACGATCTAGATTTTTGCAAATTAATAAACATCAAAAAATAACCGATTGGTGTACATATTTCAAAAGCGAAAATATCTTTTAGCAGAAAGTGTCCTCAACAGTACCCACATTATAGCATTGTCCCCTATAAATAGGTATAAGTTGTTTGGAACACTCAAAGGGATCGCGAGCATCGCTAACAAAGGCAGTCAATGGAGGAAGGTATCATACTTTTGCGCTGGAGTGGCAGCCTTTCCTTACATACATTTCATGAGCTATTTAATCCGACCCCAGCAGCCATTTGAAAGTATAAGAGATGTTAATACCACAAAACAATAAGTTAAAAAATGTATAAATTTGTAGCTCAACAATTATTGTATATGTTTATAATAATATGTATAATAATAATCATAAATATTTATGGACATAAATTAAAAATACTTTGCAGTTTTATTAAGTCTTCTGTGCTAGCATTTTTATAATCTTTGCACGAATAAATTATATATCATCTTTGAATTCCTGGGTGATTTTTTCTAAACCTTCCTCATGTAACACTCCGCCAGTTGGTGAAAATCGTAGAAAATCCGTTCGTTCGGTAGTTTTTGAGTTTATCGCGCTCAGATAGACAGATAGATGCGGCGGGGGACTTTGTTTTTATAATATGTACATATACAACATCCTTTGTTAAAGAAGTCTTGAATTAACGAACCTCTTCCAATTTAGTTATTATATTTTTTATTTATTAGTTATATTTATTTTAACACCAATTCAGACCTTAACGGAAACAAACTAAAGTCGTTCGAGTTTTACAAAGTTTTAGTTAGTATGGTGAAAAACAGAATCAAAGCTATTTTTTATATTCTTTCACCACCTTTTAATGATCACTAAACAACCAATAAAATCATACGATATTTACACAAAGTATTTTATAAATTAATCGGCTATGACACAATAAAATGATCGCTGTCACACTGCCGGCTTCTTCATACAGTTTGCGTCTAGTTCAGTGTTGTTCAGTGTAGGTACCTACTGTATTTGTCTGAGTATCCACTAGAATTTGTGAATCTTTGTAATGACATGACGTTGTTATTACGTACCTGGATCTATTTCTTTACAAATGTAGGAATGTGGTATTCATGTAAGTATATAAAATACAAAACGTTGCTATAATGTGTACGAGCTCCACAATTATAATATGAAATATACAAAACACGAACCGAATTTTAGATTTAAAACTATTTTATACAATACTAGCTTCTGCCCGCGGTTTCGCACGCCGTTCCTATGTTCTATTGATCCGATCGCTACCAAACTTCACAGGATCACCCGCTAGGCCAATCTGAATATTTTCTAAAAGAATCATCGAATTCGGTCCAGCTGTTTCAGAATCTATAGGAAACATACATACATTGCCTTTTATAGGTATATATAAGATGACTCAAAATATTTCTTGTTTAAATAGGTGTATTTGGGTGCGGATTGGGAAGAAACTCGTTTTGGTCCTAGCTCTTTTTTGTAGGGTCCTTATCTACGAATAGTAATAACCTATGTGACATTGAAAATGAAATGAAAAATGAAATATGCTCAGCTCATAACAGGATCCAAAGGCTCGTTCAACTCAAATCTCTAGTTGCTGGTAGTCAGAGGTAAGTACGTAACTGATAATTACAGTTTTCTGTTATATATAGTAATGATTAATATTTTTTTTTGAACTCTGACTAATTTAAGCTCCACTCAAACCAAAGGCTGTCTAGAAATAATCGCTTCCTAAGCGATAAGACTGTCTAACAGTTCAATGGTTTTTTAACTAGTTCTACCGTGAACGGTATGGATTTTCATTCAAGTTCGAGCGCATTTTATTTTATCGCAGTGGTAGTGTTAACACCAGCCGAAGGTTGAACACCAGCAACTATAATTTCTTCTGTGGCACTAGGGTGCACTGGGCTGGGGGGGTTGGTTAGTATGACGAGCTCTTTGTTCCAAAGTGTCAAAAACTCAAGTGCGCATTTAAGGTGCCCGGAGCAAACGTCAAAAATCTTTTGAAGTGAAAACTTCTTTAGCATCGTTGTGATTTGAAAGTCGATGAAACGAAAAAGCGACAGTAAAATGAGACAGGCACATAAATTCATAAGATTTAACGTGGGAGAAAATGAGATAGGTAGTATTTCACAGTGTTTCTTATATTCTTATTCGTCTCATTATCTGGAAGCCAAAACTTTGAAGGTTTCATTTCTACCACGTGTGAATTGCACACATGTTTTTTTTCAGTTCTCTGATGACTTTCTAATAAAATAAATAAATAAATCAAAATATATTATTGGGCTCAACACCAAAATTAAGCCCCAAATCAACTTGTTCTATGGCTATCAGATGACTGATGGAATATTTATATACATGTAAATACTTACTTAATTATGGTAGGTACCTACTATCTAACAACCGAACAAACAAACATATTCATCACAAATATATATGTATATATAAAAAACGTTATTCTAGGCAAAATTAGTAACATTGTATACTAGGTGTCAGTCAGAACACTAAAGCTATTCTAAAATTTTTATAAAAAGTTAGTTTATAAAAACAAGTAAGTATTCAGTTATTTTTTTTATTTTTGTTTAATTGTTTTATACTTTGTCAATCGAAATCCATACAACTTTTAATAAATAACTAAAATGCCTCTGTCTGCATGTTTGTTTTTGGTAATTGGATAGATTGTATGAAGCTGAAGCTAGTTATTATCAAAAGCACAGATTTTACACCTTGGAAAGTATTTGCTATCGACGTTTGCTCCGGGATATTCTTGGTTCAAACTGACAAATACTCAGCACGCATTAGGGATTCTCTCAAAGGATTTGTAATGTTCTCCTGAGCGTCTGATCGTAATGAGTGCCAGAGCAGTGAGCAGGTATCTGTAGAGGCGCGGTGGATGGCATTATGCAGCAAGAAACAGTTGATATTATTACTCTGTTTATTTGTTTAAAGTCAGCATACTTTTATTCAATAAACATGAGCCTTGTTGAATCTTACAGACTAGGTGAATTTTAATATTACTCGTTCAAAACATTAAAAATAAAAATAAATCCAAAAAAGAACATCCCTATATATATAAATCTTGTGTCACAGTTTTCGTGTTTATACTCCTCCGAAACGGCTTGGCCGATTTTGAAATCTTGATGATCTTGATCGATGATGAAATTTTATATATATATTCAGTAGGTCTGAGAATAGGTTTATAACAAATTTTTATACCATAGGCATTAGAAAAAACTGTGTTTCAGAAAGGTGATTATGGAACGCTTGATACATATTGATTATTATCTTATTAGCTAGATTATAAATGTCTATCAGTTTCGATAAGCAATAGGCATTATTTCACGGATTGTTATTACGTACGTTCGGTTTCTATCTCAGTTTCTATTCATATGCCAGTGTGTGCTGAAAAGTTAATCACTTGTTTAAAGTTGTAAAATCCCTTTTGGTAAGATAGTCTCTTTAGTGCTTTAACGCAGTATTCGAGTTGAGAGCCGTGTAAGGCCGTAAGTTTTTAAATTAATTTCTAAAGCTTTTGTCTGAATTATCCTGAAGTATTTATTCACAAAAAATTAGGAATGCAACTGAACAAACAAAAAATATTTTCGCATGTTGACATCAAAAGCATTTTATTGAAACCGACAACCCGTAGTGTTTACTATCGGAACAAAAGCAACATATTTATTTCCTACATAAAATCCAGCTATATTTAATTCCAACTGGTCCCAACGAATTGCTTGTCCTCTTGAATAATATTTTTAAGGTAACTGATAAATTTAATTTTGTGATGCGGCGAGCTTACATTGTTTACAAACTGTCTTAATGAATGAGGTATAGTTTTTTATCTGCATTCGCCGACGAACAAAATATTGTTTACTAGCGACCCGCCTCGACTTCGCACGGTAACGATTTAGAGTTGAAATTATATCGTTAAACATACAACATCTGTTATCGAGACAACTGTGATCATCATATCAGCCTGTATGAAGTCCACTGCTGAACATAGGCCCAATAGATTTCCAGCAAGAACGATTTTGAGCCCTCTCCGTCCACCGACTTTCTGCGATCTTTACAATGTCGTCAGTCCATCGGGTGGGTCGTCCTACGCTTCGTTTTCCTGTCTTTAGTCGCCATTCGAGAACTTTTACTCCCCAACGGTTATCAGTTCTGCGAGCTATGGCCTGCCCATTGCCACTTCAACTTGCAAATTTTGAATGCTATGTCGGTGACTTTGGTTCTTCTACGGATTTTCTCGTGACTGTAATATTTAGTTCTATATAGTTTCGCGAACTTTTTTGTGGTTAATGATGAGTAATATAAACATGGTAGTATTTACATTATATTATGTATTATCTATAGTTTTCGCAGCAGACGCGAAATAATTACTTTTATTGGCAATTTTTTGATACCTTGGGTTATATTATTGAAATGTTCGTAGGCATCGCCAATTTTTTTAATATAAAATACAGCCCATGTTACTTGTTAAAATGTAGCTTTACATAGTAAATATAAAATACCATGTGACATACTTTTAACAATGTATAAAGCCCTGGTAGAAAGCATATTCTCAAATGGTTTAAGTAGCTATGGTCGTACGTATAAAACTGATCTGTATCGGATATTCTGTATTCAGCACAGACAAATTAAAATAATAGTGAATACAAAAAATAAAATTAATTCTCGGAGGATCTCATGACACTCTTTAAGAATTGTGGAATTTTACTAATATACCAAGTTAAACTTAATTTGCTCGTAGAACAATTCAGAATATTCACTAGAAGCATAAAACATAAAAAATTGCAAATACCTAAATTTTAAAATGAATACTTATGGCAAAAACAAAAAACATAATTACATAAAAATATATAAAATATAATTACAATACATAATTCCTCAACTTATTAATAATTTATTAGATCTTATAAATAGTATAACAAAAAATTCTAAAATTATACTAAAAACATTTTCAAAATTCATAGTTATTTCATTTTTTTTTATTTGTTAAAAAGGAGCATACATATGTAGTAGTCTTCTATGTCTTTAGTAGTGTAACCGCACGCGCACAAGCGTAGCAATCTGTGCAGTGCCTTATCAGTTATCAGTATCACCTACAACTGACGGAGTAGGTTATTGTAAAGACGTTCGTTTGAATGATTGTAACCACTATTGTTGTTGCTGTGCCCAGTCGCTCCTCATTCTCACGTATTATTGTTACCTATTTAGATTGGACGTTTTTTATACTCGCATAAGTTATTTTTCCTTTTTTAAAACAACCTAGTGTTTAAACAAACCTAACCATTAAACTTTGAAAACTATTGTTTTGAAAATAATTTTCATTCACGCATATTTACCATGAAGTTTATCTCGTTAATATGGCAGACATTTACTTAGCTGAAGGATAACAGGATCTCCGTCCAAAAAATATGTCACAAATGCTAAAGTGTCGTTTCATAATTGTTTATGACAAATATAACGCTTACGGTAGCTTTTTGCTATCGTAATCATCTTTGACGTTTATAGATGAACCTGTTGTCGATTTCCGTTCCGTGTCGTGATCCTAGTAAATCTATACAAGCAAGAGCATTTAAAATAATAAGAGTACTTGGACGCTTGTCTCCGTATTAAATGGCGACGAACGAGACAATTGTCATATTATCTCAGTTTCTCCATCAACTGTACTGATAGAACAGCTGAGAAAGATCGTCCCGATAAATTTGGTTTTTCATAATAACGTTTTAAAAAGTAAAAAAAACCGACTTCATTTATATAAAAAAAGTTTTATTTTACGCTTTTAAGTATATTATCATTTTTCGTAAGTAAACACCACAGTAAAGTCAAAGCAATATATCGAAATTACGTTTACTTGGATGACATATTTTTTCCGCAGTTTAAATTGACAATATATAAAAAAATTTAGAACCTCCTTCTTTTTTTGAAGTTGGGTACAAATAAAAAGAAACCAGTCTTAATCTGTCTAATTTTTCTAGATGTAATTTGGGGTAAATTACATAAAAATACACATACGTAATTAATGGGTTATAGTTTCTTGAAATCTGTCTGTCTGTCCGTCTCTAATCAGGACTATACTTGTAGCTTGAAGACTATTTTGATTAAGATTGGAATGAAATTTGGTATGCAGCTTCCTCTAGGGCCGTAGGTGCTCGCTGGGAAAGGTTTTCAAAAAAATCACTCGGGATCATGGTCAAACCGCGAAAACCGCGATTGAATGTTTAGGAAAAATTACAGACCATCTGTAATTTTTCCGAACATTCATTCGTTAAATTATTATCTTGCTACTTTTTATCTACCACGCAAGCAAAGCCGCGGGAAACAGGTAGTTTATTAATATTATTAAGTGGGAGTGTTATTAAGTGTAAGTGTGATGATAATTACGCAGCCCGTACGATGCGTTTTTGCAGCGGCGATCGAACGTAGCAACACCACTTCCATCTTTCCGCCTGTCCCTATTTTTTTCTGAAGTCTCCATTAATCTTGCTGCCATTAGCGATGCAATCCGATCTGTCGCCTCTTATATCGGATTGTCATCATTACTAAGCGCATCATCTAATTTTTGCAACGTATTAAGAGCGAAAATATTTATTACCAAATTCCATATACCTACTAGAGATGACATTGATGTTGAACGGGTCGCTCGTTTTTGTTCGATGATTTAACAAATTCTTATTTAACAGTCCGTATCAGGTTTTTGCAGTCCTGTGATGGTTCTGAGTTTAATGCTATTATATTTATTCTAATAAGAAATATGTTAAACAAATAAATACAAAGTTATCGAAGCCTAACTATCTACATTATGCGCTGTGAATAAAGTAAACGTAGGTAATTTAAAAACGTAGGTAAAGCTTGAAGTTTACTCAGCATATATTAAGCACATATTAAGAAAATACAACATTTAACCAGAACGTTCGCGGAATGCATTGAAAAAGGTTGCACAAAGTCATTACTTATACCCGTGTTTGTAGGGCCTTTAGAATTGGTCCAGGTAGGTTGACAAAGCACCCTCAAGATGTCGCCGTCGCGACGAGCTCGCCCCTAAACACAGTTATACTCGTACGCTTCTGTGATATGCTTTTACGGGTGACGATTTTAACAAGCTTCTCATTAACCTGCATATAATTTTTAGTAAGTTTTATGCCACTTCTTCTTATCGTATTATAAGTTACTTCAAAACAGTGTCGTGAAAATTAAAAAATAAAGAAAATAATATTTTCGGGGCAAACAAGATATATATAGTGGGGCTAACGTGGAATTTTACATGTAGGGCAAAACTCTGCGGGGTGAATATGGAACAAATCAAATTAAGTGGGTCTTAGATGTTCCTTTTGTGCACATGGCGCTAGTCTTCGAAGTTTTTAGGTTCGACTTGTCGTTTTCCTTACTATATTAACATCAAGGAAAAAAACATGCCTTATACTCATTATAATAAAACATACGTTAATGGCACAAAGCACTGGTAGTTTAGTGATAGTGGCATCGCCTTCCGATCTTAAGATCGTGGGCTCAAATCCGATCGTGCATCATTTTTCATTGAATCATTGGAGTTCAACAAATTTGATCGGTCGAACATGATCAAAGAATTATTTTAGAAAAATGGTAGAATTAATTTGATCGTCAATTTTGTTATGATCGAACCTATAAGCCCAAAATAGTTTATACAAGAGTATCTACCACATAGCCAACTGCTGTCGGAAGCTATAGGTTCTGACCTAGATAGTTTTAGGGCTGAAGCAAAGCTTAATCTATCTATTTATTGATCTATTTAATACCTTTAAACAAGCAATTCTTATATATATATCTACATATAATTTGAATCTTGGAAACGGCTCCAACGATTTTTATTAAATTTAGTATGCAGGAGGTTTCGGGGGCGATAAATAGATCTAGCTAGGTTTAATTTTTAAAAAACGTCGTTTTATCCGAGTTTAATACAGAGCTCGGTCAACCGGTACTTTTATTTAAGTTTACTATTAACTGACTCAAATGATTTAAAATTTGTACAGCACACTTTGCCCACCTTACATTATCTTACTTGACCTGTATTTACCTGGGATCCAACTTTGAATCGGCTTTTGTATTTCCATTGAATGGTTGTGCTGCTTGGCTACAGGGAACAGTTGATGGCCAGTTTGCCGGTTTGGTCACTGAGTTGCTTCAGTTAAGGAACATAAACTAATTTATTCGTATATGTACCTGTTAAACTTTTTTATGTTCGTGAATTGTGAACTTAATATAATTATGTAAATAATAATTCCGCTTTCTGTTTTATAAGTTCGTAATTGTGAGTGCATGGTGTATCTCGTTAGGTTATACAAGTGGACAATATTATCTGAAGTACCCACTTCTGTTATGACTATTAGGTTCAATGGAAAACTACAATCTCGATGATCTATTAAAATATATTGATAAGATGTCACATTTCACATTTCATGAGATAAATTATGAAAAAAGTTATATATAGAACTTTTATTTGGTTATCCAACTTTTAAACTATGAGTAGATAATTATATTATATTAATTATAACTAGTGTTTACGGCCTGTCAGCTGTACTGGCACGGGGAGTTGTATAGAGCGAATGTATTGTATATCACTGTTAGAACTCTTTATAGCACATAGTTTGCCATCGTTGCACAATATAAACTGGTGAGCGATTTTATGTGTCTAGTTCTAACTACACTAAAATCGCAGCTGTATCATGCTAGATGAGGCCTCCATAATAAAAAATCAGAAGCCGCCGGCAGATGTTACTGTTAAATCAATTCTTTTCAAATATCTTTATTTAAAACATGATAAAAGTGCAGTAACTATTTGAAAATGACGTTTCTCACATAAAAGCTCTGTGAGGCAAGTACCTACAAGCGCCCTTCTCCATAGCGAAGAATCAAGGGTTTCAATTTTACAGAAAGTTTTACTCTTAGATAAATCTTAGACTAAGGTACACAGAGAGATATGTAAAACAATACCTACTGTGTTGATTAACTCTATTTAAAGTCAATTGCTATAAATTAGGTCAGCGTGCGGAGCCTCAAATACCCGAAGTAAGCTTTGCTGGCTACGAAAATGTGACAAAGTTTTTACAGTATAAAATCACATCAAAAAGGATAGGCAAGCGAAGTTCGCCAAGGGGTATTATGATAATAATTTAATGGTTGAGGGTGAGAAACGAAACATGATTCCGGTTGACGCTGAAATTAGTATTTTATGTTTCACATTTACGGCGTTCGACTAAAGATACACTCTACAGGGTAATTAGCCTTACTCACCCCTATTTAATATATTTTTTAAATAGTTACAGATATACAGATGTACAGAATACTTATAAAATACATGTGAAAGTTGAGCTATCTAAGGACTGTTTAAAACGATCTGGAGATATCTTAACTGATCTAGACCACTGCCAGAGGCCAGCTTCCCCAAGACACTGGTGGCGTTGCCACGTTGAATGGCAAAGCTAATACGCTGAGCCATATAAGAGCTCTTGCGTACCGCGATGTTTTTAGCAGACAATACCTTGAAATAATTAAAAAAAAACGCGTTGGGCACTTATTGCCCGCGGGCCCAGGGTTTCGACTCTAAGAGGCTGAAATATTTGGGCCATATTAAAACAATCGCCACATTTTGCCGCCGCACCAGCTCTAACGGAAGTCCCAGACAGATGGGATATGGCCAGGGAGACTACACAAGTAGCATCTCATACCAATGACCTACCCATTATATTCAACTGAAAGCAATATTGACGTCCTGGGCGTCACAATAATATACTTATAATACATATACTTATACTGGACTCCTTTAATATCTAAACATCCGTTAATAGCATCTGCCAGTAAACTTTTATATGAGAAAAGAAACGGTCCGTTCTGATCTTCATACAAATCGACTGAAGGGTGCTTGCTTTTATCGGATAAGTTTATTTTACATAAGGAGAAAGATGAACCTTATCTAAAAATTCAAAAGATACTTTATTCAATACAATCACAAGGATCACTTTGAAACGTCTTACATAGGTACTAGGTGAATTTAGGTGCCAATTCCTCCTAACCAAATCCCGAGAAGAACCGGCAAGAAACTCGTCCTGGTCCTAGCGCTTTTTTGCATAGTCTTATAACTAGCTTAACTAAGAAAAACGAATTTAGGAGAGATTATACATTTCAAATGTGTCAGTTAACTGTCTGAGGGCAGAGCGACATGAGGCCATGCATTGCTATCAATAATATAGTCATTTATATTATAATACGCTTTCTTCAAAAGACTACCCTTTATGTATGCTTTAAATTTCTTAATAGGTAGTTTAGTTAGTTAGGTAATAAAGTTTATGAAATGTGTGAAATATTCCTTTGTATATAGTATTTACCTACCCAAGTAGTTTCTTTGGGATGGGAAACATTATTTCCAGTCGAAACGGATAAATATTTTTTTGAATTTTGTAGTAATTTGAAACGTCGATATATTTTGGTGCGAACCAGAAATGATGATGATGTATCTTCTTGACGTGTTCGTCAAACGTCATTCGACAAACCTTGTTAGCCCTGGAATGGCTCCGGATATGAGAAAATGGCATCGTAAGCAGTTTTCGCTCTTTTTTTTCGAAACAGAAATAAAATAACTGTGATGGGAGACTATGGGTTGAAACATAAATTTACTTATGTTTCAACCGATTCCATCCGTTTATGCTGGATGGAATCGGGAAATCGTTAGCGAGAGCTTTATAAAGTGCTAACCTACTCGTACTTAAGTAGCGAGAAGGCGTTGTGTGCCGAGAAAAATATACAATTTCTTACAGTATCTTGGGAACGCTGCCCTCTGGCAGTGATCTGGATCAGTTGAGCTATCTATAGATCGTTTTAAATGGTCCTTAGATAGCTCAACTGTTTCACGTGTATTTTATATTATTGTATATTATTTTGTACATTCCTGTGAATATTTCATTAAATTTATTATACATAAAAAAAAAATAATTAGTAAAATTAAGAAGTAAAATAAAATAAATACGCATATTACGAATATCTACTTTAGCTTGCAAGTACAAGTATAGGTAGGCACAGAAATTAAGTCGAAATAACTACTGTCATTTTCCCCAATAGTACTAAACTTCTTTTTCTTTGTAATGTGGGCATAGAAGAAATCCCCGTGAGAATTAAATGATATGGGTATAGGTCCCAAGCGACGTGTTAGATTTGTCGATTGAAAAATTAAAAAACGTAATAAGACTGAAACTTAAAATATATTAAAGTAATATCAGATTATTTAGAAAAAGCTTGGGATGAATCTGCTCCAACTCGACTCGGCATGTGTAACAAAATTGCCAATGATTATACAAAAAAGAATTAAGACCAGACAAGTTTCTTGCTAAATTCTTATTGAAGTGGGGTTAGGAGGAACCGGCACAAAGATTCACTAGCATGTAAGAAGACAACTCAAAATGGTCCTTGTGATTTTATTGAATAAAGAATGTTTTGACTTTGACTGTAACTAGAGATTCTGTAAAACCAAAATTTTCTCCGCCGTGAGAATAGAATAAAATTACGTTTGCACACAGAAAGTACATCTTTTATGAAAGAATAAGCTGAGGTTTAGATTGCCAAGTCGTGTCAATAATGTTTTTTTAAAGTCACTAATGGCCGACTTGTTGACTTGATGATGTTGTTGGTCCGTGGGTACTTCATTCTATCCATTATCTAGTTCGCAAGACAGTCGTGTTGAAATGGAAACCTTATCGAATAAATATGAAGCAAACTACAATGGCTATAAATAAACAAAGTCAATGGAGTTGATGCAACAAGTCGTCCGTTGTGGGGCCTCGCGCCTCGGGAATCAAGTTTAATTTCAGTTTCTCACCCAGCTGGATACAGATACAATTTTTCATTTATCGTTCATCGTTCATGACAATTTCGTAATTAAACTAAATTCAATAAATTAAAGTTAAAGTTAAAGATAAAACCATATTAATAAAATATTGGTGGACAATGCACACAACACCAGCTAGCCCCAAACTAAGCATAGCTTGTAATATGGTGACTAGATGGCTGATAGAATACTTCTATATTTGTAAATACATACATAACTTTATAACACCCAGACACATAACAAACATCTATGATCGTCAGACATACATATAAATAAAATCCTGGAAGAGAATCAAACCCTCAACCTAGAGCGCAGAAGGCAGAGCAACTACCAACTGAGCAGATTGGCTAGTCACTAGATGCCTAGTATTCAAGGCTGGCTGAGATCGGGGGCTAAGGTGTCTACGCCAGGACCTAGCATAGGCTACCTTCTGCCTACTACCTTATATTTTGTAAAAACATACCAACCGATGACCGACCCTATTGAGTTTATAGAATCTATGGTGTACTCTTCGCGGTGTTTTCTTTTACCATTTGTTTGAAAGATGACCTGGTGATGATGTGTAAGAAAGGAGTGGCTACTGAGATGACGAATGGTAGGGGAGAGTGGAATAAAATAACCTTGAGAGCATTGGCATTACGCATATAATATGGGTAGTCCATTTAATAGACATTATAGTACACCATCTTTATAATTTCCATAATATAACGCGACAGTAATAAGGCAACCTTTGATGCAACTTGCAAGAGTGTGTAATAAATTGCAATGACACAGTTCAAGAAATGTGAAAGCCAGTAGATGCGAGATCCACCACTTTACGGCAAAGTCTTCGTTTCTAGCGTTGTCTCCCCTTCCTTATACATTAGTTGCAAACCTTTGAGATGCGGTCGCTTGAAATAAGCATGGCAGGCACTACTATTCGCTTTATTACCGTGGCAGCTGACTGTGAAACTACTTATATATATTGTTTACTGAAGATTATCATTCTAAAATAATAACGCTGACTGCACCGTAAGAAGAAACCATTATTTAGGTAGGTACCAAATGTTGTCTTAAATTTTAAAACGATTCAAATGACGCGCCGATGGTTTCATGTATATGAATTATTATTCATGTTATCAGAATAGCAAACCTAGCAAACCACGCCATGTTTAAGATTACTTTCGACCTTAGTCAGTGGGCAACTTTGATAGGTGAGTTAATACAGGTGAAGGCTTCGGTCGTGGTCGTTTGATAAGCCAGGACTAACAGTTTAACGTGACCTCCGAAGCATGGAAGTCCTGAGATGAAAATACCGCTGCGACTACCAATGAAATTACTGCCCTAGTAAAGCATTTCTTGACTTTGTTGATCCTACTAATATTATAAACACGAAAGTTTGTAAGTGTGGATGGATGGATGGATGGATAGATGGATGGATAGATGTTTGTTACTCTTTCACGTAAAAACTACTGAATGGATTTTAATGAAACTGTACAATAATATAGCTCATACATCAGAAAAACACACAGGCTATAATTTATAAAGATATTGTGTGAATTGTGCATAATATTTTGATAAGTGTCAAGTAAGTAGGAAAAAAATCTGCCATCTGCGAGCTATTCTGGCGTGCGCTGCAAAAACCGTTAGTATTTCACGAAGTACTTATCCTGTGCAGACGAAGTTGCGGGCACCATCTAGTATGTTATAAGTCTAACGTGTGCTAGTGCTCTTAGCAAATAAGAAATAATTATCTACTACATTATAAACCCTGCTGAGTTTTTTTGTCTTTTTCTTCTAGTGCCAGAATAACTGTCTAATCTACGTAACTGGTTACGCGACAAGTGAGCGTATATAATGATATATGTCACAAGCCACAACTCCACAAGCGGTTTAGTTTAATCCTATTGACAGTTCTCAAGTTTACGAGAGCTAACGCCAGTTAGCATCGTAGCATAAGGAAGTAACTTTTGATGAGTAAGCGGCATGCTCCAGATAACACACTCACTTGGATATAACACTCAAACTATGTTATTTTCGGTATACCAGTGGAAAGTGCATATTGGATTCTGTTTTTGTGTTTTTTATGTTAACTATCGCAGTCTTTATAATTTTAGCTACAATTTTAGTTAACATTCGAAATGCACACAGCAGCTGCAGGATTATTGCACTTACTACCTAAACTTGCCGAAACAGTTTTTGAACTAGTTATATCAAAAAGACCGAATTATAACTACCTACCTATTTCTATTCTACTTACCTGTTCACACACGTATCCGTATGATAAGGTTTGGTTCATTTACCAACAGAAAATTAAGAATAATGCATAACTACATACCTACCTACCTGCATAGATTGTTTTTTATAATGTTACCTCAGTTACAGTTTAATTTTAAGAAAAGTATGATCAATATTAGTAAGTTGGTACCAATTTTTATCACCAACTGCCACACAGTCACTTATGTTACTTTTTCTTTTTTTTAGTTTATGACATGATAATGACATGATAATGACAATATGCTAGTGTCAAATATTTATATTCTTTGTAGTATGATTTGTGACTTCATACTATAAAGAATAAAAATATTTATATTTTATTATTAAAATTTTATATAAAACCAGCAGTTTCTCGCGGCTTCGTCCGCACTTTTTTAAAGGAATTGTAGCTTAAATCCTTCCCCAAGATGCTTTTTATCTTCTTGCCAAATTTTATTGATAAGTTTCAAACCTATCCCACCACCCGTTAAAAAGTTCCCATACAAACTTTGGCACCCCATTTTACCCCTTTGTTAGGCTTATTTTGAAAAAACCTGAAACACGTGTCCATTTATTTGGCATTTTATTTATTCTTATCAAGCAAATCGCACCATGCGTTAAAAAAAACAATTCATTCGTTTTCAAAAAGAAGGGATAGATATTAAAAAGTAGTTTAAACTTAATTTAGAAATAAACTTTTTTGTTGCATTACCGCCTTCCCGCCTTTCAGCAAATTCATAATGTAAACGATCTTGAAGTCCATATCTTTTTCATGCAAACGTCGCAGAGTAATGTTCCTCGATATATTCAAAGAGTTTTTGAATGTCGCCTCTGCATTTCTCCAATAAATGAAAATGTTTTGAAAAGCCAAGCAGAAAATACTGTTCCTTTGTAGTTTCATTGATAGCGCATGTGATATGTCATGAACCTGTATACCTGTAGGTTGTATTGTAAAGCTGCAGTAACATTACCGGACCGAATTCAAGGGAGCTGGGGCACATTTTCTGTTACACCTTCTGTTACTCCACGTACACGTTTCTGTTACTCCTTAGCTTGCTGATACAATTTTAAACTCTTTCTCTTTTTTGTTTAATAAATATTTATTATTATGCCACACATTTCAACGACGTTATTGTTTCCTTGTTTTAGACGTTTCGTTCATCGAGGCAGTAAGCCTCGATGAGTAAGTAGTAGTAAGTAAGCAGTAAGCCTTCTGTTCTTCGTCTTTCTTCAACGGACCTTTATACTTTCTGGATACCATCCATCGATATATTACGCTAGATTCAGATGTCCCTTCCCACCTCTGCAGGTAGTCAAAGGACCTAGGACCAAGGTCTCTAACATACCTCTGGAGTGACTGTTCACTTTAGAATTATCTTAGCGACCTTGGTTCTTCTACAACCTCTTTGGCAACCTCTGTGGCGCAGTCGGCTAAGGTCCGGCTGGGACGCAGAAGATTGCGTGTTTGATTCCCGCCGCGGGCCAATGTTTGTACGATCTGCAAGTATTTGTTTTGGGTCTGGGTGTTTCTATGTATAATAAGTATGTATTTACTAAAAAAATATAGTATATAAGTATATAAGTAGTATATCAGTCATGTGGTATCCATGACACAAGCTCTGCTTACCTACTTTGGGGCCAGATGATGCTGTGTGAAATGTCCGAGATTATTTATTTATTTATATTTATTATTCTACAATCCTACTTATTTCAGGTTTATCTCCTAGTGGAGCTCCAAGCATAGCTTTTCTAGGTACCTATAGTATTATATTAATCTTATTCATCGGATTTAGTTTAAGAAGGGGCAAGAGGGGTCTTTTTCCCCTTCTTAAACTAAATCCTATACTGCCTTCGTGAAAGCTTTTATTGGTTCGTTCAACAGGTAAACACAACACTATGTTCGATCTGATACTTCTCTCTATATTAACTGGCTTCCAAATAAAAAGAGATTGTCAATTCGTCTGTATGTGTCTATGTTAGGTACCTGATATTTCCGCCGATTGTCAACTATTTTTGTTGCCGATTATTTTAGGGTTCCGTAATAAAAAAAAACGGATCCCTTATTGTAGATCATGTTGTCCGTCTGTCAACAAGATGTACAATAAGGGTCTGTCTGTCAAACTTAAGATATTAGGCAGATAATGAGACCATGAGCTTTAGGATACCCCACGGAACTCATCAACGACATAAAGTTTATGTATTGCAGGGTATTGTGAAATCTGAGGCTAAAAAAGTAAGTTTCCAGTTTCTTGAAAATATATTTGAGTTACAGCTTTCAACTTAACACGTTTGTGTTGATAATGCATTTTATTTATTGAAATAGCTATAACACTACTACAGGTCTCAAAGGCGATGAAGGCGCGATTTCATGTAGGCCTTTGCCTAAATGAAATCATGAAATGCAATGAAATGTCAATGAAACATCGTTTATAATTATTAATATCAGTGTAAACTAAAGAAAATAATAAAATATATAAACTCCGAACAATACAGGCAACAAAAATAAAAACGAACATTTTGTCTCTAATCTGTGTCATTGCCATGACTCTCGGCAGGCTACGACGAAAAACGTCAATATTATTATCCGAGGGGATTTTATGCAGATTTTTAGCGTGTAATATAAAAGGAAAATTACGTCTTGCATCGATCCTCATACTCCAGCTCCAGCTAACTACACGTCAACTCACTGAATGAGATTACAATGCCTGTCAGTTTGTTAGCTGTTGAAAATTAAAACGTAAATCCGTCGGTATCCCGAAAACTCTATGTTGCATATTTGAAACAAAGATTTTTCGGGATTTCTGGCATGTTCTCTGCCGTGGCACTAAACAAAAAGCTTACTATACTGAAACGAACGATTTAATTAAAGCTCTCACAACTCCTTACACGTGGTGAACATGATTTACTTCTAGTCCAGTTTTTCTATGAGATTCTCTAAAACGTCTAGTCAGAGACAAGTTTCCAGTCATTTAGAAAATGACCACGTTTTGTGTTGTATTTAAATTGAAATCCAGTGTCTTAAAGATGCTGCTTTATGGCAGTGATCTGAATCAGTTGAGCTATCTATAGATCGTTTTAAATAATCCTTAAATAACTGAAGTTTTACATGTATTTTAAATATATATAATTATAAAGAATTAAATAATTTCCGAAATTACCGTCCTCTGTTTTTCACTTCTGATACTCAAGTCTTGAACAATTTTCATTTTCTACATTCAAGTCACAGGTACGAGTATAGTGGAATTTGCTGTACAAGTAATATAGAGGTGAAACGGAATAAGCTTGTCTGGTCTGAGGATATCGTATCTTATTAAAGGATGCGTTGCACGAACGTCCCGCATTACTATCGGTGACACCTGGCGTCGCACGAGATAATGATTACTAAGAAATAACTCGTTGGGGCTATTTCAACGCTGATTATTAGTATATTCATTTATATTTGCTTCATGTTACATTAAGATCTGTAAAAATAGACCTCAATGTGTTCAAAATCTAAAAGAACTTTAGTAGCTGCTGTTTTCTGTACCAATAAAAAGTTCCGAAGTACAACGACGGCGGTCATCACTTTTCATGAAATGGATATCTACATTGCTCGTTGTTTACCGTGTCGTGTCGTCCAAAATCATACTTATGTACAAGATTACGGCCAGTATTTCAGAACAGGAGAGGGCTAAAAAAGCCACTTGTATGAATCATAATATGATCCTAATATGAATCGCATTACAAATCACAAAATGGCCATATAGAGAAAATTCATATTATGAATCACGATCCGATTCATATCAACAATTCATGTGTAAAATGGCTCACACAATATGAATTGCGTAGGTATGAGTCAAATAGCAGATTCATTAATTACTTGTTAGATTCTTTTTTCAATTCATCTCGTCATTTTGATGAAAAGTTCATTAATTATGTCAGATTTAGGTCTATAAGAAACTTTCTGGTGCACGCGCGTGTTTCGGAGAGCGTTACATATCTCAAAGTGTTCACAATATGGAACTAAAAATAGAGATGTCGGATATTCAGTTTGTTGGGTTACAATCCAACAAACTGAATATCCTACAAATTGCACGCTACACTACAGTGTAGCGTGCTTTTTTTAGGCATTAAGTAAAAAAGTAGTAGGATAAGAATTTATATCTATAGCGGCGTGATCCCATTCATGAGCTGGAATCTTATTTACTGATCCGTCGTCTATATGAATAAGTAGAATAAATAATATAGATGGATCAGAAGGATAACTAAGTTCCAGTATAAGTGAATAAAATACCCACCTAAGTGTTTTATGCTAAAGTTCAAGTAAATTTGATTCCCAGTAACTCTGAGTTCCCATTTAATGCTTACGCAACGACTTTCATGCAATCATGAGAAAATCTTCTAATCTGCTAGAAAATCTAAAGAAATGCTAAGGCTCTGCTATGAATTCAGGAAATTAATTGATAGCAATTGAATTGCTCAATGTGGCCTTTTCAGCCCTTGATCTCAAAGTCAGATAACTAAGCAAATATTTTCTGGCAGTTTTTAAAAATACCATAAAATAATATATGCTTAGAGCTCTGAATATTTGAGTTTTGTTTTCGAATACTGCCGTAGTAGGTACATAAGCAACTGACAGTATTATTGTAAAATATTTGTTATAGTCATAGACATGAGCAGATGCATAAATTGAAGTTACGTCATCGGATACGGATTCGAAGAAGGCTAATCTATTTGGTGAACAAACACTACACGAACGGTTTTGTTTTGGTGGTTAACCTACCTTTCGATCACGTGACTTTTTTATCAAGTTCTAAAAATACTGTAGCTACCTACTTAGATTTGTGTACTGAACGCATTGTTGTGCTCCACAATGTAAATTAATCACAAACTCCGTTTTGTTTTAAAAGTAATTAAGGCCGGGCAGGACATGTCTGTCGCATACCGAATAAGCTGTAGCTCTGAATTATCATATTTGCAGTGGGTAAATGCACTGAATATGCGCGTGAAGAGTCACAAAATAATAAATTGAAATAATTGTTATTCAATACAATCACAAGGATCGTTTTAAATTGTTTTAGATACTAGGTGAACTTAGGTGCCAATTCCTACTAAACCAAATCCGAGAAGAATTGACATGAACAAGATAAGGTCCTAGCGCTTTTATGAGTTCCGAAATCTAACAAGGAATTCATACAGTTTCGCCATGTGCGTCTGTCTGTGTGTCAGTCTGTCCGCCTGATATTATAATTAATATTATTATGTATAAGACAAGCATAATTATGATTAGACTTTGATTATTTAATAAATACTAGTGGTCGCCCACTGGTCGAAATTCGACCATAATGAATTAATAATTAATGTATTAAATAAAAAAAAATGGCATTCTGCACTCCTTCTCTATACAAACTATTAGTGTGCGAAATTTCATACTCCTCTGTTCGCACAAGTTTCGTAAAAAGGGGTACATAGTTTTTGCTTCTCTTATTAATATAATAATTAAACAAAGTTTTTCCTTCACGTATTAATATAATAATTAAAGTGAGAATAGTGAGATTAAGAGCTACGAGTATGTCTGAGACCTAATTGTTAATTTTATGTTTGTGGCTTCTTGAAGCAGTCTTAGAGAAAAATATTGTTTAAGTATGTAATAGTTATTTAATCTTGCATAGACACATACTACTATTATCTTGCATACTACCTGTGTAGAATATATAATTGGAAAGAAATTATTTAGGTACCATTAAGTGTTCCAATTCAACACAATTTCCACAATGAGAGCAGTTATGTGCCTACATGATTGACATATATAATATGTCAATCATGTAGGTACATAAGTGTGACAATATGACATATTATAATACGAGCGTCTGCCCGCGGCATCGCAAGCGCGGTACCTACATAAAAAGTAGCCTATATTTTATTTCAGATCACAAACTACATCCTTAAAATGTTTTAAACGTGATTGAAACACAAACATAAAGTTCTGCACCAACTTCGCATTTATCATATTCGTAAGATGTATACATGACATCATGTTTCTATTTAAAATAAACCACAAAACGCACATTGTATTGAAGTAAGTTTTTTTATATTAGCTATCAAAAAATGAACGTGAATGTTTTTAGACAGACTTAGACGGACGGACGGACCATTCTTGGTAGTCGTGGCTATCTAGGTAGGTATCTCAACGTTGCACCCTATTCATATGGTATACAATATGAAATTGGCATCATCTAAAGCGTTCTCCCACTACAATGGAATTTATTTATACATGAGTAAGGGATGCTTGGTCTATCATGGGATGCTTGGTCGCTTGCATCTACATTTCACACCCCGGTTGCGTGCGTAATGATTTTATAACTCTTGTGAAATATAATAAATAAATAATAATAAATATTGTTGGACAATGCACACAACACCATCTAGTCCCAAACTAAGCATAGCTTGTATTATGGTGACTAGATGACTGATAGACTACTTATATATTTTTAAATACATACTTATCATACCATAACACCCAGACAAAGAACAAACACCTATGTTCTTCACACAAATGTTTATCCTGGGAGGGAATCGAACCCTCAACCTACAGCGCAGAAGGCAGAGCTACTACCAACTGCGCTGACAGACCAGTCAGATAGCAAATATAGACAGATTGCATTGATTCCGGCTGCTCTGGACATTTCGGGGAATATTTAGACCACGAGGCTGCTAAAGCTTTTTCGAGTTAGCTGCCCGCAGGGTATATGGACTATGCTGGTCTCGCCGTAGCCGGTTGGTTTTTCTCTATCCTAGGGCCAGCACATCACTAAAAGAAATGGGTATTGCATTATTTTTGCTTTTATGTAAACAATGATTACCTAGTCATTTGTTTTTGATGACAAGATATCAGTGAAAAAGATGTATTTATTATATCAAGAAATGTTTTTGTTTTGTAAACGGTTTTGTTATTTTTTTATAATTCGGTAAACGAACGAACTTTTTTACTAGTTAATTTTTCATATTGTTGTATTGTGTACGAATAAGAACTTCTTATCATTCTTTTTTTTTATTCAATCACGAAAAGACATCATGAAACCCGTACGAAAGAAATAAATCAGTTGAAACTTTATGGTAGGCATGTACTTTCTATTTTGTGCGAGTGCTGTTTGGTTTCGTAGTTTCGGATTGCTATCTTCATGGCAGACCTACAGAGCCCTTGCTCAAAGACTTTTAGTTCAATTGTGTTTAAACTTAGCACTATAATATTAATGGTTTCTACAAAGTTATGAAAATTAGAAAATGTTTTAGATTGGTGTTGATTTTGTAAACTTTACTACCTCATCCTGTGGCTTATTGACGACCTCTGTGGCGCAGTGGGCCAAGGTTCGGCCGAGACGCAGAAGGTTGCGGGTTCGATTGCCGCCACGGAACAAATATTAGTATTTGTCCCGCGTATTATAATGTGGTACCCACACACAATCTCTGCTTACTAGGGGCCAGATGATGTTGTAAAATGTCCGGTATTATTTATTTATTAGATAGTTCTTTCAAAGAGACTAGAATTTAAAAAATTTTTTTTAGATAATAATTGATTGACAGATATTAAATTTTAAATTCATAATTTTTATCCAGTGTATCCAGTGAGTCCAGTGTCGTTGTCGCCTAGACATCGGCGAGAAGTAGCGATCGAAAAAAATACAGCTCCCTCTTGTAATCGACTTGGAGAGGTGTAAGATTACTTGGCATCAAACCCTCTGCTCGAAGCTCTGTCACCAAACCGAGTGTTGCTACCTCTGTATACTTCAAAGTCACGAGACCTACATGAGGCTACGAATATCTTTAGACCTTATGGTCAAGGCTTATTTTTGATTACTTGTAACAGCCCACGTGGACAATCACCGCTCGGTAGTACCTATGTATTTTTTGACAATGGAAAGAAATCCCGGCTGAAAGATGGAAATGGAATGGAAAGAATCTTTCCAATCGGTCATAAGCTTATTTGATCCGGTTAAGTATCTTTTAGATTTTCCAGAATGTGGTAAGTGGTATGTTCCACTCCTGTCAAAAATAATTACCAACAAATAACAAATAAAAATGATTGCCTAAAACCGTCCTAAGTGAAGATAGACCACGATCGTGATTATTTTGCATTAAAGGTGTTATTATGTCAAGTGACCATATATCATTTTATCATATATCATCATTTTGACCTTAGAAACAATGATTATGATTGTGTGTAGAATGTGTAAACAATGATTGTCTACGAAATAATATCAAGATCAAAATATGTTCATTAAAGGTTGGAGAAAGCAATAACTTTTTTAAAAATTATAAAAATACGAAATTTTGTTTCCTTGTATGACA
Source organism: Lampropteryx suffumata (assembly GCA_948098915.1). Taxonomy (NCBI): domain Eukaryota; kingdom Metazoa; phylum Arthropoda; class Insecta; order Lepidoptera; family Geometridae; genus Lampropteryx; species Lampropteryx suffumata. The sequence goes on from OX402544.1 coordinate 28,141,767, forward strand.
ATTTTTTCCAACTATTTTGATTTAAACACCAAACTACTGAACCGATTTTGATTAAGTTTTAATGGGACCAATCATTAGTAAAAATACTTTTATAAATCCATAAATGACGGAGTTATGAGGTAACAAAAGTAAAAAAAGTAAAATTTAGGACCTCCTGCTTTTTCGAAGTCGGTTAAAACTTTACTACACATAAAACAAGCATCACCGCCGCCGTTAAAAAAACGCGGCTTTTTTGTCACCCACTGATGTCAACTGAAACTAATTATGTACTAAGTGGCGTAATGCATGCAAGATCGTGTGGTGCCGGTCTGGCTCTGCAAAATTGATAAGAAGACGTGCTGAAATTTATGAAGAAAAATGAAAAATGATTTTGGCTGGTCTTAAGGGGGTTTATACTTAACAGGAACGTCTACAAGGCCTTATCATTTCTTGTGGATACTTCTCGCGTACTTCAACTTTTGAGTAATAATAATAAATAATGCCGGACATTTCACACAGCATCATCTGACCCCCAGTAAGCAGAGCTTGTGTTATGGGTACCACATGACTGATATACTACTTATATACATTTTTTTTATTTTTAAATACATTCATATTAAGTATACATAGAAACACCCAGACCCGAGACAAATACTTGCAGATCATACAAACATTTGTCCCGCGGCAGGAATCGAACCCGCAACCTTCTGTGTCTCAGGCAGGCCTTTACCCACTGCGCCACAGAGGTCGTCATACAGTGAACATTATTAGCAACAGAGATTATTTTAATACAACTTTGAAGTGGCAACATTCTGTTGAGGCTAGTTCTTTACTTCAGCCTACCGCTAAATTGTTGATTGGGATTACGTTGAATGTTTTTAAAAGAGTCGCATATTATGGTGACAACATTAAGTAAAGTTTGACTAAGTTATTAATTAACCTCAAATCCTTACTCATATTATAAACGCTAAAGTTTGTATGTATGTTTGTTACTCTTTCACGCAAAAACTACTGAATGGATTTTAATGAAACTTTACAATAATATAGCTTATACATCAGAATAACACATAGGCTATAATTTATAAAGATATTGTGTGAATTGTCCAAAATATTACAATAAGTGTCAGGCAAGTAGGAAAAAAATTGCCATCTGCGAGCTATTCTGGCGTGCGCTGCAAAAACCGTTAGAATTACACGAAGTACTATAATCCTGCGCAGATGAAGTCACGGGCACCAGCTAGTACATTATAAAAGTTGTCAATGTAAGAGTTTACATACTAAACCTCTAACTTATAATTACTAATATTACGACGTTTAAATATGGTTCCTCCTTGTCATTCTAATGTGGTTGTCTAAAGATGGCGACTTATTTAAACAACACATTACCTTATTTGTATTTATAAGATACTAGCTGTTACCCGCAACTTCGTACGCGTATGCTTAGTATCTTTATTTAATTTTTTGTAAAACATTGTTATATTTGTAAATTTTTTTTGAGACTAATAAGCCTATGTTTTTCCCCCGAATGCAATACATCTTCTTACCAAATTTCATCAAGATCCGTGCAGCCGTTTAGCCGTGAAAACGTAACAAACAGACAGGCAAAGACACTTTCGCATTTATAATATTAGTATGGATGTCCTAATTCTTTAGTTTTGCTTGGAGTAGACTTTTTTCCTAATTATTTTAAATTGACCTCTCATATCAATTAGACTAGGCTAGAGTAGGTTGGGGTTTGATTCCCTCCTAAGACAAACATTTGTGTGATGAACATATGTTTGTTCTGGGTCTGGGTGTTATAATGTCTTTAGTATGTATTAAAAAATATATAAGTAGATATTATTATTTAATAGTAATATAAGTTAGAAATAAAAATACATCTGGTCACCATAATAGCTATACCTAGTTTTGGGCTAGATGGTGTTGTGTGCATTATCAACTTAAATTTATTTATATTTTACTATTCACACTCTACTAAATCTAAGAGAAGCTTATACCAGGGAAAGATATGATTAATGTAGATAATTATATGTACGGATACCGAAAATATGTCAAGTCTAATTCTAGGCTTTCGAACAACTCGTTTTAAGGAATTAATTTTCACTGTCTGAAAACTAACTAGAGTTGAATAATAGGATTAGCTCAGTACTGCAGTGCATGCAGCGTCCGTGCCCTAAGTATACATAGATGTGAGCAATGGACCATCACCCTAGACAGACAATTTACAAATCAATACAGAGATGAGAGATGGGCCAAATGTCTGTGAGATCTGTTAGTATTTGTTTCGGGTCTGGGTGTTTCATAATATAATAATAATAATAATAATCCTGGACATTTCACACAGCATCATTTGGCCCCAAAGTAAGCAGAGCTTGTGTTATGTGCCCATAACACAATGTATACATACATACATATTATACATAGAAACACCCAGACCCGAGACAAACACTTGCAGATCATACAAACGTTTGTCCCGCGGCGGGAATCGAACCCGCAACCTACTGCGTCTCAGCCAGACCTTAGCCCACTGCGCCACAGAGGTTGTCAATATGTATGTATTAACAATACAAATTGTATATATTTGTATATCAGTTATGCGGTACCTATAACACAGGCTCTCCTTACTTTGGGGCTTGATGACGTGGACAATGCCCAGCATTAAAAAGTGCCACGATCAGGAGTAGTGTACCAATTTACTTAAATTAATCGACAACCTCTGTGGCGTAGTGGGCGGAGATCCGGCTGAGACGCAGCAAGTTGCGGGTTCGATTCCCACCGCGGAACAAATGTTTGTATGAACCCGCAACCTTCTGCGTCTCACCCGGTCTTTGGCCCAATGCGCCACAGAGGTCGTCAAAATATGATTTCGTTTTCTTTTATTTTTAATATCACTTTCTTTTCTTTGTGTGTGTATCAGCTAAATGTATATTATATTTAATTCTATTCTATTCTATTATGTGGCTACAAAATAATAATTATTTCTTATTTTCATGTAAGACTTAAATTATTAAATTCCCATTTTGGCGAGGTTAAAACAAAGTCTGAAGTTAGAATGCGCATGTGGTGGCCAAACATTGGCGAAAAGTTAGCATATTGATGAGAAGTTAGGTTCCTGCAGTGTTTGCATTACCCTTCAAATCAGTCCACCAAAAGTGCCTCTAGCTCCGTGGCAATATCCAAGTGCGTTTGGGAGGAATGTGTGCTTTTTATATGTTTATTTTGGGTGGTAAACAGTTTTTAATCGCAGTTGACGCTCTTTCTAAATGGTTGGAGTGTTTTGAAATACTACAAACCGATAGTGCGATAGTCAATTATAAGTAAATTACGAGATTTTTAGCAGGTTTGGTTGAGTGCGGAACTTGGGTTACAGAAAATGTTAAAAATGTTTGTTCAAACGAGTTTGAACAACGTTTTGTCCATTAAACGGAATTCAGCACTTAACGGGTACTCTACATCATGCAATGTCAATTGGGCAGGCTGAAAACGATGTTAAAATTGTAGAAAATGCCTGAAAAGCGTTGTTAAACATTAGATATTAACATTGGCAACATTTTGACATTGGATAAGTAATTAATTCGTAGTAGGATGACAACGTCCTTGTGCAATTCTTTGAAAACTTGTTTGCCGTTATAATTTTTGTGGAATTAATTTTACTTAATTATGCGTATATTTTATCTAGATTTTCTTCTTTAGTTTTATACGGATAACATTTAAGCCCCAAAATAAGGGTATCGGTCAAAATCTAAATTATATTTCTCCAATAATGTAAGTGATTTGATAGAATCTATTCAAATTACCCACTGAACTGTAGCCATTATCTATGATGAGGCAGGGTCGTTTTAAGCGGATTTATATAGAGTGGAGCTATAAACAGAAGCGTGTTTCAGCAAATAACGTTGGACAGCGCGTGTTTGATAAAGCATACAATTTATGGCGCATGGTGATAGTCATGGTGTCTATATACATAGAAATGTAATTTAGGCCTCTGGGTACTAGCACTCCTACTCTCGATTTTTATGCTTCTCTGATATTCTCCTACATGCGACACCTGTTCTCACCTCTTTATACAATGCCGATTCTTTCACAGTACAGGCTGCTCAACAAACACTGCAAGATGCTATTGGACGAGCCAAATCACATACTATTTTTAAAGCTATGGACTATTTGTTCTATTGTTAACTTTTCCTTGTTTCTTTGTGTTATTTAGGAAAATATAAGTATTTATTAATTTATTTAGTTTATTGTATTTCTAATCTTATTTATTTATTTTTATAATATTAGGTATTGATGTATTTGTCTTTTTGTCATTCGGTAAATATGTTGGTACATATTATTTTAATCATAAACTAATCGGATTGTTATCATCGCGTAATATTCAGCTATTTTCATTGGGTTCTATTCATCCTAAGGGTGTCTGGTAGGGATCGCTATCTCGCTATAAGGTCTCCCATTGAACTACCGTGTAGTTAAACATTGTTACTTATTACAGTCCAATGTATTTGTGGTGCGCAGTAAAGTATTTTCTATTCTATTCTAATGCAGAAAGCTTAAAGTTCTATCTTAAAATTACTGGAACTTGAACGTACCAGTAAGTTCGAGTTCTATTAATTTTATGTTTTAATAAGTAGGTATGTTTAGGTCTCGATTTGATGTTAGTTTATTCTGAGGTACTGTAATTCCAGCGACTGTTTCAACGTCGGTTCGTGGAGGCCTTCGGGCGAAGACAAATCCGAGCGTCCGTACCGCGCAATGAGTCGTGAGTACACTCGTAGCACGTCGGTCATGTCAACGGCATAGTTTTTTTTTTTAAATACATAATATACTTTATAACACCCAGACACAGAACAAACACCTGTGTTCATCACACAAATATTTGTACGGGGAGGGAATCAAGTAGGTGCATTCTGATACTCGTAGGAACATGTAGGTGTAGGAACCTACTTACACCTACATGTTCCCACGAGTATTAGAAGTACCTACCTAAGAATTCTGTAGCTAGAAATGGCTACTAACACAGAAGTTGACAAAAAATTCATTAGTACCGGTACAAGAGCTGCTTTGGACTGTGAAGTGTTAACTGTTAATAAAACAGTTAATCTGTTCTCCAAAACTGTTCACCTCTGCATTGGAGGATATTTTCAAGCTCTTGTATTGGCATAGACATGGTGTCAACATCAATGGCGAACACATCACTCACCTTCGATTAGCCGACGATATAGTCCTCATGGCAGAATCGCTGAAAGACCTTGGCTCAATGCTCAGCGACCTTAATATCGTCTCCCAACAGGTGGGTCATAAATGAATATGAGCAAGGCAAAAATAATGTCAAATGCGCATGTTGCATCCGTACCGGTACATGTTCAGAGCGATATAATCGAAGTAGTAGATCATTATGTCTATTTGGGTCAGACGATTCAACTAGGCAAGTCCAACTTCGACAAAGAGGTCAGCCGACAAATTCAACTCGGATGGGCAGGGTACGGGAAATTACGGCACATCTTCTCATCACAGATACCGAAGAGCCTCAAGACGAAAGTTTACAATCAGTGCGTGTTGCCAGTGATAACATATGGAACTGAGACTTGGTCGCTAACTATTGGCCTTATACGCAAGCTCAGAATCGCGCAACGTGCTGTGAAGAGAGCTATGTTGGGTGTTTTACTACGTGATAAAATCCACAACGAGGAAATCCGTAGAAGAACCAAAGTCACCGACATAGCACTCAAAGTTTGCAAGATGAAGTGGCAATGGGCAGGCCATATGGCTTGCAGAACTGATAACCGTTGGAGAATAAAAGTTTCCGAATGGCGACCAAGGACAGTAAAACAAAGCGTAAGACGACCACCCACCCGATGGACTGATGACATTCTAAAGATCGCGGGAAATCTGTGGATGGAGAGGGCTCAAAATCGTTCTTACTGGAAATTAATTGGGGAGGCCTATATTCAGCAGTGGACTTCTAGGGGCTGATATGATGATGAAATCTGTTCACTATTTCTCATAATACTTCTTTAGATAATATGAGCATCGTCGGAAATAGAAATCAGCAGAAAGTCTATTTTAGAGAAGAATATAAATAAATAAATAATAAAATAAATAATCCCGGACATTTCACACAACGTCATCTGGCCCCAAAGTAAGCAGAGCTTGTGTTATGGTTACCACATGACTGATATAATACTTATATACGTTTTTTTAGTAAACACATACATATTATACATAGAAACACCCGAGACAAATACTTGCAGATCATACAAACATTTGTCCCGCGACGGGAATCGAGCCCGCAACCTTCTGCGTCTCAGCCGGACCTAAGCCCACTGCGCTACAGAGGTCGTCTCTTATATGCATATTTAATATGCACCGGATTAAATTATAAGGACCGTGTTCCAGGGCGCAGACATTATAGCTTTTGTAAAGGGGATTGTGACTATTATTTGAAGAGATGGGTATTACGTCAAGGTATTACGTCTTTTGTATTGCAATTCACAATAGCAATATACGTACGTGCCATATGCGTACCTACCATTATAAATGATAACAATGGCCTCAAATAGGTAAAGAGGGATCTAAGGACGCGAGCATTTTATTTGATGTTAGAAATTTAGATATTTTGATTATAGTCGAACAATTAGAAATAAAAAAGGATATGCATATACTTAAATAAGATACACCTACCATTTTTTTTAATGTTGAGCTTTTATTTATTTATTTATTTATTTATTTATTAATTGTACAAAATCCACAGCTCTTAAAATATGATACACAAAACTTAAGTATACAATCGACAGCCAATAACGGATTTACATTTTAACTAACCAAAAAAACGACAGTAATCATGGTGTGTGTAAACAAATTACGAAACCATAGCGGTTCCTTGTTGGACTTCACAATCCAACATCATTGGGGTCGCTCCTCACGAACTCAAAGGCTTAAATAAAACCCCTTGCATGTTTGAAATCAAAAGTCGAGGGGAGGTCTCGATTTGCCCGGTAATCGGTACTGGGCCGCACCCGGTTTTTAGCTCACTAATTGTTGAGACAATTAGAACCGCCTTCGTTAATATAGGCGTATTAATGATGAAATCCCATACTTTGCCCACTTCTATATAACGTGATATTTTTTGAGGCTAGTGCGTGATATTAATGTGTGTCTCAACTCATCACGAGTTGAGAAACACAATAAATATTAGCCCTACTTTGAAGTAGAAGTTAGATTCCTAGCTTGATCAAAATAAAGTGTGCAATTAGAGCACTGATAGCGGTAGCATCCTTGGCTCTCGATCGTTGGTTCAAACCCGTACAGCGCGGCCATTCCATATTTTATGCAGCACTAGGAGTACAGTGAATGTTGTTGACATTTGCGTCATACATTGTCATGAGTTGTGATAATAGATTTTTGCAAAAAACTGGATACCTTAACCCTGGATACTTACCCCTGCTTGCAATACAGAGCTGTTAGCCATTAATAAGTTTCGAATGTTATTATCAATATATGAACTAACCAAAAAAAAAAACAGCTGAAACCTGAAATGGTGCAGGAAAACTTTGTGCGGAAACTGCCACACCTTAGAATCAAAGTGTGTGTTATTTAGTAATTCAATAAACAGCGATGCAGCACCCGGTCACGGCCGGCATGCTAACTACTGTGAAAAATGTGGCGTGTGCCAAATATAATGTTTGCACATTCTGACTACTTCCCTATGCTCAAAGATCTGAGCAGCTAAAGATCTGAAGAGATGTTTACCGAGTCTAAGGATTTTAGACGTGAGCATTATAATTTAATATTTCTCCAAAGCTAAACAACAAAACATGCCAAATTTTTCATTGTTTTATTAACATCTGAACGTAGGTACGCAATTTCTACGAAATTCCGGCATAGTGTAATAACAAAATAGTTGTTTATAATACACAAGTAGCGGTACTTATAGGAGAGCACGCCGCGGTACGGCTACACCGCACTTCCTTTTCCTCTAAATTGTAATTAGTTAAACGGACTAGTGTTTGGGAATAACCCTGTCGAAGGAATTGCCATTAAATCATAGATTTTAACCTTATTTATAAGTATTCTTTATTCTTTAGTATTTATCATAGTCCATATCATTATGGTATATATGAAAAAAAAAAACGAAAACCTCGTGAAAACTCGAAAATAAAGCGACTGATGTTTTTCAATACTTGAGAGTGGTTTACAGTCATGTTTCACGTGGTACAAAGTTCACCGGGCTAGCTAGTTATGAATATTTATAAAGGTCTTCTTACACATAATCATCATCATCATCAAATATCTATTAATCACAAAAATTTAGGTCCTGGGCGGGAATAAAATCCGCAAGCGTTTACCATAAGGCGAATTAAGAGTTCTGTCTTTGCAAATATTGGAGATCACATGCAAATATTCATGGTATAAAAGACTGTTCATTATCTAACCTGTTTAAGAGTTTACAGAAAACAGTTTTCGGCAATTATACTCTCCGAAGTTACCTGTATAGAAAGGGTGCACGATCTTGACTTACTGGCCTCAATATATCTAATTCCGACTCAATAATTAATATTTTAGCAGCACACGTTCACTATCCATCATCACCTGCTCTCTTAAACTACGTTGTTTATATTGAGCATCCTACCAGGCAGCAACTGGTAATAGCTTGTGTTGGAATGTGAGTTTTTTGATAAACTAATCATTTTGATGATCTACATTATCTAAGTACATAATATGAGTAAAGTAGAGTGATGGCCTTCTAGTAATAGGAAAGGCAGAGGTATCGATTTAAAAATTAGGACATTCATGCGTTGTAAGTTTTTGGAAGTGAGAGAGAGAGTATGAATGAGTTTTTAGTAGTTTAATAAAACCAGAAATCATAAATTTTAAAACGAAATTCTTTATCGCACGTGTAAAGCATTTGGCGAACAGGTAAGGTCAAAAAAAGAGCCAAATTCTGAATTTAAAAACAATACCACGAGTGTGACGACGACTACAAGCTATTGACAAATTTCGCACATTTGTTAATGTTTACCTGTGGCAATTAAGCGGTTCATAATGTCAACTGTTAAATACTGAGCCATACCGAGCTATTACGTAAACGTAGCAGTCAAGTCAAATCAATTCAAAAGATACATTATTCAATACAATCACAAGGTACACTTTAAAACGTTTTACATACCAGGTGAATTTAGGTGCCACTTCCTACTAACCCAAGCTCGAGAAGAACCGGCAAGAAACTCGTCCTGGTCCTAGCGCTTTTTTACATGATCCTTCTTATAAATACCTCAACTACAAAAAACTAATACAAGAGAGTTTATATATTTCAAATGTGTCAGTTAACTGTCTGAGGGCAGAGCGACATGAGGCCATGCAGTGCTATAAATAATATAGTCATTTATATTATACGCTTGTTTCAAAACTAGCCTTTATGTATGCTTTAAATTTCTTTATAGGTAGTTTTGCTGCATTTTCAGGAAGCTTGTTGCGCACCCTGATCCCCATACAGGACTTTTTCATTTTTTCACTAGTCGAAACCTAGATAATTGGTTTCTATTCCTATTATTGATTATATTAAGGTCACTATTTTGCTGACACCCATCTCTATGTTTATGTGTGTATAACCAATTTTCATATATACATATATTGTGAACCTATTGTGAGAATATTAATTTCTTTGAATATTTCTCGTGAGTCGTAAGACTCTCGTGGTTTCATCTAAATAGCACAAAAATAGCCAATATGTGTAGGTATAACTACCACATATTGGCCTTTTTTGAATCACAAATATTTTTTCAATATCAGCTGCTTTCCCGCAGAGAATGATGCCATATGACATAACAATATGGAAGAAGCTGAAATAAACTAGTCTAACTGTAGCTTCAGTAGTAAGAGCAATGGTAATGCGACACCAAAATCAGCGAATCAGTCTCAAATCGTATAAATAACTCTTGTAACGGATGTTACCCGCTACCTATTACTCTCCTGACACCCACCTGCAAAAACGCTATAGCAGAGATATCAGCGTACAGAAAGTGTGTTTAAAAGTAATGATCGCGCAATTCACGCCAATTGCTAATCGCGAGTTACGTAATCAGGGAGCCGGGTTCCAAACTTCCTAAAGCGTTTTTCTGCTTATTAGTATGACCCGAGAGATGTCAATATTAATGTCAACTTTTTTTATGCATTTCGACTTTGTTTCTACGTAATGTACGACGCAACTTGCGTTTTTTGTTATTACAAGTAATGTTAACTTTGGTTGTTATTGTTGAATCGTTTCCAACAAGTGACCCTGGCCAATCTACCAGGTACTTACATTATTGTTTAGACACAGTAAAATAAAACATTGAACCGTTGTTTAATTACAAGTATTATTATTATACTCATCCCATAACTTTTTTTTGTAAAAATAGACCAAAAATTAAGGTTTTATTTTATATCATTACATAGGTATTACAAATAATAGGTAAATATAATTAAAATATTCTTGGATGAAATGTAAGTGACAGGATGTTTAGAGGAAATACTTAGTATTTTCAGCGAGCCTAGCGAAAACTGGGTCAGCTTCACCTCAGTATAAATAAAGTAATAAATAAATAATCACAGACCTTTCTCACAGCATCACCTGGCCCCAAAGTAAGCAGAGCTTGAGTTATGGGTACCACATGACAGATATACTACTTACATACTTTTTTTGTTAATACATACATATTATAGAAACACCCAGACCCGAGACAAATACTTGCAGATCATACAAGCATTTGTCCCGCGGCGGGAATCGAACCCGCAACCATCTGCGTCTCAGCCGAACCTTAGCCCACTGCGCCACAGAGGTCGTCAAAGTATAAAGACAAATAAGAACAACTGCAATTAGATTGAACATAGTGCCAGAGTAGGCTCTATGTTCATTAAGTTAACTATGAAAATTCATCGAGCTTGAAGAAGTTAAAATAGGCAGTCGACGCCGACGCGAAGTCTGCAAATTATTATGTGTTTCAATACTAACAACTGTGCAGAGTTCAGCTTCTACTAATTCTAAAAAAAACAACTTAGTCACATCGCGTGACCCAAGAGATGGCTTCTATCTGGCCCAGCGTATTAGCATTCCCATTCAACGTGGCAATGCTGCAGGTGTCTTGGGGACGCTGCCCTCTGGCAGTAATCTGGATTAGTTGAGCTATCAATAGATCGATTTAAACGGTCCTTAGATAGCTCAACTGTTTCACGTGTATTTTATATTGTTATAAAAAAAACTAAACAGTATGTTTCGTTACCATGGTTTAGATTTTACGTCGTATCTTAAAAACGAATCGTCCTAGATTGAAAATAAAATGTACATACAAAGCATTTTCGTATGTCACCTCACCTCACATTTGAAAAACTTTAATTTATTTTTCTCACTTTAGGAACCCTGTATTTCAATAACCCCTTGACCAATTTGGTTTCAAACATTATTAGCTTAATTTTAATTTGTCGACTTGCAAAATTTCATGCAGGTCGGATCATCGATTCGATAGTTATCGTCGATTAAACAAACATACAAACATACAAAGCCAATTTGTCTAAGTTTCCACTGAGATCTTCGCTCACTATGCTCAAATATTTAGGACGATTTACAAAAATGTATCGGTAAGATGTATGAAGCGCTGGTAAAAAGTGAAATAGTCGATTATCTTTACATACACACGTTGATTATCACTGCGTCGTCTGATGTTGAACTAAGAATGATATCAATTTGTCTCGTCATAATCTATGCCAAACAGAATGTAGAATAACATAGGCTTGTTGCTATATACTTGTCTTAAAAATCTAATTTGAACACTGGTTTTAGCGCAACATTGGGCGTAACTTTTGATTACGCAATCTCTAAAATAATTCCGATAATTTATTTATTCAAAAGTTGAAATAACATTTATTTTGAATATATATATTTAGTAGTTTTTACATAAGAACCTTTGAGCCTAAAATTCTGTTCATGTTTTTTCGCGCTTGTTTAGTGGAGAAATCATAGTCTAATCTAATTATATGATTACTAATCATTATCATGTTATCTCATGTGAAAAGCTTAAGTAGGTAAGTATTTTTAATTGTTAGAGCTATTGTTATGTTTAGTATAAACAAAATTAGCATGAGATAGGTATATTGGTATGTTCAAATAATTCGTGTTCCTTTATTTTATTTTATTGTAGCCAAATAAGTTAGTAAATAACTTTAGATACCTACGTAGGTATTAAAATAGATAATAATATACGTTTTTGTAGGTTGACTAGTCAAAGTCAAAAGATACTTTATTCAATACAATCCCAAGGATCACTTTGAAACGTCTTACATACCAGGTGAATTTAGGTGCCAATTCATCATAACCTAAGCCCGAGAAGAATTAGCAAGAAACTCGTATTGGTGCGCGCTTTTTTACATGATCCATCTTATAACTATCTTAACTACGAAATACTAATACAAGAGAGTTTATATATTTCAAGTGTGTCGGTTAACTGTCTGACGGCAGAGCGACATGAGGCCATGCATTCTTATCAATAATTCCTAATAGTCATAGTAACAGTCGCCTTCTTTAAGATAAAGATTGTTCCTAACTAGTAAAGATGAAGAATCGAATCGAAGAATTCTTCATCTTTTCTTCAATCATTTTTTTTTCTTCCTACTTCTAAGTAAATGAAGAAATAGAAAAAGAAAAGACCTTAAAGGTCTTTTCTTTTTCTATTTCTTCATCTTTTATATTGTTTAACTAGCTGTACCCGGCATGCGTTGCAATGCCACAAATTTTCTCACCGTTTAAACCTTCCCTGGACTACGACAAACATTTCAACACCAAAATCAGCTAAATCAGTCCAGCCGTTCTCGAGTTTTAGCGAGACTAACGTACAGCAATTGATTTTTATTATATAGATTAAATAGATAGATGTAACGCTTTGGATTTTTCTGTAATGTTACTCTTATTTAACTCCCGAGCGGTCAATGGCGGCCGCGCTCGCCCCATTTGATTATAAAAATAAATTTACATGTTTACAGTCTACTTTTGTATGGAGAAGTTTACTGAATTACGTTCTTTGATATATTGTCTACATTCTGAACAACAAATATAGCATAATCAGTGTTCGTTTAGTATTTTATGAATTTTCGCGTTTCGCGCGTGAGTGAGTGTGAGTGCAGTGACCGTTGATTGTGATTTGACTTATTTGATGGTGGATTTACTGGGTTTATCGATGGTAAGTGGTGTTTATTATTACAAAAACTGTTTATTCTGCTCATTATAAGTATTTTTGGATAATCAATTGTAAGAAATACATAGTAATAACTTCTAGATAAGGCGGGAAAAAGTTCGTTGCCATGCTACTGATTTTGAAGTGATTTATTCTAAACTATTTATTCTAAAATATAGTATTTGACTAAACACGTTATTTTTATGCCTGATAGATAGGTAATATATCTATTATTACATTGTTTTTTACAGAATAATAAAATATGGTTTGGTTGTAGAGTTATTAATTTTTTAGAACAATGCAGTATTTTTTCCGCTACTATAATCTAGTCTAGTCTAGTTTAGAATCTAGTGCTAGGGCTGTAGGGCTGTCAAAATTTTAAACTATATTTTGTCCCTGGTCTCAGGGGTTAAATAAATAAACTTGAAACTTGAAACTAATTACTGATCATCACTATCCTTTGTGTACGTCTATTCTTTTCTCACAGCATACAACTTAGCTGCGCTCACTGACGAGTTTGTGTCGCTGGCTAGTGTTTTCGATAACTGCCGGTCCATGCTTTTCGAAAAGTTGTTACCACAGTGGGCTGCCATACCACTCCACCACGATTGACCACCACTGGCTCATAGCAAAGTAGTATTTCTTGTTGCTGGATGCTTGATTTATTCTGGCTGTTAACAGTCATCAACATCATTTGGATGGGTGAATGGACTGCTAGAGAACTACGAGATAATCTGAATACGAAACGCTCCTCGCTGCGTCAGTTTGTTCTGACGTTGTGGATTTTAATTAAATCGTTTAGAATTTAAGACAACATTTCGTATCACTATGATTTCTCTTTTGTTTTTAATATTACTTATGGTGCAGTCAGCGTTTTAGAATGATCACTTCAGTAAACAAAATTAATTAAAAGCGAAGTACTCACATACAATAGTTTCACGGTCGGCTGCCCCGGCAATACAGCGAATCGTTATGCATGCTGTGCTTCTTTCAAGTCACCGCATCTCAAAGGCTTCCAACAAATGTGTAAGGAAGGCGAGACAACGTGAGACGAAGGCTTTACCGTAAAGTGGTGGATCTCGCATCTACTGGCTTTCACGTTTCTTGGACTGTGTCATTAAAATTCATGACTCTCTCTTGCAAACTGCAATCAATCTTCAACCTTACTGCGCTCGCGTTAATCTTTGAGCCTATAACTTAGTGTTAAAAAAACTGTCAAATTTTGAAAGAAAACATGACGAAACCGGCATATTCTGGAAACAAAAACTGATTGGTGTATGTTCCTATAAGTGGTGATGGGCTTGCAACCGTAGAGAGCATTAACTAACTGGGAAAATGACTTTTGCCAAAGTCAAAGTCAAAAGTCAAATGATACTTTATTCAATACAATCACAAAGATCACTTTGAAACGTCTTACATGCTAGGTGAATTTAAGTGCCAATTCATCCTAACCCAAGCCTGAGAAGAACTGGCAAGAAACTCGTCTTGGTCTTAGCGCTTTTTTACATGATCCATCTTATAACTACCTTAACTACGAAACACTAATACAAGAGAGTTTATACATTTCAAGTGTGTCGGTTAACTGTCTGAGCGCAGAGCGACATGAGGCCATGCATTCTTATCAATAATATAGTCATTTATATTATAATAAGCTTTCTTCAAAAGACTACCTTTTATGTATGCTTTAAATTTTTTAATAGGTAGTTTAGTAGCATTTTTAGCAAGCTTATTATAGAAGCGCACCGTGTTTCATAAATGACTTATTTAAAACTCGAGTACCTGCTCCTGATTTGAAACGTTTGTTCCTATTTTCTAAAATAATATTACCTCCCTGCATGGGTACAACCATGTGGTGCTAGAATACAATTTTATATTACATATTATGGAACTGGGTGCTGGGATTCGATTACCGCATGAGGGGCGACCATCCGGTCGAGTTTGCTGTTTGCTTTATGGGCAGAATATCCAATTAAATTATATGATTATGTATTTTGGAATTTATACACCAAGTATATAATTATTTGAAATTCACTGACTGGCAATACTTAGGTGATTCTAGATCAACCATGAGTAGATGTATTACTTTATTCATCAAAAAATAATTCACTATGCGTATAAAATCGAAATAAATGCTAATGCAGGTATTCTTTACTAATATAATACATTCAAAGTGTCTCTGTCTCGACGTATGTTTGACTGTTTGTTTATTTGTTACGTTTTCACGGATAAACTATTTATCGGATCTGCATCAAATTTGGTAAAGAGATAGATTTAATCTTAGTGACACAGATTACTTTATTGTTGGTATAGGCTTCGCTGCCGAGAGCAGAATCTAGTATAGTATATACTTTATATAACTGTGTAAATTGTTTTACTGTGGTTCAATAAAACTGCCTAGACTTTAAATTACACTAGCTGTCCCGTTCGCGACTTCATCCGCGCGTTTAAAAAAGAATAAAATATATATAATTGTACCAAATTAACTGCAGCGCCATCTGCCGGGCTGATTTGTGAATCTAAACCATCCAGGGCGCCACCCACACGCATACAAAAAAAATCATTTAAATCGGTCCAGCCGTTCAGGAGGAGTTCAGTGACATACACAGATACAGTAGAATTATATATATATTATAAATTACATATGCAAAGCCATAACTATGCTTGAACGTAACGTCTCCTAATTATTAGACTATAATTACGTAAAGACGTAACGCTGCCCTTACACTGTCGTATTAGGCCAGTCAAAATAGACGTGTTTTTTGGTCAACTTTGCACTAAATTTCCGATCCAAATTCTTTTTTTTATAAGGTTCACTTATTATTTTCTTATTTTTATTAGGATCACTTACTGGGCATTAAAATAAAAGTTGTAGAAAATAAACTGATCTTTAAAATTAATTAATTGCATTTTATTGATTAATCTAATATTTCAAAGTTATCGGCCACGATAGAAAAACCGGTTCATTAAATGGGCCACAAATCGTAAACGGTAAGTTTTACAAAAAAGTTTACAAAAAACAAAAGATGCAAAATTTTGTTTTCTACAATAATGGTCTCTATAACTTCTGCTCTAAAGTGCATAGTTTCCGAGATATCGGCCAAAAACGTTTTTTTCAAGATGGCGCTTGAAGCGTCACCTGGATCTGTCAGCATTTTGTGTTTTATGCTCAGTGAGTAATCCTAAACCTTATAAAAAAAAGAATTCGGATCGGAAAGTTAAATGCTATTTTGACTGGCTTTTATGTCAAACAACACAAAATGCTGAATAACATAAACGCAAGTTTAGGTTAACATTTGTTTCTGAATCAAAGCATTACTTTACCTTAGGCTCACTTTCTTTAAACGTTTGCACAATACCTTTCCGCGTACAGTAAACTACGCCGCGATGCAACCATAGAAAAATATTATACCTACGTAGGATGCAACTGTAGCGCAGTGCACTGGTTGTCCTGTTTATAATGTAACGAGGTTATTCTCGTTGCTTTGTCGTCCTTACAATAAATCTTGTTATTGTCAACGTTTAGCAAAGTGCTTCCGTTCCTACTCGGCATCGGTCGGCGATCTACAATTTATAATGTTTGCTTTTCATATCCGTTCGGAAACTGTTGTTGGCAACCCGACGCGCTACGACTTCTATGAGGGAAATTCAGAGTAGCAGAGTAACTGGCTGGTGGCTGTTGCGGTGGATATTTTAGAATAAAAGCTCACTGTGTTATCCGATAATCCCATCTGATTATCGGACAACACAATGAGCTTTTGCTTATTGTAATTATCTTAATTGTATTTTGTAATTTTAATTATAAAATCCCTACAATAGACAATGCAAAAACAAAACGAAACAATACAGTGATTGAAAATGCAGCCATCTATCAATAGTCAGTAGGTGCCTAAAAACGTAATAATAAAACTATGTCAAACATAACGAACGCCAAAAAAACAACATTGAATTTTTTTTTATAAGAAAACTTGTTTTAAGTATCTTTTATTTCATTTGCCTGTCTTTATATTGTATAATAAAATTGGATAATACCTTAAACAGGACCTTATTTAATTTTTTTATAAACTATAATTACACATCGATACCTATAATGCCATCTATGGAAATTTGTTTGAACAAAATGTGTTTCTCAGAGATGAGCCCCATGACGCTGCGCTGGAATTAGTAGCTAGGTTTGTTCTGAAATTCTCAGCTTTACACAGAATGAAACACAGACCATTGTGTCCACGATTCGAGACCGTCACTACAGCTAGACATGTAGTCAGGACGTACAATGTTCTTAATTCTAAAGTAAGTTTATATATATAAGGTTTTAACCATGTTTAACCTTAATAAAGAATTAAAGAGAAAAAACAAGCCAACAAAAGCTCTTCTACTGTAATAACTAGAAGTAAATTATATAAATTACATTGTGACCGCCACTAGTAGTGGCTATGTTGAATACTTACGATAAAATCAAATTCTATCGTAAACTTGTTTTAGGTTATACTTACCCATTTATGACTAAATTCTGACCATTGATTTAAATAAGGAATACTAGCTGCTGCCTGTGGCTTCACAAGCAGCAGCGTTTAACGTGGGACCTATAAAAAATGATACCTATCGATATTATAGTTTAGTTTGCATAAAAATTCGAAAAAAATTTGATGCTGGTCTTTGTCCCTGAACTCGCCAACCTAGATGCGTCCCTGGTAGCCGTCGTCCCCTCTGTCCCCATTAGGTTGCACGTCTTGTAGTCCACACTCGTCTGAGGATCATGTCGGACTAACTAGAATTGCAAAGAAATCCCTCTCGCGCCACCCTCCACCCTAATTGCGGCTTGCGAGTCGATTTATTTGCGAATCATGACCTTTGCAACTTAATGACGAATTCAGCGCTTTATGACCTTCGTCCGGTGGCGGTGGTTTGCATTTTTGTCGTTTGGGTCATTAAGTATTTGAATAAGGTTGTTGAATTTATTTTATACTTTTGCGCTCTAAAAGGTGTTTTGTAAGGGTTAGTTTTTTAATCCTTAGGTACTTATGTTTGTCCTGCTCGTTAGAAATGTCAACAAACGTTCAGTATATCATAAATGTTATTCTGGCTCTAATAATAAGTATCTAGTTACCTATAATATAAGATAAAAAGCAATAGTGGCACAGAAAAAAACATTTCCTAGAGCCCTGTTGGAACTCAGTCGTACAGAATCAAAAGATGTACTAAGATACTTACGTAGAAAGACGACGTAGATGCTTAAGTAGCATATTTATGTACCTGTTTTATGCCAGCACAATTTTCTCGGTATTTGCATGCCATTACAAACTCGTAATAGAAATAAGGTTCTAAGTTTTTTTCAGTTTCTAATCAAACTTAAGTTCTATTGTTCATTGTTTTAGGCAGTGTCAACTCGTAGTTAACAGTTTTGTTCAGTTCAAGAATTCTGAAATTACTTATCCTTGTTACTGAAATTCCCGCGCGTAAATGACACAGAGACCCAGCGAAATGAAGATCGTTACTGGGCGGGGCGATCCCAGCGGCTGTAAGCCACTGGCCAATCACAAAACACCTATTTACCTATTTCATCGTAATCCCAACCCAGAAACCTTTAGGTGTCCGTAAATAAGTAATCCATCGTGAGTTATCACTTCAGCTTACTTCACCTACACGCCCAATAGTCTGTAAGATATCTCAAAAAAAAGTCGAGCTCTTGTGTTTACAAGGTGTTCATTCATCGTATGTAGTTTTGCTAATGTTGCTAAGATAGCGGTGTCCTTCAATTCTTATCTAATCAACCAAAATACACAGGGTCCCACGACTGGGATAAGGCTATTCTTTATTTCCATTCTTGTAAATGCGTCAAGGATTTAAAAAATGCATAACGAGTCTGATAATTAGCTGTATAAGTATATTCTTGGTATTTATATATTTGGTCTGATCTTTTCCAGGTGTCAACAGCTGAAGACATCTACTGGGAGGGCGAAGATGGGGAGGATAAGGAGTTCTTGGAGGTGAAAGACGAAAACCCTATTTCGCAGCATCTCACACGGCTCAAACGTGGCTTTGACTGGTTTAGTAGTAAGTATTTAACCTACTAGAGACAAAAGTACTTGGATATCTATTTCTTAATTGTTGGATGTAGATTAGTCACTAATATAAACAAAGCTTATTTAAATAAACTTACAATAGAGAATTTACAAGCTATGATTTGGAATTGTATTATACCTTCGACTATTGTATTAATTGTCAATGTCTTATTAATCACTAGAAACGGTTGTTAGGGTTTTTTGTCTTGATTTGATTGGCAGCACTGATAGTTAGGCACAAATATAGTGTAGGTCGGACTGACCGAGCTACTGATATTCTCTCGAGAGTGTTCTCTCGAGAGTGTGTATTTGTGTTAAGGAATTTGTATCGTCTAGAATTGTTTTGTCGTAGATAAATAGAACAAAAGTCAAATTTTAAAGAACAGTGTCGTATTATTGTCGAGGGTCCTCGTTAGAATACTGTTTTTAACACTAAATAGCTAAAAATACTAGCAGTGATCACAACAATGTTACTGAATCTAACGTTGTAGTAAAATGACATCCAAGGATCGTTTAAAATAATCTATAGACTCTCATATGATCCAGATCAATTTACAAGATCAGGTTCCCCAAAACTGAAGTTTATTGGCACACTCAATACCTTGGGCTGAGCCAGTTGTCTCTTGCCAGCTCTTGGGTCTTTTACTCGTGACTTTTATAAAAAGACGGTTATGAATTTCAGATCCGTTTTCATTTGATTCGCCGACGACTACAACAGCAGCGCCGGAGAACCTCGAAGCAGTCACTGAAGATCAGGACGATACCGGGTAAGTAGGCAGATTTAGTCAATTATCAAAACAGTTATGAGATAGGAGAATCAACCAATACTACACGAATCTTTTTCGTCATATTACGTCATTTATATACGATACATATTCTATACTACTATTGGTGGATTTTCTCTTTTAAGGTAATTGGGGTTCATAAAAAGATCCACAACCTTAAAGTCATTAAAAAGTTTAAGGTGTTTGCCCACTATCCCGTATCATACTATGACCGTAGTAGGAACGTGTCAGGCACGGAAAACAACACGAAACGCTTCACTATGAAATTTATCTTTTGGACAATATTTGCCATCATTTTGCCGTTAACAAAGCAATGCGGCTACAACAACGCGTCTACTACGGTCATACTGCCCGTAAGCTCACCGTTTTGCTGCCGGCGGGCAGCGGTCTAGCAAAGTCGCGCGCCGTGCGCGTAACGTGTGTACCGATGAAATATTCTCGCAGATAATTATTGACGCTCCGTGCATGGCACGCGACGGTCCTGATCGGTTACGGGACGGTCTAGTGGGTATGCTCTCATACTTTTCAATACAAATAATATGTTTTTGCCTGACACGTTCCTATTACAGTCATGGTATGATACGGGATAGTGGGCAAAAGCCTTTACGCCGAATTTTTATATAACTGAAGATGTACATTTGATTGTCTTGGCTCTGTTACCATAATCTAAAGCCCACATACATACAGGCATAAGTATATCAAATGCCTTTTGAGCTTTTATAAGCATTTACTTAACTTTTTTTTTACTTTTCAGGGACAACAACGATTACGAAGCCCACTCAGATGGATCCGGGGTAGCGCCTAACAGGGTTGAACCTGACCATGGTGAAAGTAAGTAATTACCTGTAATTTTGTAAGTCATAAAGTGAATAATCAACAAATTAAGAAAAGTAGCTACTACAATAGTAACGTCAATACAGTCGTAGTCATTCTTATATTATGAATTCATTTTGAATACTGTTTTTCGTAAGTACAATTTATATTATTACATATTTATAGAACAATTACTGACGAAAGATATGAAAGTAATATACTCGTACAAAGTAATTCAAAGTGATCCTTGTTATTCTTTTGAATAAAAACATATATTAATTTTAATTCAATTTTGTAACCTATGTTCGTAATTTGTATGTTTGGATTTTTCTATTAACATTCAAAACAATCTCGCTGCAATTGATTGAAAAATGTATAATGGCAATACTGGCATACCAATTTGGATGAAACTGGGTATTGTTGTGGATGTGAATCAACATTATAGAACGAAAGAAAGATTTTCTTTTTTGACAATATATTTGACACAAGTTGAAATTTGGAAGGTAGCTTCCGTTTATAGCAAAACCAGCCACTAAGACGGGACTTTTTGAAGTTCAACCCCTAAGAGGGTGAAAATGGGTGAAAACTAATTTATGAAACTTTTTAACGCGTGGTGCGATTTGCTTGAAACTTGATATAAATCATTAAAGGCAAAATAAATGGACACGTGTTTCACGTGGATTTTTCAAAATAACCCTTACAAAGGGGTAAATGGCGTGTCAAAGTTTGTATGGGAACTTATTAACGGGTGGTGTGTTTTCTTAGAAATTTGGTTTGGATACTTAAAATGCAAAATACATGGACATGAGTTTCAGGATTTTTCAAAATAACTCTCATAAAGGAGTAAAATGCGATATAAAATGTGAATGTTTGTATGCGATATAAAATGTGAATATTTTTTTTTATGGGTGGTGGGTGTGATTGGTTTGAAACTTGAATTGGATAAAAAAATCCTGAAACACGTATCCCTTCACTTTGCATAAGCTACGATTCCTTTCAATAAAAATGCGGACAAAGTCGCGGGCAACAGCTAGTCCCTGTATAAAGATAATCTACATACGTTATTATAAAGTGGTAATGTGTATGGATGTACATTTTACTATAAGCTAGTTTTTACCGAGTGCTCATTATAGAATAATAGATTGTAAATAAATAATGCTGGACATTTCACATAATGTCATCTAGCCCCAAAGTAAGCAGAGCTTGTGTTATGGGTAGGTACCTACCATATGACTGATATTCTATTTATATACTCTTTATTGTATATACATACTTACCTATTATACAGAAAACCACCCAGACCCGAGACAAATACGTGCAGATAATAAATTATTCCCACAACGGGAATCGAACCCGCAACCTTCTCAGGCAGGCCTTCGTCTAATGTGCTACATAAGTCGCCATATTACTTTTTTTTTATTTGATTAAAACATAACTCTAAATCTTCTAGCATCATTTCATCATCAGAAAATCATTTATTTATATTCTTTATACTTTCAGAGATACTCCGCGTCTCGTTCGTGGTGATGGAACCGTTTCTGGACGACTACTCGAACCGAGACTCGGCGCTTTTCCAAACGTTCTCGCACAACTTGGCGAACGCGGTCAACGCACTCTTTGTGGACCTGCCCGGCGCGCAGAAGGCGAGCCTCGTGAGGATACAGTAAGTTCAATAAAAATAATAATAATATATATTAGTTGACAAAGCACACCACACCATCTAGCCTCAAACAAAGCATAGCTAGAACAAACACATATGTTCTTCACACATTTTATATGTTCATCCTGGGAGGGAATCTGATCCTTAAGCATAAGCGCAGGAGGCAGAGCTACTACCTACTTACTACTTACAGGCCAGCCAGATGCTCGTGTCATTTGGCCTCTGTGGCGCAGAGGGCAGGTTGTAGAGGTTGGTTGGAGGGGTTCGATTCCCGCAGCGGGACAAATGTTTGATGATCTGCAATTTATCTCGGGTTTGAGTGTTTCTATGTTTAAAATGTATGTATTTACAAAAAAAGTATATAAGTATATCAGTCATGTGGTACCCATAAAGCTATGCTTACTTTAAGGCCAGATGATGCTGTGTTCAAATGTCCGGCATTATTTATTTATTCTGAGGCACTACGGAGTACAAAGTGGAGTAGAGAGGTGTTGCTGAACACCAACTAATTTAATAATGTTTATATTGATGAGCTATCTATAGATAGGGTTATTATAATATAGATATATAAATATATATTTATCTATAGAAAGAATAATACTCATGAATATAAAAATCATGTAAACAATGTATTTTTTGTAATGTTCAATAATAAAACGAATGTTAAATAACTGTGAGTCATCCCGTGACCACGACAGAGTGTAAACCTGTCGAAACGTCGAGAAAAATGGGTAAATAAACGCGATAAATACCCGTAAATATTTATAATAATGTGTTCTGATTGCGTAAGTTTAAAAAACTTTGTTAAATAACTGATCTAAAATCTTACTTTATAGCAATAGTATAATAGTATGATTAAATTTACCATTAAAGATTCGATTTTTATTAAACTAGGTTATACCTATGTGTAGGTAACTTTAAGAATAGTCATATTGTTTTAATTTATTCCCGACGTTTCGATTATGATGAACGAAGAGCACTCACTGACTTAGGCTCAAAGCACACCGAATTGGTAGCGACGCGTCGCGACGTGACGATCAGTTTTAATCACATAACATTATAAACCTTATAAACAATGCTACAAGATATAGAATCGCTTGATATAATTCAATGTAGCGCCCACGCGCATCAGCTCGCGACCAAGCGAGATTGCTCGAGCTGGCACACCTTCGCCACACCTCGTTCATTCTATCATGCGTTTCTATATCTTGTAACATTGATTATAAGGTTTATTATGTCTTGTTATTAAAACTGATCGTCTCGTCGCGTCGTCGCGTCGCTTCCAAATCAGTGTGCATTGAGCCTTAAGGTCAATTAATGATATATTGGTGCAAAAGCGGACAAAAGGAACGCAACTGTAGTGCTGAAAACAAAGATTATGGCGATAAAATGCTTGAGCTTGAGGTTTTTGATAAGTTTAAAATGTATAAGCCAGTTTCTTTAATCGAACGGCTAGAGTTATAAAACGTGCGATAACACTGATAGCGGAATACAAGGACCTATTCACAGAAGATTTTAACCATTTCCACAAGACAGCAATCGTGCAATCTTCAAAATTGTATGGCTTACCAAAAGTACACAAAAGTGACTTGCCCCTGCGACCGATAGTGAGCCAAATATATTTACTGCTTAAAAACTTGTCCAGGCATGTTGCTGTCACTTGTAGGAAAGACGTCATCCTTTTTGAAGGACTCTCACAAATTCGTTGATATTATCAAAATGGAAACAGAGGACATATTGGTGAGTATTGATGTGGAATCTCATTTCACCAACGTTCCAATAGCAGTGTCATAATGTTATCTCGGTGTAAATAAGTTCATTATCACATAGCTTCACTTATTGCAACATAACCAAAACATTGAAATAAAATAAATGCGTTAAATACCCGTTTACTACTATCACAATATGAATTCTGATAGCGAAACTTTTGACTCAATTGGTTGGTTGGTATCTGAATTAATAAAATGACATAAATTTAATTATGTAATATTCCTAAGTGACGTTTATATTGAATTATTATTATGTAACCTAGTATTTTTTTTATAAATGTCTCACATTGTTAGAAAATATTGTACACCATTTATCAAATAGTAGCATAGCGAACTTACCAAATAATAAAACCTGTAATATACCTATGTTCCACAATAAATGAATTATGAATTATGGTTTTACACATCTCACTGCTTCACTTATGTCCGCTCTGCCGCCCTTGACATATATTATGATCTA
Source organism: Lampropteryx suffumata (assembly GCA_948098915.1). Taxonomy (NCBI): domain Eukaryota; kingdom Metazoa; phylum Arthropoda; class Insecta; order Lepidoptera; family Geometridae; genus Lampropteryx; species Lampropteryx suffumata. The sequence continues at coordinate 28,166,491 of OX402544.1, forward strand.
AAGTTTTACCTCAGATTTTAGAGGATCAGATTTCTTGTAATACTGTATTACTAAAAACACATTATATATATATTAATTAAAGACATTGGCAATTATAAAGTATCTTACTATTTGAATGTAATTTATAAAAGATATGTCGATTATCTTTAGTTATAGTCGAAAAAAGAATATGACTATTTCTATTGCCTCTGTACCTAACAGGAAATAAAAATAAATAATCCCGGACATTTCACACAACATCATCTGTCCCCAAAGTAAGCAGAGCTTGTGTTATGGGTACCACATGACTGATATACCTACTTATATACTTTTTTTTTGTAAATACATACATATTATACATAGAAACACCCAGACCCGAGACAAATACTTGCAGATCATACAAACATTTGTCTCCGAAACGAACCCGCAACCTTCTGCGTCTCAGCCGGACCTAAGCCCACTGCGCTACAGAGGTCGTCAAAAGGAAAGAAGATTATTTAAAATATATACGTAGATTCCTAGATAGATATCTATTTTTAATTTCAATTATAACAGTATTTAATATGCCCATACAGGACTCGTCTGGCTGACAGCATGTCGTGTAAAGTAACACTGGACATCGTGACCACCATGGACAACACAGATCAGATCGCGAGGCTGCTCCGCACTCACATCCGCAACACGCGCACACTGGGCGAATACGTGCTCACTGACGCCGACTTCAGCGCTAACGTCGTCAACCCGGGTTGGTATTGTCAATGAGCCCACGATATTATGCAATATTGTTTCGAGAGGTCGAGAGTCTTTTAGCACAACAAAACATTAAAAAAACTAGGGTTTACAATTTTGACATAAAACGATTTTTAAGCATATTTCAAATGAAAAATGTTTTTTTTATAAGTAAATATGTATTTTTTTTAAATTTTTCATTTAAATAAAAATTAATTTATTAATTTTAAATTAATTAATTCTATGTATCTAAAAAAATATATTTAATGACAACTCAGTATGTACAAAAAAATAATTGTGTTATTTTTGTCATACAAATATGATAGCAAACTACGTTTGGCCATTTGTGAGTTGTTCAATTCAATCTCATTGTGACAGCAGATGTTAAGGCACACTTGTTTTCATGTATATGAGTACATCAAAGCAGCACAAAACTTGAAGACATTACACATTTTGGTAAACAATTTAACACTAAAGAATAGGCTCAAGTAGGTGATAGATACGGAGATCTCCTCAGATCTCTAAGGTATCATAAAGAAGTCTAAAAGTAAATATAAAACTAGATTCGAACTTGATTAAATGACAGAAACTTTTGTGAAATTCAGAATGTTTCTTTTCGTACGTCTTTTTCGGATATACTATAAAACCCCAAGATTATATATATATATAAGATCGCAAAACCCAAATAAGTCTCGTGTTATGTTTAATGAGGTTTGAAAATATGGTTGGTAAGCTATGACGGAGCAGAGTACTGTACGAAAAACACTGCGAAGCATCAGATAGTGGGTCCGGAATAAGGAGTGATGGCCGGGATATGGCCGGGATCTGCATGTGGTCCGATTAGAAAGACGGTAGGCAGAAATTTGATAGTAGGTGGATACGAGCCCGAGAATGATGATATTATGATACTGATAATCGTATTATATATTTATACATGGAAGATGTAGTAAGTGGATGTGGGTGGATGATCCAGGGTCTCCATTCGAGGAGTGCCAGCAAAATGAGCTGCAGTGCAATGACGGTAGCTGTGTGCCGGGCTCAGTTCTCTGCAACGGCGTACGAGACTGCTCTGATGGCGCTGACGAGAGCGAATGCAATTTTTATGGTATTTTTTGTTTATAAACTTTTTGTTGATTTTATCATTACTCATTATAATAGATAATAAAATAAAATTGCCAGTGTTTTGATAAATAACAATATATACCTCTTAGTTACTAACTAACGATTTTTTTAATTATGGTTTTCGATGGTAGGTAACAAATTTCTTTCATTCTTTCATTATTTGATGACAATCATTGTTGTCTTCGAACAGGCGTTATATTTGTATTAGTATTATGGTACATATATTATATGTATGTACCAACATACTTATAAGACAAAATAGGATTTGACTGGAAAATCATTTAATCTAATCTCCTGGCTTGGTATACAATAATCTAAGTGTTTTTTTAATTCAAAAAACCTTAGTATCTTTTTCATAGTTTCATCATTTTAAATTGTTTTATTATTATTTTTATTATTTATTTAAAAGAAGACCCAGAACAAAGAAATGACGATTCCATCAACCTAGTCGACACGGAGAGAGAGAATGCACCACGAGTACTACGATGCCCAAACCCTATACCTTGCGCAAGTTCTGCCGTCACAATATGCCCTGATCAGAGATGCGATGGCGTGCGCGATTGCCCGGGAGGAGAAGATGAAGACTCAAGGGACTGCGCGCCCACCACTGCACCAGGTAATCAAAGGAAGCTGCCATGAACCAAATGAAGTCTTATAGTAATGCTTTTTTCCTAATGGTGGTTCACAGCCACTCTCTGATGCCCCAGAAACAAAAAAAAAGCTATGCTAGAAATTATATTTGGCTAAAGCAGAAAAAGACCGTGGGACTTATGCCTGCATTAAGCCTATTGTTTTTGGATCACTAAAGCCTCACTAACAGAGGATTGCGTCGAGACGGCCTAAACAGCTGTATAGAAGCGCAAACCTGGAAAAGCTACATTATGAAAATTATTTCTACTTTTATTTTGTTTATTTTCTATTATTTTACGTTTCGTAGAACGTGGTGACCAGCAGAACACGACTCCATACCCATATCCTGTAGATGATACCACCCGGCTAACACTACCGCTACCAGATGAAGGTAAATTGATGAACTGATATTGAAAAGTAAACCTTAAGACCGTAACCTATGAGGCTATAATGACAGAGTTTGTAACTGTGGTTTGCCATGTAAATAAAGACCGCTATGAATTTGATCTGCACATTCTACGTGGCCGAGTTTGGATAGCGTTAAATTTATTATATTAAATGACACTTATTTTTCGTCGTGGTAAGTCGTCATTCTGATGAATATGACTGGTCTTTGTATATTGGTTGGATTGCGCACTATCAAAAACCAAAACTTTGTTCTGCTCAGCGAATAGCCTTGCGATTGCTTACTAAACGGCTTCTAAAACTAGAAGCTAAGCACATTTTTCTCTTGTAATGTCCCACTGCGGGGCTAAGGTCTCCCCCAAATTTTTATATTGTTCCCGATGTTTGGCTGTCTATGTTTAGCACTTACTATTTGTAGACTAGATACCCGATGTATCGTTTTCTTCCATCCATACTGGGTACCGAATCTCAATTTCAGAGCTATAGAGTCAGTTACTCATTTTATTTAGTGACCAAAGCGGATATTCGATTTTTGTATTCGACTTTGTTTTAAAATGTTTTATTTACAAAAAAAATTAACAGCAGTAACAGGATTTGGGCGGATTATTACTGTGCTTTTATTATTGTGATAGTGACTTATATAATACTCGTATATATACGAGTACGTACTCGTAATTGTATATAAAAAAGTATATATTTCTTTATTTGAGAGCATCTACCAGTAGTTACACAAGTAATAACGAATGTTTTATGATCTGCAAGCATTTGTCTCGGGTCGGGGTGTTCTATGTATAATATGTTTACAAAAATATATACATAATATATCAGTCATGTAAAACAGCTCTGCTTACATTGGGGCTAGATGACGCTGTGTGAAATGTCCGGCATTATTTATTTATTTTATATTTATTTATTAATACAGACAATTTCTAAAAAGGGTTGTTTACTACTATTAAATATGGATATCACAGCAAACGCTTATAATAAAAAAAACTGTTATCAAATAACCCTGTCCCTTTACGGAGTACCTGGAAAATAAAGAATACTGGATCAACTGGAGTTTTGTCAACAGCCTGCCCCGCTGGGGAGTTTCGTTGCGACGAGACCCGTTGCATTTTGCTGAGCCAGGTGTGCGACCAGGAGTCGGACTGCACGGACGGAACTGATGAAGCCAAGTGCAAGACTCCAGGTGAGTCGATATCTCTTACAGGAAACTTAGTTCGTCGTGTCCCGAGCCTTGACAATTACCTTGTGGGAGGAGAACCACATCATCAGGCACATGGGGCTCACAATATTTTTAGTATCATTAACCCAAGTTTCAATAGCTCTAAGAACTAAAAAAATAACTTTTTTAATTCTACGTCGCAGACATTTTGGTCTCCACTCTTCAGCTACAGTTAATTAGTTACTTGGCTTACTTAATATTAGTTGTAAACATAGGATCGTGCTTAATTAGTCATCTTTATTATAAATAGTGGTAATTTCCTTAAACAGGGTAGCTAATCTACTGAAGTGAAGTGCCGGTGAGTACTTTTAGTTTTTATATCAAACTTCATCCTTGATCTGAACAACAGTCTATACAAAAGTAGGTAAGTATTCATCTAGTGTATATATGTGAAAACATAACTAACTTATTTAGATAGTTACTTAATAGGCAAATAAATAGACTAAATCGCTCACCACAGCTAAAGCTGTATTCTGTCACTCAAGAGTTCCTTATAGATAAGTACTTAATTATATTCGACCTAATTTGTGTATTGTGAATAAATCTCGCTGAAGTGGCGATAAACGACTTCAAAACAACTGGATATTATTATGTAAACTACTTATGGTGGCGACTGAGTCAGAGATGATGATTTTTACGGCGCCTGCTTCGCTGTGTGTCTTACTCTCATATTACATATATTACAAATGCGTGGCATTCATAATAATATTATAAATTCAAACCTGTTTGTTTCACTTAACACTTTCGGGTTGAAAAATGGGTTTAATACTCTTTTGGATAATTATGTCTCTGGAACTACAATCTAACCATCTTTTTAAGCTTAATTGTACCTACTTACGTGTAAAGCTTTAGTATCACAGTTTATTAAATTCGTAAATAATTATGTAACAACTATTTACTGCAAAACGGATAAGCACATCTTGAATAAACATGGTAGGAAAATAGATTGTATTGTCGGGAAGGACATACGCTATTTTTATGTAATTCTTAAACTTCTAGTATAAATCCCTTAATCAAGTTAAATATCGCGAATAATATGGAAATTCTAAAAACAACGATAGCGAGTTAAGATTTTTCCCGCGGCGCCATTTAGTATATTATTGTTACATATTTGGTTTAACGATCACTACTACGACGATGTTGTTATTCCAGTTTAATGCTTTTTATCCTGCCTGGACGTAGTGCTCCTTTTTTTTTCCTAAAAATGGTAAAAAGTTTAGTTGCTTTTAACACGAATGTAGGTACAAAGAGTAGGTTTAGACGGAGAACTGATAGTAGGAAAACTTAGGAGATTTTTTTTATTTGACTTGTTAACTCATTTGGTAGTAGCTCTGCATCCTGCGCTGTAGATTGAGGGATCGATTCCCTCCCAGGATAAACATTTGTGTGAAGAACATTGGTGTTTATTCTGTGTCTGGGTGATATAAAGTATCATATGTATGTATTTAAAAATATATAAGTATTATATCAGTCATCTAATCACCATAATACAAGATATGCTTAGTTTGGGTCTAAATGGTGTTGTGTGCATTGTCCAGCAAATTTTTATATTTATTTAAATTTATTAATGTATATATTGATAAATGTGTATATCTATTGTTTTTTTAAATAAGTCTCTTACAGTTGTAGATAATACACTTGTTGCAATAAAGTTATAGAGATGAAAATAAAAATGTATTCAAAGTAAACGATAAGTAGGCACTTATGTATATCATGGGTCAAAAAATATTGCAGTTCATTTTGTTGTACTTAGTAAATTATTCTCATATCATGAATTAAATTAAGTGCAGTTGGCTCTTGGTCTACTCTTAACAAACAAGCTTTGAAGCCTGTAATGTATAAAAATAAGCTGATAAACCAAGTCAGCGTTTATCTCGGTAGCACTGGGAACGTAATGATGTAATCACGTGCACTCATTCTACGCAGTGACCACACTTTCAAATAATCGTAGAACACTCGTAGAAGAGCATAAACTTTTTTAAATTATACTTACATATCTAAATTCCGATAACTATGTAAGAAGAGGCTGAAAGACGTACAAACTATAAATAAACTAGGAGTTTAAAAATCGCATACTTATTCGGAGCTTCTTGATAGTACAATTTTAATGATTTGGTTAAATTTGGCTGTACTAATGGGCTGTGCTCGTGTCGTAGTGTTAAGTACTCGGTCTAAGGCGGGGTCCTGATTGCGGGCCTAGTCTGTCTCATACTTTACGAGTTAACATTACTGTCGTACTGCTACACTTTTTTTTAAATCACATAAAAACATTTATTTACAAATATAATTACATAAATGTACAGAATAATACACATTATATAAAATACATTTGAAACAGATGCGCTATCTAAGGACCGTTTAAACGATTAGCTTTCAGCTCACTACCATACAGTGTTAATAATGGTTACATAAGCCGCGCGTTAGTATATATTAGATAGAGAAATATGGTCGACGACATTTTTATACGAAGCTATAATAGTTTAACTGGCCTTTCAGCTCAATTGCTAGTAGCTCTGCCTTCTGCGATGTACGTTGTAGGTCCGATGCGAGGGTGATATAAAGTATGTATTTAAAAACATACATAAGTCTTCTATCGGTCATCTAGTTCTCATAATAGCTATGCTTATCTTGGGACTAGGATGGTGTTGTCATATTTGTTTACTGACGTGATAACGTTTTATAAATCGATTAACGCCGGCTGCACCCACGAAAAATTGTCACGTTCCGCCTGAGCCGAGCGTGCAAGCGAGAGCGCGGAACAAGCGAGAGGCACGATCGGCCTAAGCGTTCGGCTTGTGACGCATCTTAATAGGTTAAAAGTATGCAATATTTCATCAATATACATATCAATACCTACGCCAATACCTACCTTCCTGACTATAAGACAACATGTCGCAAATTTCATTTCCCCCCCTTTTTGAACGTAGATGTATCTCCGATTTGTCATACCTCATGGGCATAGCGAATGGTACAGTTGACTGTTCGGAGTTGCTAAAACTATTGGAACTGCGCACTGTGATTAGGTTAAGAAATTAAGAAATCCTATAACTCTACACGTTCAGCATGCCAAAACGAATTATAGGCAAAATGCTTTCATAATCAGAGCATGCTCTTCGTTGAACTCTTTGGCAAAGGCAAACATTGACATTGACATTTTCAACACACCAATAAGTAAGTTAAAGCGCATACTCAATGATAAATTCTTCTTGGTAAATCAATCGTAGTTTACTCATTATATATAATTGTTTTGTTTTATTTTTTGTTCTTCAAAATCTCATACATTCATTGATTTTCTAGAATCCGTCGTCTGCTACCGTATTTCTACTTACTTATATTCTTTTTTTTAACTACAAGTGGAAAAATTTAATTAGCCCTCTGTAAAATATATGCCTTGCATATATTATGTATTTAATAATGAATAATGTACCTACATAGCTCAAAGTTTTCCTAAAACGAATAAAATAAAATAAAATAATATTGCTTATGACGTTATCACGTAAAATTATTGTCCGTAAACCGACTTTTATACCGACCAGCGTTGTAGAAGCGTTCTAAACGTTATTTCTGACACATGCTGAGTGACGACCAATTTTGTTGTCAATTTAATTAGTTTATAAGTTCTTATATGATATCGTAAGACACAAAATAAACTTTTCTTTCTTTCTTAATTTACATACAACCATTTTTTTATTATTTATGATTGGATACTGGTTAAAGTGTACAAAAGGTTTTAATCGATGCACTATAATCCTTTCACCACACTGGTTGTAAGTAACCAGTAACAATAAGCAGTGATAAGAAGGTCACGTCACAAAACGACATACTCTGCAGGTTCGGTAACAGCTGCGCTTGATCCCATAAATTTGATTTGTATAGGTATTTATCATAGCACGCCTTAGTTATTTCTGATAATCACGACATTACGGAACCTTGAGAGGTTCCTATGGCTTCTGTTTATGCGACTGTTTGGAATTAATTATAATTTCTGAGAATGTTTATTGAGTGTTTGTGGCCGCCCTACTCTTGGAGCATAACCGCCGGGAATGTGAAGTGCATGTAGGCGTTCCATCGATTCACAAGTGGTATAATAATTATAAACCAATAAACATAATGTACGAGCTCGTATCTATAACTCGTTCTTGTGTCAATAAACTTTGACTTAGTTATTTACTCCTACACCACCAGATTAATATTAAACTTGTTTTATAAATTTGAAATTGTCAAGTCATTATAAAAAAGTTCGAAGTTTTGGTCATTATTATCTTTCCACTCTGTTCCGTAATTGATTTATTATATAATGTCTAATATGATCTATAATCATCATCATCTTAAGTTGATGTCGGTTTCGAGTATTGTGTACACAAATATATGTAAAACTAGCGACCCGCCCCGGCTTATACATTATTTTGTACATTACATGTACATTATTTTGATCTAACTCGTAGGATTCAGCCAGCGTTTACAATGTAAGCGCAAAAAAATTAGTTTATTTACGACATCACATTAGAAACCTCTAAAATTATCAGTGTTTCTCTACTATATTATGCAGGTATAATACATATAAACCTTCCTCTTGAATCACTCTATCTATTAAAACCCGCATCAAAATCTGTTGCGTAGTTTTTAAGATCTAAGCATACATAGGGACAGACAGACAGCGAGAAGCGACTTTGTTTTATACTAAGTAGTGATTAACTAATTTATTAAAATATGTCTGTAAAAAAGTAGGCACTTTTTTTATCATTTTCGTTAGTTATTTTTCGAAATTAAAATTCGATCTGAGCTTCTTCAAAATGCATCAAGATCATTAGCCGCGGGAACAGCTTTTTTATGGTATTCTTATTGCATTTAAGGAAATTGAAGTGACTTGACAACACAAGGGACTTGAGAACTAAAGAACTACATAAGAGTTAAACAGCCTCTGAGGCGAACTTTAATCCTTTCACCACACTTGTTAGAAATAACTAGTGACACGATAAGAAAAAGAAGCGTACTAGATACCTACTAGTGTCCAGAAGCAAGCAATAATACCTATTCCAATAATGTAACTGAGACTACAATGTACGTCCTGTTGCAAATCTCATCATAATAAACTGATGACAGGACGCCCGACCGGATGTCTTGCGATTAGATAAAGTAACATGCAACCATTCAAATGAAGATTGTGTCTCACTCATACTCATGAGCCTTTTGAGTCGAGCCCCGTAGGGCACAGCCCATCGCCATCAAAATTATTTTACTGTGGTAGAAAAATTGACCCAAGAACTGACTGCTATCTGGCCCAGCGCATTATCATTGCTATTCAGTGGCAATTCCGCCAGTGGTTTGGAGTCCCTTTGACAGTGATCTGAATCAGGTGAGCTATCTATAGATCGTTTTAAACCGTTCTAAGATAGCTCAACTATTTCACATGTATTTCATATTATTCATATTCATATTATATTATAATAACTTTGGTATGAGAGGCCTGACTCTCGTGATGGATTTAATGGCTTAATCTCTGTCAAAGCTTACTAACTATTGAAAAGCCGATCCTGGTTTCCGCGGACGACCAGTAGCACTGAGTTTGTGTTCAGTAACACTACTGAACGCAACATCATGCTGAGTCGTACACTATTTTATGATTGAGAGAGACATAACACATAGAACAATCTTCCTAACCTTAAGCTGTTTTAATTTTGTTTTATATTCCTTTCTTTCTTTGTGTCTGTTTGTCGCGCGGTTCCTAGTTTACCGTTGCAAATAAAGTCTTTTCTTTCTTTCTCTCGATACTCTTTCAACGAGCTCTGATGGTCATCCATCGCAAGCTTTCCTTACCTTTGTTTGTCTGTTAGGAACGATTTGGTTAGCGACGAGCACTTATAAGCATAGTAGTTTTATATCGAAAACGTAAAATAAACAGTGACATCACAAAGAATAGGCACATTGCGATACGACTCACAGCTTTAACTCACTTGAACCCATCAGCTAGGCTCATAAATTGTTTGCTCAAGGCGCGAACGGAGCGCGCTCGGGTCAAATTAATCCAATGAATTTTAACGAAAATAAATTAATGATAGCAAGGTTCCGCAGAATTGTTAGCTAAGTGATCTAATTGCTTGTCGCTGCACCTACTGTGGCGCCGCTCTGAGTTCAAGCTGCGAGTACATTTTGATCTTACGATTCGCACATGTTTTCATTTCATCGTAATTTTACACTCATTATATATCCAGAAGTACATACCAACTATATAATAACTAATGTGGCATAGCATGAGTATTAACACAATTATTGACAATTAAACTTGGAAGATATTGTCTTATTGCTCCTAAGGTTAATAATAATAATAATAATAATAATAATAACCGGACCTAAGCCCACTGCGCCACAAAGGTCGTCGTATAATATGTATGTATTTACAAAAAAAAGTATATGAGTAGTATATCAGTCATGTCATAACACAAGCTCTGCTTACTTTGGGGCCAGATGATGCTGTGTGAAATGTCCGGTATTATTATTATTATTATTAAAAACCTTAGGCAATAATGATCATTATAGCCTAAGGCCCTAAGTTGTCTAATTTTGTTTTCTTGATTACGTGCAGTATTATCAGTTCAATTCTACCATCAAAAACTATTCACCTTTCAAACAAAATAAACACAAAATCATAATCGGCTTATCCTTCTAAGAGCTATGTCACAGACAGAGACTCGTACCAGTAGAGCATCGCGCTATTTGTCAACGTTATTGCCATTGAACGGATTGGTTTTGGCAAAGGTTTGGATATGGCTAATCTGAATGTCAAAATGGTAACGCGCTATTCTTCCTGAACTAGTTAATCGGTGATTTTACCAATCGAACAAATTTATGTATAGTATTACTACCTACTGCCTAGTAGGTATTACTCTATGCGCAGTCTACTGGGATGTACTAAATCAAAAACGTTTGTTTAAAAGCAATGTCAAGAATAACGCGATCCCGCAAAATCCAAATTAGAGCTATTTCGTTTCCGTTATAGTAATAAGACTGGTACGAAATATGTAAAAATAACGTTTTATCTTTGGTTTAGCTTCGGTTCAAATGTTCAAAGTTACCGCGGTCGGCCCCTAGATCCACATTACACTTACAGTTCTATGTTTGCGTCGTCGATCATTTCCAGTAGCATTGATGGAACAAATGAGAATAAAAAAACATTCATTCAAGGGTAACTGAAGAAGTAATAAGTATGTATAGACTTAGCTTTAGATTAGAGTCTGCGAGAGATACTCGTACATTCTAACTGAACGTACCAATTGTCTGCATTCATTCTTGAAATTCAGATTGATGATTGCTTGGAAAGCACAACGCACGTTAAGTAACACTGCCATCTTTAATTAACTGAGATTACAGTCGTGTCTTGATAGGAGTCTATTCGATCCAAGATTCTAGGAATTTAGTCTCACTTGTGTAAATAACTCTATATATGAAATGCAATAAACAACGACTCTACTACCTTTTCTTTGACATTTTATGCTCTTATAAATGGAACACAGCTCTTATAAATTTATTAGTTTATCTCGAGCTATTTAATGATTTAATTGGGTAACCTTATCGGAATTGTAATCAACAAAATGTAACATGTAAAATGTTTACACAATGTAAAATGTAACTTAGCAGAGTTATAGACAATTTAATTTTATGTTACTTTTCTTTCAACTACGTAGTAATGTTATCATTAATCATTACAAAACCGATCACAAAGGACGTATTTTTTGCTTAGAAACAAAACAGTGCAGTAATGTTGTATGAAATCTCATTATTGCACTGTTTTTTACTTTTTATTTAGAAATTTACCACAGAGGTATAATATCTCCCATTAAGTTTAATATAAAATGTTTGCATTCGATCAAAAAGATTCTGCCTGATAATAAAATTCGGCTGAATAAAACCGACTTGGTGAAAAAATAAAAAAATGGCGCGCATTTTGTACTATCGTAAAACATTGATTCTTCATATTTTTAGTTTGAGTAGGTATATTTTATCACAGTAGGTACCTATCTAGATTGGTAGTTGAAAGAAAAGTAAATTACGCACCTTGCTAAAGAGAGTAATTAATGCACTCGTGTTAATTCAGTGCCCTCGCTTCCGCTCGGGCACCAACATAACACTCGTTCATTGCGCTCGGTGCAACAATCTACTATTGTGTTTTGTACGTAGAAGAATTATTCATGACTTTAGAAGCCCGCGATGACGTTGACAAATAACGATTGACTGCAGCTTGGAGAAAGAATGACATTACATTGGCATTCAATCGATCATCACGAACATTCTTAGAGTAGGATACGGCCGAATAATTCGTAACATTAGAACGGTTACGTTCCAATTATATCGAAATCAGTTTGCCGAATAGTTTAGCTTGTGTAGTTTTCATTATTAACCGAATACGTCAATAACACTAACAACTCGTGGTATTCTCCCTCTATTAAACCTGTTTTGAGAATACCTGTTTTTTTTTAAGTATACATATTATACTGATATTGTATGGAAAATTATTACGGCTCCATACTAAAGCTCCATACTAAATTCCTTTATATTGGTAACTAGATTGTGTTGAATTGGTTTGGGACCTGACCACTACTTATTCTTAACTAAATTAGGGACGCTTAATTAAGTTAGATAAAATTAAATTAGGATAAGTTGGTGACAGCAGAATACCAAACGTTAATTTGACAGTTCAAAACCTAATTTTAGCTAAAATTAGTTAGGTTGGTGCCAACAGAATTGAGGCTAATGTGTGTGGTCACATATTATTTGCCAGTTTATATTTAACCTCAATGTGAACACCAAATTGATAAAACAGTACTGTTTTTTAAAACTATTCCTGCTATTTCCAATTAGCAGAAAAGCAGTGTTAAACCTAGTAATTGCTAAAGCTAGTTTACAAGCCGCTCCTAAGCGCTTTACAACACAGCAATATAACGACATTTCATTGGCAGTGATTCTAGGAATTTGCTACAAGATATTTTGATTTGATTATGCAAATTATGAAACAAACTCAAATAAATAGATATTAATCGTTTCGTGGCTAATTTATGGAAAACAAATACATAACTAATATAAATAAATTGAAAGGTATATCTGTGTATTTATATTTTATCATATCATGGAAAGAAATTAATGCTACTTTAGGTATATGTTGATTCCACACGTACCAAACCAACAGACGTAGCAAGGATAAAATATGTCGATTTGACATATTATACATATTATAGACATATCCTACGCTCAAAATCAGATCCTTAATGTTCAATTTCTGAGCGTAGCGAGCGTACCGGGATAACGCACCACGCAATTTGTAGGACAATATGACTGTTAAATTATATAAATATTAACTAAGTAAAAAAAAAAAATCAGCTGGTTAGTAATCGATACATGTTGGAAGGAGGGGATGCTTTGATCAAACTAAAGATTTTGTAGGACAAATATTTTTTCGAATAATTTAGATAATTATCTTGAGATTTAATAAAAAAAACAGTTAGTAATAAATATTTGAGAATCATTAAATTGAAATAATTTAACCTTGCTACCTCTGTTAGCTACCACAATAAAGAGTTTCAGGAAATTGTTTGGCGTCTCGTCAAAATGAAGCTACTCACGGAAAATTAGCTTGATAGTAATCAAAAACAAAACTGGACCATGGACCCTGGACTATAAGTATTAAGTAGGTATTTTCTGACTCACTTGTTTGGTCACGTTGTGATAATAATTACCAATCACTCTCAGAGCATTGGTGATGTGTGGTGCTTGCTCTTCGACATTAACTACGTAGATTCGCGCCCGAACGTTCAGAAATGTGTAGGAAACTAATTGTGAAAAAACTCCTGGCTTAGTCATTAACCCCGCTCCGTACGTATTGACCAGCTGAGAGGATGATTCAATCCAATCCAAATGTTGTACCTAACACACTAAGTGATCTGGTACTGTCAGCTTGTCGTTATGATCATCAAGAACAGATGCAAATGTCAGTTGATTATAACGGTTTTATCTTCTTTGTTTTGATTCCAAATCTATATATAAAAAGCTAGAGTTTCAAACTGCTCTATTCATAGGAATTTCTTAGACATACTTTACTACTAGGATGACTTTTATGTCAATGATATATCAATGGGGATATCAATGGGTACGAAATACAATGGTTCAGGTCTCTACTCATATTGTTCAGACTCTAGAACTATTTAACCTTGATTTGTGTTTTTTTAATATTATCTTCGTTCGCTTTACGGAACTAATAACTAAACTAAAACTTATAATTTTGTAGCTTTTACAAGTAAAAATAAAGATGTTGCTATAAATTCCAGCAGAACAACACGTTTATATTTTAATATGAGGAGGCATCCAGGCTTACGGCCTGATGGAAAGCAGTTACCGTCGCTTATAGACATTTGCAACACCAGGAGCATTGCTGATAAATTGCATGCGCTCAAGGACTATTTATACATTTTGCTTGAAGCGGTTCATTCATTCGGAAAAACTTCAGAAGGAAGATCATTTCAAAACGTATGGAGTAAGAAAGATTTCGTAAAACAAGCAGTGCGAGATACCCACGTGTCGTTGAGGTGTGGATGAGCATTATTACGATGACGCGAGTTCAGTTAGTAGAACCTCGATGCAGGTTAAATAGTCGAATGTTCCTCAGAGCACTTTCCATAGGCGATAGAATACCTGAGCGAATCGATGTCTCGACGCTGGCTCAGTATTTCCAGCTTTCTGATCATATTACCAGCGTGTCATATAACCAAGAGGCAAATATCCAATAGTCCCCTTTTAGATCTAGTTTAAGAAGGTTGTAATATAAAACCAGTTAAGTATGGACTGCGGAACTAGGTCAAGTTGGGAAGATGTCACAGACATATATTATTACCTATCTGTTCTAGGTAAACGGTATTAGCGCAAGGCAGCAACTTTAAGATTATCTCATAGGTTGTGATATTTTTATGACCCGTCTTTATTAGCTCCGACGATATTTTGATAGTGGACTTGAGAGTCGGACGCGTTTAACGTGGAATCAACTTGAACACCTACCTACTCGATGCAATTTTACTGCAGTTCAATGTTCTTACTTGGTTTATTGTCTTTTTAAGTAGAATGCAATAAAACTAACGATTAGTCTTAGTCTAGTCTTATTTTGAGTATCAAAATAAAGGCATATTTCATAGCTAAGGAACAGTTATTGTGCACGCTATGGATAGGTATACGGCAAGCTTACAAGGCTTTCGTTTGATACGCAGAAGGTAAAATCATAAAACGATGAACTTAATTTTCATAATAAGACAATTCGACCCCTGGGTGCATCGCTTAGCAAAAGCACCCAGTGTGGGGATGGTCGCGCTGTACATATCGATACTGTGCTTCTGTACTATTTATTATACTAGGTATTCGAGGTAAGGTGCCACTTACCAATAGTTAATCTAATCATTAACAAATTATAATAAAAAACTGGGTATAGTTACATAATAAGTATTATAGTATAATCATTATATATTATAAAACAAAGTCGCTTTCCGCTGTCTGTCTGTCCCTATGTATGCATAGATCTTTAAAACTACGTAACGGATTTTGATGCAGTTTTTTTAATAGATAGAGTGATTCAAGAGGAAGGTTTATATGTATAATACACGCATAATATAGTAGAGAAACACTGATAATTTTAGAGGTTAGCGTGGCGCGTGACGCGTGGCCGGGTCAGCTAGTAATAAATATTATTTTCTGAATTGTAACACCTAGCTCTAATATAATGAAAATATATGAATATTAAATAGGAGTTAGGGTCTATCTTATAATAACACCATAAACGAATGTGTAAACACCATAACAATGTTTAAACCTGTTATTCTTTGTTAATTTTTATTCATAGACATTAAAAAGACAATAAGAGGCCATACATACACGCTACGCCAGCTGATTATAAGATGGCGGATAGTTTATTACAAAATAAAACCCTTACATTAGTTAACTAACTACTTAATAAGGGTATTAAAAAGGTAATCAACCGATTGATTACGTCAAACAGTATTACTCAACGCACCAATGACAGTTGTCCGAAGTCAGAACTAGATGGCACCACTAGTAGATTAGAACGCGCTATCGGTGCGTTTTGGTCTCAACAATACTAGCTTCGGGCTTTCTCCTGTCTGACAATTACAAAGCTTTAAAAAAGGCCCAAAAAAATATTGCAATTTTTTCTCACGTATATGCTTTACAGCATTAATCGTTTCATAACGAAATAATATTCATCTTCTATGAACTGACTGAATCAACCAACCCTGGTGGCGGAGGCAAAAGCTTTGAATTTTTGTAAAGTCAGTAATGAAATCCAGTTTATGCTATTTTTACCTATAATAGAGCTTAACCTGACTGACTGACTGATTCGCCATCGCCGAGCCGAAACCACTGATGCTAGAAAGCTGAAATTTGGAAGGTGGCTTCCTTTTATAACAAAACCACCCACTAGAGGCGGGATTTTTTGAAATTCACCCCCTAAGAGGGTAAAAAGGAGTAAAAACTAACGTTTGAAACTTTTTACCGCGTGGTGCGATTTGCTTGAAACTTGATTGGAATAATGAAAATGCAAAATAAATGAACACATATTTCAGGACTTTTGAAAATAACCCTTAGAAAGTGTTAAATGGGGTGTCAAAGTTTGTAAGTATAGGAACTTTGTAACAGTTGGTGCGATTTGCTTGAAACTTGGGTTGGATACTTTAAATGCAAAATAAATGGACACGTGTTTCAGGATTTTTCAAAATCTAATAGTAAAATTCAGACCACGCGGACAAAGTGACGGGTCTTCTAGCTACTAATTAATAAAATAAATAGTAATAAGAGAAGGAAAATGCTAGAGACTGGATAACCTTGTTTTATAAATAATATCCAATCTTCTAAATATACATTTCGTAGATATTATCTTTCCCTATTAAAACATGGTTACCTAGCTAGCGTAGCATGTACTTCTCAGGTTTTTAGAACAAGGTTCTAAATAAAACCGCGTCATCAGATGGCGTGGTGGCCTAACCTGATACTTACTATTTTTTCAATATTGTTCTAAAAATGAACTGTAATCCTTTTTATCAATAAAATGACAATATGTGTGTTTAACAAAATATATAATCTTGAACATTTGACACAGCATCATCTAGCCCCAAGTAAGCAGAGCTTGTGTTATGGGTACCACATGACTGACACGTATAATACTTTTTTTTCGTAAATACATATATATGTTATACAGAAAAACACCATTATATAATTATCTATTATATATATCAATTTTGATGAAGAGATCTGCATTTATGTGATCCGATTAGACCTAAATACTCAGACTGATCTATACCACCTTTGACTGGAATGCTGGCTTCTGTTACTTACACCAAAATATACATTGTGGTAGGTATACATAGAACGTGGTAATGCAACCAGTGTGCAGTGTTCTGGCTACGCATTCATCAGTTGACGACCAGAGACCATTGCTTCATAAATAATCTAGTTAGTGTTAGAAATAGGTATGTATTTCCTATAACTATTCTGTAAATACAATTATATATAAGAGCTCCTCTCAAACTGTCCCGCTCATCAATAGCAACATGATAAACGGGTACTTATGTACTTCTAATTAGATACAAAGACAGATAAATTAAACATGTTTCGGGGTCACGATTACAACACGCCAATAAATATCTCAATATATTACATACTGCTGTTATTCTAAGGACACTATGTTATGAATAACCTCTGATTCCTAAATTATTAGCTCAGAATTTTGTACTCAGTTTATGTTTCGGATAAATTAATGACTTCTCTTTATCATTTCAACGTGTTTTTTATCATCAAGAAACGTTGTTTACTGTAGTTGCTTAATTAACGCTGGTAATGTTATAGTTGAACTTCGAAAATTATGGTCCTCATCGTTTCTCAGTCCTTATCATTCTAAAAAAGTTGGTTGTCTGTAAAGTCGGTTTACGGTCGATAGTTTAACGTGACAACGTCATAACAGATAGATGCAGCTTGTGCCGCATCTATCTGTTTTATTATATTTTGATATGCGCTCTGGCTACGATCGTAAAGTTACAATGAGCGTAACGGGACAATGAGTCATACTTTTTCGTGCGTGCAGCCGGCGTTAATCGATTTATTAGACGTTGTCACGTCAAAATGACAACATATATATTATGTTGACGATACATGAGGCTTTCAAGACCATTATGAACAAGAGGGGTACGTTTTATTTACCTATTAATGGAAAACCAAACCTCAATGCTGTATCGATAAGTTCCCATCACTAGAAGAAAAGCTTGCGTGCTGTCACCAATCAATAGTAGCTCGCTGGTATTCATGATAATTGCATGTTTTAACTATTCTTACTTAAAAAATATTTCACTGTTTGACGTTATGGTTTGACTTATCTGAGCGAAAATCTCATTACAGCGACATCGCGAATAAAAAATAAACTTTGACAAACAATAGTTGTTTTTACTTATTATATTTGGCTACAGTCACTATGACTACAAATCATCCAATACTTGTAATCACAATACCGAGGAGGTTTTATGTTTTTTAGGTATGTACGAGTACGGACGCTATTGTACATACGAGTACACTTATTACTCCGTAACGATCGTTCCAATTTCATTGGGGTTTCCCTATTGTAGCGAAAAATCTCTTTTTAGTAATAAAGTATTTATAAAGTTTTTGGTATCTACATGCTTAAAAATATATTTTTGGTGATTATAAGATTCGAATTAAAAATTAAGAGTACCTATACTTAACATACGAGTAGGTATACTTAAATCATTATTTAGTTCATAATTTAGTGCACCCTGACCAATCTTCTATTCAAATTAAGCTCCTCTCCATCCATAGGTTGTCTGGAAGAAATCCCTCCCTTAGCGATAAAGTTTGGAGTTTAATGTTTGGAGACTTTAAATACTGAAGAAATGGTAAAGTTTTTCAGGGTTTATCAAAATAAGCATTAACTAGGGCAAGACGAGGGGTACAAGTTTGTACGGGAATCTTTAAAACTACTTGAAACTTTATTCATATAATGTTAGGTACCTGCTATTAAGAAACCTTGAAAAAGCTATTGGGAAACACGATTACTTTAAAACGCTACTATAAGCTAATCTATAATATTTGACACATAGTAAAATGAGGTTCAAACAACAAGAAAATCCAACGTACATAAATCAATTTAAGTTCCCAAAAAATAGTTGCCCTTGGCATAAATTAAGGAGTTGAAAAAAAAGGTGAAAATGTTACAAAGTATCAGAAATTATATTTTCATAAAATTCGACATTCACTACGAAAATGTCTTCAGTTACGAAAAACAGTCTTATATCCCCAAAAACTCATTCGGCATATTTCATAGATGAGTTTAATTTTAATCTTCATGCAGAAAGGTCTTACCACATCTACTTTGATACCTATTCAGTGAAAAAAAGGTTGGTGCTTCAATGAAAAGAATGCAATTTAACAATGTACCTTCGCTTAATACATAAGACCACAAGACTAGGAACATGAAAAGACCGATACATTGAACATAATTTTAACAATTTACTGAGAAATTGATATTGGATCAAATAATATTATTGAAGCGCGGCTGGCGCGTGGCTTTATCTGTTTATAACTATTTGAAAGATACATAATTTATTCAGGTTCTTAAAATTAGTATGGTACAAGGTTTTTGGTACTATTTCCTATCATCTTAAGGTAAAACATTCTTACAAAAAATAACAGGTAATTTCATTCTTCCTTTGCCTTATTTCTGACCTAAGTACCTATATATAATGGCACATCTGTACGCTCGTCTACCTGTCACAGTGATCAATTCTTTGCCTTCCGTGAGTGAGTACACCGTCGCTGACATAAAAATAAGTTTTTCTATGAAATTGAATACAGTGATCGCGTGCTTGCGTTCATTTTCCGTTCGGCCGATGTCTCTCTTGACTGTAATGGGGTATATCAAATTGGCAATATTGGTACGGGTAAGTGGCGATAAGTGTATCTAACGTTGGGCGATCCTAGATAACCTTACTCGAGGCCGCTATGGGCCGTTGTGAAACAGATAACACGTCTATCTTGTGCTTACTTACGAGTACTATTTCGGGCCACGTGACTGTACTGGTGGTCTTAATATAGGATATTTTTCAAATGCACTCAAATTAGAGTGCATTTGATTTTATTTTACCCTACAAAAGGTAAAATTAGAAACAATAAGGTATTCAGGTTATTCTTTATGGTCGAAAACTCCATATGTCTTCAAGTCTTTTATTACAACTGCATATAGTTGAAAAGGCATCAATTGCTAAACTATTCGGTCGGCGCCGGCGCTGTGTCGCGCGACGTAAATCACGCGCGACAAAGTGATAACGTCGCGGACGTCAGCGCGTCGGGAAGCATCGCCGTGCGTCCGACCGTCTGACAGCTTTTATCAGCCCTTGTGCAATACACTCTGAATTACATACGCACCTAACTAATCTGAGATGGAAAACGTTCATCCCTCATCGATGTTTCACGTACTCGATTACTCTCGAAACTCGAAATAAAAGCGCCATATTTTTCCAAGAGAGCATTTGCAATTCGACCACCAGCCGCTTTAAAATCTATCAGTATGGTACTCGATAATCTTCGCGGAGGTTCTGCTTTCCTCAAGTCATCTTCAGATAAATATTAAAATGCCAGAACTCTTTTTGCGCTCACCAGTAAATCAGGCGTTGCTGCTGTTGTTATGAACAGACAGCAAAATGTTGGTTCTTCGAAAAAAATCTTACGCATTGCGTGAATCCTAAGCATTAACAAAACCAGTCAGTGTACATGAAAGTAAGGTAACAAATTGCAATTGAACAAACAACGCAGGTCAAAGAGTTTCGCCTAAGTTTTATTGTATTTTTAGCTTGTACCGTCTTCATTTCAGTAGGTCTACGTAAACTCTTAGACTATAAAACTTCGGGAAGAACCACTTTATAGATTAGCCTTAGTTTTGGTAGGTACTTTTTGACTTTTCTATACTTTTCGATAGGTTTTCTCCATAAGGGCACCTACGAACATAATTTTACAGGCACCACTTGTGAAAATCTAAAAAAAAATTTAACATTCACTAAATACAAACGAAAAGTTACAAATAATTATTTCAATGAATAGTCCGGCTATTTGCCAATTAAAATAATTTGACCAAAACATTGATTGGTCGTTCAACGTCAGTATTTTTAATTTTTAATGCGTTATCCTTTTCTTATTGCCTTTTGGGTTAAAAACGTTCCAGTATTTTTCAATACTTAGCTATCTACTCTTAAATAAAGGAATGATATGTACTAATAAACCTCATACTGATTTTATCTATATATACTATATGTATGTATATTGGTTTTTTATTACCTTTTCATGTCTAATTGGCTGAGCACATCTTGATGAAAATTTTTGAGAAGACACATTGTTTCTTGGGAAATGACATAGGTTACTTTTTATGGAGGAACCACGCGAGCGAAGCTGCGGGTAAAGCTAGTATAAAACAATTCGCCCTAAAGTTTTACGTCTCAAATTGTTTTTAAAGTTGGTCACTTGGATATTTTCAATATTTCTATATGTGAGGAATTACATTTTCGTGGATACGAAAGACCAACGTCTTAGCAAAAAAATGAATTGGGTTGCCTAGATTCAGTTCATATCGCATATGGTTACAGAATAGTACGACCACCAAATTTTAATTAATACTAGTTCTGATGTGCATTTTCTAAACCACACTTAAGTACATTAATAAGGTCCCTTTTTGTGTTTTAAGAAAAGCAAATTAAAAATGTACGTTTAGTTAAAAAAAATAGTTTATTAAATTAAGAGCATATTCACAACTATTATTGTTGTCCAGTGGCCCATCGGTTCCAGCCGCAATCCGGCGGCAAGCGTTGCGTGCGTTAACCTCATTTACCATATTTTATGACACAGTTCCGACTTAGTATTTCACTTTTTGTTTAAACTATGTCTTTTAGTATGCGCTGGCAATCATGTCACTAAGAAAAGCCCAGAGTTCACTAGCGGTCTAAATAAATAGTCCTGTTAAACATCGAATCGGATGTATTGAATTATCTATCTATTTAACTATCAGCATAGTTTTTTGAGCCTTCTATGCTTTAAGTTCTGGGTTGGATTACCAGAACAACCATTTGTGCGATGGACAAAGATGTTAGTTCTGTATCAGAGTGTTATACAGAATCGTAGAACCAAAAAAGTTTACAGATATGTGCCAAATGCACTGAAGGAGCCTCTGAGGCGCACTTTAATCCTTTCACCACAATGGTTTGAAATAACTAGTGACACAATAAGATGAAAACAGTATCTCAAGTATGTATTTAAAAATATATAAGTATTAGCTGCTTTCCGCGGCTTCTCGTGGTACCTACATGAAAAGTAAGCTATGTCCTTCTCCAAGGTTCTATTTATCTCTATAACAATAATATTAAAATACATCATAATCGGTTAGGCATGAAAACGTTTCAAACAGATAGGCAGAGTTACTTTTGCTTTTATAATATTAATAGGGATTACTACAGTCAACTTATGGTGGCTGTATTCAACAACCGCTCAATATATTTTGTTCAATTAATTAATTTATTAGAACTATGGCTTACATTTTTAAATCTTACGATAAACTAATTCTTAACTAATGAGTACATTAGTTCATGTAATAAGTTCATATAGCATACCTACGTACTGTTGGTAAACGAGACATAATAAATAAATAAATATTGATAGACAATACAATATCTAGCCCCAATTACTTGTATTATGGAAACCAGAATATATATATGATGAACTGGCCAAAAGAATATAAACCTTGTTTGGAGGTTAGTGTGTTTGTTTACTTAATATCTCATTATTTACCACGTTTATGTACGTTACGTACTATTAATTAGTTAACGTCGCTTAGTCATACTGTTGCAAAACGTGACACGATGTTAAACTTGCGAAAGTTATATACATAGTTATATGCTCTTAAATAGAGCTTTCTTTATTTACTACTAGTGGCCCGCCCCGGCTTCGCACGGTTGCAATGCTGATACTAAATATACTACAGAATATCCTTATATTCAACGTTATCTAAGAGAATAACATAACTTAAGAGTTATACATATATCATCGCGGACTTTTGTGTAGACCTTTTTAAGGTGTACAATACTGTAGTACATTATTTTGATCTATATCGTAGGGTTCAGACAGTGATTGCAATGTTAGCTCAAAAAAATGAGTTATTATTTTTCTACTATATTATGCATGTATTATACATATAAACCTTCCTCTTGAATCACTCAATGTATTAAAAAAACCGCATCAAAATCTGTTGCGTAGTTTTAAAGATCTAAGTATACATAGGGACAGACAGGCAGCGGGAAGCGACTTTGTTTTATACAATGTAGTGAAATTTAATTTTGTTTTACACACCTAACTCGTTATTAATTAGCTCAGTGGCCCAGACATACTGTTGCAAAACGTAACTCGGTTATGAACGGGATAAAAGAATTCAAATTTTAATTGAGATTTTTTTTTGTTTTCTTCATTACCTAACATATTTACACCCCTAACGCGCTATTGTTTAGATCACGTGGCTTGGGCATATTGTAGCAAAACGATTATGAACTTGCTAAAAGAATAAAAATCTTAATTGGATTTGTATTGTTTATGTTTTACCGAGAACAGCGGCATGCAGATCGCCTGACGTCACGGTTACGATGAGTAACGCGTGTGACAACAGTGCACGCGCAAATATAACCAGCCTACTTCATAGTGTAAGAGATAGGGGTGGAATTTTATGTTTCACGTTCTGATTTCATTCATTTTATTAATAGTCTAGTTATATGTTAATACTAGCGCTAGGACAAGACGAGTTTCTCGTCAATTCTTCTCGGACTTGGGTTAAGAGGAATCGGCATATGTAAAATGTCACGTAGCATGTAAAATGCTTGTGATTGTGTTGAATACAATTTGAATTAGAGTTATCTCCCGGGCGTACCGAGGACCAGAGATGGACCCAAACCACAACAGAATCCTAGCGGCACCCGTGCTAGAGGCAGACCCCAGGAAAGATAGGCAGATGAAGTAGCTCGCAACAAGTGCTAATAATTGGAGAGACATAGAACAAAACAGAAAAGATGGCAAGCTCTGGAGGAGGCCTTCACACAAAGAGGTGTCCTCAAGAAACAAAACTAAAAAATAAAAAATAAACTTAAATGAAACTAGAAACTAAATAGGTAATACTTAATTGAAAAACAAACTTTGATTAATCCAGAAAAAAGGTTTTTTTTTATCAATCTCCCGTGCTGATGGTTTGTAATGCAGTCGCGTGATGAAAGCTACAGACGTGCTTCTAAGGTCTGTCTTCTATACTGTGTGTAGTCCGATTCTCTTTCATTATTATCAATTTAAACAGTTTGACCTTCCCAGTCATTTCTACAGCTCAATACCAAGAACTGATTTAGGGCACAGTTATTTGAATGCTTACAGCAGTTGAGCTGCCTTAATATAAGTATGTTTGTGGTTCTCTGAATAATTTAAGGCAATTGGCGCAATGACCTATGATGTCAATTGCACAATCAAATACATTATGAGAATTGTCTCGTCGTCAATCAGAACCTATTTTATTATGATGGATGTTCAGAGTGTTACAAAACACTTAAATAATAATTAAAAAACTAGCTTCCTGATAAAAAAAACATGACCACAGACTACAATATCTACTAGTTCCATCAAATTCCAAGCAGCATACGGCATGATGGTGCAAAACCTAAAACACAAAATATCCACAAAACTTTCACATTCATATACTATCTATATGTAATATTAATATTAAATCATTAAGACTAAACAGCACAAAACCACTTTCCAAAATTTTAATCTATGACCAATCAACAAAAAAAACATGCTCATGAGATCAAATCTAGTGATTACAGTACATCACTAGACTAACCATTTCAGACTTCTAGTGACTTGTGCTTTTGAGGGTGTAATTGCCGCAATGATCTAAATGATGTACTTAATGGTCTAAAGGTTACTTGAGTTGCTCATAAGTATACTCATTTTTCAATATAGCGACATAAGTAACCATTAAGGTCTTTGAGTTTAGCTATAAGGGGTTAGTACCCATATAAACTTACATTTAAAATAAATCATGCTGGAAATTACACAGCCCTAAAGTAAGCAGAGCTTGTGTTATGGGAACCACATGACTGATGACTTATAATCGAGATAAATCTATGCTAAATTCTTATTCATTTTGTTTTATTTTTGTACGGTGGAAGGCCTACATTTAACTGTTTACTTAATCAACATTATACGCAACCTCAATTTATTAAGTGCAGTGCAAAACTGAACGGTCAATAAGCGGGTCGTGGGTTGGAATCGTCTTAACTTAAACTTAACTTGTTAAACCTAGCATTTTCCGTGATTTACTTTAACTATACTGTAACTGTGTTTGTGGCCCGGTTCAACTACTACTCACTTCAACGTTTAATCGTTTGCAGTCGAAATATACCTAAATATACATAAAAAAACCCCTAGACCCGAGACAAATATTTGTAGATCATACAAACATATGTCCCGGAGCGGGAATCAAAATCGCAACCTTTTGCATCAAAGGTGGGCCTTCGCCGTCTGTACCGCGCCGCAGAGCTCGTCGATATTAATATAAATTAATTATCATGTTTTTAAACACGATTTACCACAAAACAGATTTGCCCTCCAACAACAACAACAATCATGTGGTCGACTCCAGCTCGATCTCCTGACCTACAAATTTCAGTTTACTGCTTCCAGCAAAACGTGTGTAACTAAGCCGGTGACCGGGATATCGCCGGATCTCCGCCTCTCACTAAATGAACTGACGTGTGATGGAATATGCATAAACAATTTTACGAGCCACCAGTTGAGCAAACTGATACAGTGTCCTGTTTCACTACTTTCATGTCTACTATAGAAGCAGGACCTAATGTTTACCGATATTCAAAATAATACCGTATATAAAATAAAATTAAAGTTTCTAGTGTGTCACTGTACCTTCTTTTTAGGGTTCCGTACCTCGAAAGGAAAAAACGGAACCCTTATAGGGGTCAATTTGTTGTCCGTCTGTCCGTCTGTCTGTCAAGACCCGCAAATTTTCGACATTCGCAAGGGAATCAAAACCTACAGGGTACATACCGTGAACTCGAACGAAGCAACGACTAAGCACAGATAAAGGAAAAATTGCGCAAACCGTTAATTTTAATGGATTTTATTTTGCAACAAAAATACCATAATTATGACTCGATTGTCGTGATGGATGAACTTTTACTTATATACCTAAAGGTTTTTACGGAACCCTCGGTGCACGAGTCCAACTCGCACTTGGCCGCTTTTTAGGGTTCCGATGTCTACAAGGAAGCCATATAGTGTCGCTATGTCCGTCTGTCTGTCTGTATGTCTGTCTGTCTGTCCGTCTGCCTGTCCGTCCGTCCAAAATGTAATAGTATTAGTAGCTCTTACAGAGTTTTGAAATAGACAATTTGATAAAATGTTTTTAAGTAAAGTGCGGTTATTATTTTTTATTTTACTACCCCATCGTGTGGCATATCGTTATATACTGGTCCTTTAAAGATACTGGGAGGTTTCATAAACAGTTTTTCGATGTTTCACAAATATAACCCTTTAAGGTGGCCATATTTGATAGAGGTCACAGTCCTCTTCCCCTCCAGGATTATAAAGTAGGTACAATTTGTTTGTACATTTGAACATTGTAATGTTGACAGGTTTGAAAACCTTAAAAAATACAAGGTACAAAGTTTATTTGTTTTTTAACAAGTTGGTACTGAATCGGCATGGGACCTGCCCACTAGTCATTTCTATTCCGACTTCGGAAGCCTTCGCTGTGCGTGGTAACATGCGCTTAGGCAATCGTTTCTTCGTATATTGGCACCAGTCTTGA
Source organism: Lampropteryx suffumata (assembly GCA_948098915.1). Lineage (NCBI taxonomy): Eukaryota > Metazoa > Arthropoda > Insecta > Lepidoptera > Geometridae > Lampropteryx > Lampropteryx suffumata. The sequence continues at coordinate 28,193,532 of OX402544.1, forward strand.
CGATATTTTGACAATGTAATTTGATTGTTTTATTTTTAATATCGTTATGTCACTATTTGTCACTTACAAAAAAGGATGGCACTATTTTAAGCAGTGATTAACTATTGACAGAAGTTGAAAGACGTTTTTAAGTAAGGACGTAAGCTTTTTGTCCTTATGGTAACCAGGCAGTAATTATGAAATTTTTGGAGGCATTTTGCATGGAACTTACACCTTCTGGTACCCGAATAATTAACCTGTATTATGACAGGACTCTTTGTAAATATTGTACAGGCGTTATCCTGTGCACAAAAGGTTTAAAATAACGCATACATGTGTAAATCTGAACAAGCCAGCGTTTTGTCAAAAACGATGAAATTTGATCATCGAATGCACGATGTATTTTCTGACTTTATCACATTATTCAGATTTTTATTGTCAAACGAAATCAGCATTTCTAGCCATCCGGTTCATTGAAAGCATTGTTGCACTCCGGCCTGAATTGGACTATTCTATTTGCTAAAATACTTAACAGCTAGGTCAAATTAACTCGAAAAGATCTATTTAAAACGGATTCAGACCTATGATTCGTTTCGATGATCTTTTGGCGGGATGGGACCATCCAATCGTGTTTTTATGAATAAGATTGTCGGGATTAATATCTTTTGTTTTTAGATGGAAAGAATCATGTTGTGCCGACTCTACTTAGTATAAGATAGGGGAAGGGAGATGACGATTTTAACGAATTTATTGATATCAGCAATTCTTACCAGTTTATTTTGGAGTTTCTTTCGTATTGATAACTCATAATTAGCTTGATTGAAACTGGAGCAAGTTTAGTCACGGTGAGTTTCCGTCGACAGTTTGAATTTAGTATTACTTGTGTTCGGTTCGGTTCGTTCGGTTTTTTAACGTAATACGTAATTTTTGGATAGTATTAATATGTATTGTGTAGAATTTGTATTGTACGTAGCAGAATGCGATAATCGCAGCACAATTAATAGCGCAGTGCAGTGTAGTGTACTAGCTCTACATTCACCAGCTCTAGTATAATAGTGTACAAGCTTGGTAGGCGCATAATTGTCCGATTGTTCGGAGACTCTCGACCACTGACTGAACTAATGGATAATGCAGCGATCAATGGCATAATAATTAGTAGCACACTAATATATATGCGAAATTTGGATGTTTATATGTTTGGATGCATATTATTCATATAGTAATCGGTTCAGCAGTTATTTTACTATCGCGATCCCGATCACGATCCCCTTTCCTTTTTGTAAAAAAAAATTAATGATGCTCAAGAAAATAGTTCTTAGAGTTAATAATAAAGATAGTCAAAATAAAAAAAAATAGTACAAATAGTCATAGAGAAAATAGTCCATAGAGTTATTACTTAGGTAGGCTTATTAAATACAATAGCAAAATTAATATGAAAATCCCTGTATTTTGAATTTATCATTACTAAACCTCGAAATACTCAAGGCAAAATGTTCACTGAACTCTAGAAGAACATAGGACGTTTTAGAGATAGATACTAAGGGAAAGAAAGTCCGATTAATGTTACTTAAATAGCGATCCTTGAGGTGTCTCCTCAGATAGAGTACACACTTTACTACTTAGGTGCCTATGCTTCAACTTAAAAGAGATAATATTTTTTATTTAAAAACTGCGCGATAAAAGTCTAACCATGGTAACTTTGTTACATTTTTAGTCGTATCGGATTCTACCTGACGACTTGTTTCTCCGGTAGAATTGCCTGCGTAGATTGATCCCTGTTGACAACGAGAATAGACAAAAATGATTTTTGGGTATAGAAGAACCCTAGGTATATGCAACGATTTTTCCACAGCGAGAATCACATTTGCGTAGGTCATTAATCATTTTACATAATAATAAATAATGCCAGACATTTCCCACAGCGTCATCTAGCCCCAAAATAAGAAGAGATTGTGTTATAGGTACCACATGACTGATATACTAGACATATTTATATATTTTTGTAAATACATACATATTATACATACAAAGAAACACCCAGACCCGAAACAAAAACATGGAGATCATACAAACATTTGTTCCGCGGAGGGAATCGACCCAGCAACCTTCTGCGCCGCAGCCGGGCCCTGGCCCACTGCGCCACAGAGGTTGTCAAAACATATTATTGAGAAATATTTTTAACGCGGTTGTTTGATAATCGCCATGCTAAGCAGACTGGCCATGCACTACGAAATTTTTCGGGAAAAGGAAATTTTTCAGAAAGAATAAAAAGTTAGATTTTGAGTCAGGTAAGTGCTCTGTAGGGCGATTATGGAACTCTAATTACAATGTCTATCAGTAATGATTGAAATTACGCCGAAAACTGATAGACATTGATTGTAACTAGAGTTCCATAATCGCCCTACTGCTCTGGTTAATATGGCGTTCTTATAAAAATAGGTGGATAGATGACTAGATGAAAGTATGTGTTTATCACAAACAATTGGCAACGTAGTTCGAATTCGTTGATGTAACTACGCGATGTGCCAAAGAGAACATACCACGTAGGTCGCGTTCTATGCGCTACGAAAAATTGTGTGCCACCTGCTGTTCTGTCTATTTCCGAGAAGACGCTGTAAGTCAGGGTCACAAAAGTAGTTTAAGATTTTAAACCGTTACTGCGAACCACTGAATGAAACTTGCTAAGGACAAGAAAGAGTGGCGTACTAAAAACGCAGTATTTTCCCAGCAGTAGAAAAACCCAATTGCATTCGGGCTGATATATATATATAATGATATGATATATAATATATGATGATTTAAAGAACCAACTCATGACAACTGCTAATATTTTTTTGATGATTTTATCTAAAATTTTTATCAATATTTTATACCTAAATATAAATCAACAGAATAATATACAATAATATAAAATGTTGAGCTATCTAAGGACCGTTTAAAACGATCTATATATAGCTCAACTGATCCAAATCACTGCCAGAAGACAGCGTTCCCAAGATACTGGCGGCATTGCCATATTAAATGGCAATGCTAATACGCTGAGCCAGATAGGAGCTAGCTCTTGGGTCACGCAATGTATCTACCAGACGCCGTAATTAAATATTAGTTCATTCGTAATCAGTTTTGAGTTCCTAAACAAAATGGTAAATCAGATATTTTACATAGCTAATTTATTTTTTTGTAAAACATTGATTTTTATACTTACACTTGCTGCTGCCCGCGACTTCGCACGCGTGGTATCTACAAAAAAAGTAGCCTATGTCCTTCTCCAAGGTCCAAGTCATCAAAAATGGTTCAGCGGTTTGGCGTGAAAACGTGACAGACAGACAGACAGAGTATCGACTGTACATCTGATTTCAATGTATTTTAGTGTCTCTATAGACAAATTGTACGCGCGCGATGCTTAAAATTTTTTAAACCCTCCGACACAAAAAAAACACGTCTAGATAACTTATTCATTGAGAAGATTTTAATGAGCTCAAACACGATAGCTCTGCTTTAAGTTAGTTAGGAGTTGGGTACCCTGTAGATTCCTGGTGATGCTGCAGCATCAGCTCAATGTAACCATGTTCTTGCAATATTATTGATGTAACAGGATACCAAATTTTAAATCGATCAGACCTGTTAAATTTGCTTACATCTTCATCAACAAGAAAGGAGCTGATGACCTTCAAATGGCTGATAAGAACACTCTCAATCAAGTCACCTTCAACCGAAAATCGGTTCATCACTTTAGGAGCTACGATGCCACAGACTGACACACATGCACACTACAAACTTATAACACCCCTCTTTTTCGTCTGGGATTTAAAATAAATTACTTCAACTTTGTCATCTGTCACGCTTTTATCTGTCGAAAACGACCATTGCATTCTCTGCAATCGGTATTATTATATGATATACTGAACCAAAAAGCAGTACCAAAGTCAGTTCTTGTATTCATCTCTTTGAGATATATTACGGTTGTATCGAATTCAGATGTTATTGAGCCTTTACTTTTCAAATTGGACTAGAGGCGCATCTACCTACCTACAACATTTTGCTTTGAAAGTTCTACTGTACCAACAAATGTATATAAGTTTTCAACTCCAGCTGATAAAATTTACGAGCATTAAACAGTTATCCAGGAGCAAAAGTCAAAAATAAAACGAAAGAGCCTAAAGCCGGGTATCCACTAGAGGCAATCTCGAGCAGCCTCGACTCGAGCAAACAGCCTCAAACTGAGGCTGTTTGCTCTGAGGCAAAGGCTCAAGGAACGTTGTGGATCAGCTCGAGGCGAGTCGCCTCAGCTTGATCCGGCAGTTTAAAGCCAAAACGCGATGGCAAGTAGCTGCTGCTTTAATAGCAATAAAAAAAAATAAAAAAAAAGAGGAAGCAACAAAAAGCTATACAAAAGAGGAAGCATCGATGGTGGATAAAAGAATTATACCGTAATAGAACTCGACATGGATGTGAGCACTTGGTATTGGACATGACATTTGAAGGTGGCGATTATTTAACGGATCCCAGAGAACACGGTAACGCTCATATAATTTTATCAGTTTTATAGCAGTTTTGTTGTCCATTGCGATCCGAGGCAACACGCCCTTCTCCATCAAATGCACGGCTCGGACTGAGGCTCCTTTGAGCACGGCAAAAAAACCGACAAAATATGGCTCGGCTCGCGGCAACGAATTTGCCTCGTGTCGCGGCGTGACTCAGGTTGAGGCAGCGTCTCCACTTATGCGGCCTCGGAGCGAAGCAGCCGCTCGACCCGATGCTGCCTATAGTGGATACCCGGCTTAACAGTAGTCGCATATGATGTGTAACATCTGACATCTCACCTTGGTAACACTGTAGGTTAAGCGTACAGCTGATGCATTCTCCTTCTCTATTTCCCTTTCTTTTTCTCGTCACACACACACAATTGTTGGCTGACAATACCAACCTCTCGGAGAATGAGTTGGTACCATCTGAAGGTCAACTCTGCCACCGCGCACTCATTGAATCGCGTCATATCAAATGGCGTACGCTTTCCCGGCTTCCTGTTACACTAAAAAAAAGCTTACTTTCCGCCTATTAATATAAGCTGCAACATAAAACGACGTCAACTTTTTTAGATGATGATTTTTATATTTTTAGACATTATTTTATAAATAAACTAGCTGTTTCCCGGAAAAATGTTTCGGAAAAATTACAAAGCATAAACGCGGTTTTCGCGGTTTGACCATGATCCCGAGTGATTTTTTTGAAAACCTTTCTTAGCGAGAACCTAAGGCTCTAGAGGAAGCTATGAGTACCAAATTTCATTCCAATCCGTTCGGTGGTTTCTGAGATTACGTGATGAATGAGTGGTGTTTGATAAATTTATAAATAAATCATAAAACTAGCAAATACTTTAAAAACAATTTGAAATGACGAGGCAAATATGTAAATATATTATTATAACTATTGCTGTCTTAATATTGCATTGGCAATATTGCATTGGCAATCGCTTGAACACGAATACATTTTAAATCCATTTGAAAGCAAGTCTAAGCAGCTTCCGACGACATATTGGTGGAATAGTTCTTAGCAGTCTTTTCCGTGCTAATCCTTTTAGCTCCGAGCGATATATACGTATGTGTTAAGCTATGCCACCTGTTACGTACCGAGTAGGTGTTTGTGTAAAAAGTTTAATCCCGCATAGAATCACGTACGCTGAATAATTAAAAAATAATTAAAACTTAAATGTCAAATGTTATGTCATGACGATTGCTTAAAATTACTAACCTAGCTAGTAAAAATTACTATCAGTAAAAACCTACTATCACTCCAAATAATTGTGCACCAACAATAATAACATTAATACCGGATATTTCACACAGCGTCATCTGGCTCCACAGTAAGCAGAGCTTGTGCTATGGGTGCCACATGACTGATGTACGTTCAACTTATACACTTTTTTTTTGTAAATACATACATAGTATACATAGAAAAACCCAGACCCGAGACAAATACTTGCAGAACATTCAAACGTTTGTCTTGCGCCGGGAATCTGACCCGCATTCTGCATTCTGCGGGCCTTAGCCCACTGCGCCACAATGGAAACACTTTCTTTCTTTCTTTCTTATAATTTCTAATAAGATCTTTCTTGTAAAAACACAGTAAAACAAGTTGTTAAAATATGTTGCCATATCTATTCTCTGGACATAGTGGGATATTATAGAGCAGAGGTGTAGTCTTTAGATGATATATCTGAAAGGTCTAGTAGTATACGGAAAATCGTATTAAGGTATTAAGTGAGCTTTGCCGTTGAACTCGTAATCCATGTTCCACCATGTTATAAAACCAAGGTCCGCGTAGTTGCCGTAATCTGAGCGAATATCCGCCGAAGTCGCCATGCGTTTTGCAGCTTCTCCATCGATCCGAACAGTTCTAAGTACTTAAGCTCCTATCGCAATCAGATAAAGTAGAACTAGTGCTGTTAGATGTCTAATTTAACCAACTTCATAAAAAGAGGAGGTTCTCAATTCGACTGTACTTTTTTTTAAGGTTTGTTGCCTCATAACTCCATCATATAATGAACCGATTTGAAAAAATCTGAAAAAATCATAAAAATCGGTTCAGTAGTTAAATTTTTAAACCGAAACAACTGGAAAAATATGCCATCCACTTGGATGAAGCAAACATTTTATATTTTGCTTTTTTATGAATTGTATGAAGTCGGTTGTCTTTGAAAATGAATTTAATGGGTACAAGTAAAATTATTTAAGTAACTATTGTGCAAAATATGCGGATTTGTGACAAATATAGGTAGTTTAGGACATACCTTTGACTACCCCGTTTAACATCCACAAAGATTTAAGTGATTATATATTTCGAGATGTATACAAAGCCTAGGGATTACAATGTCTTTTTTTTGTGATCCGTTCCTCAAAAGGAAAAGAGGAACCCTTATAGAATGAATCCGTTTTTATTTTTCCGTTAGGGTCCTTTTTTACTTCACTGGAACGCGTAGAGGTATTAAGATCAAAATAATAACAAATACACATTAGGACGCGAAGTCAATGCAATCAAAAATACCACCCAAAAACGGCTAAGGCCACGGTTAAGGCTATATACTTTGACACTCGCCAATAAATCAAAATCTATTTGGTATATCCCGTTGACTTAGAAGCATGAAATTTGACCAGAAGCATAGTCACAATGCAAAAGTAAAAAAAAGTAATTGTAAATAGGTAATTTCATAAACCTTTATTGCTATTATAAACTTACATTTGCAGGAGAATTGACGTATAGCGATATATGGGAGAATCCGATTCCATCCGATTAATACGATACCTTCTCGCTCGGTGCAGGAGTCAGACTCGTATCTCAGGTGTTTTCAAAAGGTGCTATTACTTTGTAATATAAAGTTATATCAGTTGCCGGTTCGGTGACGGAATTCACAGGTTAATATTCACTAAAGCGCTTAGATGAAAATGCCATTACGGTCACTCATTCGAGAACCATCCCTGGTTAACTTCGTTGATCTGTTAAGACAGGCACGGGTTATTTGGGTATGTCACGAGCGTTTCAGCTAAAATTATAAAACATCAGGTCGTGCAATCTTGTATTTCTTATCGTGTCAATTGTTATTTCGACCAAATGTGGTAAAAATCATATTAGATGCACCTCAGAGGCTATTTTTATGCATTTGGCACATGTCTTCGAACTCTAGGTTCTAGGACATGGTGGTTTTTTTCTAGATGCTACAATAACAAATTCAATAATAGCGAACGACTAAGCGTCTAGTCAAAGATTATTAAGACTGCTGCGAGTAATTAGCGGAGCCTGGTTTGTGTGGGAACAATGAGGTAATGTTCCCTTGTGGTGGGTGCTGGCGCGCCGTGCTGGAGCTACCGCCAGAGCGCGATCCTCCTCAGTCAGTCCGTGTCCGTTTGTGCGCTGCGACGCACGCTCCATAAGCACACGCGCGCTCGCAAACGACCCGTAAGTTCCGTGCCTCAATATAAATATCACTTCACGCAACAAACTAAACATAAATACTAACTAATCAGTGAAACTCAAAAAAACTTTCTTTTGTTTCTACCGCAGGCTGAGTTAGATTAACTGTTTAAAACTTAGAATTGGCAACATTGGTTAGTGGTTGCGATCGGGAAGCCGAAGAAAAATGTACCATAAAAACTAGGGCTTTTGAAACTCCTGATGAAGTTTGCAGTTTCAGTTTGAAATAGTTTGTCGAAGTTTGTCTACTGTCTTGTGAAGATTTTTACGTATAATTTAATACTAATACTGGTATATTACTTGCATTTGCATTTGTAACTAAACCATACCAAATACGTTCAAACTATACATGTTTTTTTTATTGCGGTAATGTCCTAGTATTATATTATCCTAATATTTTGTAATATGTCTCAAATCAAGATTTTTCGCATAATCTATAATGACATAAATTAAAAGCATTTTAAATATATTATAATAAAACAAACTTTAATGAAACCAAAAGACTTCCAAAACTTCCGAATGATGACTGCATACAGGTACGTTACGTATCTAAAATGTTTGTTTCCTACGGTTGTTTGAACTAATTATGTGCACATAACTGGCGTAAAATTCTTCTTTTCCATGATAAGATAAGGTTCTTTCGTCATCTGAATTGTACATGTCCCGGAACCCATCGTATATCATAAAGATTTGCATAGTCTGCTGCATATATTACGAGTATGTTATTCTTACCAAAAAACACGTATTAAATAATAGCCCCTTGCATTATCTAGGGGACAGCTTACGCTTGCTGCTATACAAAGCAAAAACATACTCACATTTCCATACCTAATGTAGCTAACATTCTGCATAAACGTATATATAGATACGTACTTAGTTCTTACCGTTCTTTTATATTTATTGCGGTTCTTTATTATAGGTATGCTTACGTGTCAGGCCAGTTGGTTGTAGCTCTGTCTTCCGTTGCAGGTTCGATTCCCTCAAAGTACAAACACTTTTATGGTGAAAGTAGATGTTATTTCTGTGTCTGTGATATATTATAAGTATTCTATCAGTCATCTGGTCCCCATATTACCCAGCTATGCTGAGTTTGGGCTAGATGGTGTCGTGTGCTCACCAATATTTAAAATTATTATATTGAATTGAATTTGTATTGAACCTCTGTTTTGCAGTCTTCATTGGTGACGGCTAGTTAATTATAATCATCAACTATCATTTCATGAACTTTGTAATGATGTAACTCTTATCAAAAATGTCGTGTAAACACGAACTGATTAAAAAACTACTGCTTATACCAGCTATTTAAATACTTACCCGAAATAAGTGATACGATAATGAGAATACTTACCCAATTATAATACAATGGGAAGCGTTTTAAAATGACAAGTGATTTAAGGATTTATAAAAAACTAGCTGCTACCTGCGGCTTCGCACGCGTGTTACCTAACTAAAAAGTAGCCTATGTCCTTCTCCAAGGTCCCATCTATCTCGATAATAAAATTCATCAAAATCGATTTAGCGGTTTAGGCGTAAAAACGTAACAGACAGAGTTACTTTAACATTTATAATATTAGTATAGAGTAAAGATCAACAGCCTAAAATTGTATGCTTTTAGTTCTGAAAATGACAATACTTTCATACAACCTTTCATCCCGATTTTTAACGCTTTACAATACTTTTTTCCAATTAAAAAGTAGCCTATGTGCTTTCTCAGGCTTTAGACTATCTGTGTACCAAATCTGTGTGTTTCATTTAAATCGGTTCAGTAGTATTGGCGTGAAAGCGAGACAGATAGACAGACAGACAGAGTTACTTTCGCATTTATAATATTAGTAAGGAGGTAAGGATAATAAATAAATAATATAATCATTTATAATAAGGAATTAGATAAGCCTAATTTGCCTGATAAATTATTTGCTACATAACCTAACGTCAGTTTTCATATTAAAGTTAATCTTGTCAGGATAACCCCGCAATCATCGGATTTTGCAACTTTATTTCTCTGGTTTAAAAATAAAAAGTATATTAACGTAAGCCGGTTAAATTAATCAATATCGAAAGATAGTAGTTTATTAAAAGTTATACGAACAAATATCTATTTTCGCTGCTAACAAATGCATTGTATAAATTTAAATGTTCTGGTAAAAGTATTTTGAATTATTAATGAAAACGGGTGAAATTATATTAGTACCTAATATTTTCTCAAATTTTCTATTTTCTATTGTATTTAGTTATACGAACAAATATCTATTTTCGCTGCTAACAAATGCATTGTATAAATTTAAATGTTCTGGTAAAAGCATTTTGAATTATTAATGAAAACGGGTGAAATTATATTATTACCTAATATTTTCTAAAATTTTCAAAACTTACTAAACTCAATCGACCGGCCTGTTAGCTCAGTTGGTAGCTCTGCCTTCTGCGCTGTAGATTAGGGGTTCCATTCCCTTCCAGTACAAACATTTGGGTGATGAACATGTTCTGTGTCTAGACACAGAAAATGTTCATCACTTATTATAAATTATACACCAATATTTATTAATTTTACGCATTCCTATTGTTCAAGTAATTACCTCGTATTACATTTTATTTTGAATAACTAAACAAACACGTATTGGTGGATAATGCACACAACATCATCTAGCCCTAAACTAAGCATAGCTTGTATTGTGAGAACTAGATGACTAATAGATTACATATTATATATTTTAAAATACATACAAGTTACGAGAATGCTCAGCTTGGGGCTATATGACGTTGTGAGCATTGTACACTAATATATATTTATTTCCTTATTTTATGATCACACAAATGTTTGTCCTGAATCAAACCCCAACTAACAGCGCAGAAGGCAGAGCTATTATCATCTGATTAAGTCTGAGTTTATTCCTGACGTTTCGATTTTTTTGCCATAGACTAACAGTCTAGTGAGTTGCCGCCGGCAGTTTTTTGACTACCCTTACTTGGTCTTCAGATTATGAAATTTCCGCGATTACATTACAACATACCACACTAACAGTATTCGCACACTGATAAGATGAAACATGACGCGCGCATATACTTACAATAGGCTTCTAAGACGAAGAAAGTCTAAAACTGTATTCGTCTTCTCGATTTAAATAAGCGTTGAAAAACGAATTCTAATAACGAAAGTTTCGAAAATATGATTCTCTTGTTCTAATAACAATATAAAACCAGCAAAAGAGTCGAGTCCGAAAGTGTCCGTACTATACCAACTTTTTTTACCAGTATGGTTCTATTTTTAACTGTTAAAAGTCTTCATTTTCACCCAATAAGTTAATTTATTATTGACATAGCATTGATTTAGAAGTTTGTCTTTTTCAGGCCACATAAAGCTAAGACTGCAAATTCATATTAATATCTTAGGTCGTTCTTAAGAAAAATTATCTACATAGATAGATAGACGACAACTGTTATAATGTTAATCAAACATCCTCAAGACCGTTAATACAGGCTGAGAATTGGCGAGCCAAGCCTAGCCAATCAGAGGCTTATTTCATATTAACGTGTTGCAAATTGATATCGGCAGCACTAAACGGAGGAAGGCGATACGAAAGTGGTTTTAGTTAATCGCTGAAACTACATCGGGAATAGTTTCAGGAAACTTAAATTGTTTCGATAATTTAGGATAAACTAGGAATTCAAAGATCGCAGAATTCTCAATACAGGATAGAATGAAATAGACAAATGGTTTATTTATTACAACACGAAAAATGTTACAGACAGAAAGAACCAAACAAGTAAATGATTAGAACAGGTAACATTTTGCGCTTGTGGTGCCAAACAGGTCCAGTCTCAGCTTTAATTTATACAGCTCCTTTTTGTATATAATCCAAATAATAGTTCCGATATAGGGTATCTTTATTATTAAGTTCAAAATACAGCTTCAAGTAGCCTAGAGTTAGATCGAGCTACATGATACCCATTGTTGTAAGATTTATTTGAAAGCTCTGCGCATTGCCTCGAGTGCGCGGGCGCTGATAGCCGTATACAATCCCTTCACCTTTGGGCAGGCTAGAATTATTCACAACAGAACTCGATAATTTAGTTTTCGCATATTTTAACTTATTCAAGTCGTATCTTTTTCGAAATCTAGAAGAATCTATGAATCTCGTTCATCATCATTACGTCACTACTTTACTACTATAATATTATAAAAAAGAACAAATTGCAAATTTTAACATAATATGTTTAACTAGAATCTATATTTGTTACGTTTGTTTTTTTTTTCAAAAAAGTTTAGGTTTTTAGATTTGGTTGTTTCTTAACTATTTACAAACCGATAAAAAAAAACCTTTTTATATGAAAGGATATCGTTTCTGATTGGTCCCATAGAGTCCCATAGAGTGTAGTAGTTTGATTTCCAAATCCAAAGATTTCCAAAAATTGCGATTTGTTAGATTTGTCGATTGGCAAATTTAAAAACGTAATTAAACAGAAACTGTCTATTAAAGCATATTATAAAATATCTCATTATTTAGATGACAAAAAAGCTTGGGATGAATGTGCTCCAACTCGACTCGGCATCCGTAACAAAATTGTCAAGGATCATACAAAAAAGAGTAAAGACCAGACAAGTTTCTTGCCGGATTCTTCTTGAACTGGGGTTAGGTGGAACCGGCACCTAGATTCACTAAAATGTAAGAAGACGATTCAAAGTGGTCCTTGTGATTTTATTGAATAACGTTATATTTAATTTTTTTGAATTATTTTCGAAAAAATTATGTGCGACGAATGATTCCAAAAAGCTCATCAGAAAAAATGTTGAGAAAACCGGCATGTCGCAGAATCGATAGAGTACGAAGACATGACCACGAAAGAATCCTCCGAGACGCACTTTAATCCTTTCACCACACTGGTTGGAAATAACTTATGACACGATAAGAAGAAGAAGCTAATTATATGATAAATTGACTACGGCTATTAAACACCAAAAATGATAAATGCCCTTATTTGTTTATTTTTTATAGCTTTACCCAAATTAGTTAAAAATATACAGCGAGTCCCCGGGTTTTGTTGAAAAAGAACCCTAATTTGAAGCAGACTCTGGGATAGGTCATAATGTTACCAGCGCGTGACATTCAGTCACAACTTTGCTCGTTCAGTTAACTGAGCAACTTGTAGTATTACAGTTTAGGCAATAGCAAATGTACAGGCGTAAAGTAAAAATGTCCGATGAACTGACGTTTGTTCTGTGTCTGGGTGTTATAAAGTATCATCATAAGTATGTATTTAAAAATATATAAGTATTCTATCAGTCATCTGGTCACCATAATACAAGCTAAGCTTAGTTTAGGACTAGATGCAGTAGTTGGATTGTCCACCAATATTTATTACAAGCTTCTGCTCGCGGTTTCGCACGCATAATACATACATAAAAAAGAATACGTCCGTTTCTAAGATACAATATATCCATACCAAATTTAATTGATGCAATAAAAAAAGTTCTGTTGATTCGATCGCTGCCAAACTTCACAGGATCACTCGCTAGGCCAATCTGAAGATTTTCTAAAATTACATCGAAATCGGTCTAGCCGTTTCGCAGTCTATATGGAACATACTTACGCACATCGCTTTTTATTGAGCCGAGCGAAGCGAGTGTCTCCGTTTCAGCTTAGGCGAAAATGCTATCGTATGTCTGCCTGTTCGGATGTTCTACTCTACAGGTCGCATTTCTCAACCGATTCTCGTGAAATTTTGTGAGCAGGTTCTGTAACTATTTAGATTTTTTGTCGATTCAGATTTTTTTCATTTTTCACAATTTTTCAAAATGGCGGACATGGGGGTTAGAAAACGTACAAAAAGTTCTAATTCTGTCATTTCGAAACATCGCGATTCGCGAGGTCTACAGCTCATAGATCCACTAGTAATATTTAGTGATATATTCATCTTGTATATTCATATTTCATTATTAGAATGACAATACATGGACACCACACTTGATATGTGGTTGTATGATAGACGGTAAACCAAAAGACAAACTATATTCTCCGGGTTATTTTATCGGCACGTTAGCAGCGCACACCTATCAGTGGCTCGGTCTTGTAACCACAACAATTCAGTAATGAAATACCGAGAACCACTTGGTAACCTTACCTTTATATAAAGGGACGCACATACTGTTGCTAGAAATGCTTATATCACGAAATGCAAGGACTATAACAATTCATCATCATCGTCATCAATGTTGTGAAGGCTGATTACAAAGTATGTCAGTGATAAATAGTGAGTTAGTCAGTAGGTACATAAGCAGACCTCATTTTATGTAAGTATTTCATTTATAGTTAAGTAAACACACAGTGACCTGCAAACGAACTTATCTCAGGGTCCATAAGGGCTGTCTTGTCAGATATCAAACTGTGTCACATATTAATTGTAACACAAAAACAATAGGCACCTACTTATATCTCACTTAATTATTATAAACCAGCTAGTGCCCGCGGTTTCGAACGCATGTACCTATATTTCCTTAGATACAATTTATCTTCAGCCGTTAAGCCGTGAAACACAACCAAACAAACGGACCGATAGTTTTGTAGAGAAGTTAGAAGACGGATTTGTAGAGAAGTATATGGATATGAAAACAGGCGATGGATATGAATAAGCCTAAGCAGATTTTCATAAAACTGAATATACATAGGTATGTTCAGTGACTGAGAGTAGCATATAAACCACTTTTATGTAGGTATCACGCGCTCAAAGTCACGGGCAGAAGCTCGTTAAACTATTCGTTCGGTCGTTTATTTTGGCTGGATACTTTTTATAACATGTTACTCTATCTCGTTACAACCTGACCAATTTAAATGAAATTTGGTTTATCCTATCCAACGACATGGATTAAAACATTGGATCATTTCAATCTGATTTTCAATGTGACAAATGTTTGTATGAGCAAATGTCTCAGGTCTGAGTGTTTTTCTAAGTATGTATATGTTTTTACAAATAAAAAAAATTAAGTAGTTTATCAGTCATGTGGTTTCTGTAACACAAGCTCTTACTTTGGGGCTAGATGATGCTAAAAAAATCTTTAAATATTTATAGGCCAATGATAATGGGACATCAAAATTCGATAGGAAACATCAATACGCGACATATCGCGAGGCGTTTTAATTGTGCTAGTATTAATACTAGCACAATGGGAACGCCTTAAGGATTATTTATACTCGTAAGAATCATGTGTATCATGAACGCAGCTGTACAGTCAGACGCGTGACATGTCTATCATTTACTTTATTAAACGCAAACATCTCATCCACACATCAAAGGTTATTTAAATGGTTCTTCTTACAGTGAAACAACAGCAAGGGGCCCGCTCGAGACGATGTCTCCACGTGTTGTGTAAACATAGAGCTTCTTTGAAAGCGATACTTGTATTAACGTTTTATTTCAATACAATTTAGATTTTACACCAAGAATATTCACTCTGATTCTACCAACAATCTCGTGCTTAAGCATCGAAGTAATACCAAGTGGTTTTGGGTGTGATGCTAGCACATAATACATCTATTAGTTTGACCTTGGGAGATTTAGTGACACACACTAGAGTTAGCTACTGAGTCATACAAAGAAGTAGTATAACTAGCTTCAGCACACGGCTTCACACGCGTATCCTTTATCCTATACCAAGTCACAGACTACGTCCATATAAAGTTTCATCGAAGTGGCTCTCCCGTAACATGAATATGCCACAAACATTATCATCGTTTTTATAATATTAATAATAATAATAATCTATATATATAAAATTCGATGTGTGTATGTATGTTCCCTATAGACTCCGAAACGGCTGGACCGATTTCGATGATTTTTTAGGAAATCTACAAATTGGTCTCGCGGGTGATCCTGTGAAGTTGGGTAGCTATCGGACAATAGAACTTTTTTTGCATTAATCAAATTTGGTATGGATATACATAGAATGTACCATTAAAAACGGACATAGGCTACTTTTTATGTATGTTCTATGCGTGCGAAGCCGCGGGCTGAAGCTAGTAATAAATAATGCTGGTCGATTCACACGACATCTAACCCCAAGGCAAGCAGAGCTTGCGTTATGAAAATAACTACTTGTAGATGTGTACCTATTATACTTAAAAAAAACACCCAGACCCTAGACAAATACTTGTCTCGTGGCGCGAATCTAATCCGAAACCATCTGCGCTACAAAGGTCGTCTTATGTTAGAATAATTAAATAATCTCTTACGTTAATATCATACGTACGAGCTTTGGCTTATAATCTGTTCGCTTAGTTCATGGGTCTTCTCCTACTGACCTAGGTAAATCATGGCCTTAAATGGCATAATAATGCTCGTAGTAGGAAGAGGATTCCTTACAGGACTAACTACTATAAGATGGTCCTGTAAGTATGTAATTCAGGTGCTTACATTCCAGTTTTCCGTTTCATTGATCAAAGAGAATAAAATCCTCAGTTTTTGTTGTTTCAATAAAGACCACAAAGTTTGTTTGCTTATTTAGTACCAGAGAATAAAGAAAGGCTAGAGAACGGATACTTGTACCATTTTCGACCACACAATTAGTCTTGATGTGCAAAATAAGTTAAAGACATGTGTCAAGTGGACGAAAATAGCCCATTGGGAGCACTTTAAACCATAAATTCTGATATCGTAATAATATATAGATCTTGACACTTTTTTATAGTTTGTTTCTGTGCCCAGTTTCATCGAAATCTGCCCAGCCATCGCAAAGTGTTCGAACACAAAAAAAATCTAAACCTCCACGTAAAAAATGTAATCCTACTCTCCTAATGTTGAGATAACTCTATGTTACTTCTATACATTGCATGCAACCTTTTAATAGCTACAATACGGTTTTTGTGTTTTGACTTGTTTTTATCGTGCTGGTTGACGAGTATTATTGTAATTAACTTTTATCGAAAGCTGTCAGGACAGTACGGCTGCAGCTGTGATTTATATGACGATTATCTTAATATAGATCCACAAAATGTTCTAATTCCCGTTGGTCAACAACTAGTTTTCTTTACAAGCACTGTGTTTTAAAATACATATGCGAGTTAAGTACAGTTGGCTTCCGTGCTTCGGAAGGCATTTTACGCATGTTACGACTTTTAAAAAGCTGTAAGGTTATGACGGAGGGTGCTTCAGGTATAACAAGGCGAGTGACATCACTTTGTGTCAATTGTGTGGTGTTTTGCTAAAGAAACATAATGATGGTAACATTGCCAGGCGGCGCGGGCGCAGGTACAAACACTTCGCGACTTTTAAAACAGACAAAAATAATTAACTAACCAAGCGCATGTGAGCACAGTGAAGGCTTCCAAAGTCAGCAAGAATATGAATGACCAGTGGTCAACTAATTCAACAGAAACTAGATGTCAATCCCTACTTCCCTACTATATATATATAATTACATAATATAATATTATAAATGCGAATGTAACTCTGTCTGTCTGTCACTTTTTCACGCCTAAACCGCTGAGCCCATTTTGATGAATTTTGGTATAGAGATCCATGGGACCTTGGAGAAGGACATAGGCGACTTTTTAGGAAGGTACCACGCGTGCAAAGCCGCGGGCAGCAGCTAGTATATAATAATTTAGTATATATTTAAAAGGTTCACAGATTTGGCTGTTCATAATCTAGTAAACGCTTACTAACCGAGATAATTTTCCTTATATATCCACCAGCTACTATTTTTAAATGTTTGGCAGTACCTGATATACTCCCCAAACATTTTGGGCGACGATGACACTGGACTCAAATAAAAAATTACAACATCAAAGCCTATAATATTAATCAAACGCTGAATTATCCAAAAACTGAAAAGACGAGGAGGATCTTTAATAGTAGATTGTTGCACCGAGCGCAAAGTGAGTTATTAATGCACGAGTGTTATGTTGGTACCGGAGTGCAAGCGAGGGCACTGAATTAACACGAGTGCATTAATTACTCTCTTTAGCGAGGTGCGTAATTTACTTTTCTTTCAACTACCAATCCACCTACTGTGATAAAATATACTTACTCAAACTAAAAATATGAAGAAACAAAGTTTTACAATGGTACAAAATGGGCGCCATTTGTTTTTTTTTTTCACCAAGTCGGTTTTATTCAGCCGATTTTTATTATCAGCCAGTATCTTTTTGATCGAATGCAAACATTTTATATTAAACTTAATGGGAGATATTAAACCTCTGTGGTAAATTTATATCTAAAATAAAAAGTAAAAAACAGTGCAATAATGAGATTTCATATAACATTACTGCACTGTTTTGGTTCTAAGCAAAAAATACGTCCTTTGTGATCGGTTTTGTAATGATTAATGATAACATTTCTGCGTAGTTGAAAGAAAAAGACATATCTCCGATATGCCACACAATGTTCAAATAAAAAAACTCTCTTTACAATATCTCACAACATGGCGAAACGATTCGGGGGACCCGTTACTTTAAAAAAGCAGCAGGATCTCAATTCAACTGTATATTTCGATAAATGCCCATTATCTCGATTGACAGACACCGTACGTGGCAGAAACGTAACAGCAAAGGCGTTCAAATATTTTAAAACGTTACGTGGATCTCCTTGAATCAACGTGAAGAAATAAATTATTTCAAGCTACCTAACAATGCTATTTTCAAATCAAACCTCATAATAAAATAAGTGGCCTCAATTCTGTTGGCACCAACCTAACTAATTTTAGCTAAAATTAGGTTTTGATCTGTCAAATTATCCTTTGGTATTCTGCTGCTACCAACTTATCTCAATTTAATTTTATCTAATTTAATTAAGCGTTCCTAATTTAGTTAGATGGTACCAACCGAATAGGTTTTACAAATGCTATGACTAACTAAATATATTTTAAAAATGAACCAACCGAATTGCCACCAATGTCTCAAATACACCTACGCATTGTTGAAATGCTCGTACTAGAGAATACACCCGTATCTCATTTCAATATAATAAAAGTAAACAAATAGATTTACACTTATACCGCACTGTGCTTGCAAAAGGATCATTTATAATGCACTCTCTCATACTGATATTCAATATAATGCAAACAAACACAGCATCCAGCAGGTAAATAGGGTGGTTAACCTTAACCTTGTTCTCTAAGAGTAAGATCGACAACGGAAACGAGAATCTAACCTATAATTATAATTATAACGTCATTCATAAAAAAACATCATATATTTACATTTCACTAACCCTAAATTACAATTATTATTTATCCCAATGACTTATCTAACTAATATAATAAATCCGAAAGTAACTCTGTCTGTTTGTTACGTTTTTACGCCCAAACCGCTGAACCGATTTTGATGAACTTTGGTATAGAGAGATGGGACCTTTGAAGCCTCTACTTTTTATGGAGGTACCATGGAGGTTAGCGTGGCGTTAAAGTGGCCTGCCCTTGGCTTAGTATTCTAATGTCAAAGAATAAAGGTAGAAACATATTCAAATAAAACATTAGCAATTATAAGAATATGACATAGACGCTAAGATTCCGTTTCCAGATTATTATTGTATTATTATTTGGTTTTTCACACTTTAAAACATTCATAATAATTATAAGCCTTTACTGCAGTATTGTATACTAGCTGTTGCCCGCGGCTTCGCAAGCGTGGTACCTACATTAAAAGTAGCCTATGTCCTTCTCCAAGGTTACAAAATTCATCAAAATCGGTTCAGCGGTTTAGGCGTGAAAACGTGACAGACAAACAGAGTTACTTTCGCATTTAATCATCTTGGCAATTTGGAGCATCCTAGAATTTCCTGCCGTTTTGTTTAGTACAAATGTAAATAGTCATACGTATTAATCATACGTCAAATTAAGAAGCCTGATTAAAAAAATGTTACTCCTATTCTGAGTCGAGTGCAAACACAATAAAGTTATTACCTATCTTATCAGTTTCAGTTAGTCCGGCGACAACAGTAGAATCGGGGCCAATATCAAAATAAAATAAACTGAAAACTCAGTTAAGTTTACAGTACATAATAAAGCAAACTTAAGCGAGTGCTTAACTTCCTTGCTTCGTGATTAAACGTACCTAACTATTTAAAGTTAAACAGACTATGATTTAACTGTGTTGGTTTGGAACAATGAGTCGAGGAGTGAAGAAACTAAAACTTCTCCCCTGTCGGCTCAAATGACTAAACAAAAGCACTCGAAGAGAGCCAGGCTCAGGTGAACTTTGTGTAATGCGGTCTCTGCCTATCACTTTAACTTGGATTGGAAACGACGACGCCTACAAAACTACTCCTCAATTTTCCGTTATACAGAAGTGTTCAACTTCAAAAAATCTTAATTTCATACATTCAATAAAGAAAA
Source organism: Lampropteryx suffumata (assembly GCA_948098915.1). NCBI lineage: Eukaryota > Metazoa > Arthropoda > Insecta > Lepidoptera > Geometridae > Lampropteryx > Lampropteryx suffumata. The sequence goes on from OX402544.1 coordinate 28,213,801, forward strand.
TTAATTACTACAGAAATGTACAGAATAATATATTATACATACATATAAAACCAATGAGCTATCGAAACGATCTATAGATAGCTTATCTGATCCAGATCACTGCTAGGGGACAGCGTCCTCATGACACTGGTGGCAACGCCACGTTGAATGGCAATGAGAGCTGGAGCCTATGTAGTAAAGTAATGATATCTACCTTAATAGACCTAACAATATATCATATATATATTATATTATATATCATAAATCATTTTGTACATTTCTGTAAATAAAGATTTGGAATACTTAATAACAAAATTAATTTGATTGAGCTTGGATTTTATAAGTATAAAACAACTTTTTTACATAAAAATGGCTTCGTGCGGCTTCACCAATTTCACCCTAAAATATAACTCGACTAAACGGAATACTTAGCAAAACTAGTAATCGTCGAAACTAGAGCAAAGATTTGAAAATTGATGGGTTCATCGGGGACATTATATTTGAAAGACGCTCCCTCCAACGGGGATGTCGTGCCTTTGCGCAGATTAGCATAAAAGCCGATTGTTTAACTATTACCGAACGTGTCGTGTGTTACAAGCTGAAGCGTTTAACTATATATAAAGTCACGTGAACCAAAAAGTAGATGTAATTGTATCAGCTCCCCATTCAGTCCACCTGAAAGCCTGTCAGGACTCGTTTATCAATCTGCCTGAGCCAGGCTTAAAATGTTAAAAAAATATGTCTCTAGTTTGGTCACTAACAGGAGTGGACGTTGTAAAATTTTTTGCTGTTACAAATATAGCAACGCTGCTGTTATTTTTTTATTGAAGTGAGTACTGATTTATTCGATAAAATACTTATTAAAGTTAGCAAATAATGTTGACGGTAAATAATTTTGTCTGCGTTAATGATTTGCGGCACATGGAAGTAACGGAATGGGGCACGCAAACCGTACCCTCGTCCATGATATTAATATCTGTTTCTAAATAAGTCTGTTACGGAGGCCTTGGGGCGGCCTATTAGCTCAATTGGTGGCCTACACCGGCGTTTTGGTCCCTGATTCATACTAAGAAGCTAAGATACAAACCGCGTGTTTTTTCGTATGTTTAAATTCTGAGTTTTTTGACATACTTTAGTGAGTTTTCGTCTTTGTCTAAATGTCAATGCGGAACGATTTAGATTTACATTGAATTGTGGATAATTCCAATTTAAGTGAACTTTTAAATTGTTAACCATCTTTATGCAGTATTTGCCCGGGATTTGTGAAAGGGTCGGCTTGAAGGACTGCTGTGATTGAAGAACAATGTTGCATTGCGCGTCAATAATGTATTGAATAGTAATATAATATATTATTATTGCACAACTTGTTTAATGAAACAAAAAATAACACTAACTTTTATTTTGACATGCTTTCTAGTTCAATTGGCAGTTTTGAGGACGCTGCCCCTTGTCAGTGATCTGGGTTGAGTGGAAGTGTCTATAGATAGTTTTACCCGGTTCATAGATCAACTGTTTCTCATGTATTTTATATTATTCTATACATTGTATGTAGGTTGTGGGTTCGATTCTCACCCAGATATAACATTTGTGTGTTGAACATGGTTAACTGTTTTGTCTTGTTTATCTTCTTCGAATCAGTCACTTGGTGTCCATAACACAAGCTTGTCTTACTTAAGGCTAAAAGAAGCTGTATGAAATGTCCAGCATTAAAAGAAAATTAATTTTTAAGTTAATAATTTTGCAAATTAGTTCAAGAAACAACATTTAAAACTGGCGATACAAATATAGGCACTATCTAAATTTAATCATGTTGTAATTTCCAACGAATAAATAGCTTAAATTATGAAATATTTTGTCGCATGAATAATCAAAATAACCACTGGTGACTTAATAAAGATGAATTCATTTGGTAATTGGTTATTGAATACAATTAATTGACAAAATTTGTTTGGCTCTAGGGTAGCGTGAAATAATATCCGAAACGGTAACAAAGTAAACCGATCATAACTGGTTACATGCATTGCATTAGCATGCATTATATGTATGCAAATAAATTAGGGCCCTCGTCCACTGGACAGCCTGACTGCGGCAGATAATTTGACATAACACTCTATGATGTCCCTTTAGAACCGTCTAGTTTTATTGATGCTTGTATTGACCAAAGTCAAAGTCAAATAATGTTTAAGCAACACTTTGAAGCAACAAGGATCACTTTGAATTGTCTTACATGCTACGTGAATTTCTCCAAGTCCGAGAAGAACTCTTGACAATTTTTTAAGGCTAATCGCGGTCGATAGCGGTCGATCTGATTTGCACATCGTTCCGCGGAGGAAATTATATTATGGCTTACCAAGCTACAATATAATTCTTGCCGCGGAACTATGATAAATATATAAATATTGGTTGTTTTTCAAACAGCATCTAGCCCTAATCTGAGCAATGCTTGTACTATGTGTCTGATACATATAAATAAATAAATAAATAATCCGGACATTTCACTCAACATCATCTGGCCCCAAAGTAAGCAGAGCTTGTGTTATGGGTACCACATGACTGATATACTTACTACTTATATACTTTTTCTGCGTCTCAGCCGGACCTAAGCCCACTGCGCTACAGAGATCGTCAATGTAAACTATATATGATATAATCAGACACAGAACATAGCTCTATGATAATAATAATAATTCATATTTTTGAGGAACACAGATAATATGTGAAGATGTCAAGATGAGATATTATTTCACAGCCATGGTTCTTAGCAGCATGCAAATATAAATGTGTATGTTCAATATAGAGTTAGTTTATCTTAGAAATGATTGTCCTGGATAAGTATCGAACGCAAACTAAAGCGTACAAGGCAGAGCTGCTACCAACTGAGCTGTAAGTTCACTCAAGTTCATTATACAAGGCACATACCGCACAAAGATTCAGTTCGGGCAAGTCCACTACTACTTTAGGTTGGTAGCAACCACAGTTACCTCGCAATGTTGCATCATTCCTTGATTAACTTAGTTGACGTAAAATAATCCATTTATAAGAATGACATGAAACTTTACCAACAATAGTCTGTCGTCCTACCTTTTAATCGATTACTTTCGAAATCAAACACGTTGATAACATAAACATAATTAAACATTCTTTACTCCGTTTGTCGGGCCACTTTTGTAATAAAACAGAAAACAATACAGAAATAAATTTAATAAACCTAATTATAACTGAAAGTGAAAATGTGCAAGAGTTCTTTATGTTAGACTAGCTGTTGCTCGCGACTTCGTACGCATTTTATTTGAAAGGAATTGTAGGTTAAATCCTTCCCCAGGATGCAATTGATAAAACACCCTTTAAAATTTTTCCATACAAACATTCACACCCCACATTCACATTTTATGAGAGTTATTTTAAAAAATCCTGAAACAAGTGTCCATTTATTTTGCATTTTAAGTATCCAAACCAAGTTTTTAAGAGATCATACCACCCGTTAAAAAGTTCCCATACAGACTTTGACACCCCATTTTACCCCTTTGTTAGAGTTATTTTGAAAAATCCTGAAACACGTGTCCATTTATTTTGCATTTTATTTATTAATTTCAAGTTTCAAGCAAATCGCACCACGCGTTAAAAAGTTTCATACATTCGTTTTCACCCCATTTCACCCTATTAGGAGTTGAATTTCAAAATATCCCGCCTTAGTGGGTGGTTTTGCTATAAAAGGAAGCTACCTTCCAAATTTCAGTTTTATAGCTTCACCGGTTTCGGCTCGGCGATGATGAATCAGTCAGTCAGTTAGTCAGGTTAAGCTCTTTTATAGGTGTACATAATTAAAATCAAAATGAAAGTTCTAGTTTGGTGCATCTACTCATTAAACGTGATTGAATAGGCAAATTGAAAGGGTAAGCCAGTTTGAAAGGACAACGGTATCAACAACGAACACACACGACACAGGCTTGATAGCGTTGCCGTAAACCGATCTAGGTCGATAATTGAAAGTCCATTTATCGTGTGGCGTTATTATAAGCTTACAGGCGGTCCATGATCCATGATATTAAATGGGTTTTGTACGTACATATTTACTAACTATAATACTATAAGAGATGCACTCCTTTTACCGACGATGTACATTTCTAGTGACAGTAATAATTGTATTGTCTAATCCTGTAGACTGGTAGTTTTACAATAGAAACGTTTCAGGGTTCCAAACTCAACAAAGAACCATGTTTTATAATGTCGGTCTGTCTGATTACCCGCCCCCTGGAATCTAGGAGTCTTAACATGGTGACATTTTGCACGGAATTAAGCACGAGTGGTCCTACAAAATGATGAAATGAAAACTTTGAAAACATGTAAAAAGTTGTTGATGTTATTATTTTTATCATCATTACTCTCTCGAAGATATTTAAGAGATCTTCAACAGTTTTTCGATATACTTTTGATAAAACTTAACCCTTTTATAGGTCATTTTTTAATTCTGACAATACCTGAAAATATTTCAATAGTAGCATATTGATAACATTATAAGAAAAGTTATCACGGGAATGAAAACTTTACTAGATAATGAAAAATAGAATTAGAATAACTGATTGATAATTTAATATATTAACTAAATTAAAATGACTTGATCGTTATTGAATTATTATGTAAATTTCGAACCATCTCTCATATATAATTAAACGTTTAAACCTTCTGACTAACTTAAACAGATAACAGAATAAATAAATATAATTATAAATATTAAGGAACAAATTGAGAGAGATTTTTGGATCAATTGAGATCAGATGGATCCTTAGTTAGCTCAACTGTTTCACATCTATTTTGTATTATTCTCTACATGTCTGTAATTATTTTTATGATTATTACCGAGTACACAGCAAGAATGATAGCATCAAATGTTTCGTAAATACGCTGATAAAACCGCAGCTTTATGAAGGTGCATTTTCTCCGTGTCACTGATTGCGACAGCGCAATGCCGTCATTCCGCCATGGTGCTGACTTTCTGTAGAATAGGATGACACACTTTTGTAGGGTTACACTACCTGTGTTTTTTCGTCTTTCAAAACCACCTCTATACGTAAGTAATTTGCTCTTTTGGCTAATGACGTAACCCTTGAGATTTTGGTACAGGCATATGTTTTTTTGATACACGCGCACACTTCGTTATGGAAATACAGACTCTCGCTCAACAATATCTACAATTAAGAAAATAAAACATAAGAGCCCTTTTAATATGGTTTACTTACATATAATTTTAGGATGTCTGTGCATAGTATGATAAATATAAAAAAAAATGTTTAAAATACGCGACTCGCCGCATATCATTTATTGAGCACAGAATTGATAGTTTAAATGTACATTGTTAACCTAATTAACTGAGATCAATAAATATATTAACTTATCTTAATATAATCTGATCGTTTTAGACGTCGTCATGCTAATACGACGTAATGTCGCAGGTCTATAATTGTAGTTTTATACTATAAGGAACCTATTTATATACTTGATTTGTAAATGCAATACTGGATATGCTTTCGAAGTCTGAATACCTGCCTCCTCAATGTTTTATGCTTTCGCACCAGTCTTTTAAACTCTTTTAAACTTTACTTAAAAATGGGGAGGATCTCAATCTTGGGGGTTATTGCTTTTTAAGCGTTAGAACAACAACAAGGAAACAGAATCATTACAGGAAGAGTTAGTTGTGGGTTAGTCAGGACCCTTTATTTCATGAAATGCATGGCAGACTATTATGTTAAACCTTTGATGAATCTGTCAGCTCAGTTGGTAATAGTTCTACCGTCTGCAGTGTGGATTGATCGTTTGATTCTCTTCTACATTTGTGTGATGAACTTAGGTGTTTGTTCTGTATCTGGGTCTTATGAAGTATCATAAGTATGTATAAAATTATACTGCTATAATTAGTTTGGGGATAGATACTCTTGTGCATTGTTCAGTAATATTTATTACTATTTAATGTATAAACTTCCAAACTCTTCATCCTAAAAATGAGATCGACTATCGAATTTAGGCAGTTTTAAAATGTGGTATTGGATAGAAAATAATAAGTAGTTAGTGTTGGCAATTCGGTTGGTTCTTTTCTAAAATTAGGAATTGTCTAAAATGTATTTTAATTAGTCATAGCATTTGTAAAACCTATTCGGCTGGTACCATCTTACTAAATTAGAAACGCTTAATTAAATTAGATAAAATCAAATTGAGATAAGTTGGTAACAGCAGAATACCAAAGTTTCATTTGACAGTTCTAAACCTAATTTTAGCAAAAATTTCTTAGGTTGGTGCCAACAGAATTGAGGCCAATGTATTGAATATACCCGCACCGCATCACCTCTAGTGATATTATTCTATATTTGATGACAAAAGTGTTTTCGGTAAAACGTTCATGTTAGGAGTGTCACACATTACTATCTGTAGATTAAATCAAATCACTCACTGTTGTCCTGTAAAAGCTTCAATTTTCAAATTATATTTACATTTCATATAATTTAATACGAAATTGTAATTAAGGTGACTTTGGGTCGTTGGCAACGACTTCTGCTTTCCGATTCGATTCCGATTCCGATCCTTTATGGGGAACACGGTGCGCTTCTTTAATAAGCTTCCCGAATATGCAACTAAACTACCTATTAAGAAATTTAAAGCTTACATAAAGGGTAGTGTTTTGAAGCAAGCGTATTTATAAACGACTATAAGTTATTGATAAGAATGCATGGCCTCATGTCGCTCTGCCCTCAGACAGTTAACCAACACATTTGAAATATATAAACCCTCTTGTATAGTTTTTCGTAGTTAAGGTTTATATTATGATGGATCATGCGAAAAAGCGCTAGGACCAGGACGAGTTTCTTGCAGGTTTTTCTCGGGCTTGATTTAGGAGGAATTGGCACCTAAATTCACCTAGTATGTAAGACGTTTCAAAGTGATCCTTGTGATTGTATTGAATAAAGTATGTTTTGACTTTTAGACTTGATCCAAAAGTATTACCTATAAGTATCGTGAGTATTATAAATATTATAAAATATCAGATTATTTAGATGACAAAAGCTTAGAACGAACCTGCTCCAACTCGACTCGGTATCAGTTACAAAAATAGCAAGGAATAAAAAAAAAGCGTTAATACCAAAGCGTTCTTGTCGGATTTTTTTTCATTTTTAGGGTTCCGTACCTCGAATGGAAAAAACGGATTCCTTATAGGATCAGTTTTGTTTTCCGTCCGTCCGTCCGTCTGTCTGTCTGCCTTTTTCTCAAGAACGCGTGGAGTTATCAAAATACTCTGGCCTACTGCCCTTTAAAGCTGTGAAAAAATCAAACTTCTAAGCCAACGCAATCAAAAGATACAACCGTTTATGCTGTAAATTTCGACAAACTTTCGACACTCGCAAGGGAATCAAAACCTACAGGGTACTTCCCGTGAACTCAGAATCTTGAAATTTGATACGAAGTAACGTCTCATACCACATAGATAGATTCTGCGATCTATCTAAGGCTTTTGACTGTGTGAGTCATGCAACCCTAATCACAAAGTTAAAATATTATGGCATTAAAAACCAGGCGATTGACCTCATACAGTCTTATCTATCCAATAGAGTCCAGAAAGTAGACGTGGGTGGTGAGAGGTCTTTGGGATCAATTATTGATATAGGGGTACCTCAGGGATCGATACTAGGCCCTTTTTTATTCCTAGTGTACGTTAACGATTTACCTTTTTTGTAAAAAATATTTGTGATATAGTTTTATTTGCAGACGTCTTTAATTTTTAAAGATGATAGAGGTAAAACCAGTATTTGCGATAACGTAAATGAATCCTTATCGTTAGTTCTTAACTGGTTCACTGTAAATAATATTTTGCTTAATTCAAAAAAAACTAAATGTATCAAATTCACTTTGCCAAATGTTATTCATAGCCCGTCCAACATTGAAATAAATGGAGAGGCAATGAATCTTGTAAATTTCACGATCTTCCTAGGTCTTAATATTGATGCAAAACTACAGTGGGGACCACAAATTGAAACACTTGCTGGTAGGCTTAGTTCCGCTGCATATGCAGTTCGTGCGATACGGTGGCTTACTGATGAAGCTACAGCTAGACTAGTTTATTTCAGTTACTTCCATAGTGTTATGTCATACGGCATCATTCTCTGGGGGAAAGCAGCTGATATTGGTAAAATATTTGTAATTCAAAAAAGGGCAATACGTGCCATTTATAAAATGAAACCACGAGAATCTTTGAGAGAAATATTCAAAGAAATTAATATTCTCACAATAGCTTCACAATATATATATGAAAATTTGTTATATACACATAAAAATAGAGATGGGATTCAGCAAAATAGTGACCTTCATAAAATCAACACTAGGAATAAACATAAATTATACATCCCTAGGTTTCGACTAGAAAAAGTTAATAAGTCATTTATGGGGAACACGGTGCGCTTCTATAATAAGCTTCCTGAAAATGCTACTAAACTACCTATTAAGAAATTTAAAGCATACATTAAAGGTAGTCTTTTGAAGAAAGCTTATTATGATATAGATGACTATATTATTGATAAGAATGCAAAAAAAGCGCTAGGACCAAGACGAGTTTCTTGCCAATTCTTCTCGAGCTTGGGTTAGGATGAATTGGCACCTAAATTCACCTAGTATGTAAGACGTTTTAAAGTGATCCTTGTGATTGTATTCAATAAATCATCTTTTGACTTTGACTTTGACTTGACCACAGATAAAGGAAAAATTTTGAAAACCGTAAATTTTAAGATGGATTTCATTTTGCAATAAAAATACCATAGCTATGACTCGATTGTCGTGATTGGTGAACTTTTACTTATATACCTACAGGTTTGAATGGAACCCTCGGTATACGAGTCCGAAACGCACTTGGCTGGTTTTTTTTTAATTCATTTTCGCATTCTTAATTAATATTAGAAGACGATTCAAGTGGTTTGTGTGATTTTATTAAAAACAAATTTACATTTCAAGTAAAGTCACCCTATAAACAAAAAAAATTCAAGTTTATTATTATTATTATTATCATTATAGATTCTCATAAAGAATAGGGATTATCAAGTCTTATTATAGCTTTCGCACCGAAACACGTGCTTGGTTTTTTTATAATTCCCATGCAAACTGATGACGTAAGCCAGTTGATGCTGATGTGAAAACCAGATGTTGCTCGAGGGCTACTGATGGTATATAAATAAAAAAGTTTTACAAACTGTATAGGAATGAAATATTTATGTGCTTACAATACGTCATAACTTGCCTATTCTTGGTTTTTATAAAGTTTGTGTGCATCATAGAGGCAATTGGCCAAGTGCGTGTCGGCCCATGCATAGAGAAGGTTTCCGAAGTCATTGTTGTATTATAAAAATATTTATAAAAATACAACCGAATTGAGATATAAAGAAAGAAGCACATAAGGGCTCAAATTTCATTCAACGGTTTTCTTTTCAATTATTAAATCGTAATTCAAGTGCGACTGTTAATCATTCCAATTTAGTAAAGCCTTATTAGCAGTCTAGTAAAGTTTCTTATCAATATTATAAAATCATTTTACTATTTTCCCAAGTATTAAGGGGTCACAGGACTGACTTAAAATATGACTTCAAACCTTAACAAATTCGAACAATTGAATTGAATCTCTCTATTGAATAGCCTCTGATACCTTAAAATGATCTATCTAACGATACAGGATGGGGTAAAAAAAATACGATTCGAAGCACTTTACACATGCGGACCCCAGACAATTTACTTTATACCTTTGTTGGGGTCATCTTAATGTATCACCGTGCAAAATTATATTAATACTAACGCAGTAGATGGGTAGATTTCAATAAGGTAATTCGGTAAAACTTAAAATATTGCTAAAAAATGTTGGTCGGTGAAAAATAAATGTAAAATTTAAAGAACTTAACTAGTTGGATAATCATTGATTTTAAATAACGCCCGAGGTAGAAATGCACTTTCCGTGTTCAACGCTGACTTATGGTTCAAGGTGTAAGCGCTAGCGGCTACCTACCCCTGTGACGTTAAACATAACTATTTTAAAGAGTAATTAACTAAAGTGCATATTTTAATAACTTACTTGCATCCATTGCGTCATTAAAATAATAAATATTAGTGGACAAAACGCACAACATCATCTAGTCTATGCAAATTGAGCATAGCTTTGGTTAAGGGTACAGGGTGCTTGATCTATATTTTTTTTATAAATATACATAGAAACACTCAGATAGTTGCAAATGATACATACATTTATATCGCGACAGGATTTGAACCAGCAATATTCTGCTTCTCAGTTCAGCCTTGGCCCACTGCGCCACAGAGGTCGTCTCTAAATTGACTAAATTATGGTAGGTAGGTTAGTGTATTTATATTCCGTCTTAGATGTGTCTTATTTAAAAGTAAAATTAAAAGGTTAGTATGTACCTTATCCGATAGTGTTGTTAAAAATCTGTTCCTTTTTGTAATTATTCAAAACTAAGTGCTGCCCGCGGCTTCGCGCGCGTGGTACCTACATAAAAAGTAGCCTATGTCCTTCTCCAAAGTCCCATCTATCTCTATACCAAAAATCATAAAAATTGGACAGACATAGTTACATTCGCATTTATAATATTAGTAAGGATGGTGTTCAAAAGTGAAATAAGTAATAGCATTGTCACTTTGAACATTCCAAATCTAAAACTGCGCTTTTCATTTGAACCAATATTGATGTGTTCAGTTAAATACCGCGCTGCCATTCACCTAATGTTGAATCTATTATCTATTTAGGTATTCGACTTTTATACAATGCGGTTTTAATTCGGAAACCGAAACACAATTAGGTATTTATTAATTAAAAATGAACCTAAATAATCTTATTTTCGTCTACACTGTAAGTACAATCACTACACATTTATAATATGTCAATCCAAATACATGCAACTCTTATTATTAAGGCATATTAATATAGCTATGTTTAAAAATATTAAATATGTTATCTTTAAAACTCGTAATTTTTGCTATGCACGATGTGCACCTACATTTTAATGTGATAAATCTAAGTTTGTGTCATCGAGGAGACAGCGTGTTATCTTGCTGATAAAGGTATTCTCATATCAACCTTGACTGACAATGACGACATCGTTATCTGATTGCAATACGAGTTTTTCCGGGAGCTTGAGATGTAGGATATTAAACCCAATTAAATTTACGTTAGTAGGTAATTGAGTTAAAGTAGGTAATATTATTATGATAAATTCCTCACAGTTGCAAGATTATGATCCTTTTAGATCCCCAAAAAAGCACTCCGAGCTTCGTTCGATAATCGTGGGCGCAGAGAACGTGTAGAGACTCAAGAAGTCGTTTTTTTATATCATCTACAAATAAACTAAAACCAAAGAATCCAGTAACACCAAAAAGGAAACAGTGTCGACTATAAAACTTAAAACGCATCGGTGATTTATAGCCTACATGCGAATTCGATTGAGAAGAACTCGACATAAACTAAACAATAGATCTAAGATAAACTTAACGCCCAAAATTAACATTAAAAGTTTAATAATTCAATATCAGATTTCTTTTTGTGTAGCTAGTTAAGTATCTAAGTTCTTGTTCTGTGGCATTCGAGTAAAGTTATAAAATATATTAGGTATTATTAACAAATACAGATTTCCTGAAAGTCATCTGAACCCCGCAGTGTAAGCTTTTTTTAGATTGAAGATAGTGCTATGTGAATTGTCCACCAAATATATATATATATATATATATAATATACTAATAATAATAATACCGGACATTCCACACAGCATCATCTGGCCCCAAAGTAAGCAGAGCTTGTGTTATAGGTACCACATGACTGATATACTAGTTATATACTTTTTTATGTATCTAATATCACTAATATTCATGTATCGCCCCAAATTCCTGTAATTACGGATATAAAATAAACATACGCGTACAAGTTAGCGTTCAAAACTTGTTTCCTTGTCAAACTTATGTTTGGTATGCATATAGACCTGCAGGCGACATAAAGTACGAATGTCGTCTGAGTTGTCAGTACTTTGAATAGTACTCAAAACATTTTCGATGCAGAAGTTGGTCGAAGGCGGAGACGCTAATTAAACTGCATTAAATGTACATGAATGCTTTGTACATTTCAGTAGAGTCTGTTTGCTAGGAGTAGTTCACTGCTGGAGTGACATCAGTTCTACTCAAATTGAACAAACTATAAAGAACAAAATAGTTGTAACATTATGAACAAACTTTAATTCTTATTATTCGGTAGAATTTTAGGAAAAAACACTCAACATATTATTTCAGTACGTAGGTATGCTACTTACGCGATTGCGGTAGAACCTTTTGGAAAGTTTTCCGGTCATATTAGGCTAGACTAAAATATATTGGCCTTAATTCTGTTGGCACCAACCTAACTAATTTTAGCTAAAATTAGGATTTGAACTGTCAAATGAGACTTTGGTATTCTGCTGTTACCAACTTATCCTAATTTAATTTTATCTAATTTAATTAAGCGTTCCTAATTTAGTTAGATGGCACTAACCGAATAGGTTTTACAAATGCTATGACTGACTAAATATATTTTAGACAATTCCTAATTTAATACTGCAAAACACGTTGTTACATAGTTGTTAAGTAGGTATAGTTAGCTATCAACAGTTTTACTCTTTTCGGTCGTACAATACGATAAGTAAAGAACTGTCAGTATAAAAAGTATAAAAATAAATATTTTTATGCATCCGCGTTCGTGCCTGTAGGTACGGAATAGAACCACGCTGTAAATTGACAATTTGTGAACTTTTTTGATTCGCCTTTTATAGAACGTTGTGTGAAGTGACAAATATTTTTGGCAAACAGAGGAGTAATTGTCCGGTTCTCCGGCTACCTTTGTGCAGTGATCCGTTCCGGGAAAGAGCAGACTATATCAACACAGGATAAATGAAAGCGTACCAACTGTCGTTATGAGGTGTCACGGAGGGGTATGGTTGCCCCTTTTTATAGCAGTAGCGGCTTGCTTCTTGGAGGTTCACGGCCAATGGGTCAGACGTAAGTACAATAAAATCATCGATAAAGTTCTATGTAACTATGTAATTATTTATGTATGTATGTAATTTATAGAAATGTCTGTACATTTCTGTATGTTGCATTAAGGGAAAAAATATGTTAGCGTGTTTTATTTTTAGTTATAGTTTAATTTCATTTTAGCAAAATAAATTTGAGCAATGAACAATTTAGCTTATTGCATTGATTAGTACTACGAGATGCCTTTAGAGGTAAATATATGATTATAGAGAAGAATAAAATATATATGAAGAAATATATAAGAACAGATACCAAGGCTTATTTACTTTTCTTAAAATATACGAGTATACGAAGGGCCTGGTCACGATTTTATCGCAAGGGATATTTGACATGATTCTTCATGATCATTGACTATTACTACTAGGTTTTTTTTAAGTTGTAGTGGTACATCCTAGCATGACTATGTATAATTTAAGTTTTGAACAGATGGAAAACCTTTGATGAACCTATGATGTTTTTCAGGATGTTTTTCAGGATTTTTCAGGATGTTTTCAATGGTTATCAATGAAGCATCTATAAGAAAGGCGATTTGATTAAATAATTGTATGATAGATACCAAATCTAGGGGGTCGTAAAAGTAAGATGAGAGATGAGGTCAAATCTAAGACTTATAGTTAATAAATAATAAATAAATAATCCCGGATATTTCACACAGCATCATCTGGCCCCAAAGTAAGCAGAGCTTGTGGTATGGGTACCACATGTCTGACATACTATTTATATACTTTTTTTTGTATAATTTGTGTGTACCTATACAACAGACAGAAACAGATCCCAGACCCAAAACAAATACTTGCAGATCATACAAACATTTGTCGCGCGGCGGGAATCGAACCTTCTGCGTCTCAGCCGGGCTGTGGCCCACTGCGTCACAGAGGTCGTTGGTTAACACGAGTTTTTGACATAGACACTTATATTTAAGTTACTTAAGCACACAATCAGTACAAACAAAAAATTATGCAGATTAATAAAAATAAGACAGAGCATGTATCAGTTTGCTTTAGTAACAAAAATGTTCAGTTTTTGGTGAGATTTGATGCAGATTTGACGTTCACACTTCCTCAATAAGATTTTATCACTTTCCCGAACCTAACCAACAGATTGTTTAATTGTTATGTAACTGCGACAAATGCTCGCGATTCTGTTTTTGCATTTAACATTTAACGTTTTGTGGGCGGGTTTAATCATGTTTTAGTGTAGGACCGACCCGCGCGCCGCCAGAGAACGCCAGGCACTGGAAACGCGTCTTGTATTTATCTAAATACTACTTCTATTACCAATAATAGTAACAAGTGGTCGTTCACTGGTCGAAATTCGACCATAATTAATTAATAATTAATGTATTTTTTATGCGTAAATTAATCAAAATATTAACATTCTGCTCTCCTTCTCTATATAAACTACTAGCTGTCCCGTTCACGACTATGTCCGAGACATTTTAAAAGATATTCCATACAAAAATTCACACTCCGTTAATATGTTCCCATACAAACTTTAACACCCCATTTTACCCCTTTGTAAGGTTTTTTTTGAAAAATTAATTTACTTTAAAAGAAATTTCTTAAACTTTATATTTCGATACTTATTTCTAGTTGTTCTTAGCTGTAACTTTTTATATTGTATTTTTTTATACGTGAACATCTGTAATCGGTTTTCTTATTCTATGCGACTGTTAAATTCTGTTTAAACAAGCTGTTGGTTTTCTAATAAATAAATAAATAAATGAATAAATAAGTAAGGCCGTATTGACATTCGTTGTCAGCAATTTTGAAGGCAGCTTGATGGTAGTTATGACGCTTCCATTAAAAGTCGGGAGAGGATGTTATGCGAGTGTCGCTGGGCGGGACACAATCAGGCTTTGACCCGAGCGCAACGTCGCAAAACAGAATGCCTCGTGATAACCTATAACCATCCTCAAGTCTACACTCGACGTATTTCTTTTTAAAAATACGTTACTAGTATTTTTAAATAGATATACATAGCACTCATTTGGCACAATACGCACTACGATGTACCTACTCGTAGCACTCATTTGGTGTTGAAATCTTGCAAAGTTCCTTCACCGGATCAGAAGGTTTCTTCTTTGTACGACTTACTGGTCATCCCTAGTCTCGGAGTTGTTAGACTGCACATTTTTTCAGTTAATACAATCGGTATTTATCCTTTTTACTTTTTTTTCACGCCTCCGAAAATCTGCCCAAAAGTGCGCACACTGTTATAACATACACATTTTCTTATTCATAATCACTTGCTATTTTGAGCGTTCGATAAGACAGTACGGTCTACCCCTTGTCATTCGAATGTGAATGAATAAATATAACATATTTAACACCACGTTAACTATAAAAGGCTCGTATAAATTGGGGTTAGTAGATAATATTAAATACTGCTGCCTGTGGCCTCGCACCCCGTGGTATGAAATAGATTATGAACTTCCTCAAAATATTTTTACCGAGATCAGTTTAGATTTTAAATGTAATAAACAAGTTAAAATTTATAAAATACTTATTAGTTTCTTAAATAACAAATATGTTTCTTGCAGTCCGTCAGTGATAGGTGTCCGGGTAGAGTTATTCAATTTCTCGAAATACGGAAGATTATTAATCTATGAATCTTATATTCTTTAATAAAAACGGTCGCGATTGTGCAAAGCTCAATTTTATTTGTTATTATTTCGTGCAAGGATCTTTGCTGTTTTTGAGGTACCTATATAATTAGCATAGTGAATACTGTGAGAACCAGATAATTGATAGAATACAAATATATTTTTATATACATACTTATAATACCTTATAACACCCAGACTCCTATCTCCTTCACACAAAACGTTTGTCCTGGGAAGGAATCTATCCCTCAACCTATATCGCAGAAGGCAGGGCTACTACCAATTAAGCCGAGATCTCAGTCAATAATAACCCTCACTGCTAAGAATGGGTCAATCACAAGTAACGAGTAGTAGCGAGACAGTGCCCTCTGTCGAGTGATCGGTCGTATGAACGCTTTGACAAGGTTCTCGGCCACCTAGACTCTCCCGATCTAGTACCATGTACTATATAGCCGTTGTGCTCGTTAAGTGTAATTGACCCATTATAAATGACAGTACATTTCAAAGTTGTATTAAATAAAATAAATTTAAATTTGAATTTGAATAAGGTCAACCCTTTTGTGAGAGATCCGTCAAGTTTTAAAAAACGCTTCATTGAAGTGCACACAAGAGGTAAGCGGTCGCGAGTTAAAAGCTCTTGTGAGATGTGCCTTTTCAATATTCATGGTGCCTTTGAGCAGCAACCACAGGGAGATTATTATCTGCATTTATTAGCGACAGGTTAAAAGGGAATTTGAATCCAATAAGTATAGGTATTTATAAAACACCCATAGGTAGGTTAAGAGGTGGAAAGAAGGAAACGAGATCAACCTTGTTTTTATCCGAGTCAATGACTAACTAAATACTACTAATATTACATATATGATAATATTTAGAACTGGTTCCTATCTTGCTGAGCGTATTAGCATTGCCATTCAACGTGGCAATGCCGCCAGTGTCTTGGGAACATTTTTTTTTTTTCATAGGTATACCTACGTTTGTCCACGAACACGCCTGATGTTAAGCGACGATGTGGCCGACGACGGGGCACACAGGTCTAGATGATACCTATTTACTCTTGACTTGAACATTGCTCTCTGGCAGCAATCTGGATCAGTTGAACTATATATAGATCGTTTTAAACGGTCCATAGATAGCTCAACTGTTACACATGTATTTTATATTATTGTATTGTATTTTGTACTTTTCTGTAATTATTTCTTTACAATATAATAGTACAATATAATATGCCTTGTGTGGATTGATGTTTAAATGTTAAGGTGTTTGTTTGTCAATCCCGTAATGATGGCTAAATCGTTTTGAAACTGGTTTAAATATAACAATTATATAAGGTTCCTGGCATATGCGCAGTCAGGAGTAAGGAGGAGGAGGAGTTGGAAATAAAATGAATTGACCTTGACTTTGAGTTGGAAAGATTAGTATGGCTATACAACGAGTCATCGAGGCAATTAAGAATTTGAGATCAAAGACTCAGTCATTTATTTTCGAATGCCTAATAATGATAAAAAAATAATCCCGGACATTTCACACAGCATTATCTGACCCCAAGGCAAGCAGAGCTTGTGTTATACCGTGTTGTTAGTTAAAATGCGTACAATGCAAACTGTGGTTGATTAATAACAAACTTTACCCAAATTCATTTTAATATGCTATGAGAATGTCAACCACGGGTCTGATAAATCCAGACGGTACAATATTTGTATGTCGTTAGCTACAACAATGGCGATTGATGAAATATGCAAACGATTTTGTTTTGCAAACCCCTGGGTAAATGACCTTTTGTATGAGAAAAACATGGCTGCATAACTTATTTAGAAAACCATATTTCATTTTTTTCTGGTTAAAAATCGCAAAGAATTAAAACGCGTAAAGGTCATTTGCTCATGGTATCGTCTTAATCTCTCAAGATAACGAACGTGTCGGTCTTAAACGAGTGATTGGTACGACGAATTAGAAACCTCGAATTACATTTTCTTTTCAATATTTTACTATGTATTTTCCTGTCTATCAAACGTAACTATTATACGAATTTAAATGTGCATGATAACCAAAAAACACATGAACAGATGATCTATCTAAGGATATAGTAATCACTGTCAGCATTCACTACGTGTATGTACAGCACAGAATAAAACAAAACTTAATATATTTTGAGTTCGTCAAGGTGACCTACAGACCTAACTAAGTATGATACATCATATAGTTATGTTGTGCCGGCATGCCTACCACACATACTTACATAAGAATATTTACGTTTTCAGCTAATCTAAATGATTTACGCTGAGTCAAGTAAAACTTTTTCGTCTCCTTATCCTCGCTGTAGTATCTGGGGCTGTTTTTAAATGATGTAGGCTTGCTCAGGACCTGTACCCATCCTCTTAGTTTAGTGGAGCGTATCCACAAGAAAATATAAATAAATATTGCCGGACATTTCACACGGCGTCATTTAGCCCCAAAGAAAGCAGACCTTGTGTTATGGGTACTACTAATATATTTTTTATTTCTGCAAATACCTTACATACTTATTATACAAAGAAAAACACCCAGACTCGAAACAAATACTTGTACATCATACAAACATTTTTGTCCCGGGACGGGTATCGAACCCGCAACCTTTTTGCGTCTCAGGCGGGCCTTTGCATACTGAAAATATAAAAACGGAAATTTGGATTTAAATTGTCGCTGAAAATCTAAAAACATAAATTTCATGCGTCTATTTCAACAGTCTTATATTTCGAACATTCATGTTTTTGCACTAATACCATTGGACGGATTTAGAATACTTAGGAAATATATTTTGTAATCTGTCGTAGGCTAGCCTGATATCACGCAAGCCTATCTACTTTAGCCCGTTATTCGTTTTATTAAAGGTTTTTAGAAGTTGTAGTAGAACATATTTGTATAGTATAGTTAAGATAAGATACTAATCTTGCCAGTTCTTCTCGGACTTGAGTTAGAAGGAACTGACATCTATATTCGCCTAGAATATAAGACGTTTCAAAGTGAACCTTATAATTGTATTGATTGAATTTGAATTCGAATTTGATATAATGGTAGTAGTATATATTGTTAATAAACTCGCTGTTCGCACTGTTAGGCTCGCTAAAGTTAATAAGTCTTTTATAGGGCAAAGTGTACACTTCTATAACAAGGTCCCAAGCGACGTGTTAGATTTGTTGAAAAAGCTTGGGATGAATCTGCTCCAACTCGACTCGGCATGCGCAACAAAATTGGCAAGGATCATACAAAAAAGTGTTAAGATCAGACGAACTTCTTGCCGGATTCTTCTTGAACTGGGGTTAGGAGGAACCGGCACCTAGATTCACTAGCATGTAAGAAGACGATTCAAAGCGGTCTTTGTGATTTTATTGAATAAAGAAAGTTTCGTATTTGTATTATGTATTGTAAGGTACCTCTACAAAAATCTAATCTTTTATAATACAGTAAGATTTGCAATCAACGTTTGCGCTGGTTCGTACTCTTGTAGTACTTATGCCCTTGCCTCTCTGTCATGCTAATATCAACGATGCCGTGGTTAATCTTTCGTAAACCCGACCGGGTCATTTAGCTAAAATTTGGATAAATAAAAATGCACTCTTATTACCATTATAATACAAGCATTAGCTATGCCATCTATGCTTGTGTGCGTGCTTTGCATATCATTTTAACAGAAACTTGTGTCACCGAGGTTCATTCTTCATGGTTTATTCGTATAGTTTATTTTTAGCGTCTGGTTTGTGGGTCTTAAATAATAATAACAACACATGCACGACAACACAAACTTTTACCAAAAATAATTACATAAGTATCATATGAACATAAGTAGGTACTCTTTTTAGTTTTTTTTACTAGAATGTATATGAGTAAGTATTGTAATAGCCATCTAGTTTTCAGTGGTGTTATGTGAATTGTACAACAATATATAAATTTTTACATATAGGTACTTAGATATTAAAGTTGTATAGCATTGCGTTGTTTAAACATAATTACATATGCCTTTATAAAAATCATCTTCAAATATGTAGATATTAATTTTGTAAATAATTCTGCAAAAGAAATCGGCATCAAATCACTAATGCCCAGTTGCTTTGTAACAAAGGCAGCTAATGTCCGTAAGAGTAGATTACTATAGATGCATTCAGGTTCATAGTTTTCTTTCTTTACATGAATTATCTTTGTTACATGATTCGTGAGAAATCAAAAGTTTTGTCAAATCTATTAACAAGAAACCACACTTGTTAACATAATTCATTCTTTATGGATTTGAACACGGTAAATAACATCTCAGTGACGTCATTCCAAGACTACAAAACGCACGATGTATTTATGAAGATTACGCAGAAAGTCGATGACCAAAAGATATTTTTATCATAAAGTTACAGAACATAATTTTTACCATAAATATGTATTATACATGTAAACCTTTCTCTTGAATCACTCTATTAAAAAAACCGCATCAAAATCCGTTGCGTAGTTTTAAATATCTAAGCGTACATAGGGACAAACAGACAGCGGTAAGCGACTTTGTTTTATACTATTTAGTGATTATCTCATAATCAATAAATACCAACGTCAATTATAAACCGAAATGTACAGAATAATTTAAAACACATGAGAAACAATTGATCCCCTTTAACAGTTGACCACTAGCTTAGTTCAACTGATCCAGATCACTATCGAAAGTACATGTTATGATAACCCATAATATCATACGCAGACATGACAGCGTTTCTATTTAGTTTTCTCGTCTCCTACTGTAATACATTGCAGGCTACATACTAAATGTATATCATAGTTTACCAACATTGCGCGAAATCAGACGTAAATCAATGGGGATGACAAAATATCGCGTGGCACAGATAGCGTCATACGCTAACGGAATACGGAAGGGATGTAAAAACTATTGTCAAAACGTCGTTGAAGTTGTAATAAATATTTCATAGCGGTGGTTTTGTGGATGACAAATGTTGATAATATCGCGGCGTAAGTAAATACAAACTTATTAATAAATAATAAATATAAATAAATAATGCCGGACATTTCACACAGCATCATTTAGTCCCAAAGTAAGCAGAGCTTGTGTTATAGATACCACATAACTTATAAACTACCTACTTGCTTTTTTTAAATATATACATAGTATACATATAAAAACACCCAGACCCGAGACAATTACTTGCAGATCATACAAACATTGGTCCCGCCGAGGAATCGAACCCGCAAGCTTCTGCGTATCAGACGGATAAACGTAGATATGTTTTTTTACGAACAGTTCATGTGTGATATTTGGGATATGAACCCAAACCATAAAGTTTCACTTTAACTTAGCTATTTTTCATTCTATTACTGATTTGGTTGAGTCGGCGGCCAACTCTGGTGGCCTAGTTATTAGGCCGCTTATAGACCTCAGTCTAACAGTCCTCAGTCCAGGTGGCCTAACAGCTTTTAAAAAGCCAGGAACAACAGCTTACATGCTCTCTGATACACAGAAACGATACTTTTAGTATAAATGCAAATTTTCAAAGTATATATGAATCCTTGTGATTTCATTTAATAAAAATATCTTTAAGTTTGAGTTGGTTTGTATGTTTTAAATTTGTTCGTGTCTCAATCTCGCTGACTAAACCGATTTGGGGAAAACTTGGTGTAGATAACATAGATTTTGATATGGTATATCATAATCACTACATAGTATAAAATAAAGTCGCTTCCCGCTGTCTGTCTGTCCCTATGTATGCTTAGATCTTTAAAATTGTGCAACGGATTTGATGCGGTTTTTTTTAATAGATAGAGTGATTCAAGAGGAAGGTTTATATGTATAATACATGCATAATATAGTATAGAAAAACTGATAATTTAAGAGGTTTCTAATATGATGTCGTAAATAAACACATTCGTAGTTTAGTATCAGCATTGCACCCGTGCTAAGCCGGGGCGGGTCGCTAGTATATATATAAAATTCTCGTGTCGTGTATTTGTAACAAAAGTCCTCCGATACGGCTTGACCGATTCTTATGAAATTTTGTGTGTATATTCAGGTCTGAGAATAAGACGTAAACTATTTTTTCATACTCCTAAGTAATAAGAGTGGTCCACCCCCAAAAATTGGATGAAATTACGTACCATGCGGACAAAGCCGTGTGCAAAGCTAGTAGGTATAATTTATAACTAGACGATAATAACAAAGATTTCATACTTACCATCAATCAGACCAAAGTCATTCGAGATAATATAACCTTTTTTTAACCTACCTAAAAACCACCCCAGCATTGAAGTGAATAAAACAAAAAAAAAACAAATCGGTTTAGCCATTTTCGAGTTTTTGCGAGACTAACGCACTGGAATTAATTTTAGATATAATAAATAAATAAATAAACAAACCCGGACATTTCACACAGCATCATCTGGTCCTAAAGTAAGCTGAGCTTCTGTTATGGGTACCACATGGCTGATTTTTTTTGTAAATACATACATATATTATACAAAGAAATACCCAGACCCGAGAAAAATACTTGCAGATCAAAAAAACATTTGTCTCGCGGAGGGAATATAACCGCAAAATTCTGCATTTTAGCCGGATCTTAGCCCCCTGTGCCACTGAGGACGTCTATAGATAGATATATAATAATCTATTACAAGTTCTTAACAGTTACCGAATCACGGCGTGTCATCTCGATTTAACAAAGTGACTCACATCGATTAAGAAACTCGTAATCAACCCTCAGGTTTTGAATATGAGTGGTACGTAACTACCTAGTGATAACTACCTGTAGGTACTGTACTGTAGTGGTACAGCCACCTTAGGGCCAGTCAGTACCTGGTGCAGCAATATTGATTAACCTGTTTATGTCATAAACATTTCTACCTTCATAATTAACATTCGTAAACTTTTTATTAGGCATTTATAAAACTCCCTGACAAACTTTAAACTTGATCATCAAAGGATACTGTATGACAAGCAATAATAATATGTCCTTGTCATTGTATTGTCAAAGAACGAAGATAGCAACAAATTTTTATCGTTACATTAAATAATCCCTACATAGTATAAAACAAAGTCGATTCCCGCTGTCTGTCTGTATCTATGTATGCTTAGATCTTTAAAACACGCAACGGATTTTGACGTGGTTTTTTTTCAATATATAGAGTGATTCAAGAGGAAGGTTTATATGTATAATACATGCATCATATAGTAAAGAAACACTCATAATTTTAGAGGTTTCTAATGTGTTGTCGTACATAAACACTTTTTTTTTTATATTGCAAACGCTGGCTGAACCATTCTGTAGTATATTTAGTATCAGCATTGCACCCGTGCGAAGCCGGGGCGGGTCGCTAGTAAGGTATATATGAGATAGACTCGGATCATTTTAGGCTGTCTTGCGAAGCAAACATTGCACTTTTATATTGTTTATATGTCTCGAGTTATTTTGGTTTTATTATTTGGTTATTTTGAGGATTTTATTCAAATAAAGCTATATACATTAGGATGTGAATTGGAATACAAGTTTTTGTGTTTATTTGTGATTCGAGCAATAATAAGTATAATTTGTAATTAATGGCAAAATTCACATTATTTTGACACAATGTCATGAACTATGAAGAGATAGACCTGACATATTTTTATCTGACACAATAACATAACCATAAGAACTTTATTATCTTACGAGCATAACAGTACCTACTTTCAACACAACACCCAAAACTGATATATATACTTGCAGATCATACTCGTACAAGGATTTATCCCACGGCGGGCATCGAACCCGCAGCCTTCTGCATTTCAAACGAGCCTTCGCCCACTGCGCCAGCGGTCGTCGATATAATAAGTAACATTGTTACTTTCGCTTGATTTTCCTCATCGTATAAATCTTAAATCCGACGATTAGAAGCCCTAACTTCACGGGCTCTAAAGCCCAACTGAAGCAAATAAAAGAAGCTTACTTTACCTGCCTGCATAAACATATTATTCTGTATCACCAAAGCGTATTAAAATTCCGCGGTTGCCTCTGACGGGCCTAGTACGAGTACGTGGTAAACTTATCACTGTATACTAAATAGCTGTTATGGGCAAGTTTAGAGTTCGCGCATACTGAACGTCTCTCGAACCCACACCTTATATATAGCGGCAACGTGTTGGTTTTTAAAGTCCCTTTGACTTTTTCGCGGAGCAAAATGTTAAGATCGCACAGATTTTCACAGAAAATAACAAAACAAGGGTGCTTTTATAAAATAAAATGCAGAACAATTTATACATTATCTAGATCAATGATAGAGGTATTCTTTTGTGTACCTTAATTTTGCGTAAAGCACAAACTATACTAAATAAATGAGAGGATTCTCTCGTGCTTGGTGCACGAATCACGATCCATCAATGCATCATATTTTATACATTGGTTCATTTGACAACAGCAACAATTCCCGCATTGAAGCCAAGGTCGATAATAAAGCGGTACCTATTGAAGATGCATTTTGTGATTGAGATGACGTAAACTTAAAACGATTTAGGTCACGCATAGGCCCTTGAGGTATACACTTAAATGAGCCGAGATTTATCGGGTTTGTATAAATCAAAACAATTCATACAGCCGTTTCATAGTACTAGTGACTAAAAAGCGAGGACTGTTTTATATATATGTATTGCACAAAATATATCCGCCTCTGTATGTCTGTATGGGATAGGTAAACTTAAATTAACACATTTTTATACTCTTTTCGCAAATTAACCTAGTGAATCATAGTACAACTAATTCAAGTTTTGTGTAAATAGCCTAAAGTATGACGATGATTCTTAAAAATGTCAGAAAGCTGAAACTTGGACAGGACAACGTCTGGTCAGCTGTAGTGATAATGATCTTTCTACATATAAGTCTGTTATAGTAATAGTCTAAAATGCCACCAAAACTCCCTAAACTTGCCTATCTACTGAAGCATTTCACTTATGGGTTAGAGTAGGTACCGATATAGGTCCATAATTAGATTTTCTTGACTTCATGTGGGTGGGGGTAACAATATTTTATTAAAAGCTTTTTGACGTACAAAGAAAATTGCTTTGTGACACAAGACAACTCTTCTGTGCTTTGCGATGTTTTGTTAATCGCACGTGTACATATTATAGTGTCTATAACTAGCTGAAGCAAGCAACTTTGCTCGCGTGGTAAGTAGTTTACAGATATGTTATATTAGATACCTACACATCAGTTCAATAAACTCAGTTCTATATTATGTTGTTGAGTAACAAAGAAACATTCGCAGAAACTTTGTCATTATAGGTGTTATTAGTATGGGAGGACAGGAGTTACTGTAGCGTATTTCTATCTCAACCTATAGTTTCGTACCACATGATTTTTATTTCTGTTTCTCACCTGAATAGGTATGTCGCCGTCTCAAACCCACTACAAAAATTAATAAAATATTTTTAAAAAATAATTAATTTATTTTTTATGCACTTTATTAAAAAAAAATTAGCAACACAGCAAGTACTTACTCCTTCTGTATCGAAATGCTCCTCCACACTCCTCCGTCCGCGCAATTTTCGTAAAAAGGAGTACTTACAAAGTTTTTGCTTCACGTAATTAATATAGGTATAGATTCTTTAAAATGACAAATAGCTTCGAAAAAATGTAGATCGGTCTCAACAATGTTATGAAATGATAAATTCACTTTAACTTGATGTGCATTCCGTTATTTGCCAATCTTATGGTTACTTAGCTTGGCGCCATCTACCGGTGGCGCACAGTACTTCAAAAAGTTAGCCTTAACTTGCTTCGTCTGAAATACTCCGAACATGGTTGGTCGTGAGTCTGCTTGTGTTTTAGTTCCTACTTTTGCCGTTATGTGTCACTATTTATAGCTTTGTATTTACTATGTCCCACAGGATTCTTATTTGCTAGGTAGGTACTATGGAATAGTATGAGATTAATTTTAATGTCGCATTGCCTATTTACTAATGGACAAACAACGTTGTTCGTTGCCCGTAGTTTTATTTTATGACGTAGGTATCTATAGGTGGGTAAACCTACTAAGTACTTACTTACTTACCTATGTATTCTGTTGTTTTGATAGAAGATATTCATAACTTTTTTTTGTTTGTCCACAGAATTATGTGGAGCCGATGATTTCGTCTGTGACAATGGCAATTGCCTCGAAGGTCATAGGAGATGTGACCGCAAGTTCGACTGCCCCGGCAGAGAAGACGAGTTCAACTGCAGTGAGTATTCACCTTTACTTTTTGGGATGACATCGTTTAATGGGATGGTTGGTGCCAAATAAAATGAATCAAACATCGAAATATATTAAGTAAAGCCTAGCTTTAGATGGCCCCTTGGCGATTTTGCATACACGCAAGTGACTGGGCAACTCCGTTATTAGTGTGGTGAAGAAGCATGACAACGAAATGTAGCATGAGCATGAGCGGTATAAATAAATATTGATGGGCAATGCACACAGCACCATCTAACCCCGAACTAAGCATAGCATGTATTATGGTGACCAGATGAGTGATAGTATACGTATATTGTTTAAATACAATAACACTAAGACACAGAACAAACACCTAAGTTCATCACACAAAAGTTTGTCCTGGAAAGGAATCGAAGCCCCAACTTACAGCCCGAAATGCAGCTGTTGAGATATTGGTGCTGTTAACGAATTCCAAGTAAGGAAAGGGTTTGCGACCAGTAAGATAAATTATATCATTATCTTGGTATATACATATCTACGGCGGGCTAACATCCAGCAATAATAACGCAGGGTGCACATCTGATGAATTCCGCTGCAGCAGTGACGGCTCTTGCATAGAAAAAAGGAAACGCTGTGACGGTGAGCCCCACTGCAGCGACGGCTCTGACGAAATTGACTGCCGTAAGTAACCGAACAAAAATGTTCTTTTTCTTTAACCAAATACCCTGACCTTTTCGAAGAATCTGATCGTTTCACTCTTCTGCTAATGCTTCGTTTTGGATTGAATGGTAAGTCTCTCGGAAAAAAAACTGGACCGGAAAATATGCCTGCAGAGAAACTGGCAAGTTTCGATGTGGAGATGGCACTTGCATTTCTTTGATGTTGAGATGCGATGGGTTCAGAGACTGCCGCCATGACGGAAGCGACGAGTTCGATTGCCGTAAGTATCAATGAATCACTAACAAGATTCTAGTTTTAACTTACAGTGAGACAAATTTATATAATTTGGAAAACACAATTTTTCTTGAAACTATAATCTGGGTTGTTGGATTTGAATAAAATGTTTAACACTAACAAATTGTCCGTCGATTTTGAAGCATGCGCCCCAAACGAATGGCAGTGCGATCAAGGCAATTGTATCGACAGGAGTAACCGTTGCAACGGCCGCGTTGACTGCCCATCCGATAAGTCAGATGAACGTAATTGTGTTGGTAAGAACATCCTAATCAAACTGTTCACAGGCAACTGTATCATCTTACATCTTTTACGCACGCTTTTCTAGTAATTTCAATGATATCAAATTAACATGAAGATGCTAAATCGCATTTTTGTAATCTGTAGTATTATCGTCTCAATTTCACGTCTTCTCTCGTGTAAACTAGCCTCACATTTTACAGCTCATGGATACTTTAAATGTCAAATGGGAAAAGTGATTCCCGACAGTATGAGATGCAACCGACGGTACGATTGCCCAACTGGAGACTATACAGACGAACAGAACTGTCGTAAGTTCCTTGCAACTTGCATTCTTCAGATACAGCTTTCTATCCCATATGTTTACTCACATTTTATTTTCATCGTTCTGAACAGCTACCACTGTTGTATTTCTTGACTTTTCTTCTTACACCCTGTGTATATTCATTTCTATTATTTATTTCTTTTGATAAATGTCCGGTGGTCGGTCTTTTGTGTTTTCGGTTATGGTTTCTCCGATTCTCCGCCCGCTTTCTTTGTCTTTTGTTCGTTTCCACTTTAGTTTCTTTTCTTCTCTGGTTTTTATTTTCAGCCAGTTGGTGTTCTTTTCTTTCTTTTTTTTGGTGCTGTTGCTTAGTATGATGTATGAGTCTGAATACTAATCTTTGCACATTTTGCCGGACAGCATGTGGTGCTGATGACTTCAGATGCAATAACGGACACTGCATACAAGCGTACAAACGCTGTGATAGAACGCATGACTGTCAGGATGGTTCTGATGAACTTCATTGCAGATATGGTTTGACTTTTTCCAAATTTTATTTACTTACATTTTTCTATTTGATATTCTATATATTGTAAGTTCATTAGTTCAGATGCACATACATTATAGATACTCATAATTAGGTGATGGTGACAAATATATTGTACCTTCCCTCTGTAAGTAGCATGATATAATTTAGCTACCTACTTATAAACTAATCATTTACTATTTAACTTACCAACTTATTTAGAAAATACACTAAAAGGGGATAACGGACATGTTTTTGCTATAAGTATCAATGGAAGTATATTGTTTACTGTTCGATACCCCATTTTAGTGTATGATTATGGTTAAGGTGCATTGTTATTACGGCAGGCACAGATTGCATGGCTTATGAATATAAATGCACAAGCGGTCAATGCGTGCACGCTGAGTCCCACTGCAACGGCACGACGGAGTGCAGTGACGGCTCGGATGAAAGCAAATGTCCCTGTAAGCGGGGCCAGTTCCGATGCCGAGATGGCTCTTGTATTAATATAGTGCTCAGATGTGACGCCCACAGTGACTGCAGTCAAGGAGAGGACGAACTCAACTGTGGTAAGTGTACTGGGTGTTGCTCGCACGGTTTTTGTGAATAACATCCTGACTGGAACCTCCGAAAACTATGTAGCTCTTCCTGTATATCTAATTAAGAATTAGGTGGATCATTGGATGCAACAGCAGAGGGTTTGTAAAGTAAAGTGTAAAGTAGTTGTACAATAAACTAACAAGCATGCTGAAAGTCTGAGCATAGGCTGTGATCTAGATGGCATTATAATGACTGCAGCAGGTAAGGTGAATTGGATTTACCTTCGTCGAAATAGGATGGATATGTTACATTGGATAAACACGATCATTTCCATACATTTGTGAAGTTCTGATCTGGTCTGCCAGTGCCGTCTGCATTCACAGCCGTGCTTAGTACTTTGTGATAAATAAATAAATACATAAATATTAGTGGACATGCACACAATCATTATATTGTATTGTATTATAGTTTAGTTTATTGCACGGTTATATAGAGCATGTTGTATAGAAGGTATTCAATCTACACTTTTGTTTCAAATCTTAGTTTATGTGTGGCTTTAAATTATTTTAATATGTTTATACTTTATTCGTATTAAACCTTTGAACCAGTCTTAGAACCAATTCTTCTCTCGATAGATTGTACAATCGCGTGCAATAAAATGGTACATACATTCCTTATTTGTCAAAAGCCTACAAAAAAATCGTGAAATACATACGATCTCATTTTGTTTGCACGAAAAAATTATAAATAGAATTAATTAAAAAAAAAACCGGTACTAAATTACTAAATTGCTACAACTGTTTTAGCTTATCGTTAAGTAAATTTATGTTGCAAAAAACCGCGAAAAATCCTATGAAAATCAGTTCAATAAAAGAAAAGAAGGTAAATTTTACCTTATTTCTTACTCAAATTTGGAATTTAAATTTACTCAAATTTGGACTTAGATAAAAGCATAATGAGGTAGTTCGTATGTAACGAACTTTTAGCTACTTATTTTACAACCGAATCACCATCACTGAACAAAATTTCGTCAATATGACAAGAACTGACCATACTTTTTCTTTTATTTTCTATAATGGCAATGTCTTGTCAATTTAGCCAGTGTCAATTTGATTATTTATATCCTTCTTTTTATAAATCAATCAGACCGGTATCAATCAGATTAAAAATTCTATACATAGCCGCAAGACTTAGTCATCTTGCTATGTAGATGTATTGCATTTTAGACTATTTGCTTCACTATTTGCTGAAGTTTCACATTTATACAATTTGCATTAGGCGTACAACTGTTTTAGGTGTTCTGAATCTTAGGCAATTTGCTTTTTAGACATGACATTTAGGCATTTTACTTCTTAGGCAACTTATAAATTAGACTTTCTGATCAGGAAGCGACATAATACACTAATAGTTCAATTGTCATATGAATTATGAATAAATTGTCACTTCATGTTATGAAGTCACAATTTATTATTTATAATAATAATAATTTATTTAGGTTCTTAAAATTGATTTCGTACAAGATTTTTGGGCCTATTTCGTATCATCTTATAGCAGAACATGCTTAGTAAAATTACAGGTAGTTATTACAGCTATCTGTTAAGATTCCGCTAAGATGACTGAATTTAACATGCACGAGAAAATGTATTACGTAATTTAGTAGTGCTATGTTACTTCAAAAGATGAGAAAAAATAATTCAACGCCATTCTTTAACGCCGTGATATTGACTAATTAGAAGGACAGTAAAATATAAGATTATTTCAAACATTATGGAATGTGAACCGACTTATTATTCCAGGTGACTTTATTTTGGTTAGTTTTTCAGTTGTGTGTATCTATTCTATGTACGTTTATGTGCTAATTGGAGTTCGTGTCCCCTAATTCCCTCAAAGCCTAGACCAAAACTTGGTGTTCTTGCAGGCCCTTGCCCTTCGGATGCCTACACCTGCCCTCCCGGCTCGAGGGTGCACTGCGCAACCCCGTGCGACGAAAGACGAGAGTGTGACAATGGCGAGGATGAAGATAACTGTAATACTGAAGATGACGGTAATATAATTTCTAAAATTATTTTCCTTTTCTGTTAGCTTCTGCTCGTACTCGTATTTATAATCACATTGTCATTTAGAAACGCTTTATAATTTTCTCTTTGTCGTTCATATGGTATGATAAGAGATGTTAACAGATTTAAGAGACAATCAGCCTAGACGATAAATGATAAAATGATTATGAATAAGAGTCAGCCACTTTTCCTAATAAGTGCATACATTAGGTTTCTACACTCGAGAGCATGGAAATCGCACATAGGGGAATTTTCCTGCATTTTTACTTCGACACTTGTTTTTTTTTTTAACTAAAGCTTGGTTGCAAATATAACTTAAATTAAATTAAAGTACACACTGTTAGCTTCCTCAAAACCCATACTATGCCGCCGGCATGATCGCGTGAGTTTTCACCGGCGACGGCGCGCATAGCCGCTGCACTATACTTACGGCCGTTTTGCGGCATATTATGTAAATAGACCTTAGAGTTTATAAATAACTGTTAACCTTTAACTAGTAACGTAAAAAACGTAACGTAACTCTATTAATTAATTAAACTGTTAACCTTTAACTAGTAAATAATTAATTAATACAGTTACGTTACGTTTTTATGCCATTGTATTTGTTTTTCTATAGTGATAATAATCGTTTCATACATGTCTACTTAAATAATATACAAAGCATCATTATTATTCGAATTCCTATTATTCCTACTACATTATTCTAAAAACTAAGAAATAATTGTTAACTTTCAAATTTAATTAAAAATTTACTTGAAAACCTTGCCAAAAGAAACCTCCTTGTACAAATCTCCAAATAAAGCTCCAGGTAATCGTGCAACTATACAGCCAAGGAAGTTTCAAAAATAACTCTCATTCTTAACGATTTTAAGGTTTAGACACACAAACTGCTAAAACTGCGAAAACGTAGGCTTACAGTAGTAAGCCTACGTTACGCAAGATTATCTAAATAAGGTATTCTTTTGGAGTTCAGCGCAATGAAAATTAAATAAATTAGGAATTAAAATGCTTTTTTTTTGGAGTTGACATAAATAGACAGAAATTTTAAGTAGGCACTTATAGAACGAATGGAATACACGTGAACAACGCAAGCGAATCAGAAAACGTATCATGTATACTTGCAGAGCACTGCGAGTTTTTTTGCGATTCTAGAAATTCCAATCAGGTAATATTTTGCATACACACAATGACATCATTCTACGATTTGTTTACTTGGTGATAAAAGAGCGACCATACATACCAGGTGGCTATCTTGGTGAATAGATCGACAGTTATAAATTAGCGGCGTCTAAACATCCTTCAGTGTTTTTAAGTTTAACTTGCAACATTTAAATCTATTGAAACGATAATATGTCAGTCACGGTAGTTTACTCGTTACTTACGCAAAAGCGTCAATTACTTGAAAGACTATATTTATTCCCGTTCCAATATAAACACCTACTCGTTACTGTATCTACCCACCAAGCAAGCCACTGCATGGTGATATATGAATATAATAACTGATTTTTATGTGTATTTGATAACTTCCATGAACTGGTACCTAGGCACTGCAGAACTCGGGCGAAACGCGTTTTGAATTTCTCCTTAGTAATACTTATTTTCTTATATAATGGACCTAAAGAGAAGCATATTAAACCAAATATATAACAAACTAATTTGTGTTTGTTCAAAGACTGTGGCCACGAATGCGACGGCAAATGTCTGCCAAGCAGCTACGTCTGCAACCATGTCCAGGACTGCTCAGACGGGTCGGACGAATCACAGTGTGACCATTGCGACGGGCCTGCGGATTTCAGGTAACTTTACTGTCATTATGCCAGAATGCTTTCTGCTTCAGCGAAATCTCAGATGCGACTGGTTATTGCGAATGTTACCTTGGTTTTATTAGACATGCACTCAAACTCGTCGAAATATTTTGTGTCGTATCTTTACATTTATTTTATTGATATGTTGAGTATTTGTAAGGCTTATTGTTTTATAGATGTACCAATGGCGAATGTATCGAGCGGAGTCAAATTTGCAACGAAATCCCCGAGTGCTCCGACGGCAGCGACGAACAGCATTGCAATGACACCATGATTGCGACTCGAGGTAAGTACTTGACCATTTATTAATTATTTGTTAAATCAGCATAAACTTCAATAAATAATTGAAGATATTTCATCATACGATACTGCCGTAAAGGACAATAATATATTATTTATATAATTATGAAACCAATTCATTCAAACATTTCAGTGTTTTCCTTTCTCATAATTTACATAATGTCAGATATCCTCTTAGCTCTGCAGTATGTACATTTGCATCATAATTAAATTATATAACTTACAAATTCAGATGACTGTCGTGAAGACCAGTTCAGGTGTCGAAGCGGGAGTTGTGTGAACATAGACTTCTACTGTGATAGCACGGTAGACTGCGACGACGCTTCAGATGAAGACAACTGCCGTAAGTGTATTAATGATTATCAAATACATTAGCATTTCAAGATTGTTATACCTTTTTCAATAAGCCATCTGGTATTGGTACATTACTCTTACTCAACTCTAAATACTCTTACGTAATAACTTTAAGTTCTTGAGACTGTTGACTAAATTATGTATTTGTGATCACCATGATATTGAAACATTTCAGTAGGAAACTAGATGTTATGGTATATATTTTATTGGAAATGGATTCAGTTTCTGACTAGCAAAACAAATGTTATATCTGAATAGGATGATAGTTTGGCTATCTCTACAACAGCACTAGCACACGCTTAGCAACTATTTATTATAATAGGACACAAAATATACTCTGTGCACCTTGGAGCTTCGAATCGCACAGTTTCACTGATTTATTCTTAGGCACACTCAGTCTTGCTTGATCGAATACTTATGGCATCGATATTTTATCGCACGTGGACGAGACACATTTTTCCTTCTGTGCACTGATTGTTCTTATTTTAATGATGGTGACAAAAGAAGATAAGATTGGAACACGTATGTCTTATACGCACCGCAAAGTACGAGTAGGTACCTACCACTATCAAGTAGGTACTTCAAAGTTTTTAAATGGGTACTATTGGAAATAGTTAGTTAGTCATTCTTATGGCCGTTTATAAAAACGCACTGATACACAGTGTGGTTCATGATGCGAGCGTCCCGGTCCCCGGCGTCGTCGTCGGTTCCCTGCCTTGAAACAGAGTTTCCCTGTTACGACGGCCGCCGATGCATTCCTTTGGACCGGCGCTGTGACAATATCTATGATTGCGCTGACTTTTCGGACGAGCAGAAATGCTATACCGGTACCATTCGCTGGTTGACGTGCATCTCCACCTTATTTTGTTTGTTTCCCATCCTGTTGCTGAAGTCGCGTTGTTTTGCCAGTTACTTTTGTTAAATCATCACTTTATCATTCGGAATGATCATTTAGATAGGTACCCATGAAATAGTAAGTACCTACGTTTTACCTAAAACCAAAAACATCGGTTTCTGCCGACCTCTGCTTCCTTTGTAAGCATGTATTTTATATTTCAAATCGAGCTTCCCCAACCAACGTAATCTTATAGCAAATAGTTTGTTAAGTTATAGTACCTACACTTTCACTGTCTAGTGGTTTAACGTAGATTAGACAGGTCGTTAGTAGATTTGTGAATTGTTTTGTGTCGCTTGGACTTTGTTTAAAAGCATGCTAATTAATCTTTCCAATGTGAGAACTTGTTCGAGTTCAAATTCATTTGTTTTATTCAATATTTTGTTATTTATTTGTTTTTTACAAGGCTTACTTTGCATCGTCTTATATGCTGTGTTTGTGCTGTGCATTTAGGTGCCGACTTCTCCTTTTCCAAGTTCAATTAAACTCTCGCTGTTAACTAGTATGCACTTTTGTGACCTACCCCATTGAAAATGCTTCTGCCTTTACGGGTGTCATGGTCAGACAAGGTACCATGTTGCATTTTGCAACATAACCAGTTGAAATGTTATTTTATGAAAGGGAGTTTAGCATGCTTACATTGTATGCTTCTGCATGCATTTTAACGAATTTAATTATTTTATAGATCTTATAAAACAATATCTTGGTTAAGGTCTCGATTTTCAAAGTAGGTCATTAATACTATATAGGTAATTGCTTGTCTGATAAAATTGAATTAATATATTTTTCTTAATACTTTTTACAGAAGCATACGTTACTGGAAGTTCAGGAATAAGACCTGGTAAGTTTTGCGATAATATTAAATTCTTCTTGTTCTACTCCTCATATCGTGTTATGTATTATTTCGAACCAGTGAATAAATTGAACTGCGTTTCCTTTCGTGCACTTGACACACGTCAAAAAAATATATTTCGTTAAAATCTTAAATCGAAACGTCTCCTTCAATTAATTATTGTATAGTAAATTAGAAATTTAACGCTTGTCTTTTCGTTTAGTGTACAGTCCTTTCGCTCCCAGCACCGAGAGACCTAAAACAAGTAAGTTTACACCTTTATTACAACATTCTTACAACGAGCATGCAAGTTTGTTTTTCTTGCAAAGATCGTAAGTACCTACCAGTTCATTTGATTCATTAGCTCATGGCTACAAGTAATGACCTACCTAGAATAAAGTACCTACCTGGTCTACATTAAATTGCAAACACTTGCCGATAATTTTCATCAGGTAAATATAATTTTATTATAAGCATACTCAAAGTTTACAATAACAGCTCATTTTTATTATTTTTTCAGTATTTTTAAAACGAAATCATAATTCAGATTGATTTAAAAATTAACTGTTATCACGTAATACTTGTTTATTTATTGCCGACGTCTCGGTTATTGCAACATTTATAACATAAAATACAAGATATTACGCGAAAAATACCCGCTCATTATTTTTGCATATATTTTTTGCTTATTCATTTTTATTTGAATATAGATGACGTTCCGACCTTTGAAGAAGACAGATATAATATTGACAACACGATAACTACACAAGCACCTGGTATGGGCTACAAAACAGGGTTTCGCTTAAATTGCTTTTTGTTTTCGCTCTTTTTTTGTTGTCCTATAAGTAGTATAATTTAACAAGGTTATCAATGTGTCTGTGTTAGCATCTTCCATTCCATATTCCATTTTAGAACTTTACATAGTCTTACGGTTAATCATTGGTATGATTAATTTATAATGACTACCTATATGTATGTGTAAGTAAGGCGCATACCGTTGTGAGCTTCTTCTGAATTTTTTTTTAATATATAGGTAACTACGAGTTACTTCAAACACAGTATAAAATGAAGTGTATATTATTGTATTAAAATAAGATAACCCTTCGAGTGCTTTTTGCTTATATTGCTCCTTCTATATTGTTTTTGTTGATATATTTTTTTAATTGTTCACCCTTTTTTAGAGCAATACGATCCTTATGCCACACCTCGGCCAGAGTCAGATTACCCGTATCCCACTAGCCGACCTGGTTCAAGCAAACAGGACACCCCCGATCAATCTGGAACAAACAACATTTATACCCCCCCTAATGCCGAACCCAACCCAGACAGTAATATTATTATATTAAATTTAAACATTTTTATTTGTTACGTTTGGTTTATTATTATTGAATGCATTTTTTATTTATTTAGACGAGTCCGGTGGCGATAGATATCCCAACCAACCATCGCAAGGTTCATACCCTGGATACCCTGGGGGTAGGTGTTTTTGTTATTTATTATACCTGTCTAATTTTTGTTGTTACAAATACAAATTTTTGTTGTTTAATTGTTCCACCGTGTTTTAGGGCAATACGAATCTTATGGCACATCTTGGCCCGGGTCAGGTTATCCGTATACCACTAACCGACCTGGTTCAAGTGAACAGGAAGCCCCCGATCAATCTGCAACAAACATAGATTATAACCGTCCTAATTCCGAACCAGGCCCAGACGGTAATATTACTATATTATTTGCACAAATTATTTTAAGTACGTTTAGTTCATTATTATTATGAGTCTTTTTTTTATTTATTTAGATGTGTTCAGTGGACCTGGTGCACCTGGTTACCCTGGGGGTAGGTGTTTTTGTTTATGCTTGTTAGTCTTTATATATTTTAGTACCATCATTCCTTGAGATTTTACTATGATACCAATATTAGGTGCTTCGGTTGCCTGCAAAACTTTTGAGTGGCGTTGTGAGAACGGACCTTGCATTGACGCCCGTCGGCGATGTGATGGACACGTAGACTGTCCCTTCGACTTCAGTGACGAATTCGACTGTCCATCAGGCAGTAAGATGTATACTTAGTCTGTGTACTTGCCAGTCTACCCTTACCCTAATTAACACGCGATTTTGGCAAATTCAATTTTAAATTTCGTTTTTTATTATAAATATGGTACATTTTCAAAATATAAGCAACAGATTAATGTTCACATGAGATAGTTAGCGGGTAAGTAATAAATCCATCTATGACTAAATTTAAAATAAAATGAGATATATTTAAGCAATAATATTCAAAATGAACGGTCCAAAGTAGTAGGTACGATTTAGATATGTAAAAAGTTAAAAGAAAAATTTGCCAATATCTGAGCCTGCATAATAATATGCCATTAACTTACGTCTTCTCAAATTACCTTACTACTTCGATATACCTACCATTAAACATGCACTCCACTAACATAGCTAAATCCAATGAGATGACTTGATGGTTTTACGTCTTACTTGTAACAAAGTTAATCGTCTTTTGGTTTCTTATTCTGTTATTTATATACTCTATATTTATATATTTATTTATTGATATTATTCTAATTTAAACAAAACTACTCTCCTAATATATTTGTTAATATAAAAACTAGTTAATAATCAATCTATTAATTCTGATAATAAAATAAAACGAATAACAATTTACGACAGCAACAATCGAAATGGTTTGCGGTGGTGCATGGTCTTATTTCTAGTTTAGCATTTAAAATAAAATAATAATAATGATTTGTGTTTTACAGGTCCCGTCACGTTGGATGTAAAAACTTACCCAGATTCTCAAATCAGTCGATTTGGTGAGTAAAAAGTTAACTATTACTAAATACTAGGTACTTCGTGGTAGGAGCCAGTGTCCAACTCTGGCACGCAGTCAAAAGGCAGCTCAAAATCCTCAAAATTTGATGAAAATAGTGCAGCAATAATATAAAAAATAGATACTCCGAAGTGAGTCATTAAACATAGCAATAAAGCTATTATTACGATGTTTCCTTTGCATAGTACAATTTACTAAACTAAAAACTGTTCGTTTTGCGTAAATTTGGATAAAACAAAAGCCACGGACACTCAGGTGAGGTCTAAGCGAGAAACAGAAACTTTACAGATAAACCTGGAATTCGGTACGTATTTTAAGACAGCACTAAACTTATAACATACTAGCTGCTGCCCGCGGCTTCGCACGCATGCTACCTACGTAAACTCTGTCTGAGTTACTTTCACATTTATAATATTAGTAGGAATCAACAGCCTAAACTTTAATGATTGTAGTTCTGAAAATGACAATACTTTCATACAATCTTTCATCCCCCTTTTCAACCATTTACAACACTTTTTTTCCAATCAAAAAGGTAGCCTATGTCTTTCTCAGGTTTTAGACTATCTGTGTACCAAATTTCATTGAAATCGGTTCAGTAGTTTTGGCGTGAAAGCGAGACAGACAAACAGACAGACAGAAAGAGTTACTTTCGCATTTATAATATTAGTAAGGAAGGAGTAAGGATGGTAAGGATAAGGATAACATACCTATAATTTTTAATGTTAAGACTTAGCATATTTTATGAAATCTACTTTATAATTTATAACATTATAATTATTTTAATAATTATTCACCTGACGCGTGGACTAAGGTTATACTGTGATTTGCTCAGGAAAGAAGAGTTTTTTACTCAATATACAAGCTTGTTTCCCCGGCTTTGCACACGTATTATCGTCATTACAAATATTTAACATACTATTGCTGGTCTTAGACTATATTTATATAAAATTTCATCCGAATCTGGTCAGCCGTGTTGAGGTCATTGAGCCACAATCAATAGTCTAAATATAACTTAGTATTAACGGTATTAGTAGGATATCAAAGAAGAACGAGTCCAAGCCAAAAGTACTATCTACGGTGACGGCGGCTTCTGTTATAGAAATTATTAATAATTCGATGTTAGTGATTAAATTGTAATCTATTGTTGTTTTTTCATGGTGGTGGAACAGCCCATTTTGGTGAGTCGGTTTTGCCTGAGTACTAGTCATTGGGCAAAAATAACGGGTTTCATTTAACTAATTATAATACTTAGTAGGACTTAAACATTTACAAACACAACACAGTGCTTTACTCACCTATGTTTGACGTATTTAGGTACATTGTACTCTGAAGTAGGTATTCAATATTACTTTTTAATAAATACAATTTATTCTTTGCATGAGTTGTAGAAGTAAATGGTACCTAACTCTAATAATTAAAGAATTTTGTTTTGATTGATATTAATAAATAAAAACAATAAAAAAAACAGATAAACATATTAAACACAAGGTTTTCTAGCTAGACTTACATACTTACGAAATCATATTCACATACATAAGATATTATTGACACACAATCATATTGTAAACATTACTTAATATCAGGCGTATATTTTAATGGGATTTTCAAAACTTTTATTTTGAAAAGAATGCGGTATTCATATAGTTCGTTTCATTTTGCTCGCAATAAAATATTTAGTAATATACTCTTATATATAATTGATATTGGGCTATTATTATTATATTCATTTCATAATGAGAATGCTGTATGATACGACTATGAGTCGATGGGTTTCCTCTTTTCCTGGGTGCATATTGTTAAAACGCTTGAATTCTGTAGGTGGAGATGTTGTGTTTCAATGTCGTGATGAAGGTCCTCTGCGCGCCCCCGTGCGTTGGCTCAGGGATGGAGGTAGACCCTTCAAAGCAGGCTCCAAAGACATAAACGGACGACTTGAACTTTATGGAGTTACTGTAAGTACCTACTTAATTATAAGAATCTACAGGAAACCGCAATACTTTTAATTACTATTAATAGTAATAGAGTTCGATTGTATTCAAACATGAAACAGATTACTGGTGTCTATCGCGACAGTCAACACAAAACTGAAAATATTTGTTACGGGCTTACAGTCGAAGAGTCAATTATTTTGATTCGTTTGTCTCGTTTGGTTAAAGTAATTAATAATAATAATAATGCCGGACATTTCACACATCGACTGGCCCCAAAGTTAGCAGAGCTTGTGTTATGGGTACAACATGACTGATATACTACATACTTTGTTTTTTGTAAATACATACATATTATACATATGAACACCCAGACCCGAGACAAATACTTGTAGATCATACAAAAATTTGACTCGCCGCGGGAATCGAACCCGCAACCTTCTGCGTCTCAGCCAAAGTAATTAGACGAATATTTGTTTAATTTTACATACAAAAACACGTATTCAAATAAACAAAATGAGCTCCTCTAATTGCTCTATTTTGATTGACATGACTGAGCATACAGTTCTGTCGGTAGTAGTCCTTCTGCACTGTAGATTGTAGGTACCATCGCCCACCCAGGACATACATTGTGTAATGAACATAAGGTGTTTTGGTTCTGTCTGGGTGTTACAAAGTAACTAAAGTTTATATTTGCCAGTAAATTAGTTTGAAATTAAATTATGCTTTGTGATAAATTTTCAGTTATTTGTGTAAAAATCTCATTCGTGTTTTAAACTCTATTAATTTTGCAGATGGGAGATAGCGGAGTATACATTTGCGAAACACCGGATTACTTGGGCACTTCTGGATCTGAGATTCGAGTGACTCTCACCGTCGACAGGCCCCATCCCCGTAAGTATATGTATATTTGTCGATCACCAGGTGTACTAGCTTCATCAACCATCAGGTTGATCCATAAAATGATTACTCCACAAAATGAGAAAATAATAGATCCACCTGGTTTACAAGATAACCTAACGTCCAAATTTTTTTGACCAAAAGGTAAAACAAGGAATTTTATTTTAGATCTCTATTTTGTATCATGCACTTTATTTTCAGATTTGTTAAAAATATTTTTCATAATATTTTTTTACAATTCCGCAAGTCGTTTTATCATATTACCTACTTCTGCCCACGGCTTCGCTTACGTGGTTCCAATATTCAATGTAGCTTAAGTATATACTATTCCATTATAATTTACTAAGTCTGCATCATTCAAATCAGCCCAGACGTGTTATACAATGAAACGATTATGGTGAAATAAATGCATATAATTAATATCTGATTAGAATCATGAATACAATGCATATAATGAACAAATCTCCATACCATTTCTTTGTTTTGCTAACTAGTCATTAGGTATATGTTGTTGAATCAAAAACCTAGAATTACCTAATTTATGATTATGTACACATAAAATAAATAATTCTATCCATGTAGAAGAGTTCCAAGAGCAAGATTCCCGCGCCGAATCAAAAACTTTGAGCAGGATATCTTGTCATGAGTTGCTTAGATTAAAAGTGGTGTTTTATTGATAAATACTGAGCTCCCATGGTCCTATTTTAAAATCTTTGTGTGCTTGAAAGAAAACATAATATGACAGATATCTAGCACTTACATGCTGCCGCCGCACGTATCGCTCGGGTCGTGCTCAGTTCACTACACAAACATATCTTACCAACTTGTTTCAATAGATAACTTCAGTCCTTGTTTGATAGGACACTAGGTTATGTAGATGGCTTTATATTTAAGATTACGCTATTGTTATATCTCGTCGGTTTATAACTATCAATAATATATTACTTACTTTGACGTTCACTCACTCACTTATGCCCCTCTAAAGTCCCTAGTATGCATTCTCCCCACACTGCACTTCTTTGTAATGTTATCGTAGTCTTGGTTTTTGCACGTAGTAATGTTTAGGTACTTAGTTTATTTCACTAAAAGAAAATTAAACTAAGTACCCAAACATTTTTTTTTACTTTTCTTTAGTTTACTTTACCATTGTTTTAACGTTCATTTGCCCTGTAATGTGTTCTTTTGTGTTAGTAAACACTTTTTGCTTGACCGATCTCCCGCGATACAGGCCTGGCCTAGTGCGGGGATCACTAGTAACTGTAATATGTATGTGAAATTTATTTGGTAAATAAACATTATCTTATCTTATCTTAATTATAACTCTGAACCCCTCTACTAAGAAACGTCTCTCGACTTATGTCAAAAGTAAAAAAAATTTTAAAATATTGCCATCCCTTTTTGTCAGATAGTGACAAATAATGACAGGGTGAATATTAAGCAGTGTTTAGGGCGTCTTCAAGTAAAGAGGCGTTCATGTATTATGTGACTTAAATTATGACTTAGGAGGAATGTATCTTTTATTTACATTAACGAAAATTTAATGGACCTTATTACTAAAGTAAATGTTAATGAGAAACTTGTTATTTATGGTTATTTTTGGGCAATCGATTTTATGAGCAAAAGTTTTTTTTTTAACTTATGGTGTTAGGTTCTCTGACAACCCGAGACAGCATTACACGAAGAAGCAAAGGGCACCATTTAGATATGGACCTGGGCTAAGTAGGGAATCCCAGTTTATATCTAAATATGATTGTGTCCTTTTATTGTACTATTTCAATTTTGAATTTATATATCATTTATTTATCTGTTAAACAGTGGTGACGATGCGACCGTTCGCAGTATGTAGGCCTAACGAAGCCACCTGCAGCAACGGAGAGTGCATCCTGAAGTCCGCCGTTTGCGATGGCAAGCCTGACTGCTCCGACCGCTCCGATGAGGATACCTGCCGTAAGTTGGGTTCATCTTTTTGTATTATATTCGAAATGGTTGTCAAATAGTCGTTTGCATCTGTAACTGAGGTGCCACTCAGAATTTAGTATAATTTTGTTTGTATAATTATATTTGGATGTGTTAGTGTATACCTTGTTGATGCAACTAATAAATAAATAAATAAATAAATAAACTGTTAACTGGCTGTTTAAAGCTATGACCATAAAATTGTGAAGCTACAAACAAATTATTAGACAAAACAGTCTATGTACTGCCGTCGGATTTTACATCGATCAACATCGATTCGCGTCCGTGTCTCGTGACATGCGCGGTCCTACTTCCTCCTTTAGATACACCTTATACCGCGTTAGATCAAAGCACCCTAAACCCGACCATAGCCAGGACAGGTTGAACAACAATTGTATAATTGCAGCCTACAACGGAGTGTGCGAACCGAATCAGTTCCAATGCGAGAACCGCAAGTGCGTGCTGAAATCGTGGGTGTGTGACTCGGACGACGACTGCGGCGACGGCTCGGACGAACGCGACTGCCAGACGCTTGATCCCTCCGCCACCTGTCTGCGCATGGAGTTCGCCTGCAAATCCCAGTCACAGTGCGTGCCTAGAAGCTACCACTGCGATTCACACACCGACTGTATGGACGGTTCCGATGAAATTGGATGCCGTAAGTTATTTCAACTAAGACGTTTTCAGATAAGGCGATTCTTCTTTTGAAGAGACTGAATTTTGTGCTGGTATTTTTTAGTCAACGTTGTGAGAAATTTAGACGGCATCCTTGTTCAATTTCCAAATTCAAACATTTTTAACTTTGCTCAATTTTAATATTTAATATTAAGAAACAGCATTAAACATTATATCTGCAAGAAAAACATTTTCGGGTCGTTTTACTATTATTAGCAGAAAATTAATACAACCAGACAAGTGTGGATATGTTTGGCGCAATTAGGGTTCCGTAAATCAAATTGAAAGACTCAATTTTGTAGTTGAAAAAATGATCTTTGAGCATGTGTGAGAGAGAACGGAATATCAAATATAAATTATCCGCAGTCGCTATACACATCGTCAAACCACCCAGTCCTGCAAACGTAAAGCTGAACCCTGGAGACACTCTGACCCTGAGCTGCGAGGCGCTCGGAGTACCCGAGCCTATCATCTCTTGGCGGCTCAACTGGGGCTTCGTGCCTCCGCATTGTACAACGACCAACAAGGGAGGAGTCGGCAACCTAACTTGCCACAACATGCAAGTAAGACACATAGTACCTCGGTCTTTTTGTAATATTTATTTCAACAGATTAATTTAGATAACACCTATTACTGCTATATTTTGACCGTCATTTGACGTTTGCAATGAACAGAAGTATGTAAGGTTTTCCATTGATAACGATGTACTTTTCTTGTCAGCCAAAACACAGCGGAGCATACTCTTGTGAGGCCATTAACTACAAGGGGAGCTCATTCGCCAACCCTGACTCCATTGTATTAGTCAGCCAGACAAACCCCTGCCCCGACGGCTACTTTAATAAGTAAGTT
Source organism: Lampropteryx suffumata (assembly GCA_948098915.1). Classification (NCBI taxonomy): domain Eukaryota; kingdom Metazoa; phylum Arthropoda; class Insecta; order Lepidoptera; family Geometridae; genus Lampropteryx; species Lampropteryx suffumata. The sequence goes on from OX402544.1 coordinate 28,257,562, forward strand.
GTAAATACCACAAACAAGCACGTATCACCTCGATGGTGTAGCACATCAACACTGCTCGTAGCAGATCGACGTAGCAAGTAGCCAACGACGGCGTAGCTCATCAACATAGTTCGTAGCTGATTGACGTAGCACGTAGTACAACGACGACGGCGTAACTCATTGACGACCTCTGTGGCACAGTGGGCTTAGGTCCGGCTATGACGCAAAAGGTTGCGGGCTCGATTCCCGCCGCGGGACAAATGTTTGTATGATCTGCAAGTATTTGACTCGGGTCTGGGTGTTTCTATGTATAATATGTATGTATTTACAAAAAAAAAGTATATAAGTAGTATATCAGTCATGTGGTACCCATAACACAAGCTCTGCTTACTTTGGGGCCAGATGATGCTGTGTGAAATGTCCGGTACTATTATTATTATTATTTACATTACTCACCGACGTAGCACATAGCAGTGTTATGAAGTCGCATTCAAAAGCTGCTAATGATAAGTGAGACGTAAGACGTAAGACGTAACGTGAGAGTATTAAGCCATTGTTGTTGTTTTATACAACAGATTTTACACTATGTAACATTATTTGCAAATATTGACTGACTCGTTCTTAAAAGACCAAGTCTTGTAAGAACCAGTCAGTTAACTTATCATCGCGGTTCTACAGTCCAGTTAAAACTATTTCAATTTGTTTACAGCGAAGCGCTTACCCAAAACGAATGCATACGTTGCTTCTGCTTTGGAAAAACATCGCAGTGCCGCAGCGCTGATCTGTTCACGTACAACATGGCGACCCCACTCGGAGAAGGCGGCACTAGGCTGCTGGGCGTAGCTTTGTCTGGTGATGGCCAGGTCCGGACCGACTCTTCCTTCATTAACCACTACTACTACCAGCCACTCAGGAATGGCGCTACTGTGAGTAACCGTTCTCTTGTATGTTTCTTAGCCGTTACGCTGTTGACATAGAGTCGCTTTCCTGGCCCACATGCTAGGAATTATTGTTGGTTGGCGTCACGATATCTTGATGGTTGAAAAGAATAGAGCAAAAAACATTTATTCAGTCCACTCCAAACACAGAAGAAAAAAGATTAAATAGGAATTTAACAAAACAACTATTACAAACTATTACAACTATAATAAATGAGCATTAAATGAATTTCCTAGTATCTAAGTACATGTGGTGGTGAAATGGTACTCAGCCCAGCATAATGCTGCCGCATGTTACCTTGCGACAGCGCTGGTCTTCCGCTGAGACCAGTGTTGATTTCACGGACATCCTGACAAGAATCAGGACTTACAATCCATTTTTTTAGCAATGTTACTTAAAATATACAACAAACTACACAAGATACATTAACAAAATAAGATACAACGTTAAAGAGCACATAATACAGAAAAATACATTATATATGAGCACAAACCTTAAATAAAAATGAAAAATAGCAGTAGTCACTTATAAGATGGGTATTTTACATACATTACAGAACAAACTAAGAGGACAGTTGCAAGAACAGCTTCCCCTATGCCAGGGCTGGTCTATTTGAATGGGAAAATATACGTTGCTTTAATTTTACTCTAAAAAGATTAACATTCAATATATTTTTAAAAGGTGGTAGTAAGTCATTCCAACACTTTGTGGCAGTATAGCGAAAACTACCTTTAAATGCTGCAGAACCATGTAACGGTGTTGCTAGTGAAACAGACCTGCTCTAGTTTTGTATGGTTGTCAATCTTTCCTTAGCTTGGGAATTAATTTGTTTGAATTTTGTACCATATGTATTATATTGAAATTGTTGATTCAATTATTTAATAGGTGACTAAGCTGGAGTTTCGCGATGACACCTCGCTTGGCAGCTTCCATCCGTTCCTAACGCTGCCGGAGTTCTACAATGGGAACCAGCTGACGTCGTACGGTGGGCACATCAAGTATACTGTGACGGCGCACACCTACGCAGCGCAGCCGATCGACAATATTCCATCTATCATTGTCAAGGTGAGTTTTATTGACAGGTTCTTATCTGTAAAGTTGGCATTCTATAAGGATTATTTGGCCGTTTTGCGAAGTAAACATTGTGTTCTTATCTATACTGACACCTGTCATCCCTTCAGATGATTTTTACAAAAACTTTTTTTTTTTTGTTGTTTTAAGTTTTTCACTTTTACCATCCGCTATACTCCATAATGATCAGAAGGTAAAGAAGTAAGTGTAGGTACCTAGGAAAACCTGCGCTATCAAACAGAATCCCAGGCAGAGTAACGTCAGTGGAGAGAAAACTTCACCCACCTCAGCTTGCTGGAGTAGATCCATGAACGAAAGTTTTCAATTACAATTAACTGCTCTGTAACTTTACCTACTGACGCCACCTAAATCATCTTCAACAGATGAACAAAAACAAATGATATCTATACTAATATTATAAAGCTGAAATGTTTGTTTGTTTGTTTGAACGCGCTAATCTCAGGAACTACTGGTTAGAATTTAAAAAATATTTTTGTGTTGAATATTTCATTTATCGAGGAAGGCTTTATGCTTTATAACATCACGCTCCGACCAAAGGGAGCTAAGCATCAATAGAAAATGTTGCAAAAACGGGAAAAATATTCCTTTTTGATAGCTTCCGTTGCGTGCGCTGCATAAACAGTTTAAGTTGCGCAAAAATTATGTATGATAGAATTGTTCCTCTTTAAAAGTTCTAAGAAAAAGTCCACGACAGCATATGTCTTTTAAGATTGACTCACTATAACCTTTTTTATGGTAATCAAATTTATTCGAAATTAATGCATTATTTGCGAAGGAGTTTTACAAATATAATATTAATCCTTATCTAAATAAATATCACAAGTATTTCACTTTGAACAAATTTGTCTTTGACATGACTTGATTTCAATCAACATCTTAGGAAATATCATAATATTAAAATAACTCCGCAACAAAATAGGTATGTTCGAGTTCACACGCGCAGAAGTAAATTTAATCTCTGCCTCTCTATCTATTTGTATCAACTTCACGGCTAAACTACTGAATCGACTTTGTCGAAATAAAGTATAGAGTAAGCTTAAACCTCAAGGAAGGACATAGTAATAATATTTTGCAACCGCGATAACTGATATTCACACGACGAAGAATGAAATGCTAGCTGCGAGCAACCAGCTAGTATTATTAATTTTTACGAAATATTTCAAATTCTATTTGTAATTTTGATGATTTTATTCAAATATGATGAAATTTTTCTGTTTTATTGTGATTCCGTGTATCCTTATAAAATAATTATACGGATTATTTCCGTATAACTATTTTATAAGTATTTTATAACTATTGTATAATAATTATACGGATTATTTCCGTATAACTATTTTATAAGGATACACCGATTTTTATAAAATAAACGACGAACGACAACATGTGACTTTGTAACATCTTACCATAAACAATCTAAACACTTGACATTGGCAAAAATTTCATTATATGACACATGCTATCAACGAAGAAGAAAAAGAAGACATTATATAGTACAGATTCTATAGTCAGTACTGCAACTTCATATAATTATTATGCACACACACAAATGTGAGAAAAAGCAGCTGCTAGATTTTGGACGTCCTGACTACCCCTTAGAGATCAAGAATCTGTTTAACTAGATATCATAGAAAAGGTCCGCGGTTACAGCTGTAAGCTATTTTTATCCCGATCAAACATTATAATTATGCATCGTTTGTATTATTGGCTGAATCATTGTGATATTCTACATCCAAACAGATGTATACAAATATCATTTTTTTGAAATTTAAAAAGTACTGGTAACTCTATATATGTTTCTAGGGTAAATTCGCGACATTGTACCACGTTCCCCCCATCAACACCAACTCCCTGCAATCGGAGATCTCGGCTCGCTTCGTGCCGCAGTACTGGAAGAAGTCAGGACCGGACGGAAGCCTCATATCTGCCACCAGAGAGGACATCATGATGGCGTAAATACTTTAAAATTTTATGACCCATGCCTGATTCCTATTAAACTCAAATATTGGATGAATCTAATTTGGATCCACTGAAAACTATCCATCCATCCATTATCACCAGGTTTTTTTTTGAAAATCAAAACGGACCGTTTTCTCGCATGCAAATAAACCATTGATGGGTGCTACCGATCGATGTTTGCATTATTATATAAACATGGCGTCGTGTATGTGGCATAATTTATTAGCCCATATATTGTCCGATAATTGGTATTTAAAAAAAAACATGACTTTTTTCATCTGAGCGCTTCTGTGCGTTGTAGTGCCATGTTGTATTCCCCAAGCACAAGACAGTAACCATGATGTGCCCTATAATTACGGGAACAGAAAGTTTATTACCCATAGATTCTGTGTATTTTGAATGTGCATGTGGTTTACTTATAATATATATTCCTGTTTAAAATAAATTAAATAAATCGCCAGTCAAAATTGTTTACGATATGACTTCATCACCTAAGTTAGCGACTCACTCATAAGAACTCTTGACCTCTTTCTTCTAGGTACGTAAAGTAAATCTTTGTTTAGTATGTTTTTGCATTGTGTTTTCATTCGATTCGAGAAAGAGTCAAAGATTACTTATAATTTCTGAATACCCACGACACGGAGAACCCTGAAGTAAATAGGTACCAAGTGTGGATGTGGGTTGTTTATTCCACTTTCCTTACTCAGTTTGGACCATGTGGAAATGATCTTGCTCCGCGCTGACAGCAACAACGCTGGCGTGAACATCACCAACTTTGTAATGGAGTCCGCGCAGGATATCAACAGCGGCCTCGGAGCTGCCAGCCTCGTGGAGGAGTGCACGTGTCCGGATGGATACGATGGACTCTCTTGCCAGGTTAAACAAAGTCTCCTTACTATAGTAATAATAATAATAAATAAATATTGCTGGACAATGCACACAACATCATCTAGTCCCAATCTAAGCATAGCTTGTATTATGGTGACTAGATGACTGTTAGAATACTTAAATATTTTTAAATACATACTTATGATACTTTATAACACCCAGACACAGAATAAACACCTATGCTTTTCACACAAATGTTTATCCTGGGAGGGAATCGAACCCTCAACCTACAGTGCAGAAGGCAGAGCTACTACCAACTGAGCTGACAGGCCAGTCAATAATACCGGACATTTCACACAGCATCATCTAGCCCTGGAAAATAGTAAATTATTTTTTTAGAGATCTTTTAATTTTTCCTCTTTGTTTAGGATATATACCTTAAAGATTGCCATCATTGTCATCCACTGCCCAATTTCATCAACTGTTGAGTATATACCTCAGTTTCACCATCCATCTTGATCCAAATCCACCGTAAGATCTCCCTACCAAAAGATTGAGGGTTACCAAAAAAAGCGTTTATCCAATCCTTTCAACTAGTCAAAGACTACTCTGAAAATTCAGTTTCAATTTCGGTTCAGGTTTTGGTGTCTGTTAACAAAGACGCGGCGCGTTGAGCGAGTTAAATCTAAGGACAAATTACATGGATGACGTTTTTTAAAGGCGCTTCTGTAAAAAGACTACACAATTTATCCAAATTTGAAATCCAAAGTTCCTGAGTGAGTAGGTATCTAAATCGAACGTTTATCTCCAAACTTGTAAACTGTTTTGGACATAATCAGTTCAACGTTTAATGCATTTGAAAGTAGCAAATGGAAAGGTATCAAGCTCACTATTAATTTGTAGAAATGCAAGCCTGGCTGGGTGCGCGAGAGCAACGGTCCCTGGCTGGGTCAGTGCGTGCGCCAGGCGTGTCCGGCCGGCACCTACGGCGATCCCGCCATTGGTTTGCCTTGCCTCCCATGCCCCTGCCCCCTCACCAACAAGGACAACCAGTTCGCCTCCGGCTGCTCGCTAAGTTCCGATGGCTCCGTCACCTGTCACTGCTTCCCGGGGTAAGCAGCTATCAATCGGTGTTTTCGATCTCAACGGCCGGTATTGATTATTATTTAACTCAAAAAATCCAGATACATACACAAAAAAATTTAGACTACCGTAACTGGTCCTCAAATATATTGAAACTCAAAGTCGATTAAAAATAGAAAAGGCCACTCGTGTTAAGAATTTAGGGCAATGTGGTGATTCATATGTTTTGCCGTACTACCTAAAATTTCGTAAAATACGAACAATTTTATTTTGCCCGCACCAAATTCAGAAAAGAAGTAACATTTTTAAATTACATCTTAAAAATAAATTATGAAATAGACCTGTGATTACGGTTTATTTTAGTTAGTCCGAAAAAGCAACATAATCTAATCCATCTCTCTTAAATTAGAACACATTCGAAGTTTTAAATCACGTGTGATGCAGATACGAAGGCAAGACGTGTGAGAAGTGCTCTGCGGGCTTCGTGGGTAATCCTCTGGTAGCCGGGGACTCGTGCCGCGTGCGAACGGAGCATCGCTGCAGCGCTGTTGGTACGCGCCGTGAGCTGCTGCTTGACGAGTGCGAGTGCAAGGACAACGTGCAAGGCCGATACTGCGATCACTGCAAGAACAACTCCTACTACCTTTCCAACGACTTCAGGTAACGTTCTGCGATCAAACTCAAACAAAAAGAATTTGTGCGCCACAAGAGGAACCTCTGGGATCTGATTGAAGGGCTCGTGGCGCTAAGCGAATCTCTGTGAGATCAGTACTGGTGGATGGGTGCAGTGGCCTTTCCATCTACTTCCCGGCTTTTTTAAAGTTGTTTAGCCTTGATAGAGGCGTTCAGGTGGCCTGTTTACTACGTCGCTACTGTCTCTGTCCCCAAGTACTACGACACAGGTAACATAAAACTAGTGACACTATAAGACACTATTTCTTCACTCTCACACTCCTTTATGTGTCGTCATTTCAGTGTTCACTCATTTCTTACCAATTTTGTATTTCGCAGAATCCATCGATCTTTTCTTTGTTCTTTCTCATCCTTTATATCCCTCCACATTCATACACAGCATTCTTTGGAACACAATTAATCAATTTCGAATTGTATAATATGGAGTTTAGTTATCATCGCTTATGTGATGTTATACAGACACGGTTGCGCCCTCTGCTTCTGTTCGGGTGAGTCCGAACAGTGCATGAGCAGCAACCTACGACGCAAGACAACCGCCATCGACTTCAACGTGCCGTCCATTGTGAACGAGGTGAAGGTGTACAACACGCAGCCGGAGAATAGCAACAACTTCCGCTACACTACGCCCGTGGAGACGCCGCTGCGACCCGCGCTCACCCGCGGCGGCCTCATGCTCTCCGGCCTGGACCGCTCTGGGCCCACTGTCTACTACTGGAGCATGCCACCGAGGTACGCGTCTACGTTTTTTAAACCCCAAATAAAGATGTTGTATTGCAAATATTCTTCGGTTAGCTCTACACTAAAAGAGTATATACACATTTTTTTTTAAAACCCAACAAGAACCACTAGACTAACAAAGTTTTTGTCACGCATGATGAGTTGATGTCTCTTTTTCTATCAATGACTCAGTTTGGTAATCGGAATTTCGATTTTAATGCATTTTTCAAATGAAATCTGATATTTTCGATAATTTGGCATTTCCTTTCTTTAGTAAATCTAAAATCTTTTTGCAGTTTCGCCGGTGATAAAGTGACGTCATACGGAGGCTACCTTCGGTACACTCTTGACAACGTACCCAGCTATGTCGACTCCAAAATGAAGAACAGGGCCGCTGATATTCAACTTATTAGCGTAAGTGTTAATTCAGTACAAATGACTTCAGTGACATGTAGATGTGGCCTTAGTAGCCGGACAATCGCATGTGGGTTACAGGCAGACAAATGTATACGTATTTCTTGTTATTGTGTCACTAAATCTTCTCATACCAGTGTGGTGCAATGGTTAAAGATATTTGCATAAAACAATATAATTATGTTATACTAGGATACAAATCTTCGTGGCTGCCTGGGTAACTAGGTTAATAATAGTACTGACAAGGCTAATACATTGCTTCATTTTACAGGACAACCACCTCACGTACCAATACTTTGGAAACTTCCGCCCGTCGTACGAGGGTCTTCTGAATGTCAGTGTTCAACTCTTGGAGAAGGGCTGGCAGAGGTGAAGCATTCCTTCCTATTGAGAATCACACGAGAGCTTTTCTTACTTGCATTATAATCCAATGATGGAAATTTATTATACGTCATTTAAAGTGACTCAAAGTAACAGTTTTATGTCATTTTAGCTATAGGCTAAAACAACACCATTGTATATTTATATTTACAAAGGTGTTCTTATCCTAAAGCCTAGAGCCTTATAAAAGTATATAATTATCTCTTCCCATGTCAATGGTTCTAACGTGATAAACTTAACTCTTTCAGACCGGATGGCCAGGAAGTCCCCCGAGAGCATTTCTTGCTTGCCCTGGCTGATGTGAAGACCATTCTGATCAAGGCTACGTATGCTACCGACGCCATTGCCACTCCGCTATTCGCCAGCATCGAGACCGCGACGTCGGATGGCGAGGGCCCAGCTGCTTTACACGTGGAACAGTGCGTGTGCCCCCCAGGCCACATCGGCACGTCTTGCGAGGACTGCGCTCCTGGTTACACTAGGTGAGACATTTTGACTATACTTCACTCACTAGGGTCCAAGATTAACTACCTACTTTGCAAACATCGCTGATAAATTGCACAGGAAATGTTACTAATAGAGTAAATTGTTACTCAACTAGGAGTAACTAGTAAGTTACTAGCGTATTCTTAAATATTCTTAGTTCAGGTAAGTACATAATTGTAAATTATTTTGCAGTAAATGATTATTTTATGTATAAGTAAATTATTTAGTAATTAACTGCGCAATACGCAAAATACATGTAAGATAGTCGAGATATCTAAGGACCGTTCAAAGCGATCTATAGATCAACTGCTCAACTGATCCTGCTGGTCATAGCTAGAGAGCAGCTGCCCCATGACACCGACGGTTGAATGGCAATGCTTATACGCTGAGCCAGATAGGTCTATAATATAATAATAATATATGCTAAATTTGAATGAACTGTGTTGCAGAGGTAACGGTGGACTGTACTTGGCTCATTGCGAAGTTTGTGACTGCAACGGACACTCGAGAAACTGCCACCCAGAAACCGGAGAGTGCTATGTAAGTACCGCTGCCGCTGGTAATATATATAACTAGCTATTTCAAACCAGCGACGTGTTGAAATGCTTAATGTTCCTCCTTGTTACAAAAGTTCCTTTTGCTCGGTGTTTTCTTTTACTGTTTGTGAGTACCTGTTAGGATAAGCGCACATATTTTGTTTCGAACAGAAACATCTTTAGCGCACGACCGGATTCCAACATACGACACATTAAGTGTTGAAATGCGAGGTCCCAACCACTAGACCACCGGTGCCGTTATTTGAGTTTATTACACAAGCTCTGCTTGAGTTTATGTTATACTCGTATTAATAAAATATTGAGTGGCCCTGGTTTCAGGTTACATTATTAACCTCGGTGTGGTCCTCATCAAGTAACTTAAAAAAATATTTCAAACTGTTTATTTTATATCGCAGGACTGTACGGATAACACATACGGCCCGCAGTGCAACCTCTGCAAGGAAGGCGCCGTACGCGACGAAAACAATAATTGCATCGTCTCGGAGTGTCGGTAAGTAATTCCACCATCGCTCACAAGGCCTGAACCCACCTCCGTTACGTAATCGAAAGGAAGAATATTGTGAAAAAATCATCACAACCATTGAAACCATTCTAACTCTCCATACGTGCCTTTTTCTGAGCCATAAATTTTCCTCATCGTACCACAGCTATTTCACAAAAATGGCAGCCGGAGATTGTTCTTCAAAAAACTGCAGAAGAATCTCTATGATATTTCCTATTATGAACTGTTACACATTCTGCACATTTTGAAAAAAAGATTTTAAAATGTATTTAGCATGAAAACAAATTGAGTAACATTTATTCTTTCTATCATCTTATAACTTAACAAGACAAGCTTTTAAAGCTACGGTCTCAGCACTTTATTTTACCAGTAATATTTCCGTTGAGATGCGTCTCTTCAATAGATGTTTAAACATCGCTAAGTGTATTTTAATGACACCCATACTTGTGATTATCATTATTTAGCTTACTTAATTTTATTTTATTATTTTATTTATTTATTTTATTTTATAATTTTCTGAGAACTAGAGCCGTAATAGAGTTTATGAAGCATGAGCAGAAGGAGCAGTCTCACGAACGTACAATGTTATTTCAGCTGTGACCCCCGTGGCGTAACGGAGCCTTGCTACGAAAACGCTTGTACCTGTAAAATGAACGTCGATGGCGCAGAATGCGACCGCTGCCGGCCTGGCTTCTTCGGGCTGAGCGGTGACAACCCCGACGGCTGCAACCCTTGCTACTGCTCTGGAGCCACCAGTGATTGCGTTGAGGTAACACATTGCCAGAAAACTTACTGCAATCTATTATCATAGGTAGGCTATGTTAATTTGAAATACTCGAAAAGTAAATTGTGTTGCTGTTACACTGATGGTTTGATTGGATGTTTTATCTCTTAATGAGTATATTCTAAGAGTACGATTGAACAAAGTAGAACCTAGCGACAAAGTAAAAGTTGCGACAGCAACATGAAAGCAATATCTGCGAAATCTATCGCAAATCGTAAAAAAATCTCTTATTTGGGAAGTCAGCCGCTGCCTATCGTAAACCTATTAGTATTTCTTTTCCGCGCCTATCGTACCTACACCAACAGGCAAAAAAATAGACTAAAGGAGGAGGAGCCCGCTGCCATATGCGTAAGAGAAAGGGAAACAAGACAGACTGGCGAAGTAACGCGTTACGTAACGAAGCGGTTTACCCTCCCATAAGAAGTTATTACTTCAATACGCTCTTATTGTTCAATTAGTGTTTTTGACATCAGTTATTTTTATATTAGGTATTTTTTTACCTTCAAATGTATACTTGTATACATTATCAAAATCAAGTAGGTACAATACTCAGGCATGAGATACACACTTAAGATGTTATCATAATCCAAGTCTAGGTTCCTACTTTATAGGAAAGGACAAACTAGTCACTTCACAATATCCCTTTAAGGTTTTCATGCAGTGAAGTACTTATACAATATTATGTAATAGCGACCCGCTCTGGCTTCGCACGGGTGCAATGCTGATACTAATTATACTACAGAATGGTTATCCCTAAGAGATAGCCATAGTGTGCGTTGCCCTAGCAAAATGTTGACGAATTTCAGGGTTTTGAGTATGCAGATAATTAGAGCATTGTTTCGTGTAATTGTGCACGAAATTTCATAATTGTGTTTTTGCTGACTATGGCGAAGCTTTGATATCAGTTTACACGAGCTCTAGACAAGTGACAAAGTCAGAATTTGGCTAAAAATTAGTGCGTTGAGCTAACTCACTGTGCTGAAATTTTCAGCAGTAACAAGCTAGTTTAACAAACTAGTTTAAGAAATATATCAAAAACCTATAATCTAATATAACCCGGTCTATTTTAATAGACTATAGAAAAGTGGTGCCATAGTACATAACAACGACCAAACTAAATTGTCAGCATTATAATAAAAATCGCCATGTTTACCATAGTACAAATGTTCTAGCATTACAGTACCGCAACGTTTCTTATATACGAATGTTCGGCCGAATCTTCAGCCAATCTTATATTCTTTAATTTTTGTCATTTTTGACAAGACACTAAAGTAGGCTGCCACTTTTTGAGGTATTCATTTGTGTTAATGGAATAAGGGATAGAAAAACAAAAAGTACTCAATAAAGACAAATTAGTATTTCGTAGTTAAGGTAGTTATAAGATGGATCATGTAAAAAATCGCTAGGACCAAAACCTTGGGTTATGATGAATTGGCACCTAAATTCACCTAGTTTGTAAGACGTTTCAAAGTGATCCTTGAGGTTTTACCTCTGGATTCGCGACACCGTTACCGTCTGGGGCGAGACGCAGCCGGCTGTCGCGCTCGCCTCATTTGATTATAAACCTTAATTGACATGCTTTAGTCTACTTTTGTATGGAGAAGTTTACTGAGTTAGGTTCTTTGATATATTATCTACATTCTGAACAAAAAATATTGCATCATCTGTGTTTGTTCAGTATTTGATTGGCAGTCGCCATAATTACTGATTTTGAAGTGATTTATTACTAAAATCTAATGCGCCAAAATAAGTTTTCACTTCTGTCGGCACTTCCGGAGTGCAACCCGATTTTTTTTTCAATATAACTTTTTCAATGTATAAAAGTTCGATCTGTCCCCCCGTTGCAAAGAGGGGGACAGATCGAACCTTTTTGGGCCCATCTGTCCCCCTGACGGGACAAAGCAGGGGGACAGGTGGGAATAATCCAGCCTGAACTCAGGTTAATTTATCTGATTGGTAGGTAGGTAAAAGTAGCTACTTATCTAACTAAAATATATCTCGAACTAGTTATGAAAACAAGTCATGTAGAAAATCAGGTAGCCATTTACCTAGGTACAAGCCTAAATAAGTGGGTAACTTATTAGTAAAGAATTTTGTGGCATAAACGTGTGGTCTTTATAACAGAAGGTCACCAGTAGGCCTTTCCAAAGAGTGTAACAGCGTATGGTCTTCCGGAGCCGGCTTCGTTCACCGGCTGCTTGTATATATTATGTTGCTATAATCGAAAATAAAAAAAACAAATTTGGAAAATAGTACAGCCATTTCCATGAGCCCTAAATAGTTAGTCTTTCCTGCAGGCTAATAACTACTACCGAGTCTCTTTGCCGGCGCCGATGTTCGGCGACAACTACGGAGGGTACAAGATGACAGATATGAACGCGAATGTCATCAACCACCAGTTCTTGTCCGTGCCAGACCGGAGCGAGCTGATGTATGTCTTCTCTGACCCACCCGCTACGGACTTGTACTGGTCATTGCCGGTCTTCCCTGGTAAGCATTTTCCATATTTACCATATAAGCCTTTCGTGTAACAGACTGCATGCATTAACGTTTGTCATCAGGTATACCTACTTTTTTTTGCAGAATGGTTCTTTTTTTAAGCAACCGTTACTATTACTAGTCTAATCAGATAAATAAACGCTTTTTGAGTTTTACCTACCCAATTGGTTTTGATTTCATTACACTTACAAACTAGTTTTTATACAGCTCCAAAGAACTACAAACCTTAGTGCTTGAATTTAATTTCAACTTGATACTTTTATGAGTTCCTGAAAAGAAGGCATACAGACAGACAGACAAATAGACAGAAAGACAGACAAAAACATTACGAACCTTCACATCTACACATCACATCACAAACTAGCTAATGTATTGATATTTTCTCCTATCAGGCAACCGAGTGCTATCCTACGGAGGCAATATTTCACTGCGGCAGGAATTCAAAAGCAACGACGATTATAATGTGGAATCCATATCGGGCAACGACGTTATCCTCAGCGATGGCACCTCCTCCATCTCCTGGTCCAACCCCAAAACACTGCGCTCCGGCGAGTCTTTGGTTAGTAGTACAGTAGTAGAGCAAACCAAACATAGCAGATAGTACATACTTTCCGAATCAGGGTAGCCCACAGATGAAAACGCCACTGCGTACACTCATCTTTGAGTACACACAACTTTGCAATACTGAATTGATCTGTTAGGAACAATTTTGTTAGCTGTGCCATAAGCGATTTAAACTCTGAACGTAAAGTATGGTTTGCTTCGACAGGACTACCTGGTGCCGCTAAAGGAACAAGGATGGATTAAGTCTGGCAACTATGGGCCTGAGTCGGTGACCCGAAGTGTATTCATGGGCGTATTGAAAAACCTACAGCGCGTGCTCGTCAAGGCAACGCTTGTTGAAAACATTCTTTCAACGTCCATTGCCGACGTTTACATGGACTACGCTACTGAGCAGGCACAGCTTGACTCGCAGATTGTTAGGGGAGTTGAGGTATGAGCTTTCACTCTGTCTCCCTCTCTCCCTCTTAGAATTTAGTAATCCCGATTATAGAATCTGCTTTCAATTTTACTCAATTTGATTCTATTTGTACTGATTGATTATTTCAGGCGTTGTTATTGTAGAACTGAACCTGTACTGCATGGGTGCAACTAAAGTTATCACTCAGATTTGATTCTAGGATCTGGTTTCAGACGAATTTGTTCAGTTTACTGTCCTAGTGCGGCTTGTTAGTTTACCCACAGGTTGTGATGTCGTGCCTATTGTGTCAGGTTTGCATGTGTCCTCCGGGCTACCTCGGCACGAGCTGCGAGACTTGCGCCGCCGGCTTCTACAAGAACGGTCCGAACCGCTGCGAGCAGTGCGGCTGCAACGGACACGACTGCCAGCTCGACACCAATGGACGTGTCGTCTGTAACTGCCGCCCGCCATACACTGGACCTGACTGCTCCACTATCGGTAAGCACTAGCGCCATTACCATCAGCTCATACCAGTGGCGGATTTACCAGCAGGCTAAGTAGGCATAGTGTGTTAGTTTGGGTACTAATTTATTCGAATTTTTTAAGCCGTCTTATGAACGGTTTTCCGATGTCTTGCAAAACGAAGTATACTAAATATATTTTCGAAGACTCCCTTTCTTTTAATTGTACATTCAACGGTACCTACGGTAACGGTCTAAAATCTATAGTAAAATACCCAGTTCGCGGCCTCCCAACTAGTAATCAACCTATGCCCATACTTAATATGAGTGAGAAGAGAACTATATCACACTCTTCCCGCTGGGAGGGTACTCATACAAGTCCGACTCTTGTCTATAAAGTTTTGTATGAACAATGTATGTACCTTACACACAACTTTATGGACATGAAATCATTATTTGTATTGTGATGTTTTTAATACTTGTATTTTTGTATAATATCTGTATAATATAATACCTACCTGGACTACTTTATTAACACCTAATAGCATGTTAGTAAAACAGTACCAACAAGCTAATTTCAAGGTAAAAATTGTCTCGAGTCAGAAATTCGGAATGTATTAACTTCTTGCAATCAACATTGTTCTACTGTGTGTTAAAATGTATTGGAGCATTATCCCAGTGTTAACCAGCCCCGGCTAAAATCAGGAGAATTTTATATTGGTGGTAGCACTGTGCTTCATGCCTGTGAAAAATGTTAACCAAATTGTTAAACAACTAGGATTACTTATGGAACTTCATCCAACAATACGAGACGACTACGAACAGGCGCTCAAGCTCGTAACTTTGACGTGCAAGTATCGAGCGCCCGAGCCGCTCACGATAAAGTTCGTAGTCCAAGGGCAGGACTATGAGCCGATGAAGTTTGCGAATGAGTCGACTTTGCACGAAGACGGGTGGCACGGAGAGCACGTTATGCAAACGTTGTGGGACACGCGGCACGACGGCGTCATATACGAATGCCACACCATCACGCAAAGAGGTTCCACCCTAGGCGTCCTCTTCACCGATATGCGCCAATCTGCCCTAGAAGGTGACGCTTCGAAACGTGTTTGTCTGTACCTCAATGTCTCGATGTCAATAATACACACCATCGCACAGTAACAATAACTATAGGCTGGTCTGGTGTCGCTCTCGTTATGGTTCGCGATGTGTCTGTTACCTGTACTGTACATTATGTTATGTTTTGCTGTGTTGTTATATTATCCAAGAATGCGTCGAATTTATGTCACGATGTTCATCATTTTTATGTCGATCGATTGTAATTTTTTTGTCACAGTGAATGCATTGCTGTACTTATTATAAGTGGAGATAAATATAGCAATATGTCTCAAAGCCGTACTTAGTCACTCCTAAGTATAGATTTGGTAAAGATTAAATAAATATTATACGACGGAGCGACATAACTAACCACTACGGACTATGAGCGCGATTATGATATCACTAAACAATAGTTAATTAATATACTTGGTAAAGCAGGTATTTATACCCGTAAAAATATCTCCCGTTAAAGAGATGTAGTAACAACTTTTACAACTTTTCCAAGGCCGTCGAGTGGTTGAAAATTTCACTAAATTATCCAAGATCTCATTATAAATAAGTTTTTACTAATTATGAAGTAAATCTCTACTTTGTAAGTAGCAAAAGTTTATTTAAAACGGCGCTTAATATATAAGAAAAATGACCGTTTACAACGGTCCTTTATTTGCACTGGTTTCTTTAAACGTCGGTCCTGGTAAACCTTACGCCGAGAAGGAAGCAGTAAGAAAAGAAAAGTATCGCAGCAGCTAAGTGTTTGTTGTGTTACAGGCGGTGGCCAGCCGCAGGTGACCAACCGGCCGATGCCAGAGTCCACCGTCACAGTAATCATCACCAGCCCTACTATCATGATCCAAGAAGTCGGCAGCACCGTCAACTTCACTTGCACGGTTAGTATCTTATCTCCAGGGCTAGGGAAATCCTTAACATTACAAAACATCGAATACTATCCGCGCTTCTATCCGCCATTTCAGACTCTTAGTGTTCTCATAAGATAAGTGTTTAGGTAATGGGGACCTAGAAAAGATTCATTTTTTGTTGGCAAGGTGAAAGATCAAATTCAATGAATATGATACTAGTTTGTTGTATGTCATACACTTTTATTTCCATAAATTTTGACCTTTCCATACCTAAAAGGCTTTAGCGTTAAGAAAAACTAAGTGCGAGGTCTTTGTCTTGAACCCCAGGTCTTTGGCTGTTTTTATTTTCATAAGCCGTATAGCCGTTTCAGCGTCATTGAAACAAATAAAAATATCTAGGATTTATATTTACTTCTCTCTATAGTAAATATATGTATTTTCTTTCACCGTATCACTTGCTTGGTCGATGCGGTGCCTCGTAATATGTTGTGATACGTTGTGACATGTTGTGAATTGTATAATTTAGTCAAAAATTTATAAATACATTTTGAACTGGTCAGGCCCAGAGCCCATACACGCGCCGCCTGTTGATGACCTGGTCGAAGGTAGACGGTGAATTGCCCCAGGGCAGGACATTCACCGACCAGTATTCCGGCCTTTTGCAAATCACCAACGCGCAGATAACGGACAGCGGACAGTACATCTGTCAGACAAATGATGGACGCTCCACCGGACAGGACTCTGTTACACTCAAAGTACCCGGTAAGTTATTGTAAAACTACAGTTTGTACATGTTCGTAAAAGACATACAAAAAATACCACTACATATTATTATTATTTAGCTAGTAGGAGCACATCACGCTTTTTTGCTTGTTGTGGTGATTGTAGTGCAAATCTGAGTAAAATCTATCTGTAAGTAACTTACATAAAGCCAAATTCACGTAAGCAATACATTGTTACTATATTATAATCAAAGTTTATACATTTTATTAATCATATTAATCATAATAATTTTATCCTTTTGTGAAAACATAAAAATGTGCTGCTTTGGTTTTCTTTGATATTTTATTTTGGCGTTAGGTTTCTACTTTTTTATGAGATCGCACATTACATTATGTTGGTAAAAAGTGGCTTGTCACACCTGTCTTCTAGAGATTAACTTAAATTCGCATTAGAGATAGGTACATTAAGATTTAAATGAATGAACCTAACCTAACCTAACTAACATATGTGATATCTGTGTCCGTGCTTACTGGAATAGTCGTACCGTTGAACGTCCTCTACGCTAAAGGTAAAATATCTTTATTCATCAGCTTACCTTTACGTGAACTCAATTATTATCATGCAAAGACTTTCTGTACACAAGGATCTTTAAATATATACCATCTACACATCTTTGACTGCTAGAAGTGAGTTTTGTCAAATACGAAAAATACGAATGAGAAAAAAGGGTGCTTACTCGCGTTTAATTACAATTTTACCGTTGCGTTTACAGAGTACTGACGCCAAGTCCTTGTGTATGTTAAGTCATTGTTACCAGGTATCAAATTCAAATCCAGCACAAGATTTACTTTGAAAAAGAAAAGCTTTAACATATGTAATTAGCCAGATGTGTCAATAGCGAAATGTTAGCTTCAGGTCATTTATTTGGAAAAGAGCCTTCCTTATAAAAAGCAATGATAAATTATATTAAGCCTGAATATAATATTTGCAAACTCTAAAGTGTGTAGGTATGAGCTATCTATTTGACTATGACAGTGGCTTTGAGCCCTGTCTTACGCTGGATCTTCCAGTTTAAGTACTCTATCAGACCTTCGGTGAAGTAACTCTTCGATAATTTATGCAGCGAATAGAATGACACTGCCTTCGGTGGAGATCCGTCCTCCAGTGAACGAGTACTACACCGGCGAGCGCATCGAGCTGGAGTGCGTGGTTCGAGGCAGCCCGCGGCCCACGGTATCGTGGCAGCGCGCCTCTCGTCGTCCTCTGCCATCTTCTGCGCAAAGCTACGAGGAGCGGTTTGTCATCGAGAGCGCCAGGGTAGAAGATTCTGGAGAATACAGGTTCGTCAACGACTTTGAAAGCCATTGTGCTTCGCGTTTTGGATCTTGACAAACGTGAGGCACCTCGAACAACGCAACTAATAATCCGAAGCCTACATCAATTCATGATGTTCTGCGTACAGATAGGTATGTACCTACTAACAAATTTGTTTTTTGTTCCATCAGTTGTATCGCAGCCAACACAATGGGCTCAGCTGACGGGACCGCTGTTATTAACGTGCGACCGCGGCCGTCGAGGCCATTGCGTGATAAACTGGTCGTTTATCCCTCGGACGCCACCATCAACGAGGGACAGAGCATGAGCCTCGTATGTACCGGCTCAACGAACGTACCAACCGGCACCATCGACTGGGTCAGGTTAGTGCCATGCCGTCGTGCTTCTAGCTAACCACGCGATGTCTTCTGTAGTACTCGCTGTTCTTGAGTTACTGGACCAATGTTTTTAAAAATATATAACACCTACAAACAATATAAACTCTAAACAGCGCACAAGGCTGAGAGGCTAGTCTCCTTATGTAATTTTGTACGTAAATATTTTATGTTATTGCCGTAATGTTAACAGGAAAGACGGTGACCGATTCCAACCGAACGTGCGTTCGGACAACGGCGTGCTGTATATCGATGTAGCGAAGCTGATAAACGCGGGCGTGTACGTGTGCCAGACGCACGGATCGGACGTGAGCCCCGAGCACGTGCTGGTGACAGTGGTTACGACCGCACCGCTGGCTACCGAACTTGCGCCCAATGTCTCCGTGCCTGTGGAGTCTCTGCGGCTGCCAAGCGGCGGCAGCGGCAAGATCGACTGCTTCCCGCGCGGACAACCCATGCCTCTTGTACAGTGGACCAAGGTCGGTATCTACTACAGCTCATTAATCTGCAGTCTTATATCCAGTATTGCAATATACAATCCATATGTTTCAGTAGTTAACGGGTATTTTTATTTATTGAGTATAACATATTAATTAATTTCCGACGTTTCGGCTATGTTACAACAACGCGGGCTGACTGGAAGCTTAGGGACTTGCCGCCGTGTAGGAAGGGCAGTGTTTTGAAACTAACTAGGTTTTCAGATTTCAAAATATCCCCATTGATATTTCGACGCACCATCACTAACTCGCTAACTAACAATTGAATTCTACAAAGAGAGGCTAAAATTTTCAATCAACTCACTGACCATTCTCTTATAGAGCCAACGTAGACAAGAAAGAACACAAGAAATAACCTAATCCAGTGATAACGTCCCGAATCCAAAAAGTTCGCCATAAATATCTATTTAGCGCATAGATTATTAAATTCACCTGTGAAGTCTGTAGCCAACTCTGGTAACGATGTCTATAGGCCGCCCAAAGGCCTCCGTCATGGCCTAAAAGCTTTTGTAAAGCCGAATTTTATTTACTTATCTAGAAACCTCAAATATGCTGTCTTACATAAATAAATAATGCCGGATATTTCACTCAGCATCATCTGGCCCCCAAGGTAAGCAGAGCTTGTGTTATGGGTATATACCACATGACTGATATACTACTTAAATACTTTCATACATACATACACGATTATACATAGAAAAACACCCAGACCCAACGCAAACACTTGCAGATCATACAATCATTTGTACCGTGACGGGAATCGAACCTTCTGCATCTCAGGTGGGCCTTTGCCCACTGTACCACAGAGGTTGTCCTAACGTAA
Organism: Lampropteryx suffumata; assembly: GCA_948098915.1. Taxonomy (NCBI): domain Eukaryota; kingdom Metazoa; phylum Arthropoda; class Insecta; order Lepidoptera; family Geometridae; genus Lampropteryx; species Lampropteryx suffumata. The sequence goes on from OX402544.1 coordinate 28,277,601, forward strand.
CGATTACATTGACATAAATAATTAATCAATTTTAACTGTATAGTAACGTCCTAGGAGATAATCAAACAATGATTTTGACTTGCCCACTTAAACACTTAAAAACCACTTAAAAACTTTTACTGGTATCCTCTAAATTGCCATAAAATATATTCGGTCCTATGTCCATGTTTTTTTTGCTAATCTAATAATTATTGCACTTAGTACGACGGCTCAATGGGTCGCGGCGTCAGCCAGCGTGACAACAGCCTAATCATCAGTGAAGCACAGGACAGCGACGCCGGCTACTACGTGTGCCAGGCGCTGGACAGACGCGACAGACATCTCATCACACACGTTTATGTCTACCTCTTTATTGATAGTAAGTTGAATAACATAAGATCATTAGACATCATACAGCCATCATACGTATAAACGTACCTACACAACACGGTCTTCACAAGGTTCAATGGGATATTATAAGGACTCATATTTTTATTCTGAGATGAAACTAAACGCAGAATTATCACAAACTGGGACTTGTCAAACGGTCGTATGAATTTTCATTGAAATGTCGTTTCTAAGTGACATTGAGGCTTTATCTCTGTCTCCTAGCCGTTGCCGAGACTGATTTAGCCTCCACAATTAACACAATGTAAACCTTAATTACAATAGTACATTTTTATTTTATAAAAAACCAAAAAACGAACCACCTAGTCTTGTAATGTAAATTTTACACGTGTGTGTGTTAGTGAAGAATGTATCTAAAATATGTTGTTGTTGACAGAGCGTGAAAAGCCCGTGGTATTGGTGAGGCCGACGGAAGAGCAGGCTGTGGATCTCGATGACACGAACTTCCAGTTCCATTGCGAAGTAGTGGCCGGCGTCCCAAGGCCCGAAGTGACTTGGAGCCGAGCCGGCGGACGGGCGCTCTCCCCGCACGTCCATATCGAACCCAACAACATACTCAAGTACGTCAACATCAAGGACAGAGCTACCCTCATACCTAATCACTTAATTATTTTAAAACCCTTCGTAGGTACGTATAGTTTGACATTTAAATTAGCATTTCACGCTATTTTATAAAAAAAAATCCTATCGCAAGCAAACAAGAGGTTATATTAATATGGTTCCCGTACCGTTTTTTAAGGGATGCAACTACAAATTAATTATTTTGTGACTTTTCTTTATTGGTGCTTTGACAAGTAAATAAAAGACCTTGTTTTTACCAAATTGTATGAGTCTAGGTCAACGGGATTCTTTCTTTCAATTATTTTTTTCTTTCTTTGAACCTAGTAGAAAAAGTTATCTTACAACGTTTCTTACTACGAAAGGCCTTAGGGACACAAAATATCTAAATGCGAAAGCATGTTTTAGTGGGGTGATGTTAGTACGGAAGTCATTACGTCTATCGTCTATAATTTTTAACCCATAAAGAAAGGATTCTCTGTCTATGGAAATGTTACCCTCACTGAAGTAAATCTAGTAGGTAAAAATTTAAGTATAACTCTAATACAATTGACTAGCAATCCGCTCCGGCTTTGCTCGGGTGCAATTTAGAGTTATAATTTCATGTATTGTACATAACCAGCTATGTTTGGAATCTATTTAGTTGGATAATAATTAATATCATAATACTAATGTCATCAACTTTCGATTCTACTCGCGTTTTGAACGCGGTTATTGTCAACTTAACTATAATAGTCATACATTATAGCCTCGTGGTCTTTTTTGTGGGTAATGATGAGTAATATATCATGTAGTATATAATTTGTCAATAGTTTTCGCAGCGCACGCAAAACAATGTATTTTATAGATAAATTTTTGATTCCCTATAAGTATATTGGGTTACATTATTACAAATTTCATAGAGATCCCTAATACAATCAAATACAGACTATGTTACTCGCTAATAATACAGCTTTCTATACGTGTTTTTTTTTATAGGTTGAGCAGTTTTTTTAGTTAATCCGTTTTACAAACAAACATAAATCTATTAACGAAAATCAAACCTTTTTTCTTTATTATATTACCTTAGTTTAGATAGAATAGCTCAAAAATGAATGAAAAAAAAAATAAAAAAAAAACATTAATAGGTACTAATTACAACATAGATTTGTATACTGAACGTGCTTTTGTACTTTCGTGTAACAAGGACTTACAATCGTCTACTCGTTTATTCTTTGTCATTTGAAAATCATGTACAATTGATTTATATTCAATGCACCCACATTATGAGAAATCTGTTCAATGAATACATTGCATGAATACATGCACCTTAGCTAGCCACTAGCTCAAGCAAACTATGATGATCAGGTTCGACAAGGTCGAAGTGAACGACGACGGCGAATACATCTGCACGGGCGACAGCATCGTCGGCAGCTCCAGCTCCAGCGGCGTCATCAAGGTCAAATCGATGCCCAAGATCACGATCACCCCTCGCAGGGAACTCGAGGTCAACGAAGGGGAGGCCATATTTGTCGAATGCCGCGCTGAAGGTTACCCCGAGCCCTGGGTTCAAATCATAGGTACCTGTACTTACACTTATACCATCAATATTTATTTTCGTGTTTTTATTATTATAGTGAAGGTCATAGGGGTCTATGACCATGACTAGGTATTTCCTTGTATGCCATCACTCGCTAGATTTATGTAACTTCTTGATTTACAGATGTTTATCTCAGTTTTTCATCCTAGGATCATAGCAAACAACATAATATGATTACCAAAATTACACAATCCTTATATTGAATACTAGCTGGTGCCCGTGGCTTCGCACGTGTGGTTTCTACATGAAACTTAGACATGTCCATCCCCAAGATCAACCGCCTTCAAATACCCAAATTTTATCAAGATCCATTCAGCCGTTTAGCCGTGAAAAGGTCACTACCCAACAGACAGACTGACAGGCACAGACGCTTTTGAATGTATGAGTCCATACTCCATACTCATAATATAAATTAGAGGTCGTCGAAACATGATCATGATCGCATTTTATCTAATATTTATTAAGTGCTAGGATAATAGTCTTGGATCTTATTCTTAGTCTTGATCAATAGATCCTGACTGTAATAAAGGCCTAGATGGAGGCTAAGTGAATGTTTGAACAGGGCCGGACCAGCGTGAGGTTTCGTCTAACACACGCATCGCGTCACTACGCATTGCGGCGGCCAGCGCGCACGAAGACGGCGAGTACTTATGCATCGCCACAAACCGGGCTGGTGATGTCCGCGAAGGGTTCGTGGTCAACGTCGACCGAGGTGACGGCGGCAATGACTACCGGAACGGCTTCGGCGTTGACGTCGACAGAGGTGACGGCGGCAACAATGACTACGGCGGTTAGCTTTCTTTTGTGTTGCTACTTCTTTTATGATATATTTTATTGGAAGTTTAAAATTTCCAATGTTTTTTATTCAGTTCAGTTGTTCAGTTCTGCTTTTTACCAAAGAAGATATTATTTTTGTCGCATGGAAATGATTTTACCAAAAAGTTTAATGGCGGAAAATGTAGTATGTCTTTAAATAATATACAAGTATTAATCAGCCATCTGATTCCGTTCAGTCATAAATATTTGTTTGTTAACTAAGAATAATCGTAATAAACTTAGTCTAGAAAAAAAAATAAGTTTGGGTTTAGAGTTTATTGCTGGCAATTCTGTTGTTTCGCCGGACTAGCTAAAATTTTCTATAATATGGACAACCTTATTTTGCTACCAATAAAGTTCAAATTAGAATACCCATTTAAAATCACAGTTCTAAAATAAGTTAAAATTATTTTTTGTTTTATTGCTATACGTTTTATTCCAATTAATTCATTTATTGAAAATAATGTATAGAGGTGTTGATAAAAACTGCGGAAAATAACCGCAGTTTTAATCAACACCTTACATGATGACTGATTTGAGCTAGAACACGTCAGTTATACGTTAATTTAGGAAGTGTCACTAAACATTTTTATTCTAATTCAGACTTTAAAACAAACAAAATACGAAATGCGAAACAACTGAATTGAGGCCATTATCTAAATTGTCACCAATACTTATTCATTTATTTGCATTGGTTTGATCAATGCATACTATTTAATAATTTTGGGTTTTAGGCAGCGGTGATATTGATATTGACGTTTCTCAACCGGATGTGGACCCCAATCCGAACCCGAACCCATACCCATACCCGCCTCAGAACCCGTCGGGGCCAATTGAACTGAATGTCATTGAAGGAAAGGATGTCAACATTTTGTAAGTTTTTAAAACACGACCAGACTACTACGAACTATCTATAAACGAATATCTAAGAAATTATGTAATGACCAAAATCAACAATGTTTCCCCGTATTCTATGTATTAGTAGGTTCGAGAACCTCGCGTGCCATGCACGTAACATACTTGTACTTGCAAAATATTATATTTTAGGAAGAGTCCTTTAATATGATGGTCCTGTAGTATTTATAGTTTAGTCACATGAAACTTTTTAATAACAGGCATTGTTTCAAAATTAATTTAGTTTCGTTCTTTTATACCTGAAGTTTATGGGAAGACTCAACTTTGTTTCGTTATTATTAGACAACCTGATGTTTTACTAACTATGTAGTCCATTGTATTAAACCCGCTTGATTCTGTTAAATGAGTATTGGTAAGAATGTTGTCGTTTCGTAGCTGTAACGTGACAAACGGCTACAACCCGACATGGGACCGCGGGGACCGACAGCCGCTTCAGACGAATGCCCAACAATATGGAAACCAATTGATCATTCGCAACGTAAGTACCTACTTCAAGTACTTTAGCTATTACAAATGTTATATAAAAGTAGCCTTCTACTCTACTTCTAATCTATCTTCTTACCAAATTTTATCCAGAACCGTTAAGCCGTGTAAACGTAACAAACAAACAGAGCAGAGACATTTTAGAATGATATATTATAATATTGCTTTATACCATTGCATAAAATGTTCTATCCAAGATAGTTTTAAATGAAAAATGAAAAAATGTTCAAACATTGAACATTGACGACTGAATAATGAACCGACCGATTGTTGTAGAAATTTTAAAATATTCACTGCTAAATAATTAACTACTTCGGTACTTGGGTACATGTACGTACTACATGTAGGCTATTAAGAGTGAACAAGTCATTTATATTTCCATACAAACTTCGAAGGATGATCACTCCACTCACTCCATGTTGGACAATCAAAACAAGGATATCAATTTGTTATCAATTTATCTCGTCATGCTTGTATCGCAATAGAATCGTAAAAAAAGTATGGGTTTAAAAGATATAAACCAGAATAAAATGTATTGCAAAACACAGATTATAGCAAAACTAGGATTTTAAATAAATAACATACGGAGCAGATGAACTACAAAATGATTCCAATAGAAGCATAGTTTATTTATTCAAGAGCTCAAATAACTTTATTTTGAATAGTAGCATTCAATAGTTTTTTAATGAGAACCCTTGAGCTAAACATCTGTTCATGATTAATACGTGATCGTTTTATGTGAAAATCAGTATTATCTGGTCATATGACTGAAAATTATAATCATACTATCTCCTTACCGCTCATCACCTTCGTTCACATCTATCCTATTTTTACACTATGCTAGATGAAATAGCATGCATTTTAGGTGCGCTCACTGACGAGTTTGTGCTGCTGACTAGTGTATCCTTAAGCCAAAACCACTTATCACCGCAGGCTTCGAGGAGCGACTCTGGCCCATACGTGTGCAGCGTCTACAGTTACGAGACCCGCGAAGTGCAAGTAGCACTCACTACTATCATCAAGGTCGTCAGCCAACCCAAGATCATCCTCAGGCCTGCGAAGCAAACAGTGCTGCCTGGGAACTCGCCCACTGTAGAATGTGTGGTGCAGGGAGAGGAAATCCTTGATATAACTTGGAGACCGACCAACAAGCCTTTCTCAAGGTAACAATCTTGGCCCGATTTTGTTTCTTTCACACAGTGTAAATTAACTACATAAGCCTAACTACATACATTAAACTTAACTACATATATTAAATTCTAATGTCACGACATTAGAATTTAACTTCAATTGTTGAATAGAAATTACTTTCTGGCTTTATAAAAATAAAGTAAAATACAATCGATTGTAATCAGATTTAAAAAATTACGTTTGGTATTGCAGCCGTGTGAAAGTAAGCGGCACAACTCTGATATTCCAACGAATCGAAGTAGAGGACGCCGGAAACTACGTCTGTATAGCCAGAAACAGTTGGGCCAACGCCAGCGCCACGGCTGAAGTCATCGTTATGGGTACGTGACCACATCTTTACCAAAGTCTATGTACCAAGTTGTTCACATGAATTTCACTCTCACTCAAAAGATAAATTACTCTACGAATCACCCTGCGACACTCTTACTAGCCGAATCTCTGAATAAAACGGCGATTTCTCAGACATTTCTCAGACAACCACACCTCTCGGTGTAAGTCAAATATCCATCATTTTTCATTTTTTCATTTTGCATGACATGATTGGAATCAGTTAATGAACAACCCTAAATTTCTTCATGAAATAATACATGACATCACCGATCACCATATCTTCATAGATTCTTCCCAAACTAAACGTACTCGTACCTTATATTTTAAGGAGATTTTAGATTTTTAAATTTGAATGTACTTAGAAACTAGAGCCTGTTGCATAAGTACAAGTACATCTTGTACCTTATCACGCAATGGCTTCTGATAGCACTAAATGTTGCACCAGTTAATTTGCAGTTACGTATGAACGCGCCACATTCACCAAACTGTGCTTTATCATTTTACCTTTTTACACCGCTCGAGTGCATGGGGGCTTATCATTATGTTACGACATGCTCGGAAGGTTCACGAATTGTAATGCGTCAAAGATCAAGAGAGTTACCTATTTTGTGCAAGATAGCTACAGTTCTTCCGTGTCGTAACGTAAGGATAGCCCCTAACCAGTAACCCGTTATCAGAGGAGAGCGATGTGGCGAGCCGTGAGTCGCACGACCACGAGCAGTTCGTGCGCGCGGGCGCCGGCGTCGTGCTCAGCTGCAACGTGACCGGGGGTGGGGGCGGGGACGGGGTCAGGGGGGGCATCGTGCACTGGACCAAGGACGGGCAGCGCTTGCCCGCCTCGGTGCGCACCAACGCGGACGGCTCTCTGTTCATCAAATTAGCGCGCGCCGTGCACTCCGGTCACTACGTGTGCCACATCCGCGACTCGCACGCCAGGCAAACCAGCAATTACATCAACCTCCACATCGAGGGTCAGTTTATCTACAGTCGGTAGCGAGCTTCCACGTCCTTAACACAGGCATGCTTATTCGAAAATTAACTAGCGTTTTCTTATTAACTTTGAGTAGATTATGGTTCTGACGGCTTCCGCATCGAGATACAGGGTCACGTTCCTTTTGAAAATTAACGCTATATTAAAGCTTCAAAATTGACTAATGGCTACAAAAAGGTAAGAATCAAACGTTTGAGGCTGACTTGACAGTTTCAATAATTTAGTAGTATACATTTTATCAGGAACTGATGATGTACTCTTGAGAATGAAGTCAGTTAGTAAACTCTTGTAGTAAAAGGTGCTATTATATTTTTCGCAAAGGTGTCGAATGCCTGGACACGGAGTTCCGCTGTATTGAGGACAGCAGTTGCATTGACGAGGAACTAGTCTGTGACGGCTTCGAGCACTGTAGCGACCGTAGCGACGAAGAGAACTGCCTGTTAAGAGATAAGCGTTTCTCGCAAACGGCTGGTAAATTTGGTAGGGGTTGTGTGGTAGCGCTGTTTCGTCGAGGCTGTTTCGTGACTAAATGGGCTGGTTCGTTTCAGCGTTTTGGGGATGACTTTCTTCATGGTTTTTTGTTTGTCTATTTATCTATATATAGTAGCTTTAATTGTAAAAACTTGGATTTCAGTTGTTTAGTTCTACTTGTTCTAACTAGGCCTGGTGCGTTACTGTCCTATTTGTTTTGGGAATCCTATATGCTTCGCCTTATTGTATTTATGGTTTACTGTTTTTTTTTAATGTTGTTCATTTTGAGTTTACTTAGCTATTGTGTAATAGTGTAGAACTGTGCATGTTTAGCTTTTTGTAGCCTTTCTTATTTTCTTCTTTACTGTTACTCTTGGGTTTTTCGACTAGGACTATAACGGGTATGCTGGATTTGTTGGCGTGGGTATTTGTTTTTGAATAACTATTGTTATTCTTAGTTAAATGATTTACTAAAATGATTTGGGTTATTTTAGGTGCGCCTGAAGAGGCTCTGGTAAGGATCGATCAACCTCGCAGGGCGTTTAGAGTCGGGGAAAACGTGGAAGTTCTCTGCAGGTCTTCGTCCCGCGACATTGCTGTTGAATGGGTGAAGCGCGATGCTACAGCACAGGGTTACAAACAACACGTGGATTCTAATGTGAGTACTTATTCACTCTAAATCATTTCCAAATACTATGTAAGATCAGTGCTCTATAATCAATATTTCAAATAAAATTATAATGAGATAGGATTTAATTTATTGTGATTAATTGTAATGGATAAACTGGAAAACCACTAAAATAGATTTTTGATATAGAAGCTATACTATTAGAGGACAATAGCAGTAAATTATTTTAAAAAATAATTGGGCCCTACGCGAACTGCAATTATTTTATCCGTGCACCCTTTCGAAACTGGAGCGCTATTGTAGGTAAGATGATATTCATTTTAATTTTATTTATTCAAACTTTAGGATCACATGGAATCTCTTAGCAAAAAATCCAAACCTTAAAATGACCTACGAGTTTATAATGTGTTAAGCTGCTGTATAAGGGGCTTTGTCAAATTAATTCTTAATCTATACCTATAAAAGAGCTTAACATGACTGACTGACTGATTCATCATCGCCGAGCCGAAACCGCTGAAGCTAGAAAGCTGAAATTCGGATGGTAGCTTCCTTTTATAGCAAAACCACCCATTAAGGCGGGGTTTTTTGAAATTCAATCCCTAAGAGGGTGAAAAGGGGTGAAAACGAATGTTTAACGCGTGGTGCGATTTGCTCGAAACTTGATTTGAATAATTAAAACGCAAAATAAATGGATACGTGTTTAAGAATTTTTCAAAATAACCCTAACAAAGGGCTAGGGGTGTCAAAGTTTGTATGGGAACTTTTTAACGGGTGGTCTAATTTCTTTGAAACTTGGTTTGGATACTTAAAATGCAACATAAATGGACACGCATTTCAGGATTTTTCCCTCATAATGGAATAAAATGAGGAGTGAATGTTTGTATGGAAACATTTTAATGAGTGGTCAGGTGATTGGTTTGAAACTTATCAATAAAATTTGGCTACAATTCCTTTAAAAAAAATGCGGACAAAGTCGCGAGCAACAGCTAGTAATGAATATAAATTAAACTTTGAATATAATGCTGAATAGGTAATTTGAAACTGATAAGCGACTTGATCACATAAATAGAATTTTATAACCTGACTAAGTTTTATCGCTAGACTGCTCAGATTCCATAAGGATTTTGCTCGGTTTATAAACATTGTGTGGTGACGCAGACATTCGGCGGCGGGTCCATGCTGGTTGTCAATGGCGCGGCTGAGCAAGATGCCGGCGCCTACCAGTGCATCGGCCGGAACCGTTTTGGACAGAACTACACCGACACCTTCATTCTCGAAATCATACCAGGTCAGTAGCAAACCAAGGCAATACGAGCTTCTAACACTTAAAAAAGTTCACAGAGTTATACAGTACAGATTTTTCATACTTGTCAGAGTCAAGACGGTTTTAAGCCTACCTCTCGGGGAACAGGCGTAAGGTTAAGGTAAGGTATGTGCCAACGTACCTATGTGTGTTGATTGAGAGTAGGTACCTATTCCGGGTTTCTATGATAATGCAAACATCCGTAAGTAGAAATCACTTGTTTTTTAATCTCCAAAGTTATCAGATGGGTTTTATAACTTTAACTAGCGACCCGCCCCGGCTTCGCACGGGTGCAATACTAATACTAAATATACTACAGAATTTCTTTATATACAACGTTATCTCAGAGAATAACATAACCTAAGAAATAGACATATACCAACCATAGACCTTTTTAAGGTGTACAATACTGTAGTACATTATTTTGATCTGTCTCGTAGGGTTCAGCCAGCGTTTGCAATGTAAGCGCAAAAAAAATATTATTTACGACATCACATTAGAAACCTCTAAAATTATCAGTGTTTCTCTACTATATTATGCATGTATGATACATATAAACCTTCCTCTTGAATCACTCTATCTATTAAAAGAAACCGCATCAAAATCCGTTGCGTAGTTTAAAGATCTAAGCATACATAGGGACAGACAGACAGCGGGAAGCGACATTGTTTTATACTATGTAGTGATGTACGTATCTTTGTGTTTATGTGTGGATCTGTGGACATCGTAGCTCCCAAACGGATAAACCAGCTTATTTTTTTTTTGTTTGAAAGCTGGTTGCTCTAGAGTGTTCTTAGCTATGATTCAACCAAATATGTTTGAAAAGCATCAGCTCTTTTCCCGTTGACAAAGGGATGTAAGCAACTTACACAGGTCTGATCGATTTGAAATTTGGTATCCTACTCAGTGATATTGCAAGGACATAGTAACCTCGACCTGATGCTGCAGCATCATCTGGAATCTGCAGGATTCTCAGTCACTGCACGGAACTCCTCACCATAATGCAAAACCAGAAATAGCATCGTGATAGTGCTAGAGAAATGATCTCAATGGATAGGTTATGGATAGAATAGAATAGAATAGAATAGAATAGAATAGAATAGAATAGAATAGAATAGAATAGAATAGAATAGAATAGAATAGAATAGAAAATACTTTATTGCACACCACAAATACATTAGACTGTTATAAGAAACAATGATTAGCTACACGGTAGTATAATGTGCGGTCTTGTCGCTAGATAGCGATCTCTGCCAGACAACCTTTACACGACATAGATTAGATAGGTGTTTTATTTTTGTGTCGGAGGTTTGAATTATTTTCGTTTTTGCAAATAAATAAATATGTGTAATTGATGACGGAACAGGAGCGTCCACACCCAACACTGGTATGCGAAACTCTGTGAAGGAGTACTCTGCACCACTGCGCGCGGCCGTTGACCTGCCTTGCGACCATGACCTGGAGGAGCCTGTCAACATCCAGTGGCGTCGCGAGTACGTCGCCTTACCGACCGAAGCTCGAACCAACCAGGTCACTAACTCATCATAATAAACTCCCCGCGACTTATTTCTTATGTTACTTGACAGGTGTGTCAGCTCAGGTGGTAGTTGCTCTGCATTCTGCGCTATTAGGAGTTCGATTCCCTGCCAGGACACACTTTTATATGATGCATAGGTATTTGTAACTCTGCCTTCGGTGCTGTAGGTTGTGTATTCGTTTCCCTCCATGTTTCGTTCACAAACATTTGTGTGATGAGCATATTTGTTTGTAGCTCTGCCTTCTGTGCTGTTAGTTGGGGGTTCGATTCCCTCCCAGGACAAATGTTTGTGTAATCATAGGTGTTAGATCTATGTGTGTAAGAATGTATTTAAAATATATAAGTATTCTATCAGTCATCTGGTCACCATAATATAAGCTATGCTTTGTTTGGAGATAGATAATGTAGTGTGCATTGTCCACCAATACTAATTATTTTTACTTAAATCGACACCATGTGCAGTGCTTTTGGAAATTCATTTCTTAGTGCACATCTCTTATAATTACACACTAGCTTAAATTGTGTTGTTTAAACTTGTCGCCGTCTTTATTCTTTGACATTAAAATGACAAGGACAGACTTCGCTAGTTAAAAGTGATTATAAAGTAATAAATCCTTTAGATAAACCTTTAAGGGTATAGATTCTAAGCTTCGAAAGGATAACACCACTCAGATCGATTTTAGGGTCCATTTCATAATCACGCTGTAACTAATGTGTCGATATTTGTTATCCTTATTTATTGACAGAGCATACTTTAACGCAACATTAACTATTTATATGTTTATGAGATAGATAGATAAGTTAACTCAGTCTTATAAACACACATTAGCTGACGCGTTGTTTAGATCTGCTGCATATCTATTCTTTGGAATTAGAGTGACAAGGAGAGAGATTAGTTAACACCACGCTAACTAATTATGTAATTAGGTTTAGTTTGTGCGTAGGTAAAGATTATAGAGCAAATTTTGAACTTTTGTTGTCCAAAGACAGTATGGTAGGTTCAACCAGTCCGTATTTAGTTTGCGTGATGGTTGGTCTCAAACACTCGCTTCAGAGTAGGAAGGTATTTTCCAGGGTACTTTTAAAAAAAAATATATATATAATTTTAATAGTGAAAAAGTTTCAACAATAGTGAATTTTTAATTGTTTAATTCTTTTGTAAATAATATAAACATAATGCTGTAGAATCTCTCAATTCAATCTCAATAAGTCACTAGAGATATAATATAAATGCAGACTAGGTAGGTACTTATTTTATAAAAACGATGTCAATTAGTATTTTGATATGTAAAACGGCACCAAAATTGCTGACGCAAGTCACCATACGCACTCCTTGTTCACAAGTTTACTAGTTTTCAAATTAACTACATACTTCTCCTACTCATCACAACGAACTCTTGAAATAGTTATAACCATATACCTAGCCAACTAGACCATTAGTAGCCTCAATTTAGTTCACACATAAGTAGCAATAAAATTAGATTCTAAAGAATCTTCCAGCATCCAGCATCTTCAGTTAGTAATAAATTTGAAAATGTGGTTTATACTTAAGGAGCAGATTATGATTAAACTACACTATACCTTGGCTGACACAGTAATACTCACAGTTTAGGTTCCCGAAGTCCAGTCCAGAGCTATGAGTCCAGTTTCCCGAACATCTACCTACCTCTGCTAAAACGGAAGCGAGTATATCGATTTGAATATTCGATTATATATAGATTATAATAAGTAAAACTTTCCAGTATTTGAGTAACAGTGATTTGTTAACAAATAACCATTTTTTGTCAGTTTACGGACGATATTTTACGTGATAACGTCATAAAAAACAATTATGAAAAATTGCATACTTTTAACCTATTAAGATGCGTCCCAAGCCGAACGCTTAGGCCGATCGTGCCTCTCCATCACTTGTTACGCTTGCTTGCACGCGTGGCTCAGGCGGAACATGTAAATTTCTCGTGCGTGCAGCCGGCTTTCGTTGATTTATAAGACGTTTTCACGTCAAAAAATCTATATGTAACTAATTAGCTCTATATTAATTGATGTTGTTAGATAAGTATAGTATATATAACGGTGCTGAATTGTTTTTGGACCTGACCACTAGTCATTCTTATCCACACCGACTAGACTTCGGAAACTTTCAGTGTTCGTGTTCGGTCACGTGCTAGGCTAATTTATTATAGTCGTAGTTAGTATAGTCGTCTTCATAACGCCCACCAAGGTTGACACGAACGAATACAACGAAATTATTTTATAATATATTTACTTATAACAAAATTTAAACACCCGATTGGCTACATTTTGATAAGTATTCGACAAAATCTTCAGCGCTTGGAGGGCATTTAAAATTTTGAAAGAAAAATCTTTGACTGGTTTTTTTTAATTAATTATTTACATAGGCTTTCTGGGGTATGCTGCGAAAGAAATTGTCGCGACTCCAAAAACTATTGGTAAACAAAATTAACATAAATAAATGTGTAGCATACATCATTCTGTCTATCATACATCAACTCTGTCTTTGCTTACATGTTACAGGCTCTATCCTTCCTTCGACGTTGTATTTTTTTATGTTGGGTAATAGGCACCTGTACTTACCTATCCTGCATGAAATATCTACTGTTTTCTCTTATAGTATGGTGCTTGATAGTTGTAAACCTTTAAGTGTGTCGAAATCATTGTAAGTAGGAAGTTTTTTAATCGCTAAAATTATGTATTGAATATTATTGAATGGACTGTTCAGTTCGTAGTAAATCTGCCTTGTAGGTTGTTTGTAAGTTGTCTCACTTTCTATCCAAGACCAATATTTGTACGATAGATGTTAGTTCACCTTATTTACCTAGTATATTATAGTATGACTTGTCCCTTAGAAAACGGGTAGGCCATTGGTGTGGGAGGGAAAAATATACGTGTTTTAGTAGAAAGACTCAGCTGGAGGGTGTCCAGCGGGAAATTTATCTCCTTGTTTTTTTCCCACTGGACACCGTTTGTAATAATTATTATATTTGCTAGCTGCTATTTCATTAACTTTGTAAATGTAACTTTCTAGTAGATTTTTTTTCCGGATTTTGCGAAAGTACGTTTTGGATGCATGACACGTTGTCACGCATCGCGAATATTTTGCCACAGACTGCAGAATACCTGTTTCTCGGACTACAGTAAGTTGACGTGTTTGTGTGGTGGTCTGTTACAGCCGATCCTGCATTTCAACAGTGTGTCTGAAGGTGACGCTGGCACGTACTCGTGCTATGTCCGCAACCGACACTCGTTAGTCGTTGGCAAGGCCGTACTGCGTGTGGTCGGCGTAGTACCGCGCTTCGACGGAGACAGTTGGGTCAAATTGCCCACTTTAAAGGACGCTTACAGGCAGTTCGACATTGAAATCTCCTTTAAACCAGTCGGTAAGTCGATGAATAACTACTATGACAATAGCTAACGTACGCAAATAAATTACATAGGTCAGTACAACCATGATTTTAGGTATAACCAAATTAAGACATTGTACTAATTTCACAATCCAGGTAGCTTTCGGTTTTTTCAACAACGTACATCTGTGACCACAATGGTGGAATGACCTGTGAGTTTGTTGGAATCCTTGGGTAATACAACCTTTGTTTCAGACACGAACGGCCTTATATTGTACAATAGCCAGAACCCTGGGCGCACGACTGACTTCTTGGCGCTCCTGCTGAAGCAAGGAGTGCCCGAGTTCGTTATGGACACGGGTAGCGGGCCTGTATTCGTACGCGGCGACCGTCCCCTCGCGCCCAACCAGTGGCACACCATCCGCCTTATCAAGATCGACTCAAGAGGTAGTCTGCACTGCCTTGACTAAAGATTTTAATGCTTTAGGACTCTGACATTTTATTCTGAGCGTGCTAGACCAAGGAACTAACTCTTAAACTTTGGCTTCTACATGATAATACTGTTTTGCTTTCGTAAAATTTATAAAGATTCACTTTGATCTACTTTAGATATTATCAGATAATGCAATTATTCTCGATAACTTCTGAGTGATCTTTGCGATTTACATAACTAAATAAGTAAATAACAACAATGTACATAAAAAGGGTTTTCGCATCCTTGGTCCCATGCCTTAATACTTAACAAAACGATGTTTTTCTTAAACTTGCGAAGTTTAATGAAGATGCCATTAATTGATATTGCGATTACAATGTCTCTGTCTTTCAGTGACAATGGACGTGGATAATGACGGTCCGTTCGTGGTGGACACAACCGAAAACTGGATGCTAGAGCTGCAGCAGCCGCTCTACATCGGCGGAGTACCAGACTACGAACAACTGCCCACACAGATCGACAGAGCCACTGGGTGAGCCAACTACTTCAATATTTTAAATCACTTGGTGATTATAGGGCCAAGTATAATTACCGATGCCGAGAAATGTCAAGTTTCTAGTGTTTCAGAAATACTTACTTACATAATACAAATGTTCGAAAGGAGAGACGGCTACTACAAATAAATAACCTTTGTTGTTGCAAAATAACATCAAAGAGTAGGCCCAATATTCTTAACGTTTTACCTTTAGCAATATTTGGATAATAAACAAACATAATAATGTTCCTGTGTGTTCGTAAGTTTCGTCGGCTGCGTAAGTATGCTGGTGCTGGGTCAAGCGGAGAAGAACATCATGGTGGACAAACTGGAAGAGTACCACGTGGCAACTTGCGACACCTGCGCCGGGAATCGCTGCCAGAACGGCAGCATCTGTCAGGTATATTTTGGTAACATGACGAGACTAGCAGAAGAACCTTACGTAACCTACGCGAATATTTTGATTGACTCTCATAATTTCAAAACCTTTTACCATCATTACCTACTTATTAATAATAACAAGGTCAGACTGGACAGAGTGTCAGAAACATGTTACTGTACCTGTTTAACTTTATACCTGATAAGAAGATGAATGTTAGTTTGTTTGTACAGGAGGCCCGCAACGAACGCGGCTACGTGTGCATCTGCGATAAGGAGTTCGCGGGACCGTTCTGCGAGCGTCGCGGCGAGGCATGCCGGCGAGGACTTTGCGGTGTCGGCAAATGTACAGACGCTCCCGACGGCTACAAGTGCGCCTGCCCAGTCACACACACTGGCAGAAAGTAAGCACTCTACACACTACACTACCAACAACCAACACCTTTCGAGCAACATCGAGCAACACAAAAACTTATAATTAAGTGTTGGAATTTCTTTCTTAACATATGTTGACTCTTCCACAGCTGCGAAACCCGCCAGCAAATCGAATACCCCGCATTCACGGGCAGCGCTTACGTCGCTCTGAAGCCTCCCAACACTTACCGCTACCTGAAAGTGTCTATGAAAGTGAAGGCCTCAGCGCCGGTCACCGACGGCATCATCATGTACTGTGCCGAGTCGGCACGTGGACACGGTGGCTTCACCTCGCTCGCCGTTAAGAACGGACGCCTTGAATTCAGATACGACCTCGGGGAAGGTGAGTTTTCGATAGCAGACTCTTATCTTCGCCGGACTGATTCATCTCTGAATCAATTAATTTCAATAACATCTATAAGTAGGTCATGACAAGGGCGGTGATTCCGTAGTTTCACAGGACTAGCTAATATTTCGTAAAACTATAACGAGCTTATTTTGCTCTAGTATATTTGCTAAGTCGATATTAGGATATCAGTTTTAAATGACATGTTTAAATTGTAACTTTGTTCTTTTATTGAATTGTTTTGCCTAGGATTTTCTATTTGAATCATCACCAAATTTCATGCGGACTTACTTATAAACGTCTCTCAAAATATGTTAAATGTTAAGCACTTCTTAAAATAGGGCCATTCCTTTTTGTAATATTGTGATAAATAGTGTCTTAAAGAGTGTTTAGGCAGTGTTCAGGTTAGGAAGCGTTTATAAGTAAGGCCGGTGTATAAAATGAGTTACAACACGGTCAAAGATTTTAAAAATGTTATATATGAAGTGTATTTTAAAAATGTTAGAGAAACATTTTTCATGTTTTTGTGCAAACAAAACAAGAGTGTTCGTATTTTATGAAATTTAGTTAGTCCGGGAAAACTACAGAATCAGGACCAATATACTCTTTCCAAGACTCGCGGCAATGTATTTTTGATTTGTAATAATAATAAAATAAAAAATAACTTAATTTATAAATAAAGCAGGAAATTTCACACAGCGTCATCTAGCCCCAAAGTAAGCAAAGCTTGTGTTATGGATGGTACCGATGATAGATATAGTATTTAATACATTTGTTTTTTTTAATAAATGGCATACATAGTATACATAGAAAAACACTGAGTGTTTTTCTGGATGTGTCTCTGGTCTGTACCAGAGACACATCATACAAACATTTCTGCGTCTCAAGCAGACAAACGCCAACTGCACCACTCTGAACACCAGTCTGACTCACCTTGGTCGTCAAAAAAAATATTTATAATCGAAAATAGGTTCTCTGTACTGTACGGAGCATAATTATGTTGTAGTAGTGTTATTAGTCGAGTGTAGTGATTGTATTCATCACTTCTAATAAAACCCAACCCAGTGGCCTGGTTAATACTTGCTAAATGTTTATAAAATATGACAGATTAAAGCATAAATGTAACTTCCGATGCAGGTACCCCGGTGGTGCTGGTGAGTAACACGACCCTGGCAGCCAACGAATGGACCGACGTGCAATTGACGCGCTCGGGGCCTACTGTCTCTCTCAACATCAACCTTGTTCACTTTTACGAGCAACGTTTGAACTCTGCCAAGGTTAGTTTCCACATATCCTAGTTAGTCTACCTTCAAGTAGGTAAATCTTAATTTTTCGGAAAAAGAAAGAGCGTTTCGTTTTATCACCTATTTTGCCAATGCTTCTGGTGATTACATTTACTCAAATATCTTTTTTTAGAGCCTTAAACTGGAAACGCCTATGTTTATCGGTGGCGTCGACGAGAACATCGTGCTCAACAGCAACACCAGCGTCAGCAGCGGTTTTATGGGATGCATCAAAGACGTAAGTACTGCGTATCAAACCGACATCTGCACAGTACATGGTACCCTAATTTAATTGTGATTAAGTAACTCTTGGTCAGGGACATTCCTCTTAATTTCGTGCATAAATATGTTATTCTTTTTTTCATTTAGCTGAAGACTCACGGCGTCTCTGTTGACATCGTGAACGATCCCAACGTGGAATCATCTAATGTGCAAGAGTGCAGTAACTTCCCCGAACGTGGTGACATCCCTGAGGTGAGTCTAAAAGCCTTTATCCTAAATTGACATAAGCAAACATAGTCTTAAGTCACCACCTCCAATAGATGACCCATACATAATTATATAATTATTGATAATGAGTTACAAAACAGACGGACAACAACCCATGCCGCTGCAACAACGGTGGATCGTGTGCAGCAGATGGCAGTTGCATATGCCCGACTGGCTTCAGTGGCTACTACTGTCAAACCCGGCTTGCATCCTCTCTGCGGTATCCCTCCCGCATAACTACGGCCCCCACACCCCCTCGTGACCCCTGCGACGCGCACCCCTGCCGCAACGGAGGTTCCTGCCGCCAGAACTACTCCTACATGATGAATCACACCTGCGACTGCCCCCTCGGATTCGCCGGCGCCTCCTGTCAGATGAGTCAGTATCTAACTACTACAGTATTTACCTACAGTTAGTTTGTATTACCTACCTGAATTCCATTGATGTCCTCAAAAACGTATCTCTCTCAAGATCTCCCCAGGTAGAATGCTTTGTAAGCCGTTGTGAGTAAGGAATATGAGACGTATGTACTTATGCTTGGCAGGTTTGACCTTGTACCAGAGCGTATCTTTCAATGGAAACGGATATCTGGAGCTGCCGGCCAACCTGGTGAGCTACGATGATCTGGAGCGTGACCCGGCCGTGATCGCGCTGCGTGCAAGCACCGTGCAGGACGGCGTGCTGGCCTACCAGAGGGAGGCGCTCGCGCCCGCTGGCTCCGGAGACTATGTCATGATCAGAAGTCAGTCTACCAACCTACTCAACCTACTAACCTAATAACGAGTAGCACTGCTGGTCCAATGGTAGTGACCCCGCCTTCCGATCCCAAACTCAAAAACAGTCAGTCATCAATGGAACTTTCTGTCCGTAAAACTTATCTGCGCTATACCAGTACTATCAAACGGTGAAAACATAGTGAAGAAACCGGCATGTCGTAGAACTAAACAAAGTTCGGGGATATATGCCAAGTGTGCTAAACTCCAGCCAAACTCAATTTAGCCTAGATTCAAAAAAACTCGGTATGTTATGTAATGTTTATTAATGTGATGTTTAATGATCACAGATATTTTAATTTTGGAAAGTTCACGCATCTTTGTCAGCAGGTTTTGCTAAAGACTAATTAAGAGTTGGTGTTAAAATTTTACCTACCCTTTATCACATACTACGCTACTAAGGTGTTAAAGTATTGTCAATCCTTATCATTCGAAAGTCAATGAATAAATATGTCAGTTGAATGCCACATAACTAATAAAAATGTGTGCTGAGATAGACAAAAAAGTGGCAAAAACATAAGTGTCGGTAAATACTATAAGAACATTTTATTGAACCATAGGAATTATGATGTATATTCTTTTATATTTATATCACATCGAGGACTAGCTAGCTTGGCTAGCGTGTTATGTATAATTACATTAATACGTGTAGATATAAAAGGTATAACCACAACGACTCTACTTTAGCCATCTTGATGTTATGATATATACTCAAAAATTTAGAGGAATATCTTATTCATGTCATTCTGTTTTTAATCATTACCTATATTATTCAGAGGTACTGTATGTAAATGTGATTACAATTAGACGTAAAACAATCTTTCAAATTGGCTGTAGGACCTTTTATAGGACCTTTAAGTACCAGATGAAGCGAGGGAGTTAGTGGTAACATTAGTTTGGTGCGGTTACAGTCGATCACGGCCACGTGGTGGTGGAGTGGGACATGGGCTCTGGCATGACCACGCTCTCCGTTGACTCGGCCGATGGCGCCGGCTTCGTTACTGACGGCGAAATGCACCGGGTGAGTCCACTATAAAAATATATCAAAAAATAAAACAACATGGCTGTCATGAACTCTCAAAATTTCCGTTATCTTAAAAAGCCCTTATAAATATTTAAAAAACACTTTAGTACCTCGTAAGCAAAGCGAGACTAGTCTATGTCAAAAAGCGCGAGCTTAACAAACTAGTTTTTTTTAATATACCAAGAATTCTATCAGTAACCCCGTTACAGATAGAATTCATGAGTTACTTTGCTAATTATCATGAATTCATATTTAGAGATAATAAGCAAACTAACTTCGATCACCAGATTGTATTGAGAATGCTGTCGGATGGACGACTGGAGCTCTCGGTGGATGGTATCTCGGAGCAAGGCTTTACTAACGGCCTGTCCAACCGTCTCAACGCTGACTCCAACATTTATGTCGGTAAGTGAAGCGAACCTCTGAACACAACATCTCTTTTAATGGTAGTTAACTAAACGTTTTGCCAATTTCAGGTAAGATGTGGGTTCATATAACAACATAATGTTGAATCATCTATATGCTGTAACTAGCATAAATAACTCTAAACGTTGATGGAAGACATCGTGAGAAACCGGCATATCCTAATCTTGCCCTTGCAGACTATTAGTTTTATCGTGATTTAATTTGGCATTTGGTAATACGTTTATTGACCCCTACTGTAGGGGTTTGTACCTTTGTATGGTACAAACCCCTACAGTACCTTTGTATGGTACAACCCCACCTTTGTATTTACAAAGGTATGAAATAAAAACAATAAAATCTGTTTTCAGGGATATTCCTCCACGACATGTAAAATGGGTTGACTTTTTTAAATATTAGGTACTTCATTCATAATTCATGACATACCGTTGGATAGGTGTTTTAAAGATCTTATGAATTTTCTTAAATTATTTGATAAATGCTGTGTGGAGAAACCCAAAAAGTATTACAAATAGATATATTATAAAATTATAAGTAAAATTATGGTATGGCTACGGCACGGATAAGGCTTTACAAATTTTTGAGTAACACCCTGATTTTTAAACCTCAAAAAAATTCGAAAAGGCCTATATTTTTTTTGGCCTTTTTAATTAGATGTTGTTAATTTGGTTTGACCTGACCTCTAGTCATTCTCAATCATAATTACTTCAGAAGCCTGCACTGGACGCGCTCACATAATTGACCAATGTATTTATAACTATAATTGATGATGTAATGTAATTTCGCAGGTGGCATGCCTCAATGGCTGAATGTAAACGGATACTCGGGTCTGATCGGCTGCATCGACCAGGTGGAGTTCATGGACACCGGCCGCGGCGTCAACCTCGGCGCTGTTGCCGTCACCGGACGGAACACACTGCCTTGCAAGTGAGTACCTTCACCGGACACCGCACAACAACAAAGACGCCTGAACCGACCTATACTTCCCATTTAAATTTTATCGAAATCGGTCAAGCGGTTTTTACGAAATCAACAAAAATCTAAAAATTGTTATACATCGATGATATTTTCGTTTACTTCGAAACCTCGCTGTCTCATTGGAGCATTGCGTTTAGTTGGCCTACCCATATTTATATATAAACAAAATACATCTTTTTTCCATTAAAAATAATTATATTTAATGAAGTCGGTTTTCTGTTTAGTTTTTTAAACGTGATTATTTATTGAAAAATTCACGTTCGTTATTATCAGAACACGGCATTGGTCGAATATTAAAAGTGAACTTAGTTAAGCAAAATTAATGTATATAAAGGGTCTTCCAATAGGCACGTCCGAACTTTGACAGTTGGTAGCGGCCATCTTGTTGAAGCTACATCTGTCAAATTGGTTGTAATTTATTCATTCTGTTTTGCCAAATCATCATGGATAGCTATAGCATTCAACAACACGTGCAAATGATAAAATTTATTTTGCATCTTTAGTATTCCGTATACTTGACAGGAGTGCGAGGACTATAAAAGCCTTGATCCGTTTATTTTGAGTTTTGTACGAATAAAAAGTTTTATCTAGGTACTAATAATAATAGGTATATATTTCATTTTGTTATTTTTATGAACAATAATTATGTTTTAAAAACTAAAACGAAAACCCACTTTATTGAATTTAGTTTTTTTCCATAAAGGAAAGTAGATGTTTTTTTGTATATATTAATAGGTAGGCCATCTAAACGCACTGCTTCAATGAGACTGAGGTTTTGTTAGGAAGAATTTACCAAATCGGTTTAGGCTTCTTTGAGTAATCGATGAACGTACAAAAAAAAAGATTCAGATGAATTCAGTCCTCCTTTTTCGAAGTCGGTTAAAAATTAAGTAATCAGTGGCTTTACCGTCTGTCAGCTTGAAAAATCGGTCATTTTCCAATGGCTGTCTCAGTTTTTGGTTTAGTTAAATTATTCACGTGAGACGTGAGATATTATGTATTATTCTGTCTGCATATCTTGTCATCCGAAGGCTTCCTCCATGGTCCAACGACTTCGAAATAGTCAGAACATTCCCACAAAATACATGCCCCACTAAAATGTACTATGCCAAAACACAGGCGCTTAAATTATTCAGTTATGTTCTGTTGATCTAATGTATAGTCTAATATAATTTCATGTACTAACTTAACTAACTAACCCACACGCTGCTCGGATTCAGTAATATATTCCTGGACTCTTTCCGTTACCTGAAAGAGATCGGTGTCTATGAATCTCCCCCTCCCGAGTACTTCTTGAACGGCTCACACTCCACCCTGAAAATCCAATTTGACGCCTGGTCCACCACTCTCTTCCTACCTGTACTCCTTTACCTGATCCAGTCCTACGCATATTACTGAAGCTTTACCAGTTCATACCAGGTGAGTTTTGTTCTACCAACATTCAAAATAATAGTTTGAGAATTTCGTACCTACGAGCCTTTGTAAATAAAAAACCACTCTTTACCTCGTACTGTAATGCTACTTATGTAATGCTCGTTATGTAATGCTACTTACGTCTCACTCATTTTAATTGTTTTTTTTTCTTTTCACAGATATTGAAGAAGAGCGTGAAATTCCCATAGGTAAAAAGTTAAAAATAAGATATTTGTCAATTTAAATCATATAATATTGTTGTTGTCAATTTTGATCTGTAGTTAATCTATATTCTATAATTAAGATTCCATAATTAATTATAGAACCTACATCAAAAACGAGCGTTCCGCTCGTGTCTTTTCTGTCATGCTACAGAGATCCATCTGTGTCTAGTATTAAGTAAAATTTTCAGACAATACTTTTAGGGATTAGCACATGTAAAGCTATAGTTCATTTTATTATATTTTACGAAAAAGGTGCCATAATGTAAAAAGTGTAGGTAGGAAACTAATTACTGTTTTGTTTCGGCTTGTTTGCTTGCTGCATTATACGTAAGATTATGCCGGCGGGGCTCTTCACGAGCTTGCCAGCTGGCCGAAGGGTCCCAGTGAATCCGGAGCGCGACCGCGGCGCGGCGCGATTGTGCCAAACGCTTTTTTTCTTATAATTACACTGCCATGTTTAGTTGCTTTTTTACTTAAGTAAAGTTTATTTTGCCGATGTAACGCCGAGCTTACATTTGAATTATTCCTTGATTTGTAACCCATAACGGAGGCATTTACTTTATTATTTCCTATTGTATTTATCTTATACCTAAATATTAAAATCATTGTGCATTGAAAATGTGTTAGGATTAGCTAAGCTAAGAACTTTATAAATATTACATTACTCATGTACTCATAAATATATACGAGACTTCTTATATATAATATGTATTTATGAACTGACTTGTTTACTTCTTATATAATTATATCGATCGTATTGATGATGAACTTACTTTGATTATTATTCTATCTGCATATATTGTATCAATGCAACTAACATAAATTAAAGTAAATTAAGTAGTAAATAAGGCCTTTTTTTAACCTCTCAAAGTAGGTACCTTGATCCTTATATAATAATTTATAAGTTAATAAATTAACAGTTACAGAACAATAATATATTTATTTTTACATGCTATCGTAGATATACCAGAGAAGTTTACATAATAATATACAATAATTATAAATACATGTGTAACTGTTGGGCTACCTGAGGATTGGATACCCCAAAATTATCTAAAGATGTTATATTAATAACCATGATAGTTTTAAAAGTCAGATCTATGTATATATATCTCAAAAGATTCAGATCATCGGCAGAGGGCAGCGTGCCCAAGACACTAGTGGTTTTACCACGTTGAATGGCAATGCTAATACTCTGGGCCAGATAGGAGCTCTTGGGCCACGCTATGTTTCAACCAGGCGCTCCGAAATAGTAAACGCGATAGGCTCCTGTTCTACACAGGTCAGATTAATAAATAAATAAATATTCCTGGAAAAATCACACAACTAAAATATCCCAAAACTAAACATAGCTTGTACTATCGGAACCAGATGATTGATAATAGAATATTTATAAAGATGTTAATACATACATATGATACCTTATAACACCTAAGCATAAATAACTTATAACACCTAGACATTTCTAATACGTCTATTCAATTAATCAAGCTTAGGACTATAGATATTATTTTGTTACGGAATCCAATGAAGCCTTTGTGGAGGTTGCTTCAAACTCAAGGGTACTTTAAAATATTTCACGGACATGTCTAAAACCGGGGGATATCTAGCATTGCACCCATCCGCCCAATTGGCACATTTCTTTTCTATGGCATAATATATATCGTTTGGTACGTAACGAGACGAGCTTTGCTTCAGGTTTGATGTATTTTTTCTTAGCGCAGTGGCTGGTTGTCGCACGTTGTTTTTTTTTGTTGAATAATTGTATCTCAAAGCATCCTTGACGATTTTATACCATTCATGTTCCAACATTTTCCTTGAGTCCACCATCGTCAAATCTGCTTTTAAAACATAAGAATATGATTCGATCTCTTGTAAAATTTTTTTCCTGCCATCTTCATCAAGTGTCAAGTGAGTTATGCTTTTATGAAACGGTACAACTTTGACTGTGGAGTCGGGATGAATCCGAGACCGCAAGTCGGCTTTGATGATATGTTCAACAGGCGACGGTAAGGGACCAGTTACGAGAAGAAATCTTCCTTCAGCATCCGTACCATACAAAGCAGTAGCGAGAAGATTGACACTATCATCTGAAGACTCAGCCGCACTTATAGTTAGTGAAACAAGTAGGAGGATCGGTTCTATGATAAACTTAATTTTCTTGCTGGACCTTGAGACAATCATTTTTATTTTGTGTCTCATGTCTGTGTTTCCAAATATGGCTAGTTCTGTAAAATAAAGTTAAGGTAGGTAGGTGGTCCTTTCCGAATATAAACCAAATTATCACTCTCACTCTCACTCTCTCAATTCCAAAACTTGATGTCTCATTCTCTAATGGGAGTAAGCAATGAACGGCTTTCACTCAGTTCAAGGTAGGAACTCAATCTATATACTTGTGCAGTATGCTATTTTTTATTTAAATTAATTATGGTCGAATTTTTACCAGTGTGCGACCACTAGTAATATAAAATAGAGAAATACCTATTTCTATTATTTACCTTATTGTCGCAGTTTGTATGTAAATTTGAGAAAAAAAAGCATGATACATATTCTTACACGGGACACGGTAAATAAGCACTCAACTAAGAAGTGGAACTAATTGCTGGTGCCTGATTTTCCGGATCAAAGTCTGGTACTTAATACTTATGTAGGTATAATAATAGATAATTGATTCAGGCGTGACTTTGCGGAAATCCATTACAAAACATTAAACAGATGGACAAATATTTAGTACAATTCCGCTAATCTATTCCTAAAGAGTTACCTCCAAAAGAAATTCGACACGTGTTTCGCCTCTCTGGACTGGGCAATAAGATTGCCCAGTCTTATTCTGACGTTGGTCGAAGCAACAAGTCTGCAGAGCAGAGTGTTTTTTCGTCGGGGTGCGGAGTGAGTCAAGTGTTCCTGAGGATGCCTCGTGGAGAGGTGAAACACGTGTCGAATTTCTTTTGGAGGTAACTCTTTAGGAATAGATTAGCGGCATTGTACTAAATATTTGTCCATCTGTTTAATGTTAGGTATAATAATATCTGTGGCGCAGTGGGCCAAGGCCCGGTTGAGATGTAAAAGGTTGCGGGTTCAATTTCCGCCATGGGACAAATGTTTGTATGATCTACAGGTCTCCAAAACCAGAGACAAATGTCTCTGGTTTGGGTGTTTTTATGTTTAATATGTTGATATTTACTAAAAGATAAATAAAAATATGTATTTAGGCGAATGGTTCCCACTACACAAGCTCTGCTTACTTTGAGGCTAAATGATGTTGTGTGAAATATCATTATTATTATTATAATCAACGGGACAATTCAGTATCAAAGCAAGTAGGGAAAATACATACTTTTCAGACATGGGAAAAGCACCCTAAGAAAATACTTATTTACTATTCGGACACAGTCAAAGCCCTTTACTATGCAGTGGTGGACAAATGGTTGGTCTATCCATGATTTTAACGATGTAGCCTTGGAGATATAATCTTAGGAACTAAGCGGAACCGGGGGAAAGGGAAAGCAGAAGTGGGGGAGAAATGTATCTTCCACGAAATATACCTTGAGCAGGACATCTAATTACGAGTCATCAATGAGAAACAAAAACTTAAATTAATATGGAATAAAAATTGCCAACTTGACTCGTCTGTGGCGTTTATTAGGTCATCCTTTGTGCAGGTGTAGGGCACAAAGGGCAAACAAGTATGTGGGGCATGATTGAATGGGAGCCTCGCAGTCATTAGGGGACATACGCGCTTCTATAATAAGCTTCCTGAAAATGTAACTAAACTACCTATTAATAAATTGAAAGCATGCACAAAGGGTAGTCTTTGCAAGAAAGCGTATTATAATACAAATGATTAAATTATTGATAAGAATGCATGGCCTCATGTCGCTCTGCCGTCAGACAGTGAACCGACACATTTGAAATATGTATATAAACTACCTTGTATTAGTTTTTCGTAGTTAGGGTAGTTATAAGATGAATCATGCAAAAAATCGGCTAGGAGGAATTAAAAAATTAAAATTAACATAAAACAAAGGAAAGTAAAACAGCTTAAAACTATTAAAATTATGCATATAAGAACATGCTAAATATGGAATTTAAATATAAAAGAAAAACTCAATGGGTACTTCTATAAACTGTATTATAAATAAATATATATAATAAAATCTCCTTATTCATTGCACGAATCATTTATTCTTCCTTCACAATACCTTTCTAAAAGACCATCGTACAATATAACGAGTGATTGGCAAGGCACTAGGTTTCCGCTCTTATTACCGACTGTTCTCCAACCCAGCTCAGCAAAGAATGCCGTTCTCACTAGGTAAAAATCCCCTCTTGCTTCTACCGGAAACCCACCACCCTACCAAATGTATTTTTGACCGGAAATCCATAAACCAAACAATTTACCGGAAATAAAATCAAACATCAGTCTTGTTTCTAAACAGGAAGTGAATATACATTATTTACTTTACCTAGGTACTTATTTTCAAAAATAATCCATAGAAATAATTGATAATAAACAAATATCAAATAAGTATCGAATAATTACCATAAATGGAACGAAGCTAACATTCGGCCAATTCTGACAACTATGTATGTCCTCATACATCAAACAATTGTTCTAAACAACTTAAATATGCTATACATCTTATAATTAAATATTTTTAAATATTTTACAATAGTAACTGTCTATGTTAACCAATCCATGTGTACATTTTTTACACATTTTTAATATCATACAATTACATACCGTTATAATTAATAATCATAATTATTACATGGCTTAACCGAACCTATAGTATACTCTTTTCACATAAAATCATCAATATAAACCCATTTCAATTGTGTTTCAATCTTTATTAATTCTCTTCCCTCTCGCTAACATTATATACACCTGATAATTGAATATCTCATTCATTCAATTAATTACATAATGCATAAGGTTATTGAGTATCATACATATAAATACATATATATACAATTTTTTTTTAACTCATCCTTAAATATTAAATACATTCATTAACTTTATGTTCGCTTTCATTAACATTATGACTATCTATCATCATCATCGCTATCATCTTCATTGACCTGTAGTGCAGCTACATGAATCCATGGCATCATTCTATTTGCAGAAACGGTTGTTTTCCGTTTATTTTTGGAACCAGTTAGGCCCGGAATCACAGCGACCTCATACCTATCATTTCCCAGAACTGAAACAACTCTATATGGACCTATAAAGGGTGGAATAAGCTTTTTGCTTTTTCCATCATTACTAAACGAAGTTTTTGTTATTTTTACCAAGTCTCCCTCATTATAAACTCGGGCTGGTCGCCTTTTTTCATCAAAATGTTGTTTCTGTTTTTGCTGTTCTACGTCAATCTTATCTTTCACTTCTCGCCTAATATCAGAAACTAGGATATTATGAGAATCCTGCCTCACTTCACTCAGGATAGGATTTACATCACTACTCATACTAACGCCAAACATGATTTCAGATGGAGATCGTCCAGTGGTCTTTTGAGTGGTATTATTGAGACCCCATTGAACTTTACCGACTTTGTTGTCCCAATCTTTTTCATCAAAATTCATATTTAGAGCAGTCAAAGAGCTAAGAATGGTTCGATTATACCTCTCAACTTGACCGTTAGACTGAGGACTAGCAACGGCATTTAGTACGTGTTTAATCTTCCTATTCGTACAGAACTTCTTGAATAAATGCTAGGTAAAACACGTACCTCTGTCGCTAATAAGACGTTCGGGGGTCCTGAAAGTATCAAATATATCCTCTAGTACAGCGATAGCGCTATTTGCCTTAGTGTTCTTAACTGGTTTTACAAACGCAAATTTTGTAAAAGCATCAACTGTAACCAATATGTAAGAGTTGCCTCTTTTGGATCTGACAAAGGGTCCCAGGTGGTCAATGTGTACAGTGTGAAAGGGAATTAGACTTTAGTTATGGGATGCAAATGCCCTTCAAAACGTGAAGATGATTTTTTTGCATATGCACATTCTAAACACGCTGTGACATATTTCTTTACGAATCTTGATATTTTGGGGAACCAATAGCTATGTTTAATTTTGTCTAAAGTCTTTTCTATACCAAGATGACCAATGTCATCATGACACATCCGACACAACTGCCACCTAGCACCCTTTGGAACGACCCATTTAAGATTTTTCTCATCACCGTCAATGCATCTATACAACTTGTCGTTTTTGATTGTGTAGTTATCTCTAATGTATTTAAGTTTGTCAGCGTCTACTTCAGTCGTTATTATATCTCTAATTCTACGAAGCTCAGAGTCACCTAGCTGTAGCGTTTGTAACCAATCTTCATTGATGATTATTGAAAGAACATCCCTCTGTTCTTTCAATGTATTGATCTAAATCCAGGACCTCGACATTTTCTATTGGATTGCGGGACAGTGCGTCGACATGAGACATTTTGACCCCAGGCCTGTATTCAATGGTGCACTGAAATTCTTGTAACAACAGCCACCATCGAGCTATCCTTGGGATCAAATCTCTTTTTACAAAAGTGGATCGCAATGCCGCACAGTCTGTTATGATTTTAAATTCGCGACCCAGAAGATAGACTCGAAATTTATTTAAAGAGCACACGACTGCTAAAGTTTCTAACTCATATGAATGAAATTTTTTTTCTTCGGGCGAGGTTTGGCGACTGTAATATGCTATAGGACGGAATGTTTCTTTAGGGTTTGATCGTTGTAAGAGGATACCACCGATACCAATTTTGCTAGCGTCAGTGTGTACCTCAGTTTCGGCAAATGGATCGTAAACAGCTAACACAGGCCTATCTACTAATTTATCTTTCAGAGTTATAAAAACATTTTCTTGTTCCTGTTCCCACTGAAAAACAACATCTTTTTTTTAATAGCTTATTAAGTGGATATGCGATTAAAGCGAAACTTTGTATAAATTTTCTAAAATAACTAACTAGACCAAGAAACTGGCGAACACAATGCTGGCTGGTTGGTCGGGGAAAATCCTGCACACATTGAATCTTTTTATTACCAGGTCGTATACCAGCAGTGCCAATTTCATAACCTATGTATTCTATCTTGTCCGAAAGAAACTCACATTTTCCTAAATTTAATGTTAAGTTTGCGTCCAATAAAAGTTGTAAAATGCATTTTAGTTTATCCAAGCATTCATCCACATTTTTTCCATATATCAAAAGATCATCTATATTCGCCGTTGCCTTACTAAAACGAGCAGAACCCAGTACCTTGTTTATCATACGTTGAAACACCGCTGGTGCATTTGCCAAGCCGAACGGCATACGATTAAATTCATATTGACCGTCCGGCGTGACAAATGCTGTCAGCGACTTTGATTGTTCCGATATGGGTACCTGGTAGTAGCCTGATGCCAGGTCAAGAGTAATGAAACACGCTTGTCCATTAAGACGTGCTATCTCATCTTCTATGATAGGCATCGGGTACCGCTCCTTGACAGTGATAGAATTGAGCATCCTGTAGTCCACGCATAAGCGGGGTTTACCATCCTTTTTACGTACTAGAATTATTGGGCTGGCATATTCAGAAACAGATTCTCTAATTATTTTAACTTCTAACATATCTTCAATCATTTCTCTCACTTTCTCACGTTCACTGTATGCTAACCTATAAGGACGGTAGACGACAGGTTTCTTGCTATTGAGTTCAATATTCATTTCTGCTTTATCTGTGCATCCTAACTCCGCGAGTGACGACGCAAAACTCTGTTTGTATTCTTTCAGTAAATCAATGAGTTTAACTTTATCAGCTTCGTTAACATTTGTGCCAAATCGAATCTGTGAGACATCAATGTCGTTACATGATGAATCCTGTGTCGATGTTACAATTCTTCTTACAACCCTGACTTGTGTTACGCGACCAATAACTACGTCCCTACATAGAGCAAATGGCGGTAACATTGGTGTAACGTGTACATAAGTTATGCTATTGGATATTGGATAAACGCCCCCATGTACGAAAATACGTTGGTCTGGCTTGCCTACAACTTTATTATCCACTAGAATATACCCATCTGACTCTGGTACCTTGCACACTTTGATAGATGCCTCACCCCATAGGAGAAGATCAGATTTAACTACAACTTTTACACTGTTGATAGTATCATCTTCTATTTGAGTATCTGAGAACGGCATCTCATTGGCTGCATTAAGGAATTTTAAATGTTTTGAATTTTTATATACCTCTATATGGGGTTGTTCTGTAAATGTTTGCCCTATCAAGAGTGGGGAATCTAAATATTGATCAGCAACTACTCTACAATAAACCTGCGCTTGAACATTATCAATAACCATATCTACGGTGACACTACCTATCGTTTGAACCAACTCGTTTCCAAAACCTCTTAGAATTAACGCATTGCCATCTGGTTTCAGTTGTAGACTGGCCGCTAAAGATTCCCTGATTACAGTCACATCGCTACCAAAGTCTATCAAAGCCTTTACGTTTTGCCCATTGACTAGGTCCTCCTTATAAAATTTAGAGCTAGAGCTCGATGAAAGAATGTGCATTGTTTTTGGGGTGTTATCTTTTAATTGGTTGTTAATAGTCTTAAATCGGCAAGTTTCGTACTTGTGACCAAATTTCATACATTTTGTGCATTTTAGTAACGGTTTGGTGCAGCTTGCGTAAGTATGGCCTTTTTCTTTAAAATTGTAACAGATTATATCGTTATATTTGTTCTGAGCCCTGTTTGTGCTAGTATTAGTATATGCATTATCAACCACTCTAATCCTATAATTATCAAAAGCCCCTAAGCTTCCCTCCTTGTTACTTATTAGGAATTTTAAAAGCTGATTTGGATGAGCGCACTGTAATGCTAGGGCACTGGATTTTGTTGTTCTGTCTGTGATACCATGAATTATGCAGTCTACTGCCCGTTTGCCGTCAATTTCGCATTGATTAAGAAGAGCAAGCTTTTCGTAAAAGTATACTTCTATCGGTTCATTATATTTACTTTTGCGACGCAACATATCTTCTAGAGATTGGCCGTAGTTACGTTCATGAGGAAAAGCATTGATAAGTTGTTCCTGCCATTCTTGCCAGGAGAATAAAATAGAGTTTAAACTCTCATTCCACGTCTTGGCCAATCCCTGAAGTTTTTGTAATGCGAAATGTGTAGTCGATTTGTCGTCCCAACCGTAAACGGTGGCACACTCGTTAACTTTTTTTAGCCAAACGTCGATGCGTTGGTTTTTCAATGACGGGTCAAAATTGGGAATAATGTTTTTAGCATCATTACTCTTATTGTTAAAAGTACCACTTATTGACGGTTGTGATGACAAATTGTTTAATAATTTTGCAACATCACTACTAGAAAACTTAGAATTAGACGTATCTACGAAGAGAGTATTTTCATTTTGTCTAACCTTGCTACTGCTTCTCGGTCTTGAAGCCTCGGGTGCTCGGTTGCGACGACTGTGACCAGCATGGCTCCCACTGCGACTGTGCTCCAGACGTCCGCGCTCTTCCCGTGCTGCCCCTTCCAGCGCCTGCAGACGTTCCCGTAGCTTGTGCAGTTCCCGTTCCTGATGATGCAGACTGTTCCGGCGACTGCGGTTACGGCGACTTCGACTGCGATGGCCCTGACTGCGGTGGCTCCGACTGCGGTGGCTCCGACTGCGGTGGCTCCGACTGCGGTGGCTCCGACGTACGCGGCTTCGACTACGGCTTTGTCCGTCCGTGCGGCGAGCAAGATCTCGGGCAGGGCTAACCAAGTGCCGCCGGTCACTGCTCTCTTCTTGCATATTTGTTACCTCAGACAAAAGAGAAAAGAAAAACACTGAATAATATCTCTTTAGAAAACAAACATGTATGTATATATATGTAGTTATTCCTACCTAAGTGGAATAATAAAAATATATAAACCTAATGTTTCATCATTGATCATGTTTTAACACTTGTTACCGGAATAATAAAATTAATAAAAATATAATAAAACCATTCATGAAGTGACACGTGGCAAGTTTGAGTTTTAGGACGCCAAAGCAAAATCAAGTTAAACTTTGAACCACTCTGGCACAACTCTATAATTAAAAATATAATGGGCGTGTACTTACCACTTTCTGATCTATAATAAAATCTCCTTATTCATTGCACGAATCATTTATTCTTCCTTCACAATACCTTTCTAAAAGACCATCGTACAATATAACGAGTGATTGGCAAGGCACTAGGTTTCCGCTCTTATTACCGACTGTTCTCCAACCCAGCTCAGCAAAGAATGCCGTTCTCACCAGGTAAAAATCCCCTCTTGCTTCTACCGGAAACGCACCACCCTACCAAATGTATTTTTGACCGGAAATCCATAAACCAAACAATTTACCGGAAATAAAATCAAACATCAGTCTGTTTCTAAACAGGAAGTGAATATACATTATTTACTTTACCTAGGTACTTATTTTCAAAAATAATCCATAGAAATAATTGATAATAAACAAATATCAAATAAGTAAATAAATATCAAATGTCTGTTTTGCTGATAAAATCTTATATGAATTACCTTTGAAACCCACACTAGATATAATCTGTATCGCAGGTATCAGATACAAATCAACATAAAATAAAATAGCCTCGGTTCACGGTCAACAAATTATTTAAATACATCTAAGTAATATGTGAGTGTTTTTTGTTAAAAATGTGTAAAAGATAATAAATAAATAATAAAATAAATAATAATTGGCACCTAAGTTCAACTACAGGGTCTTCCAATAGGCACGTCCGAACTTTGACAGTTGGTAGCGGCCATCTTGTTGAAGCTACATTTGTCAAATTGGTTGTAATTTATTCATTCTGTTTTGCCAAATCATCATGGATAGCTATAGCATTCAACAACACGTGCAAATGATAAAATTGTTTTATCAAAATGAGTGTTCTGTTCGGGCAACGCACCGCGCGCTTCTCCCATTTTACGGTCGCCATAATCGTCCTACCGAGAGGACTATTCGTCGTGTGGTGGATAAATTTGAGTCCACTGGTTCGGTAAATGATCGACCAACACCCGTACGTCAACGAAACGCAAGGTATGCCGAAAACATCGCCGCTGTCCGTGAGAGTGTGCAGGAGAATCCGAGGCAGTCGATTTCGCGTCACTCACAAGAACTCGGCCTTTCACAGACCACAACTTGGCGAATTTTGCGTCGTGACTTGGGCCTGCACCCGTATAAAATTCAACTCATCCAGGAATTGAAGGTAAACGACCATAGACAACGACGTGTGTTCGCTGAATGGGCACTGGAGCAGTTAGCAACTGACCGTAATTTTCACAGAAAAATTATCTTCAGCGATGAGGCCCATTTCTGGATGAATGGGTACGTAAACAAACAAAATTGTCAAATTTGGGACGATACCAATCCACATGAGATCCAAGAGCGTCCAATGCATCCCGAAAAAGTTACAGTTTGCACACCAAACTGTAACTTTTTCAGGATGCATTTGGCATTTGGGTTTTGGGCTGGCGGCGTCATCGGGCCATATTTCTTTGAGAACAACATTGGCCAGGCCATCACTGTCAACGGCGAGCGCTATAGGTCGATGATTACCAACTTTTTTTGGCATGAACTGGATCATCTGAACACCAACAACATGTGGTTTCAACAAGACGGCGCTACGTGCCACACAGCTCATGCCACATTGAATATTCTGCATGAGAGTTTGAGGGCATAGTCATCTCACGTGGAGCTGATGTGAACTGGCCACCGAGATCTTGTGACTTAACCCCGCTAGACTTTTTCTTGTGGGGTTTTCGTAAGTCGTAGGTCTATGTGAATAAACCACAAATCACAGCGGCCCTCAAAGCCAACATAACTTATGCCATAAGTCAAATTCAGCCTGATTTATGCGCAAAAGTCATGGAAAATTTGGATATCTCGCATGCGCTCCACCCAGAGAAGCCGCGGCGGACATTTGAATGATGTCATATTCCACACATAATGGCATCACTACATCTTTCAAATAAATAAATAATTTCTATAATATATCACACACACTTTGTTTTATTTAAATTTAAAGATAGGACACGCTTAATGAAAGACCCTATAGTATGCAAGACGTTTGAAAGTGATCATTGCGATTGTATTCTTCTTCTTCTTCTGTGTTTATGGCATGTGACATAATAATGCCAATTTTGCCAGTGTCAAGTGTTTATGTTTGTTTATAGTCAATTTGTTTAATAAAGTCTTAGTCGATGAGCAATTGTCAATTTTAGACGTCACGCGGAATGGCGTCTTAAATTTTCTTGGGATTCCTCGTCGTTCACATCACATTGCATCACAACACACATTTAATTCAATTCTCCATACCCGTCCTGTAGTCACAATTTATTCATTAAAATTCCGCCATAATTACTGAATAAAACATGCAAAATAAAACAATATTAAATTAGCAGAGCCGTGCTACTTCATGAAATGACAAACGAAGAATTCCTTGCGATTGTATTGCATATAGTATCTTTTGCCTTGACTTTGACATAATGCCGTGAAACATGTCCCTAGATATTGATATCTCTGTCTTTAAAATGTTGCAGCTTTGTAGGTTTACAATACTCGTATTAATAATACGCGGAGGTCACGACCCTCAGTAATGAGGAACACGACACAAGGAGGAGGAGGTGCAATGTGATCTGAACGACGAGGAATCCCAAGAAAATTCTAGACGCCATTCCGCGTGACGTCTAGAATTGACAATTGACCATCGACTAAGACTAATAACAAACAGACTGTAAACTATAAACACTTGACACTGGCAAAATTGTCATTAGTAAGTCACAGGCCATTAACAAAGAACAAGAAGAAAAAGAACAACATCTGTAGCCACCTTATATTGTGAACGGCTTATCAAAAAACAATAAAGTTATTTAATATAATTATCGTTAATTGACTAGCCTGTCAGCTCAGTATGTTCTGAGACTGGGCGTTATAAAGTATTATAAGTATATATTTAAAAATATATAAGTATTAATTATTTTGGGACTAGAAATTGTATAGCCCCATCTAGTTTTTTACATGCTGCTTTCAGCCGAATGTGTCTATGTTATTCTAAATTCGTTAAAAAAGTCATTTAAATTTTCTGACAAAATAAATAATTGTTAAATGTGTTCAGGGGTAACACACTTTATTTTTACAAATCGAATACGTAAATTGTACAAAATAATATACAATTATTTATAGATAATAAACGAAACATTACACATAGTATAAAACAAAGTCGGTTCCTGCTGTCTGTCTGTCCCTATGTATGCTTAGGCACGCAACGGATTTTGATGCAATTTTTTTAATATATAGAGTGATTCTATAGGATGGTTTATATGACGGTTTATACATGCATAATATAGAAGAGAAACACAGATAATTTTAGAGATTTCTAATGTGATGTCGTAAATAAACACATTTTTATAGGTATTGTTATTCTCTTAGATAACGTTATATATAAAGACATTCTGTAGTATATTTAGTATCACCATTGCACCCGTGCAAAGCCGGGGCGGGTCGCTAGTTGGAATATATAATAAATTGGAGACTGATGATGGAGACGACTGCGATGGTCTTCAAATTATTGGGATTAGTCCCCCTGCTGACTAATAGAAGAGCGAGCAACAGAGAAGGAAAACTTGAAACAAGCCCGGCTCGGTGCCAGCCGTTATGCACATGCAACCAAACCGACACCGCATGTACTGATTCATGTTTCCTGCGGGTCCTGTTGGCAAGGTCGAGAGCTTACATTAAGGCTTACCTAAGTGCACGAAAGGAGCCTCTGAGGCGCACTTTGGTCCTTTCACCACACTGGTTAGAAATAACTAGTGACACGATAAGAAGAAGAAATAAACATAACCGAAACGCAGGAAATACATTATGAGGTACACACGAATCATCATCTTCCTGCCCTTTTCCCACATTATGTGGGGTCGGCACAACATGTGTTCTTCTTCCATTCTCCTCTATCAGCCGTCATCTCAACGCTCACTCATGTCATCCTTGACACAATCCATCCATCTTTTCTTCGGCCTACCTCTACTCGGAGGTCCACACGAATAAATACACTATATATATCTGTTAACTACTAAAACATTATGATTTGAATACATTGGACAATACAAGAAATATATATCATATCATAGCTATGATATATCATAAGCTATGATATGATATATATTTCTTCACATAAACTCAAATTTGGAAAGTAGCTTATAGCAAAACCGGATGGTTTTGCTATAAGCTACTTTCCAAATTTCAGCTTTCTAGCTTCAGCCGTTTCGGCTCGGCGATGATGAATCAGTCATTCAGGTTAATCTCTTTTATAGGTATAGATAGCTTACAAACTGAGATGACTGGCGACATCAAGGGGAGTATTTTACCCAGCACTGAAGCACAAGGGGCTAATCAAAATCCTAATCGTTAACCAAGAATGTTTTGTTTAAATAAAAAAATCCTTTAAATGCGTAAGTGTATATTAAGTAGAAACTTGGTACCTACGAGCACAAGACATTATTACAATATTGAGATCACTGTATAAACACATACAGTGACGCAGAACGGCTTTTTAATATTAATAAAGCGTTTTGCGTTTCGAATCAGTATTTACATTATCAGTATCCAGTTTAGGTACTTGTACACCTTGCTTGATACTAAACTTGGAGGATCTCAAAACGTTCTGATACGAAATCGTAATAAAAGATTTATATAAACAGTAGTTGAACGCGTTGTGCCTACATGAAGAGCTTATGCTATTTTCCAAGATACAATATATCTAATTCCAAATTTAATTAAGATCCGTTCATCTGGTACGCCATAAAAAGGTAACAAACAAACACACATACCAGAGTCACTTGAATTTATAATATAAACATTTATTAACAGAAAGGTACAGAATAATCCTTATTAATAATATTATAAATATGAAAGTAACACTGTCTGTCGGTCTGTTTGTCACGTTTTCACGCCTAAGCCGCTGAACCGATTTTGATGGATTTTGGTATAGAGATAGATGGGACCTTGGAGAAGGACATAGGCTTCTATGTAGATACCACGTGTGCGAAGCCGCTGGCAGCAACTAGTATACAATAGTTCAGAAAACAAATGTGTAACAGTTGAGCTATCTATGGCTAGTTAAAACCGATCTATAGATAGCTCAACTTATCCAGGTCACCGTTAGATAGCAGCATCCCTAATACAGTTGCAATATTTGGAATATTAGTACAGATTAAAAAATAAGGTACTTACAGTTTTATTTAATTATAAAATATTATATAACTGTTGTTTCCTACTAGTTACTAAACTGAGCTATTCGCAAATTACTTAACATAAAATCTCTTATCGTTAAAATTTAATTAAAATCAATTATTGCAGAACTTTATTGCTGTAAAATATACTACTCATGAAACCCTACCGCGGACTACCAATAACTTACCTGTACAAAATTCATTCGTGTAATGTTTCTTTCGTCTCGAATTTAGGAATAGTCAGTGTAAATAATTAAAGTATAGGTACCTGCTTGTATTATTTATCATTTAAATGTAATCAGATTTACATTTCTTAAAAAACGCCATCTCTATAAACGGCCATTATAATTTAGCTAAGATCACACGCCCGTTATCATTCGATCCCTGATGCCTCTCAAGCTGCAGTTGTCGAGCCAGTTGACGCACTTCTTTTGGATATTGTAATAGATGGCATTTGGTATCACTGTTACGTAAGAGTCTTTCGTGGCTGATTGCATCACCAGGAAATCGTTCTCGCCCCTCTTCTCCACGTAGGGGCGGTTTAACAACGCGGTTTTTTGTTCTTGCAACGTTTGCAACTCAGACTCTACCAAAGCCGGATCGCTCCCTATGCTGTTTTCCGATTGCTGCTTTCTTTGTCTCAACCAATCCTTGATTTGCGGCTTAGTCATGTCTTTGGTGATCTTCTTATACATTTCTCTAGCTGTCGCGAGGCTTCCAGCGTTCAATCTTCGTGGACCGTTCTGGTACGCCCTTAAAATCATATTTACTAGATTACGGAGATTGGAGTCCTGGCTTCGGCGTATTACTTTTTCTTGCAAAAGGTTAAGTGACTCGACTGAAGAAATTATTAAGATTATGATCAATCCATGTACCTAAAACAATAAAACCCTTACACAATCTACAATATATAAAAACATTTTTTTTTTGTTATTTTGGTGCACAATATTTATCATACTCTAAATAATATTACAATCTAGCCAAATAAGCTAATGAGAAAGCTTAACGCACAACTTGTTTATCTGACATCGCCTTTAGAATGTACGAGTAAGAGTTCAAAAATAAAAAAGGTTTGTTTTGGAACAGATAACAATAAGACAGAAACAAGTATGATGACCAAACAACAAATCCCTTCTCCGAAATCTATACCTATAAAAGAGCTTAACCTGTCTCACTGGCTGATTCATCATCGCCGAGCCGAAACCGCTAAAGCTAGAAAGCTGAAATTTGGAAGGACTTAAAATGTGAAATAAATTGAAACGAGTTTTAGGATTTTTAATGGTGTGATTGGTTTGAAACTTATCAATAAAATTTTGAAAGGAGATAAATTGTATCCTGGGGAAGGGTTTAAGCTACAATTCCCTTAAAAAAAATTAGGACGAAGTCGCGAGCAACAGCTAGTTATATATAAAAACAGAGTAGGCATCTAAGTAGGTAATTATTTAAATTTGGTAAAATTCTAAAACAATAACTTAAAACAGGTCAGGTTGGGGTCTAATGCACGGTTTGGAGTTCCGCAGTCATTTATAAGAATAAAATTTGCTGTCAATGGGAAACTAAAAACACGAAATACTGAGTTTCTTTGTCTTGTTTGAGTCGAACTTGCACCGAATTTAAAACGAAATGGAACTTACATTGATGAAACGTGTAGGCACTCAAACCAGATATCCTACTAATATTATAAATGTGAATGTAAGTTTGTTTGTTACGCTTTCACGTGAAAACTATAAACCGATCATCATGAAACTTTGTACACATATTCTTGGAGATATTAGAAGTAACAAAGGATACTTTTTATGAAAAAAAATATATATTTTTGGAAAAACAACATTTGCCGGGTCAGCTAGTATTAATATATTTTTTACATGCATATTGATATTATGTATAATATAACATTTTATTTCAGTCCATTTTAGATAGACCATATAGACATACAGCGTTTTTTTTTCACAAACACTTTAAATGTAGTGAGTAATTAAATTAAAGTTCCTTCCAGACCTTACCTAATAAAATATATTGACCAAATTATTTATGTTGGGTCTGAGAGGGAGAGAGCCTAAAGTTTAAAGACACTCGCGAGTTTCTGTACCAGATTAATGGTAACTGGTAACGGTTCTGTAACGGTTTAAAGTTTAAAGTTATTTAACAATAATTTAGATAAGTAATGGAAATACTTAGGTATCGTACTATTTTCATCTTGACTATCCAAATCCAAATATATTCCTTGAGTTACTGAGCAGCACTTTTGTTTCTTGCTTATGTACATAATAAGAACTCGAGCCAAGTGTATTCAATCGTGAAATCAATAAAACAGTTCATGATAAATTGAAATTGACTTTGAAATTGATGTAAATAGTGGCATAGTGACATCATTCGAGAATACAAAACGAGTTTGTCGGTGACGGGTGTTTACATCGCCTGGACATTATTTTTTTGATTTTCTTTTCAACCGCGTCAACGTGAGCCATATAAGAGGGAATCAATTTCCTATTCCTACACTCTGAGATGCACCTGTACAAAAATGTTATGTGTTCGTGTCATCTATATTTTGTGGTATCTAAATGCCACAGATGCTAGTATCTAACCTAATCTGTAGAGTGAATGTGAAGAAATAAAAATGTTTAAAACACAAAACCGCGTAGTACCTATTTGACCGGATCATTATCTCGAGTTACAACCTCCTTCATGCTTGTATAGGAACACGTACTATGAAAACAGAATCGCCAAGAACTTACATAATAGCTACCTTTTAAAATCGAACAATACCGAATGCCACTTCAGATAAATCGCTACCTAACCATAGCGACTGCTCAGTTGTTGTAGTTGCAAACGTTTGATATTATTGAAAGTTCACCACCAGATACTTATTATGTATTTATTATGGATACCCAACATACACTATTCAAAATTAAAATCCAGAGAGTCTTACATCTTAGTGTTCCAGTAAATAAAAATTAGTAACTTGAACAAGGTAAGGCAAACTTCAACGCGCGCTTCTCTCTGCAAATCAGTCAAATCATGGTGCACCCATTTTTCCAGTATATATATATCAAAGCTATTAAACCAAAAACGCACAATGCGTGTTGAATCTGCTGCGTTAGTTCCACGCACAGACAACTCAACCTAAAGACGACGCATAACTGTAGGCACGCGTTCGCCATGGTTATGCAGTGACACTGCATAACAGCCGTCCCCGCCCCTTTACGTTCTTCATTCCGCCGCCGAGAGTTACAGCGATACATTGTCCGTGTTAGACCGTTATAATGCCGTATTGTTCAGTAAAATGGTGTGGAAAGTGTAGTACAACATCAATCCTCACGAAAGATGGGATAACTTTTCACAGGTAAATCATTATTTCTTTTTTAAACATTAAAATGATTATCTACCAACGTTTTGATGTCTTATCAAAGCGTCATATCACATCTCTTTCTTCCGTATTTAAATTCACGTAACACTATCTCGCTTTGTCTTGGGCACATGTAAACTAGGGATGGGCACGATGTCAAATGTTTATCGACAATCATATTAGGTACCTATATTGAAATTTTACATTCGTACTGCAGTTTATTCTTGTCTGTCGGTTGTTTTTTAAATCTATACAAAAAAAAATTGCAGTGTCTGTTTGTAATATGGAAATAACTGCTTTAAGAAATTGCATTGCAACAAATTACAATTTATAACATTTTTGTCTATCTGTTCCGGATAATCTCCGTAACGCTGGACGGATTTTGACGGGACTTTCACCGGTAGATAGCTGATGTTAAGGGGCGTATTATAGGCTACTTTTTTCGACGGGAAAACACCTAAATACCGTAGAAACAGGATCCACACGTACAAAGTCGCGGGCGTCAGCTAGTAACATATAAAAACAGTATTATATCACTATACCACTATAAAAAATCAGTCTGTTTAAAGGTTTCCCAAGTGCCCTGTAGTAAAAAAAAATGGATTAGCGCTACAAAACGGGATGACAATTGGTTTCCTGGAAAAAACAACGTTATTTGTTCCAGGCCACACAATTGAGATCGGAACAAGCTAAGGCTAGTTTGTATGGCACTCTCATATTTGATGAGATGAAAATTAAAAATAAAGTTGAATTTGTTCCGAGCACACGAAGAACATTTGGTTATGTTGATTTTGGGACTGATATTAATTCTGATTGTAATGATGAGTGTACAGATGCCTTGGTATTTCTTGTTGTTCCCTTTAATGGGATGTTTAAAGTGCCAATTGGATATTTCTTAATAAATAAGGTAACAGCAGACAAAAAAGCAGATTTAGTATGTCAAGCGATTCAATTATGCAGCGAAGTTAATTTCGTAGTAAAAGCTGTTACTTTTGATTTTTGCCCAACAAACATATACATGGTCAAAAAACTTGGCTGTAACTTTGACCCTTCTAACTTAAAAACTATATTTAACAACTCGGTATTTTTAGATCCTGTGCATATGATCAAATTAGTAAGAAACAGTTTTAAATACTATAATGAGTTTTGTGACATTCATGATCATTCCATTATATGGTCATATATAAAAAAATTGCATAAATTTCAAGAAACTGAATCATTCCATATGGCAAATAAACTACGCTCACAACATTTGAATTTTAAAATAATATTATGAAAGTCACGCTAGCTACACAGCTATTTAGTAGAAGTGTTGCTACTGCACTAGTATTTTGTGATACTAAATTACATATTCAGGACTTTAAAGATGTCGCAGCTACTGCTAACATGATAATGTTGTTAAATGATTTATTTGATATTTTGGACTCAAAAACACACGGTTACGGTCTTAAAAGGGCCATGAATCAAGAAAACTACTCAGTAATTCTTGAGAAAATGGAGGAAGCAAAATCTTTTCTACTGGGATTAAAAACCCCAATATTAGATAAAAAGGCCGGTAAAATCAAATATGTAAATTTAATACATTCTCCCAGGTACACAGGCTTTATTGGACTATGTATTTGTATTGAAAGTGCAAAGTTTCTATTTAAAAATGTAATTGAGAATGAATCTTGCCCATTACATTACTTACCTTTACATAAGATAAGTCAAGACCACATAGAATTACTTTTTTGTAATATAAGATCAAGTGGTGGTGCAAACAATAACCCTACGCCAAGGCTGTTTGAAGCTATATATAAAAAAATATTGATACATACGGAAATCCGACCATCTGCATCTGGAAATTGTATACCGCTGGAAAATATTTCGATTTTAAATTGTTCATCAGCTATTGATAGAATAAATATATCAACTACAAGGACTGAAACCACTGATGAAGACTCACAATCGGAAACCGATGAAAACTTTATTCAAGCGTTACAGCATATCACTTTGTCTCTCTTTTCAGAAAATATAATTGAATATATTGCCGGATCTGTTGCTAATTCATTATTAAGGAAAATAAAATGTAATAAGTGCATAACAGCATTAATTTATTTACCAGAAAAGAAAAATTCACTCATATATGCGAGAGACAGAGGAGGTCTAATATATCCATCTGATACTGTGATAAAAATATGCCGTAGGTGTAAAGTTATTATTCGCATGAATGATTTAAAAAAAATTAAGCCAAGATGCCGTCCAAAGTATTTTTCTGCAAAAACATTGAATTCTTTAGCAAACGAAGAACTATTTCCCGACTTACTGCAGCATCAGTTTGATTTTGAAATTGTGAATCATTTAATTGATTTAATAAAATGCGTGATTGATAAGTATATCGATATAAGACTGG
Source organism: Lampropteryx suffumata (assembly GCA_948098915.1). NCBI lineage: Eukaryota > Metazoa > Arthropoda > Insecta > Lepidoptera > Geometridae > Lampropteryx > Lampropteryx suffumata. The sequence goes on from OX402544.1 coordinate 28,321,849, forward strand.
CTTATTTAACAAAAAAAACAGAAACAAAATCAATAAGAAGAATTTATACAAAACTAATACATTTTAAGGGTCAATAGTCGATATTTTACTAAGTACAGTTTTACGTTTATTGTGATATAATTATATAAAAAAAAGCATAGAACAATTAACATGTTTTTTTTATTATTCTGTTATTATCGTAACCTCAGTAATCGTAAATGAGTCTCGTCCATCACTAGTGAGCGGCCATTGAAGTTGTCAACTTCGACATGACCTTGAACGGACCAATAAGAACGAGGCGCACTCCACCATGTATTGGCGATATTGTTTTCGTACTAAAATTCATGAAAGCGATGTCTTTAGGTTGAGTTGTCTGTGGTTCCACGTATTTGAACATTTTTCTTATTTTTTATGTATTCGTTTTTTATTCTGAATGTAAAAACAATCATATGCCACCTCGAAATTTCACACCGTGCACCATGAATGGCAATTTCATTTGGGTTGAAATCTATATTACACAAATACACGAATTCGTTGGACACTAAACGATGGGTACACAGCACAATTCAACGGAATAAAACAAGAATACTATAAATATTTATAAATATTCGTGGTTCAAACCTAAATACAAATACTCATTGATTTATACAAAATGGCTATTATAATTTATTATAAGTTAAATGGTTGTTATAAGTTATTATTGTTGATTATTTAAGATTGAAGACTGCATACAATCACATTGAATATGGTAAGCATGACTAAACGATTAATTAAGCACATTTCCTACTTTTTAAGAATCCTCCTCCTCCTTGTGTCGTGTTCCTCATTGCTGAGATTTGTGACCTCCGCGAATCATTCCTTGGACCATCGCTTTTCACTTGCCTCGGTCTTCGGCAGTGTGTAGGCTTTCGTGGACGTTCTTGTTGGTGGTGTCCCGGATCTGATCTGTCCACTGCAACGGACTTCTTTCCCTTGGTCGCCTTCCCTGTCACCAGGAGCTTTTCTAGGCTGTCGTTCTTCCTTCTGGCCATGTACCCGAAGAAGTTGATAGGCAGATCGTTGATAGCCTTACGGTGATTCCCACTTCACGCAGAATATATACATTTGTACAGTGCGCTGTTCAGGGTACTCTCAGCATTCTCCTCCAGCACCACATTTTGATCGCGTCAATGCGTGTACGATCAGCCTTTTTATTGAGGGTCCATGTTTCAGCGCCATAGAGGAAAATTGCAAATACTAGGGTCCTCACCAGGCTAATTTTGGTTTTCAGAGAGATTGCTCTATCCGCCCAAATCCTACTTAGACGGGTCATCGCGCTATTTGCCATCCAGATCCGCCTCCGCACGTCCGATTCGCATGAGCCTCCGTTACACATGGTAGAGCCCAGGTATATGAAGTAATCCACATATTGAAGGTTGAGTGTCCCACTGAGCTCCAGCTGCTTCGTGCGATACAGCACCATGATTTTAGTCTTGGCTATGTTTATCGAAAGCACGATAAACATAGCCAAGCACGGCATGTTCGCCGCTCACACGTTCCATAAGCTTTAGTAGCGCTCCCATCTCCAATTCGTCGGTCGCGACCAGTGTAATTTCATCAGCGTAGCGCAAGTTAGTGATCCGCCAGGATCACTAACTTGCGCTCCAACAGAGTCACCGCCTTCCCACCGCTAACCTTCGAGAGCACGTCGCATGATGTATTCCCCGTATGCGTTGAAGAAAATAGGGGACAGAATGCATCCTTGCGCACTTTAAATTTCACTTTGCCAAATTTAAAAGAATAAAATAGCCTGTTCCTTGTTTAGGTTTGTAATAAACCGTTAAGATGACTAAATTGTTTATTATTATTTTTTTTATTACTGACTCATTAAGAAATATTTCAATCCCTAGTTCTGCTGAAAATTACTAGGAGTTCACCTCCCTACTTACAACATTTTATACGATAAAAATCAAATTGGGGTTTTCGATGGAGGATGTTTTTATGGAGTCATGTAGTAAGTATATTTACTAAAAGGTCCCATTACTAAAAATTTGATAGGTACCTACACCGATTTCTTTTTAAGATATAGTAAAGATCTATGTTTGTTTGTGTAGAGTACATTTATACTAATATAATTTAATTTAATTTAAAAAAATATATATTAAACATCAGTGGGAATTTGCAGTATGGTACATAAAGTCATACATTTTTGTTTTTATTTTACACTAGCGACCCGCCCCGGCTTCGCACGGGTGCAATGCTGATACTAAATATACTACAGAATGTCTTTATATACAACGTTATCCAAGAAAATAACATAGCCTAAGAGGTAGATATATACATATTAGTGTAGACCTTTTTAAATTGTATAATACTGTAGTACATTTTTTTGATCTATCTCGTAGGGTTCAACCAGCGTTAGCAATGTAAGGGCATAAAAATTTGATTATTTACGACACTACATTAGAAACCTCTAAAATTATCAGTGTTTCTAGTGTTTATGCATGTATTATACATGTAAACCTTCCTCTTGAATTATCTATTAAAAAAAACCGCAACAAAATCCGTTTCGTAGTTTTAAAGATCTAAGCATACATAGGGAGAGACAGACAGCGGGAGGCGACTTGTTTTAAACTATGTAGTGATTCAATTAAAATCCAGCTGTCACCATTAACTTAAACGTACCTACAAATCTAAAAACTTGCTAGACGTATGAATATTTAGGTAGGTCAAACGATAAAATCTTGTTTCACGTAGGTATTATACCGTAGGTGATTTCTTATTTTGTTTCCTTCTTATTAACAACCGGTTTGATAGTTTCTTTCGATTCTTTCATTTTCTTCGCTATGGCTTATTTATTATTCTTATTTATTCTTATATGCCTTTATGTTAACTATGAGTTTAAAGTCTATGACTTTGGGTAGAATGTTAAAACAAACAGTTAAAAACAACTCCAATCAAAACAATCAGGTCAAAGGTGATCTTTTTTTATTATATTCCATTTGAAATTGGTTGTGATCCAAACAGCTAACAAACACGTGTTGCTGGATCTGGTTGTACAATTAATAGTTTTGGTTTATTTGTAAACCATATTTCGTAGCTTACGAAATCATTTTTTTATTTTCTATCGCCTTACCTAGTAATAATTGAAAGGCAATCAGGTATTTATTACAACAATGGTGTCGTTCCACATATACCATCCGGAGTTGTTCCTAAAAATGGCTTCTATTTGAATATTTCTTGTTTTACTAATTGAGGAATGACATTTCTTTTCATTATCTTTACTATGTTTTATCGAAAACACGTGATCAATTTTTGAGAAATTCTACTATTCTGAGAAACACACTTCAGTACCGCTAAGAAGTAGATCATGCCAATTAATTTTCTTTATACCACACCTACTGAAAAACTTGCCCATTCCTTTTCCAAATATAACTTAGAAAGTACATCATTTCAGGTCTACTAAAATGCGGGACGGAAAAGCCTATGGAATTTCATATCTAACGCGTTTAGCGGGAGAGAAAGTTGTATGGAAATCCATTTAAAGTTATTTTTTTTAGGGGGCACTGGTGCGTTCTTATGGAGATCCCGGAGCCCCTTAACGTGCATCGAGGTTGCTCGCCGGGGAGTTTTAGTTAGTGGCCTGTCGTTTTTTAGACAGCCAACCTCATATATTCCATTTGCACCCCTCAGTGCATTGGAAATCTGGTGGCAGAATTATGTTCCTCAAAAAAAAAAAAAAAAAGGTACGAGTAGCATCCCTACCAAGGTATACCTACTTACTTATTTACCTACTTGATTATAATAATTAATAATAGATAATACCTATTTATGGAAAAAAGAAAGACTTGATAGTAAGTAGGGACTATATAGGTACCTACCTAGGTAGGATACATTTTTAATAGAAGGTAGGCAGGTAGATTGACAGGAAGGTTATAATAATAAGGTACTTACCACGCAGTACCTATTATCACTATAATAAAAAAGATGACTGGTAAGTAGGTAAGTAAAAACCTAGACCGGTAGCGATTATTGCGATTAAAAAGCAGTCTGATAAATGGTTGAAAAGCTCCAACCCTAGACGTCTTAATTAAATCATTAAATCATTAATTAATTAAAATTAAATCACACGAATATCCGTAAAGTAATTTCTAGCTGTAAGGCTATTATATTTATAATAAAACTTAAAGTTTTCATTCCTTGAGCTGAAACTACAAGTACTTATTGCAAGTTGTTAAATGATGTAATAGTATATTATCATAAAGGTAGTAATCGGAAAAGTAATCGTCTCATATATAGTTATATTTTGGACATGGGGGTTTCATTATGTAAAGTCCTTTTAAGAATCGACCAATACTTTTCCCGTCTACTTTTTGCCTTAAAATTTTCGATAAAACTGATGGATGTGTATATAATTTGTTGTATCATCAATATGTTGTAAAATTAAAATAACATAAATATTATTAAGTATATTAAAAAAAAAATCAACAAGCTTTCAAATATTAATTTATTATTAGATGCCAAGCAGGCCAGAGTCCTTCAAACTTCATTGCAGAAAGCTATTCTGCAATGAAGTCTGTTTCTGTTCTGTTCTGTTCTGTAGTTCTGTTTGAAGGACTCCGCGGTCAATCAAGGACTGCCTGATAGCTTTGCAGCCACCAGGGTAAGGTTGGTACGTAGCACTCTATTTGTGAGCACACACAAGGAGATTTAATTCTGGAGTACAAAGACAAATTTTATTGTCATTTAATAGTGAAATCAGTTTCCCTTCGGTAAACGTTTCTATTCGGTTTCCAGGTTTGCTCGGCAAGAATCAGCTTTAATATTTTCCGATAATTTAATGTATGGTTCACAAATAAATTAATATTTCGTGTTTCTTACCACTGCAATATACTTAAAATAGATCACGAAATTGTTTGTGCTGAATGCATTTTAATGATATAGCAAGATGCAGTTATATTGTCAACCCTAAATATATTATTAAGTCCTTATAGTAGGAGTGGAGAGCGGGCGGTGCTAAGTTCGTCGACCGTGCGAGTTTTTTAGTCACGCGGCATCGTTGGACTGATGATCAACGTGCGTTCGCGAAAATTTAATTCGATTATGGGTGCAAAGATTCCGGGCAACAGGTTCGGCAGGAAATAACCCTCGGCCAGGGCCTAGCAGGATGTCGAGAATAACTGACAACGTTGCACTCGTTGCAAACAATTTACAAGATGATCCGCGTCAGTCCGTGCGCAAGAGAGCGTCTGTTTTGGGGCTTCCAAAAACTGTTGTGCATGAAATATTGAAGAAGGATCTTAAATTTCACCCTTTCAAGATTCAAGTTGTGAAGCCAAAAAAAAAAATTTTGATCTAACGATCACAATTTGCGTAAAATTTTTTGCGACAAAATGTTGGAGCGATTTCGTACGGTAAACACTATCTTTTGCAATGAAGTCTGTTTCTGTTCTGTTCTGTTCTGTAGTTCTGTTTGAAGGACTCCGCGGTCAATCAAGGACTGCCTGATAGCTTTGCAGCCACCAGGGTAAGGTTGGTACGTAGCACTCTATTTGTGAGCACACACAAGGAGATTTAATTCTGGAGTACAAAGACAAATTTTATTGTCATTTAATAGTGAAATCAGTTTCCCTTCGGTAAACGTTTCTATTCGGTTTCCAGGTTTGCTCGGCAAGAATCAGCTTTAATATTTTCCGATAATTTAATGTATGGTTCACAAATAAATTAATATTTCGTGTTTCTTACCACTGCAATATACTTAAAATAGATCACGAAATTGTTTGTGCTGAATGCATTTTAATGATATAGCAAGATGCAGTTATATTGTCAACCCTAAATATATTATTAAGTCCTTATAGTAGGAGTGGAGAGCGGGCGGTGCTAAGTTCGTCGACCGTGCGAGTTTTTTAGTCACGCGGCATCGTTGGACTGATGATCAACGTGCGTTCGCGAAAATTTAATTCGATTATGGGTGCAAAGATTCCGGGCAACAGGTTCGGCAGGAAATAACCCTCGGCCAGGGCCTAGCAGGATGTCGAGAATAACTGACAACGTTGCACTCGTTGCAAACAATTTACAAGATGATCCGCGTCAGTCCGTGCGCAAGAGAGCGTCTGTTTTGGGGCTTCCAAAAACTGTTGTGCATGAAATATTGAAGAAGGATCTTAAATTTCACCCTTTCAAGATTCAAGTTGTGAAGCCAAAAAAAAAAATTTTGATCTAACGATCACAATTTGCGTAAAATTTTTTGCGACAAAATGTTGGAGCGATTTCGTACGGTAAACACTATCTTTTGGAATGATGAAGCCCATTTTTATTTAAATGGAAGTGTAAACAAACAAAATTGCCGTTACTGGTCACCTAATGGACAAAATCCACGGTTGAAACACCAACAACCACTTCACAGCCCCAAAGTGACGGTTTGGTGTGCATTGTCGACCAGTACAAAAATTGTACCATATTGTTTTGAAAATGGTCGCGGGCAAACCACTACTGTCGACGGTGTTGAACGAGTATTTCCTACCAGTAATGAGAGACCATCCTGCCTACAGTTCACACACATGGTTTCAACAAGATGGCGCCACCCCGCACACTTCCAGAGAGAGCATGGTGATTCTTCGAGATTTCTTCCCGAATAAATTGATAAGCCATTTTGATGACATCCCCTGGCCGCCCCGATCACCGGATATTACTCCGATGGATTTTTTCCTGTGGGAATACTTAAAAAGTAAAGTATACGAAACCAAACCAGCGACCATCTAGGCGCTAAAAGAAAATATTGTTCACGAAGTTAACGCCATCCCGACGTTATTGCTCCAGCGTGTGGCACGGAATACAGAGGCTAGATTTTAAGAGTGTGTCCGACGTGATGGTCAACATTTGGATGAAATGATTTTTAAGCAATAGAATCCGCACTATTCTTTTTTGTAATGAAATAAAACATATAGAATTGATGGTTTTTTTTATTTCATAATTTTTAAATTCTAATCCTGCCACCGGACACCCTGTATATGAAATTGGCGTTTTGTATGGGAGGGATAATGTCGTTGTATTTTTTTTAAACATATTTAATTATTCAAAGTATGGACCATTATTATCTATGCACTTTTGCCATCACATAGGAGTTCATTGATCCCATTGAGCACTCTGAAGGTGGTTTGGATGCCACATTGGAGATGATTTTTTTTCCTTGTAAGAAGTTATTCAAATTCCGGAAAAATGGTTATCTGTTGGAACAAGATCCGGGGAGTACGGTGAATGTCGCGGACAATTCAATTGCAGGTCCTCTAGTTTAGCAGCTGTCTGTTGTGCAGTGTGTGGTCTAGCGTTGTCCTGAAGTAGTAGTGGTCAGCATTGATCAGCCTCGGTAGTTTAGCAGCTAGTTCTTCCATCATAGTTTGCAGTTGCTGACATGACGATAGATATCTGCCGTAATCGTGTGACCAGATTTTACAAAGCTGCAGTGAACGACACCGGCACTAGTCAACCAAACACTCACAAGTAACTTTTTCTTAGTAAGTTTTAGCTTGGGGTACGATTTGGCTGGGTCTCCAGGGTTCAGCCATTGCGACGAGCACTTCCGATTATCGTACATGATCCACTTTTCATCACAGGTTTACCCGATTTAAAATCCCTTCATTATTCGGTTGAGCAATGTAACGCAGCAGTCGACGCGTGTTTTCCGGTTTGGTTCAATCAATTCATGAGGTACTAACTGTTCAAACTCTTTTACTTAGATTAAAACAAATTTATCACTCTCAGCGAAGTCTGCAGCTAACTCTGAAGTGGTTTGCGATGGATCCGCTTCCACAATAGCCTTTAATTCTTCACTTTTCACTTTTGTCTCCGACCGTCCACGGGGCTTCTTCTGAAGGTCAACATTTCCAGAACGAAAACGTCAGAACCTAAAACGTACCGTGTTTTCTTATGTGACACCAGCGCCATACACATCGTTAACCCTTCGAGCTGTTCTGCAGCACTGGCGCCACGGTAGAACTCGAACTCGTAAATAAAGCGATATTTCAAGTTTTCCATTATGCGAGATGAGCGACGCCAAAGAAAAAAAACCGGCCAAGTGCGAGTCGGACTCGCGCTCCGAGGGTTCCGTACAAACCTATAAGTATATAAGTAAAATTTCACCTATCAAGACAATCGAGTCATAGTTGGATGATGCAACAAAAAATTTACAGTTTTCACAATTTTTCCATTATATGTGCTATAAGACGTTGCTTCGTACCAAATTTCAAGATTCTGAGTTCACGGAAAGTACCCTGTAGGTTTTGATTCCCTTGCGAGTTGCGAGTTTGAATATTTGCGACTTAAATTGCTGTTTCTCTTGATTGCGTTGACATAGAAGTTTGATTTTGTTACAGCTGTAAGGTATTATAGACTTGAGTATATTATATGAATTTAAATTAAATACCTTTACGCGTTTGTCAGAAATTGATTGGTACCTGCTCTATAACAAAATATATTACACCTAATATCAAGATTAGATAGAACTCTGGGATTGTCTCAAAGAAATCTTAGAAGTTTATAATGAAAGTTAGTAAAATTACTGAAGTTAAATACCTACTTTTCACATGAGGAATTGAAGCTAAATGTTAGCAAGGATAAATTCAATAAGAAGACAGAATAACAAATTTACCATAGTACATTCAGTTTTCTTTATTCAATAAAATCACAAGGACCAATTTGAATCGTCTTCTTACATGCTAGTGAATCTAGGTGCCGGTTCCTCCTAACCCCAGTTCAAGAAGAATCCGGCAAAGAACTTGTCTGGTCCTAACACTTTTTAGTGTGATCCTTTACAATTTTACACAACACAAGTACCCAAAATAAACACCATACGGAATATAAGAAAATAACGAGAGAATAGGTAGGTAGGTACACAAAATGCACATGGAAATAATAAGTAATTTATAGTAGGTAGGTACATAGAATAAGATTCATATTACGTAAAGTTACAGAATTGGTACATAACTTTGAAGTCTGGTCTGCTGTCTCACAGGAAGTGCCTCAAATAGCATTTACATCTGTTTATATACCCTTGCAATAACAATTTCATGGCGCCAACTTAAACCAATCACAGCCAAAGAAACTTTCAGCCTGAATATCTTTTAACAATAGTAACAATAATAATGTTTTATTAAGTAAAATTATGTTAAACCCTAAACAACGTTCATTTAAATCTTTATGATTAGTATCTATTAACCTATTCGCACATATTTAACTAAAATAGGATCGACCAATCGCAGAGATTTAGTGAAATACCTTTGTGCCTAGGAAATTATAATATAACCTTCTTTAACAGATCTCTTTTAAAACTTACAAGAATAATTTTACAATTTTCATTATCAATTAATCATAACTAAATCATTAAACAATACATCAACAATTTGTAAACACAAGCAGAAGTCTATTCATTTGTATACTTCAAATCTTAAACATAAAAAGTAACAATATTTAATATGTAATAACTATTTGACAAATCATTATTGGTTTAAACAATACAATTTTATCTTAGATGATACAAAGAATGTAACAGTAAATAATGTCACATAACAAATAACAGTTTATTGATATTTTCGTTTAGATATTGACTAGGACGTTTTAGTTGACATTGACATTTACAATAAAATGAAGTTTCTACAAACAAACCTTCATTTTGATCGGAATTATTATCTGTCACGTTCATGAGAAAAGGGGCAGTAAGTTTAAAATTATAAAAAATATTTTTATTATATGATGTAACTAAAAATGTACGGCTATCACAATTTATTCTTTATCTGTGCTATAAGACGTTGTTTCGTACCAAATTTCAAGATTCTGAGTTCACGGGAAGTACTCTGTAGGTTTTGATTCCCTTGCAAGTGTCGAAAATTTGCGGCATAAATGGCTGTATCTTTTGATTGCGTTGGCTTAGAAGTTTGTTTTTTTCACAGTTTTAAGGGACAATAAACTTGAGTATTTGATATAAATTATAGCTAGATACCTCCACGCGTTCCTGAGAAAAAGTGTCTTGACAGACAGACGGACGGACGGGCAGACAACAAAGTGATCCTTTATGGGTTCCGTTTTTTCCTTTCGAGGTACGGAACCCTAAAAAGGAATATGAATTACTGTTTTTGAAACTTAAATATACCATCTATGGATTTATAAATTTGAATTTGGAATTCTTAACCAAAGAAAGAATATTTCAGATCAAAGTGACCAATACGACAAAACGCCAATTTCATATGTAAGAACCTAATAGGTGGCTTGCAAAGACCTTACTATGCAGCCTTCAGCTCCAACTCGTTAATATGCAATGAAAGGTCAGAGTTATTCAATTACCATTGGTAGTTCAGTCCTATCATACAGCATTCCACCCGTGAGTGAACATTTTATTTATTTTTGTGCCAGTGAAAATTTAAACCCATAGTTATCATTACGAATAGGATAAAATGAGTTTACAATCTGATTTATCCACTAATTGAAATCGGAATGAATATGGTTAAGTATTATCATGCATATATTGTACTTCTCTGAGTTATGTACTGCTAAAACTTTACCCTTTTAAACTTCTTGATGTATAGCCATTGATTCATATATTACAGATGGGTAGGTTGATGGTAATAGCGCAATGTGTTGCGCATAGCTTCTTATAGTACACCTACTAGAATCCTTCTTATTCAGATTTCAAATTCAAATCTTTTTATTTCGGACAACTTAGAACCATAGTTAGTAGCCATACATAGGACAAAAGGGAGTTAGTAATACAATGATATAAAAGATATAGAGTAAAAAAAGAAGCTGGCGCTGGTTCACAGAGCGATCACCAGAGTAACGAGCAGTTTTCTGGGATCATTCTGCATACCAACCTTGCCCACATCGGCGACGAGTACCTATCCGGTATAGTTATTATTAATCTATTACTTTTTTGTCTTATCATTTCTCATTAACATTGTGTTTTAGGCATACTTTATTTTAATTAGGTGCGTTTGATTAAGTATTTATTTTTCTATCCCACAAACTACTACTATCTTATTTACTTTTGTATGAAAAATATTAATCATTTTATAGCTATTTTGTGGCTACCTCCTCATTATATGATAGCATAACAGTTATAAAAGATATATGGTATGGGTTTTTGACATTTTGCCTTCTACTTCCTTGTTTCAAATGTTTTTTAAGGTAATTGTTAGTTTTATAATTTAACTAGCGGCTGTCCGCGGCTTTGCGCGAGTGGTACCTATATAAAAAGTAGCCTACGTCCTTCTCCAAGGTCTCCAAGGTCTCCAAGGTCTCCAAGGTCCTATCTATTTCTATATCAAAATTCATCAAAATCGGTGCAGTGGTGACAAACAGAAAGTCAAACAAAGTTACTTTCGCATTTATAATATTAGTAGGGATTATGCAATATTGTCTTAAAGCTCAATAATATCCTTAAGTAGACGTCGTTTAAACTATTAAAATATTAAAGATAAGTTTTTTTTTTTTATATTTTCTGACAAAAAATAAACCCATTTCAGCGCCGGGAATACGCGTCAAGGTTAATTGGTCTAAATCTAGGATTCGTCTTAACTAACATTAACAGAGAACACATGTGGCCTAGCGGTAACTTACCGTTTCTAAGATCTTCAAGATCTTGATCTTGAAAAGTCCGAAGACATAAATAAAAATGAAATGAAATGAAATTATATGAAATAAAATAAAAATGAAATTATATAAATTTATTTTGACACACACACAGATACAAGTAACAATAACATAGCAGGTAGGCACACAGATAACAGTCTAACCAAACTAATAAACTAACAAATACTAAACATTATTTTTTTTACCATATTTAATAAGTACAAGCCAAAGTCAAAGTCAAAGTCAAAAGATACTTTATTCAATACAATCACAAGGATCATTTTGAAACGTCTTACATACTAGGTGAGTTTAGGTGCCAATTCATCCTAACCCAAGCCCGAGAAGAATTGGCAAGAAACTCGTCTTGGTCCTAGCGCTTTTTTATATGATCCATCTTATAACTACCTTAATTACAAAATACTAATACAAGAGAGTTTATACATTTCAAGTGTGTCGGTTAACTATCTCAGGGCAGAGTGACACGAGGCCATGCATTCTTATCAATAATATAGTCATTTATATAATAAGCTTTCTTCAAAAGACTACCTTTTATGTACCTATGCTTTAAATTTCTTAATAGGTAGCTTAGTAGCATTTTCAGGAAGCTTATTATAGAAGCGCACCGTGTTCCGTGTTAATGTAGTTATCTTGCTTAGTAATAGTCTATGCAAAACATCCCTAGATCCAATAGATCCAAGCAACATAAACACACAACAGGATAGGAATTTTGCTAAAGGCAATTATGAGCTGCTTTATAAACTTGTATCCGAGGCTGACTGGCATGGCGTTTTGGAAGCCCTACAAGTTGATCTTGCTTTGGACAACTTCTATAATATTATTTATGGTATATTTGATACGTGTTTACCCAGAAAGATTCGCTCCAATCATTCTAGTAGGCGATATCCTGTATGGTTTACGGCTGACCTGTAAAGCTGTAAAACATCGTCTTTGGAAGGCTTCTAAGAATCAAACTTCTTATGAGAAGTTTGCTAGTCTAAGAGCGGATGTCAAGATTCGAATATCTCAGGCTTATAACAACTACCTCGATGTTATTCAAGCACAGATAAAATGTAACCCACGAGCATTTAGCATTTTGGCAGCATGTAGGGAGCTTAAAATCTAAGGGGGGTTTCGAATCGCGTATTTCTTTTGAAGGAAATGAATATGTTGGCAGCAATGCAGCCCAAGCTTTTTCTCATAACTTTTCGGGAGTTTTTTTTGCCTAATGTCCCGTTGCTCGATCCTTATTTTGTTGAGGCTGAGAACAAGAGTAACTCTGTAAACTACGCCCATATTCATGAAATTACGCTGAAGTAGGTAGAGTTGGCCATAAACCGCATGAAACCAACCAGTTCCGCTGGGCCTGACAACATTCCTACTTTTATTTTGAAGGGCTGCAGTGACTCCTTAAGACGACCTCTTTGTTATATCCTGAACCTTGCCCTTACTACCGGTGATTATCCACGCCAGTGGAAAATTACGAGAGTTAGACCGATTCCTAAAGCTAAAGATACAACTGAGGTTGACAAAACAACATACATACCAAAAGTCTGTTGTACGCTGACGACTTGAAGTTGGTCCATAAAATTGAACAAACTAATGATTCCATACATCTGCAGGAAGACATTAATGCCATTTTTGATTGGAGTCTTACAAACAAGCTTTTCTTCAACATGGCCAAGTGTTGTGCTATGACTTTCAGTCGCGCGCTTGTACCATTCTTAGCACAATATTTTCTAGGTATTGAACCCATAGTTAGGGTCAACTCTGTGAGAGACCTGGGCGTTCATTTTGATACACGTCTGAATTTTCATGAGCATATGAACGTACTCGCTGCCGATTGTTATCGTAGGTTAGGTTTTGTTCTGCGGAATGCCCGTGAATTTCACGATGCCGGTGCTATAAAACTGGTCTACTCGGCTCTTGTAAGGAGTAAGATTGAGGCGGCGTCTATCGTACGGCATCCACATGAGAGTACTTACGCCTTGCGATTGGAGAAGATCCAAAAGGCTTTTTTAAGATTCTTGTACAAAAAGATCTATGGATATTATCCTTTCCTTTTCCTCACAATATTTTTACTTGGTGCGCTACTTGGCTTGGCTTGGCTTCAACTCTCTGGAAGCTAGGCGTCACTACAATCTTCTGGTCACTGCTTGTCAGATACTGCGCGGTACTTCAGACTGCCCTGAAATAGTGGCTAGAGTTGTAAGACTGTCTGTTCCTGAAGTACCTAAATACTCGCTGAGGCCCCGTAGTCACGACTTACTGGCTGCACCGTGGGCGCGGTCAGTCGCGCACGACAACTTGCCTCTTGTTCGGACTCTAAAATTATTAAATGCGCTTCTGGCATCAACACCTTCTTGTGATCTGTTTGCTGACCGATGGACGAATGTGTGCAGAGAATGTCTGAGGTATTGTGAGATGATTGATAGTAGTAGAATTAGTTCAATCTGTTAATACCTTTTTTTTTTAATTATTTTTGTTATATTTGGTAAAATATTTTATTGTGTTAAATTTTTCTGTTAAACTGTTATTTCATAGCACCTTGGTGTACTTACTGTAATACTATGATCTTATTGTGTAAATAAATAAATAAATAAATAAATGAGGTCAATCGCCCGGTTTTTAATGCCATAATATTTTAACTTTGTGATTAGGGTGGCAAGACTCACACAGTCAAAGGCCTTAGATAGATTGCAGAATACCCCAACTGCATCCTGTGACTTCTCCCAGGCCTCAAATATATGCTTTAAGAGCGCTATACCTGCATCAGCTGTTGATCGACCTTTAGTAAATCCGTATTGATTACTATGTAGCAGGTCGTTAACGTTAAAGTGATATAATAACTGATTCAAAATTATTTTTTCAAAGATTTTACTTAACGCAGGTAATATCGATATCGGTCTATAATTAGCGAGATCACTTTCACTTCCAGACCTAAACATAGGAATGAGTTTACTGTGTTTCATGAGATCGGGAAAAACTCCCTCGTCGATACATCTATTTAAAATATAACCTTAACATGGTGCAGTATCTAAGATAATCTGTATTTTTTATATTAATTAACTTGAATGCTTTTACAATACTAGCCTTGTTAATATAGCTAAAGCTAAACTCATCCTTACATTTTGCAACACTAGATTCTAATAGAACAGAAGCTCTGGAGGCTGAAGAGTTTAACGATTTGGTCACAATTTTTGGTATATCTGAGAAAAAACTATCAAATGCATTCGCAACAACCTGTTCCTTTGTTAAAATTGTACCATTTATAATTAATTTGAAATGTACAGGATGTCCCGGAACTAGTATTTTAAGCCTGAACGAGGTGATTCTGACCATGTAAATAAACAGATATGGGGGTGTTTTTTTTTATTCCTATTTTAAAATTTCCATACATAAACTTTTAAGTTTATTCTAATTATTAATATTGACAACCCTCGTTAGTTTACAGTGTTTTCAAGCACGTTACCTACCTAAATAAGTTTGTGATAACATACTAGTTCCGGGACACCCTGTATATTGCGAGCCCTTGATTTACCTGTTTCATTATTAATTAATTTCCAAGTTGCTTTTATTTAATTTGTTGAATTTAATATTATTTTTCTCAAAAACAGTGACTCAAAAGTCTTCAAAAAAGATTGTCTTAGGGCTAATGACAAACTTTTTTGAAGACTTTTGAGTAATTCTTAACATGTAAGATAAAAACTGGATCATCTAACATTGTCTCTCTGTAAGCATATAATTCGTACAATGTATTCCTACTTCTATAGATACCCGGTGTAGCTCAGTCGGCAAATCTAGCACAATTTTTTGCTTTGCATGTTTTTACTGTAAATATATCAGCATGTTCAAGTACCAAGTACACGTGTTGCAAGTACCTACGTGTACCCACCCTGTTCCAAACCTAGTCTGCGTTTGTCAAAAAGGACAGTCTCAGTTGCTATTTCACACATTGCGAAATAGCGCTGGTTTTCAGACTGCGCCGACATGTGCCAAGTGCACTGAAAGAGGCTCTGAGTTGCAATTTAATCCTTTCACAACACTAGTTCGAAATAACAAGTGACACAATACGAAAAAGAACAACTTACAACATAAAATTAATGTGATTAATTTTGTTTAAACGATGAAAAATTATGATTTGCTATGCAATATTTCACAATATATGTAATTACATATAATAAAATAAAAATCTAATTGTATATAATATTTGTATATATTTAATAACTAACATGAAGTCGTACTAATATTGCAACGCCCATCGCCCACGCGCAAGGTATTTATCCATCCTCCTTGACTGGTCTGTCAGCTCAGTTGGTAGTAGCTCTGCCTTCTGCGCTGTAGGTTGAGGGTTCGATTCCCTTCCAGGATAAACATTTGTGTGAAGAACATAGGTGTTTCATATGTGTATTTAAAATTATATAAGTATTCTATCAGTCATCTAGTCACCATAATACAACCCATACTTAGTTTTGGACTAGATGGTGTTGTGTGCATTGTCCAGCAATGTTTATTATTTATTAATAAAAAATTACTAATTTTATTAATAAGTTTCAAACCATTCACACCACCCTTTAAAAAGTTTCCATACAAACATTCACACCCCATTTTACTCCTTTATGAGAGTTATTTTGAAAAATCCAGAAACACATGTCCATTTATTTTGCATTTTAAGTATCCAAACCAAGTTTCTAAGAAATCACACCACCCGTTAAAAAGTTCCCATACAAACTTTGACACCCCATTTTACCCCTTTGTTTGGGTTATTATGAAAAATCTCCAAACATCTGTCCATTTATTTTTCATTTTATTTATTCATAATAAAGTTTCAAGCAAATCGCACCACGCGTTAAAAAGTTATACATACACGTTTTCAAAAATTTTCAACCTCTTAGGGGTTGAATTTCTATAAATCCCGCCTTAGTGGGTGGTTTTACTGTAAAAGTAAGCTACCTTCCAAATTCAGCTTTCTAGATTCAGCGGTTTCGGCTCGGCGGTGATGAATCAGTCAGTCAGTCAGTCAGGTTAAGCTCTTTTATAGGTATAGATAAATGTCTGTTCTGTCTGATAAATGTTCAATGTGTGTACAGTCTATATAATACCTTTAAACGAGCAGTTCTTATATATATATGTATAATAATCGCATTTTCAAAATTATTTCACGACGTCTGGTAGATACGTTGCATGTGCCAAGAGCTGGCACCTATCTGGCTCAGCGTATTAGCATTGCCATTCAACGTGGTAATGCCGCCAGTATCTTGGGAATGCTGCCCTCTGGCAGTGATCTGGATCAGTTGAGCTATCTATAGATCGTTATAAACGGTCCTTAGATAGCTCAACTGTTTCACGTGTATTATAGACATAGACATAGACATAGACATAGACATTTGTTTATTTACTGAATAAGCACACAAACACATCAATAATAACAAAGAGTAACAAAATTAGGTAAAAAGGAAGTGACACATATCAAAAAGTATAAGGAGAAAAGACATTTAAACAGCTTAAAATTATTCTGCGTACTTACCTACCTAACAGTGCTATGTGCTACAGCAGCAAAAAGATCTCGACTCAGCGTTATGCTTCCCTGTCGGATGACAGGTCAGCGCTGTTATTCTGCCGAGACCTTCGATCCAGTCACTCAACCTTACGAAACGCCAGAAATAAAAGAAATATATAAGAAAATAAACAAATATGAACATAAACGAAATGGTTATTATGCCTGCCTTATACATATACACAAAAAAAAAATAAAAAATTACAATACAATACACATACGCAATATCCATTATAACTTTTCAACTAACGCGTAACATACATACATAAATGGTCATCAACAAGCAAAGGGTGCATCATAAGTGTGGGTACCAGACAACCCAGTTTTCTGCTGCTTCAATAAATAGTTTTGTAATTCTTTTTGAAAGAATACTTAGATTTAAGCAGACGAAGTGGTGGTGGTATGTTATTCCAACACTTGGTCGCCTGGTACCGGAAACTGCCCCTAAAGGCCACAGTTTTATGTTTAGAGTAGTGCAGTAAGTCCCTCGTGGGTCTTGTGCTGTACTTACTCCGTCGACGATTGAGCTTAGCATAGAGGTACTCCGGGGTTTCAGATGTCATAACGCCATGAACCAACACTGCCAGATGCATAGCCCTCCTTGAAGCCATATTGAGGGTACAGGAATGATTTAAATATGATGTGATGTGGGTTCGCGGAGGTACATCATAGCAGAATCGACAACAGGCATTCTGGATTCTCTGTACAAGACGGGAAGTTCTCGCCGTCAATCGTGGCCCGTACACAAGATCTCCGTAGTTAAGCTTTGAGAGTATTAGAGCTTCACAGGCTTTTATTCTAATGTCCTCATTCAAGAAAGCTTTGATCCTATATAGCAGTTTTAGCCTAAAGAAACAACACTTGACTAATCCCAAAATGTGACTTTCAAAACGGAGCGAGCTGTCAAATGCTAATCCTAGGTTCCTAGCTTCGTCAACTCGTTCAATGCGCTGACCGGTAATGCTCACATCTATACTATGGGCAGTAATACCATCAACCAGGCGAGTAGAACCAAGAATCATGTACTTAGATTTGGTTGGGTTCAATACAAGGCCATTGTTGCAAGACCAGGTAGCTATACGATCCAGATCCTCATTTAGCTTAACCAGTGCGCAAGTAACATCCTTTGGACTCATAGACAGATATAACTGCACGTCATCTGCATAAAGATGGAATTTACAATTTTGAATTTGCCAGGAAATATCTGCACTATAAATGATGAAAAGTAAAGGACCTAAGATAGAGCCCTGGGGAACTCCTCAATTCATAGTCTTGGTGGATGATGAGAGCTGAGACCCGTTTGAACGATTAATTTTCACAAGTTGGGATCGATTACTTAAATAACTATCAAACCATTTAACCGAGGGAGCATCTACACCATAATATGATAACTTAGAGAGTAACAAAGGTATGTTCAATGAGTCAAATGCTCGAGAGAAGTCAAGCAGAACCAATACAGTGCCAGATCCTTGATCCTCCTCAGTTAGTACATTGTCGACTACATCTAATAAAGCCGTAGCGGTCCCTCTTCCTTTACGAAAACCGGACTGAACATCAGGTAGTAAGCTGTTTAATTCAACATATTTACTCAGTTGGTTATAAACGACTTTCTCAACCACTTTAGAGAGAACTGGCAGAATGCTGATAGGTCTCAGATCCTTGATGTCCTTTGGGTTTTGGATTTTTGGTATAGGATTCACCGTCGCGACCTTCCACTGACTAGGAAATGTAGACGTTTGAATAGACTTATTTACAATAGTGGTTATTAAGGGCAAGGTAAAGGGAAGCGTCAGAAGTATCATGTCCATTGACAACCCGTCAATACCTCGCGCATTTGTTTTAATAGATATAAGTATCTTAGCAACTTCTTCTTCAGACACTTGTTCAAGCGAAAACGATAAATTTTCTTTATGTTTATTAAATTCAAAAAATGTTACTTGCGAAAATGGTACGATATTGGCACCTGGGACATTTAAGAAGTGATCATTTATGTCATTAGGGTTGTCAAAAATATGCGGTAGTTATATATTATTGTATATTATTTTGTATATTTTGTATAATAAATAATAATAAATAAATATTGCTGAACAATGCACACAACATGCATGTAATATATGTATAATCTAAATCTCGGAAAGGGCTCCAGCGATTTTCATAAAATTTAGTAAGCAGGGGGTTTTAGGGGCGATAAATCGATCTAGCTAGGTTTCATTTTATACCGAGCAAAGCTCGGTCATCCAGGCACAAAAGAATAAAATATTATTTATATAGTTTCATTTGAATAATAAAAATCAGATTATGCCGTAGTAGTAAATATATATAAAAGGTTAAATTTCAACATTAATTTGGCACAACGAATGATTTAACCGAACGCGTTAGACTGCATGGCAGCACATGCGTATTTTTCCGCTGATTATACAAACCACTTGTTGTATTATCAGCCTAATACGCAAATAACGCCAAGTTACAGGTCTGGTGTTTAGGTACAGTATTATAGACACAACACCATAAGTAAAACATAAACTATGTGATTATAATTGTCATTATATTTCTTTACAAATATAATACTTACAAAAGAATAGATATTTAATTTTCTCAAATAGATAACATTTCGTAAAACTCATTTATGGAGTATAAAGTCTTTTCTATGAGCCATTTACGTATTATCATCCTAAATATCGTTGTGGAAGTTAATAATAATAATAATACCGGACATTTCACACAGCATCATCTGGCCCCAAAGTAAGCAGAGCTTGTGTTATGGGTACCACATGACTGATATACTGTTACTTTACGACTGTTTTTTTGTATATACATACATACATAGAAACACCCAGACCTGAGACAAATACTAACGAACTAAACTAACAAAACTAACTAAAGATTATACAAACGTTTATCCCGCGGCGGGAATCGAACCCGCAACCTTCTGCGTCTCAGCCGGACCTTAGCCCACTTGTATGGATCCAGCCAACCGCTCCATACGGTGGTCAAGAGGCGTGCACACGGCTCATTAGGGAGGCAAAATGGGACTCTAATTTGGACTTTGGTATAAGCAAAATAAGATGTAAGAAGAAAATAAGAAAGTACCTTAAATAAATAAACAATTACAAAACCTAGGAATATCATCTAGTAAAGGTAAAAACCCGATCCTTCCCGAAAAAGCCAGCTAAGCACGTATAGGTCAAGTATTTCTAGTCTTTCTTGTGGATATGACCGATTAAGCTGAGAAGATCGTCTTATGTAAATGACATGAAATCATATGTAGTTTAGATGCAAAGGCATATTTACTTTACTGTGGATACCAAAAATAATACAAATAATCTGGTAATGTGTACTGTGTGTAGCTATACCCGTAGCTCGTAGGTATTCCGGCGCAAATAGACGAAGCGACGACACGTTAGAATCGAGCTCGATTCGAGCCCTCGTGCGTACTCCTGATGCTGCTTCGTTACGCGCTAACAATTTTATTGATATAATTAGTCGTCGTTTTTACTTAGAGCGTTTTTAGATTGTCCAATACGATATCGGTGCCAGATGACAATACGATACCGGGGCAACAAAAATGTATTAATTATGTAACTGCCTTTCAGATTGTCCGTTATCCGATATCAATACCGATATGTTGTCGGCACGATCAGACCCGTGTTCTCATATAGTCTGCCGTAAGTGCCACATAAGTATCAGTCCGAATCGGTCATTTTCTCGATGCTATTGAGAAAATGGCCGAATCGTCTTGATATCGAGTTCGTTCGTTCGTTCACGACGCAACTCTCTGTTAGGCATATTATATCTGGCTCTCTTTCTTGTTCCCGTAATTCTAATATACGTATCTCTTTAGGAATAATCTTACTAAGAAACCCATATACATTTTGATGGGGAACCCTGAAGTGTTATTAGACACAAAAAAAATCATCATCAGTAGAATTTGTTTGTATACTCACCACTTGAATGAATGGCAAGCAATCAGTTTGCGTATACATAAATAGCATGTTGTTGGCATAAGGTTGAAACTCGATTTTTTATTCGAGCCTCTGCGGAAGCTATTAAATTGTCCAGCCTGTACATTTTTCTTAAAACCTAAAAGGAAATCGTTATAATCGTTTTGGTCCAAAAGCTAATAAATTTTGGAGCACACGTAATAATATATATAATTATTGTTTTTTTAGTCAATGACAATGTATGTATAATTATTAAATTGTCTGCTTATCATATCATATCGACGACCTTTGTAGTGCAGTAGGCCAAGGCCCGACAGAGACGCAAAAGGTTGTGGGTTAGATTCCCGCTGCGGGACAAATTTTTGTATGATCTGCAAATATTTGTCTTGGGTCTGGGTGTTTCTATGTATAATATGTTTGTATTTACAAAAAAAACTGTATATATAAGTAGTATATCAGTCATGTGATACCCATAACACAAGCTCTGCTTACATTGAGGCCAGATGATGCGGTGTGAAATGTTCGGCATTATTATTTTTATTATATAACAAGTAATTTAATTTATTTACATTTTCTTATTAATTTAGTAACAAAAATCTTAATAGTAAAAACGGGAAATTTAGTAGATTTTTAATACATAATAAAATATATATATATTTAGGCAAAATGTGTAGCGGGCTTGAGTAATGCTGACCAACACAAACGAGTACTCGAACTTCTTTGGATATGTCGAACAACTTAGCACAATTTATAATCTCTTCCGCCATTGCGTTTGTCTTAGTAAATTATATTATTTGGTATTGCTCACAGGGATTCCTTAATCTAGATTTTTCGAGCCTCGTTGATAGACCAAAATACTGCTGCCCGCCGAATAAAAAAGTCTCTTTGGAGATTCCGTTGCAGCATTAATATTCGCATCGATACCTATTTTTGTGTTTTTTTTTTTGGTGCCTTTGACGATTTTTTGGTTTCGTCTTTGTGGTCGATTTGTTCGAACTGGACTTCAGGATTCGAAGTCGGTTGCAGTCAAAGTACAAGTTTAGATACAACACATAGCTCCATAATTGACGACCTCTGTGACGCAGTGGGCCTTGGCCCGTCTGAGACACAAAAGGTTGGGGATTCGATTCCCGCCGCGGGACAAATGTTTGTATGATCTGCAAGTATTTGTCTCGGGTCTGGGTGGTTCTATGTATAATATGTATGTATTTAAAAAAAAAGTATATAAGTAGTATATCAGTCATGTGGCACCTATTACACAAGCTCTGCTTACTTTGGGGCCAGATGATGTTGTGTGAAATGTGCGGAATTATTATTATTATTATTATTATTATATGTTTTAAACCATGAGCATTACAAATAACGACCGCAGGCCAAAATTGAGCAGGTTTAACCTTCAATTCAGAGGTCACTGTGGAGTCAAGTGGCTTAGATTAATAGCTTAAATTAAAGCTTGGTTTACATACATCACATAGTTTCAACTGTTAGAACTAATTAGTTAACGAATACCCAACACTAACAGCTATCACATACGTAGCTAAGTAGGAGCATGGCGGCTAGCGATACTTGATGAATTTACCTATTTCAGTCCAAAATCTTTATCCATTATTACTTATCTTTTAATAAACAACAGTTTAGTGCAAAATAAAACAAAACAAGACCACTTGATAAATAAATAAATATAAATAAATAAATATTGCTGGACAATGCACACAACATCATCTAGTCCCAAACTAAGCATAGCTTGTATTATGGTCACTAGATGACGTATAGAATACTTATATATTTTTAAATACATACTTATGATACTTCATAAACACCCAGACACAGTACAAACACCTATGCTTTTCACACAAATGTTTATCTTGGGAGGGAATCGAACCCTCATCCAACAGCGCAAAAGGCAGAGCTACTACCAACTGAGCTGTCAGGCCAGTCGATACGATAACGATTGTAATAACACACATGACACCCGACGCTGAATGACTTTAAAAAAATCCACCGCCCTTTCTACCTTAAACAGTAAACAGAGATACCTGAAGCGTTAATTGGTGCTATGCATGATTTCATGTCATATCCCATCCCAGTTATACTCATGGCACTTAATTAGGTTAGAGTAAGATAAATATTATTCACAGATACAATAAAACACGCCAGATTATAAACATAATGTTCTCCACATTATTATACAATAGTTTATTTTCCTAGGTTTTTAATCAGTTTTATTCTGCGCCAATTTACATGGCGACATAAAATAACTTAAAACACGTAAATTTGGTAAATTGATTAAGCAATTTGGTAAATTTAATTTATAAATGTTACTATTCCGACTTCGGTGCGAACAAAATATGTAGGTTCGTATATTACGTCCGGCGAAAAACAGAATAAGGGCCACTGCGCGGGTCATTACCAAATTATTAATCTATCTAACCCAACTACATATAAACTCGGTATTTAAAAAGTGGGAGGTTACTACCCACTTGTCAAATTGTCTTAAAATATAGTAATAATAATAATTATAGGTAATATAGATAGGTACTAATATACTCCGCTTCTCTTTTGTTCGAGCGTAGGTGTTTATTACGCTGTATGAAAGGGGTGATCAGAACAAAGAACATCCCTACAGAAGTCACAGAATACATAGTATTGCATAACGTAGTGTGCATACAGCGTGCAAACTAGGAAATCACTAATTAAGTTTACTGCATTTATTGGAAGTAATTAAGACGAGCTTACGAGAGTGCTACTGACTGTGTAGTAGATAGCACATTAACGTTTGCGTTGTGTGTGTTAAAATTGATCGATTCATATTGTGAAGATTGTATGTCCCTGTGACTGCCGTTTATTACTGTATATGTACATTATAGTGTACTCGTATGTCTGCTACAATAACTACTATTGTTGACTGGCGTGTCAGCTCAGTTGGTAGTAGCTCTGCCTTCTGCGCTGTAGGTTGAGGGTTCGATTCCCTCCCAGGATAAACATTTGTGTGAAGAACATAGGTGTTTGCTCTGTGTCTGGGTGTTATAAAGTATCTTAAGTATGTATTTAAAAATATACAGGCTGTCCCAGAAAAAAGTGTAAAGCGAAAGTTCAGAGATAGAACACCCCTTGGGGTACCCGAATCACCCCTATGTATGTTCTGCGATTTTTTATAGTTTTCGAGAAATGAATTTTTGAAAATTTTCGACTTGAACAACTTAAAAAATTCTTTAAGAAAATGTAGAAAAGTTTCTTGAGATTTTTTTTTTGCTTCTGAATTTTTATGAGTTGTTTTTTTATGCATAAAATAATCAGCTACGTGACTTTGATGAAATCTATGAAAATGTTGGTGTTAAGTCAGAAAATTACATTCGGTGAATTATGACTTAAATTTTCAACTTTTAATTAAAAATCTTAACAAGTGATTTTGTGGTTCTGAAATAAACCTTAAGAATCTTCCAGACTCTCAGCTTTCATAATCATTAAAAAAAATAGTACTTAATGGGCTACTTTGGCTAAAATCGGCCTTCAAAGACGGCGAGGTGGAAAATTCTTTAAAAAAAAAAGTCTCAAGAAAGTTTTCTACTCTTCTTTTTTAATTTTTTAAGTTGTTCAAGTCGAAAATTTTCAAAAATTCATAACTCGAAAACTTTAAAAAATTGCGGAACATACATGGGGGTGGTTCGGGTACCCCAAGGGATGATCTATCTATGGACTTTCGCTTGACACTATTTTCTGGGACATCCTGTATTCTATCAGTCATCTAGTCCCCATAATACAAGCTATGCTTAGTTAGAGACTAGATGGTATCGTAAAAAAAACAATTGTTATCTAATATTTTCGACGAATGTGAGTGCCTAGACAACCCTTATCAGGTTGAAAGGTACAATACCTACTGAATGATCTGATACAGTTTAAGTGCATTCAATAAATAAAAAATAAAAAAGTACTATACCATTTATTTTGATTATTTGATTATTATGATTATTTTCATGAATGTAACTAACCCGTCCATAATAAATAAATAATGCCGGACATTTCACACAGCATCACGTGGTCCCAAAGTAAGCAGAGCTTGTGTTATGGGTACCACATGACTGATATACTAATTATATACATTTTTTATGTAAATACATACATATCATACATAGAAATACCCAGATCCGAGACTAAATATCTTTACAGCAAATCCTTACTAATCCCCATTTAAATTAAATTTGATACAAAGATAGTTTAAAGCCTGAGATAGGACATAGGCTACTTTTTAATTGGAAAAAAGTATTGTAAAGGGTTGAAAAGGGGAATGAAAGGTTGTATGAATGTATTGCCATTTTCAGAACTAGAAGCATACAATTTTAGACTTTTTGATATAATAGATATAAATCTCTATTAATATTATAAATGTGAAAGTAACTCTGTCTGCCTGTCTGTCTGTCTGTGTTTTCACGCGTAACCCGCTGAATCGATTTTGAATTTTGAATTTTGTTAGAGAGCTAGGTACATGGGACATTGGAGACAGACATAGGCTACTTTTTACGTTAGTACCACGCGTCTTTGCACGCGTGGTACTACATAAAAAGTAATGCGCTGGCAGCAGCTAGTACGTTATAAGTCGAGTTTAAAATATAACTATTCCTTTATTATAAATATTAACGGGTATTTATCGCGTTTATTTACCTATTTTTCCCGACAGTCATCCCGTGACCACGACAGAGTGTAAACCTGTCGAAACATCGGGAAAAATAGGTAAATAAACGCGATAAATACCCTTTAATATCGCGTAATTTGATTGCGTAAGTTTAAAAAACTTTATAACTATTACTGACTGATTGATGCACCTGATAAAAAACTGTCGAGAACTGAGTACGATTGATTGTGTGTGTAGTGTTTTTATTTCAATAAATCATTTCAATTCATTTTATTTAATGTAGCTTTAAATAATTGATTAAGCCGAAGGTGAGAGCTGATATATCCTCGATGGGAACAACGGACTCTGTGCAGCGTTAATAAAATTACTAGACGTATACAATACATTTTCCGTCAATGTTGATGTAACGCGCTTACCGTCAGTCGGCGTCGTCGGCCGAGCTGATTTACAGCCTTTTTGTGGCACTCAGATGCTCAGAGAACAGTAATATATTTAGACATTATGCACTCATACTATATATTCAAGGTCAAGTGCGACTCTCGCGCCTGAGCGGATACTATACCTTACAATGTTCCACCTTAAAATGACGGATTCATTTAATTCAAATCATTATTTTGAAGTGATAACTTGGGAGGGTAAGCTTCGTTACGTAACGCGTTACGTACGGCTCCTCCTCTCTCACTTTAACCCACAACTAGTTAGATTAGTTTAAGTTACCACTTCTGTCGGACGTCCCGAGACACACACGTTTTTTTTATTAAACATAGGATTTTGACCATATTCTCGTTGAATGTTTTTGGAGCAGCTATGTTTGTTAGAAATAACCCAGACTAACTTTAACGACTTGCTGATGTTGTGATTCGTACTAGACGAGATGACTATAAGGTCTGCAACAGACAGCAACAGTATCATTTGTCCTTTCATTTATAATAAGATCCCTAAGATATTTATAATGTTTCAAAGAAAGCTTAAAATCATACTCGCAAACAAGTTTAATAATTAAAAAAAAAAAAAAAAAACATCGCCGACAAAGCTGAAAAACAAAAGATAATAAACCTTGTTTATATAACCTTAACAACTAATTTAAGTAGGTAATTTTAAGTCGCCAAACAAGCACATCCTCTGTTTTTTCAGCGGTAAAAAAAAAAAAAATTATAAACAAACGAATTCTTTCCGGATTATTTTCTTTATTTGTGCTGTAAGACCTTAAATGACCGTATTTAAGCCATACGTTGACTTCGAAGCTTGATTTTTAACATCTCCATGGGGCCGCAGACATCACTTGATGCCTCTACGCGTTCTTGAAACAAAACAGTCTTAACAGATAAGGAGACAGACATACCACGAGATGATCCTACAAGGGTTCCTTTTTAGGCACGGAGCTCTAATAATTGTCAAATCAATAAACACTCGTGTTCACTTGTGCCATTCAACAGATTGTGATAGATTAGTGTTGCAGACAATCTGCGTCACATACCATGATATGCGGAGCTGCAAATAGACTAGTCTTTACATCTGTCATTTCGTATCGGGACCCGCGACAAACTTTGCCGAAACTAACACATGAGAGAGTTTTTGTAACGAATTTAACTTTTAAAAGCTTTACCGTGTATGCCATATGTATGATGGCATCGAGTTCGAAAAAGCTGTCATTTTCAATTTTCTTAAATTATTAATGAACTATTTTTGCAGTCTGAGTTTGACATGAGTTTGATTGATGTAATTACCAATGTAGTAGTTACTACTTCGATTCCCGCCGCGAGACAAATGTTTGTATGATCTGCAAGTATTTGTCTCTGGTCTGGGTGTTTCTATGTATAATATGTATGTATTTACAAAAAAAAAAAGTATATAAGTAGTATATCAGTCATGTGGTACCCATAACACAAGCTCTGCTTACTTTGGGGCCAGATGTGTTGTGTGAAATGTCCGGCATTATTATTATTATTATTATTATTATTATTATTATTACTATGATATGAGAAAAGATTTTTCGTTTGTAATTTCATGAAGTAACATATAGCTCTACTAATTTAATATTTTTTACTCGTTTTATTGCACGTTTTATTCATTAAGAACTTAGCGGAATTTTAATGAATAAATTGTGACTACATAGGACAAGTATGGACAATTGAATTATATGTGTATTATGGTGCAATGTCATTTGAACGACGAGGAATCCCAATAAAATTCTAGACGCCATTCCGCGTGACGTCTAGAATTGACAATTGACCATCGACTAAGACTTTATTAAGAGACAAACTCTCAATAAACAAATATAAACATTTGATACTGGCTAAATTAACATTATTATGTCACATGCCATTAACAAAGAAGAAGAAGGATATGAGGAAATTTACAGTTTATGAGCACTATATTATAAAATGGAAATGTTTGTTTGTATACATAGTTGTTTTTATGTATGGTTGTTATGTGTTAGTCAATACGATACAATACCAATTTTTAAGATCCAATTTTGGAGTTCCAAATGAGACAAATAATAATGTTACACAAATATATTGTGTGGAATGTCATATAAGTAGATTTTTTTAGTACATTCCAAATATTTTTGCAGCCCTCAAATATTTTCAAAATAAATAAAATGTAAAATGAATACTCGGACGACGAGTATCAACAAGTGCTCTAATTTGCGAGAGTTGTTTGACTTTTTCATGTTCGATGTTAGTTCATGTTAGATTGGATGTTCTATCCTGAGTTCTATATAGAAGTATTTTTGATTAAAAGGAGTATCATCGTTTTTAGTTAAGGTACAGGTAGCAGGTAGAATCCCGGCAGTTAGCCGGGATTATAGTCAGAGGCAAGTTCAAACATTTTGTTAGGCATAGTAGACCATACACAATAATTTCGAATTTCATCCGTTTGCATGATGAGTGTACGATAAATATCGTAGACTTGATGTATTCAATTGGCCGCAGATCGACAGGATTAGCGGCGGCAGATGGTTCAAACTCAGGGAGGTTTATACCTTGCAGTGGATAAAGCCAGGCTGTGGATGATGACTATGATAATTGTGTTTTAAAAACTAAAAAGAAAACCGACTTCCTTGGATACAATTTAAGATCATAAAATTATTTTATATTGAAATTTGTAGTACAAAATACATGTATAATATGGGTAGACCAACTAAACGCACGCAACGAAAATATCATCGATGTATACAATTTTTAGCTTTATTGATATTTTAAAAACCGCTCGATCGATTTCAATAAAATTGAAATGAAAAGTATAATATACTTACCCTTTGAAACAAACATTTTTTTTTTTATCTGTTCAGGCGTCTCTGAGTGACTGGTGACTATTCATTAAAACAAAAAGATTTTGACGAATTGAGAATTTCCTTTTTTTGAAAAGTTTTTTTTATAAAATTACAAGGAACATTTAGAATCGTCTTCTTATATACATATTAGCTGCAGCCCGCGGCTTCGCACGCGGGGTACCTACAAAAAAACTAGTCTATGTCCGTCTCCAATGTCTCATCTATCTCTAGACCAAAATTCATCATAATCTGTTCAGCGGTTTTGGCGTGAAAGCGGGACAGAGAGACAGACAGGCAGAGTTACTTTTGCATTTATAATATTAGTACGGATAATATCTCTATATATTAGATTTATATACATTCTTATATAATATATTTAATATATTTAAATAATATAATATTATAAAGAGGAAAGATTTTATTGTTTGTTTGTTTGAATTGAATAGGCTCTGAAACTACTGGACCATTTAAAAATTATTTCACTATTAGAATCCTACATTACCTCTGATGATCATTAGTGATAAAATATTTTCAAAAAAGTTAGGGATCCGTATGAAAACTTTGATAATGTAACCCAACATGTGAAAAAAACGTTACCGTTAGTGTTCCGTTAGTTATCGTTAGTGTACGCTACGCAAATTATTGTCAATAGAGCTAAGTGATGCACTACAGTTTTATATAGGAAATTAAAATCTACAAAAAAGTGCTAATTTCCATTTATGTCTAACTTATACAGTTAAGTTACAATAAATACTTTTTTAAGTTATAATATGCAATAGTAAACGGTTCAAACTAGGGCACATTATTCGTACCTGGGTATTGATGTTTATACAAATAAATCACTTCGTATTCAAGCAAATAATTTATTACAAAGGTACTTTAATTATTTGACCATTCCTCAGAAAGGTACAGCGCGTAACAAATCAGTGACGTGCATTCTATGCATTTAGGCTGATGAATAGAGTTAATTGTTTTAGTCCAGATTCGCGTTTCTTAGATACGCCTTATATAACCCTTATAAGTACTTGACAATATATTATTATAAATACTTACGCGGGTTTGATTCCTGCCGCGGGACAAATGTTTGTATGATCTGCAAGTATTTGTTTCGGGTCTGGGTGTTTCTATGTATAATTTGTATGTATTTAAAAAAAAAAAGTACGTAAGTAGTATATCAGTCATGTGGTACCCATAACACAAGCTCTGCTTACTTTGGGGCCAGATGATGCTGTGTGAAATGTCTGGTATTATTATTATTATAATTTGTTTAACGAGTCACTTCGCCTGTACGTCCCGGATGATATCTTAGAGGCAGGAGACATGAACTTTTTGCTGTGCCTCGTGCTCGTACTGTCGCGCTTTCTAGCTCACCTCTGCCTCGCACGCTCATCACCCTCAATGAGCAACTAGCTGCCAACCCAGAATGTGATGTGTTTGCGGATGAATGGAAGAGACTAGTGTTGTTAAGCTTAAAGTATTGTGAGAATGACGGATGATTGGAATCTGACATTATATTATTAATATTGACATGTATACAACATTTTACTATTTTTTATTCTGACCTTTTTACTGTGACATTTAATTTGTTATTTTTGATCATTTGTTATCTAAATATGTGGTTAATTTGAGTAATTGGTTGTGCCGTTCTAAATAATAATTAATAAATAAATAAATCCACAACATTATTACAGGGACTTAATTAGTCGATATATTGTCGATATAATGGCAAAAATGATATCAGAAAGATTTACATATGTCGTAATCAGAGACTGAGGTCTGATAATACATTCATCTCAAAGACGCTCTAAATCAAGACGCAAAATGTTGACCCTTTAAATATCGGTCAACGCATAATCTTCCCATCTTCATTCTCAGGTTCTCTGCGTTAACTGCATAAAAAAACCAAGATGCGATGACTTATGTCCGTAACTATGGGAGATCAGACTTATTTGTTACGTTTACATGTAACCCCGAATGGTCTGAAAGTATACTGTATATAGTATACTGAGTAGGTTTAAACAAGCAGACAGAGCGGGTCGGCCAGTATATATTACAATAATGTCCGGATCTTGAGTCACAATATGAGGTGAGTATGAGAAAATATCCAGGCATCAATAATATTACAAATAAAAATTAACAGATAATTTACATAACAACATTTAACCACAAACTAAGCATATTCAACTCAATTCACAAATATGTTTATTCAATAAACACCGTGGCTTTGCCTTCGTGGTAGATAAAAATTAGCAAGATAATAATTTAACCAATGAATGTTTTAATGAATGAACCTTTCTTAGCGAGCACCTACGGCCCTAGAGAAAGTTGCATACCAAATTCCATTCCAATCCGTTCGGTGGTTTCTAACTAAGTAGAATTAGGTGCCAATTCCTTCTAACCCAAGTCCGAGAAGAATTGAACAAGAAACTTGTCCTGGCCCTAGCGCTTCTGTGTACGATCCTTCTTATAACTTAACTACTAAAAATATGCATTGCGTATATACATTGCGAATACATTACCTGTCTGAGAACAGAGTGACATGAGGCCATGCATTCTTATCAACAATATAGTCATATTATAATCTTTCTTCACAAGGCGACCCAAGGACCAGGTGACAGCTAGAAATACTTTTAAACCTATAAGTACATACTTATTATATCTTATAAAACCGACATTCTGAGTCTGGACACAGAACAAAGATCTATATTCATCACCCAAATACAGTCCTGGGTGGTAATCAAACTCACTACCTACAGCAACGAGCCCAAAATAGACCTCTGTATTCAGTAATGGCAATTTAGCAGCCTTACAGATGCAAAGATTGTTACAAAAGCCACCGTTGCCGCCCGCCCGTGGAGCCGAGCTCGCTGAGCGAGTCTCGACCAGCAACGCTACCCGCTACCCTCACCTCATTCGGTGTTCGTGGTCCGTCTGGTGCGGACTCCTCGCGCGCGTCCTCCGTTACTTCACGTACGTTACTTGTAAACGCGCGTTTCTTTTGCTAACTTTAGAAAACTTGACGATTCCCGGGCGCCTATTAGGTAAGAAAAAGTTATATGAGTTTATTCTTACATCTGTATTTGACAATTATCTTTTTAGATATTATGTTTTGGCCGGATATGATTCATATATATTGAAAAAGTTACAAAAATATACAGAATAATATAAAATACACGTGAAACGGTTGAGCTATCTAAAGACCGTTTAAAACGATCTATAGATCAACTGATCCAGATCAATGCCAGAGCGTTCCCAACACACTTGTTTTAATGTCTTGTCTTGTTTTTATTTTATTTACATAATCCTTTATTGCACAAAGAAATATAAATGTACAATAGGCGGGCTTAATGCTTAGAGCATTTCCTACCAGCCAACCTGCAAGGTTGAGAAAATAAATAGTAGGCGTGCTCACTTAATCTAACAATAAGGAAATAACACATATTGACAACATATTTAAAAATAAACTCCTAAAAATAAAATGTATATATATATATATGTATAAAAAATAGATATTATATTCATAGAATAAAAATATAGCAATATATAAGATAAATTTAAAAATACATACAATAACAATTATCAATTTTAACAATACAGAACATATTGAAGATAATTATATAAAAAATAGTGACGAGTGACGAGTTCAGTAGTGAAACCGAGCATCGAGTAAGCGCTCGGCTGAGAAACAAGGGGATCAGGGACATTAAACTTGTTCGTATAACTTTTTAATTAATTAATGTTTAATTTTTAATATATTTTTGTATTTGCTATGATTCTATGACTTATGTGACTACTGATTGGAGACATGAACTTAGTTGTATGTAATTTTTAAACAGGATATTTACCTTGATTTATAAATATTTATTTAGGGAAATCACCTCATAAATCTTGGTAAATATACCGGTTATGGTGAAAATTGAATGAAAAACCATGATAGTTCTTTTAGTTTTGTACGTTGTATGGTATTCTCCTTGGGGTTTGGTTAATTAACATAGTAAGTACGTAATTTGAACTGTCCAAAATATTTTTATTGTCAAGTCACATCAATTGTATAGTGGGTTTAAGAAAAGGTTTAAGTTAACAGGCTCTAATCTAGTTTGCAAGAACAAATTAGTTTACTTTCATTTTACACAAAATTCGTTGCAGTTCTATTAAATTCTTAAAATATTAGTTGTGTATCCAACCCATTTACAAAGAGAAAATATTTCATTAATGGAATCCCAAAGACAACGCGTCGAGAGGCCGGAGGCTCAGGTACACGTGATCAATGTACCTATCTATCATTCTATCTGTCTTTAATTAAATAAGAATCTTTGTCCTGACTGACTGGCTGATTTCTTATATATAGACAACACATATCTTAAATTGCTGGTGGTAGAGACTAGAACTTTGGAGGTTATAATATCTGTCTTGGTGCATAAACGTGCATTTTTATAAATTCTACACCCTAAAGTGATAAAAAGTTTTGTTTGGTAATTCGTATTTATTGAGCTAATAAACATGAAAAAAGGCATACTTCTATATTTTTGAACACATTTGATAAAAGTCTATGTTAAAATACTTTCAAAATTCCTTTGTAACGGGATGCATGAGGTGATAAAAGTTGCATGGGAACTATTTAACGCACTATCTATTATCGTACGATTTGGTTGCAAAGTGGCCTAAATCTATACCTATCCGAAACCGATGAAGCTAGAAGCTGAAATTTAGAATTTAGCTTCTTTTTATAGCAAAACCACTACCCAAGGCGGTTTTTGTTTTAATTCAACCCCTAAGAGGGTGAAAAGAGGTGTAAATGTATGAAACTATTTAACGCGTGCGATTTGCTTGAAACTTGATGTGAATAATTAAAATGCAAAATAAATGGACACGTGTTTCAGGATTTTTCAAAATAACTCAAACAAAGGGGTAAAATGGGATGTCAAAGTTTGTATGGGAACTTTTTAACGTGGTGTGATTTCAAAAAACTTGGTTTGGATACTTAAAATTAAAATAAATACAAAAACGTGTTTCAGGATTTTACAAAATAACCCTCATAAAGAGGTCAAAAGGAGTGAATACGATTGTATGAAACTTTTTAACACGTGGAGCGATTTGCTTGAAACTTAATAGTGAATAATATTATAATAATAAACTCGATGGTTTCTCGTACAAACGCGCGGTCCAAGTCACGGGGGTTCCAGCTAGTATTCTAAAAAACAAAGAGACGGGCTTATTCTGTATTGTACCAGTACAAATGGTACCAGATCAAAATCATATTTTCAAAACCTACCATTTAATGGGGTGTACGAACACATAAACGGGGTGCAATGGGGTGTTGACATTATTATGAGAACTTTTGAACGCGTGATAAATTTTTTTTGAATATTTGTCTAAATATTGTCTTTTACGAATCGTTTTTTAAATGTACATAGCGGTATGTTTTTGAATGAGATCATAGGTTGACTTAAGTACGCACGCATGGACAAAAACGCGGGCGTTCCTCTAGTAATAGTAATAGGACTAGAAATCGAGAAGTCTGTAGATTTAAAATATTTGAACGAAAAATGAAAAAGGAGTACAAGTATCTACCAAAGAAACATTATTGTAATATAATCGAATTTGTTTTTTTTTTAAATTATGTCTCTTTTCCCTCTGTCTGTGCCTATTACTGAAGCTTTTTGATTGGGATTTAAACGTTTAGTTAGCTTATTCTCCAAGTTAGTAGTTGAGATAAGTTTCATCACTTCTCCACCTCATTAAAAGTGGCAAAAAGAGATTGTATAAGAAAGTTCATTATAACGCGTGAATCTACTTAAAACTTTGTACATAGTGTTCATGTTGATTACAGTTGTTGATGTTAGAAACGTGTTTTACCGAATTTCTAAAGAATCTTCAAAATCAGTTTAAATACATAATTGATTGCGAGAAATTCACATGAAGCACGCCGTAGTTTCATAATGTTTGTGTTTTGTAAAGTAGCAAGTATCTCAAATGTTATTCTTTTACGTGTTAGCGCGAGCCCGAGCCCGAGCCCGCTGCCGCCGCCGCCACGTGACTTTATTTCTTAATTAGAAACTATCCATTCGTTTCAACGGGTCATAATTGACTTCGAAGCTTGATTACCGGTTTCTCAGTTCTCAGTAACTTGTAACTAAATCATTTTGAGTAGGTAACGTTCCACAGTTACTATATATAGGTAAGTTATAGGCAGCTGAACTAGTCCAGATCACGGCCAGAGGGCATTCCGTCGGCCTATAAGCTCAGGTGATAGTAGCTCTGCAGGCTGGGGGTTCGATTCCCGATACAAACATTTGCGTGATGAACATAGGTGTTTGTTCTAAGTCTATGTACCTACCAAAGTTATACCTACCTATAGTTCCTAGGTATATATCAGTAAGTAAAACAAAACAGGTATTAGGATACGCATAATCAGTTCTGCTTAATGCGTGATCTCAACAAACGCGATATAGAGGTTTTTGTGGTCCCTGTCGCGACTTCGTCTTCGCTGTTAAACTATCACAACATATATAGACTTATAAATTGTTTAAAAGATTACAACAAGCATGCAAGTATGCTTGTTGTAATCTTTTAAACAACTAATATATTTATAAAAGATAGACCTAAGTAAATATTCCACATTTATTGGATTGAAATGCTTTGCCGTCATCTGTCTTTCCTGAAAACTACAATCTGGGTCTTTTGAAGAGTAAATAGGTATCTTCTAAACTTGCGTGCCCGCATCGTTCGTCGTTTTTCGGCTGCATCGTCGCTTAACATCAGGCGAGTTCGTTTTTAAACTTAGGTCTATCTCGACTCACGCGCCCGAGTGCAACTATATGGTTGCATGAAGCGAGCGCCCCGCGGGAACTCCCGCAGGAACTCCCGCGGGAGTTCCCGCGAAATGCCAGATGTTTGCGCCTGTTTGTAAACAATCGTCTCAAGTGCTTCGCTTGAAAGATTAAAGGACGAAATTGATGTCAAGTGTAGTTAAATAACTAAGAAATGAGTTAGTAAACAATTTTGACGAGTGTAGTAATAAAATATTACGCAATGAAAGGGCAAACTTGTCCTAGCCGAAAAATGAGATGTTGTTTTGGAAAAAAGGTTGTAATTTGAAAATAAAGGTGATAGTATACTATTCTTTTCGTTGTTTCAATAGTATATTCTGTTCAATTCAATTTAATTTATTTCAGCCTTCATAAGTATATGTAAAAATTTGAGCCATATTTATCATAATAATAATTTAAAACATAGAGAACATAAATAAAATAAAGAAATTAAAATATAGACTGCATGCACCACATCATTACATCACCGGTGCGAATGGTGCACCTCTGTGCAGTGCTTTATGAAGATGCAGTCAGTATCCAGCCTTCCTGCTATAAGTTGCAGGTATCTGTTAGTGCTGTCCCTCACGTGACGCATCAGGGACGACGTTCTCTTGCAGATAATCGCATAAAAGTCATCGACGCGTGCGTTCGTGAACATCCCCGATGCTACAGAAGTATAGCAGCCTCAACAGCACCCTGAAACTATTATTGTACTGGACTCGAAGGGCATTCCAGCAGCACTTAGTAAAGTTAACCCATAGACTGCACGTGTAAAAAGACTGGCAGTATGCCTTAACCAAACTTGTTTTTACAGCCGTACTGCACAGTGCAAATCTACGGGCCAACATGTTGGCTTTGACTGATAATGCCCTTCGCTCCCTATCAATATCGGTGTTATCTGAGAGAGTCTCAGTGACCCAGTGGCCCAGATACTTGAACTCGGACACCCGCTTGAGCTCACTGCCCGCCAGCAAGATTGATGGGACTGTGGAATAAGTTTTTGACCGGGCTTTAAAAACCATCACCTCACTCTTGCCAGCGTTATATCTGAGCCCATGAGCCTCCGCATAACGCTCACAGATTCCAACAAGTCTTCGTAGGGCACTGATCGATCGGCTCAGCAACACCATATCGTCAGCGTAACTTATGTTATTGACAGTTACTCCGTCAACAGAGCATCCAATATTAGCGCCACTGAGCTCACGAATCAAACGATCCATGTACAGGTTGAAGAGTCGCGGCGAAGTGATTCCACCCTGCCGTACTCCACACTCCAGCCTGTACGTGTCCGATAGCGACCCTGACCACCTTACATTGTTACATTGATTGCCATACCAATATTTAAAGAGCTCCACCAATTCAGACGGCAGCCCAGTATCACCCAACTTCTGCCACAACCTGTCGTACGCCACCAGATCAAAAGCTTTCGAAAGGTCTAAGAAGTTTGACTTGAATTATATATATTAATTTTGAATTGAAATTGAATATTATTTTACGGCTCCGTGAAAACGTACCGTTACAATTCCATTTTGATTATAATTTTGAATGTCTAGATCAAAAATATGCATATGGCTAGCAAGGCAGAATTATGACGCTTCATATTCCGAAAAAAGAAATGAAGAGCCATTAAAATTGAGACTACAATTGATATTTTTCTCAACACCCAAAATATAATGAACATACCATGTTCGACTACCAAGGTAACTTTACAAATATTAACGTATCACGTATTTGTTACACTGTCACGTATCTTTTGATGTATAATTTATGTAAATAAATCTTAAATAACAACTGAAATCCATCAAATAACTCAACACTCTAGTACTCGCTCACTACGCACTTTGTTTACATTATTTACACGTGTTATTTATTTTATTTCTTTTTCTCAGACATGTCAAAGTCACTTGGCAGTGTTGCTGCTTCTTAAAAATATATTCTACCATGGAATTAAACACTTTGGTAGGTTCTAGGATGTGGTAGATTTAAATATGAAGCAAAAAATCCGGCGAAAAAAATTTGCATCTGTCGTTGCATGGGCGCTTTAGCGGCTGCTCCAGTGCCCATTCAGCGAACACACGTCGTTGTCTATGGTCGTTTACCTCCGATTCCTGGGTGAGTTAAATTTTATACGGGTGCAGGCCCAAGTCACGACGCAAAATTCGCCAAGATGTGGTCTGTGAAAGGCCGAGTTCTTGTGAGCGACGCGAAATCGACTGCCTCGGATTCTCCTGCACACTCTCACGGACAGCGGCGATGTTTTCGGCAGACCTTGCGTTTGGTTGACGTACGGGTGTTGGTCGATCATTTACCGAACCAGTGGACTCAAATTTATCCACCACACGACGAATAGTCCGCGCGGGTGCGTTGCCCGAACAGAACACTCATTTTGATAAAACAATTTTAACATTTGCACGTGTTGTTGAATGCTATAGCTATCCATGATGATTTGGCAAAACAGAATGAATAAATTACAACCAATTTGACAGATGTAGCTTCAACAAGATGGCCGCTACCAACTGTCAAAGTTCGGACGTGCCTATTGGAAGACCCTTTAGTAAGTATTTACACCACATTAGACACCAATCATTTTGGAGCGTCCGAAATTAAAAACATGTGTAAAAACGTACTTGGTGAAGTGAGTACTATGACATACTACATAATGTATTCCGTTTCGTGGTTTCAGATTTCAGTAATTATGCATAAGATCGTAAAAAATAAAAAAAACAATCGCCCTCCCTAATCCCTGCATACCGCGCCACTGCCTACGGTAGCGTTTACGTAAAGGTGCTTGATATTTTGTATTTTTTAATGCAACATTTAGTTTCAGTTGGTAGCTCTTTTTTGGGGGTAGGTGTGAAACTTGTAATACACATTGTAAAGAACTCTAGTATTAAATAATTAATAAAACAAGTCTAGACCGATAATTTAATGAATACTAGTTGTACATAATAATACTACACCTGCCAATCAGTGAATTTATCAAGAAAACTACACTTTTGTTTACTTTGTTTGCTGCACTACAAATCACAATTTTTTCACAAAATGGAGGGCATCAACGAAACCATTAGCCATACACTGTCGGAAATGATGGTGACCTTCTCTAAAAGGATGGATTCTTTCGATGAAACGCTGCGAATGAAAACTACGCCTGCATCCAGTATAGAAGGCCTAGCTGAGGAGTTCGCTGTATTCAAGACATTCATTCTGAATTCACTGCGGTCGCTTCAACTCCAGGTGGCTTGTGTGGCTGGAGGACTGGACCAGCTTGAAATGCGTAGCAGGCGCAAGATCTTGCTGCTGCATGGAGTTCCTGAAGAGTCCAAAGAGGATACACCAGCTGCTGCAGTCAAGATTGTGAAGGGTCCATTGAAGCAGAATGGGTTCAGTGCCAATGACATTGCTCGCTGCCACAGAATGGGTCGGCAACCAACATCCAACAAGCCGAGACCCATCCTTCTAGAACTCCGGGATGTTGCAGTGAGAGCCAGAATCTGGTCTGCGAAGTCGGCTTTGAAGGGTTCGGGTACAACTGTATCCGAATTCTTAACCAAATCGAGGCATGACGTGTTTATGGCAGCGCGTCAACGTTTTGGGATGTCCAAGTGCTGGACAATGGAAGGATCCGTGTTCGTGATCGCTGTCGACGGAGGTCGCCATCGCGTTAGGTGCATGGAAGACCTCGCTGCTGTTGAAGAGCGGAGCGAACACGCTTCAAAGCCAGCGCCGGCGCAGTTGCTGCAGGTTTCCACGACAAAGCCACTTGCAGGACCATCGAAACCAAGAACCCGGGCTAGGAAGTAGTGTCGCACGCATGTATAATCCTGTTTAATTATCCTTTGGTGATTCCGACCGGGTAGTTTATTTTGTTGTGTGAGTGAATACTGCGTAAGGTATGTACTCGTACTTATCAGAACCATTATGGTTTTTATTTTCTTTACACACTCGTACTTATTCCTTGTTCACATAATACGTATAAAACAAAGTACTCTCTCTGTGCATAATACAAATACCAGCTAAGCTAACCAAATGCTATGCTAGACTGTGGCTGACACTGACACTGACGTGTATTTGATAGACTATTCAATATTTATATTTGTAACTGTCACTGTCAGTCTAACAAATATATCTTTGGTATAGAGTGCTTTCACGAAACAAAATAAAAAAAACGCATTTTCCTTTTGTTGAATAAACGGATTTTATGGTCGGAATCCGAATAGATAATTTGTTAGATTTAACGTTTAATTGTAGTTTTTTCCTGTTTTAATGTTAATTTCGTATGAGTATATTTATACTGATTCACACTGGCAGGTGGATGAGTGGATTTTAAATAAGAAGACACAACCAACTTAGCAGGTAACTTTAGTTGCTTGTTATTAAAACTTGAGTACCTATTCATATATAAGTATATATATTTATATTTGTAAGTATTATATATAACATCATAGTATTATATATCTACATAATTATGATTAGTGACAGTGATAACGACTATGTATCATGTACTTCTGATATCGATAGTGACGCCAGTTACAGCAGCATTCCATCTCTTTCTTCTACTTTAAATTCCTTTGTTTCTAGCTATCCCAAAAACTTTAACGTCTTGCATATAAATGCACAGAGCATTCCGGCCCACTACCCTGATATGCTAGCTTCACTAGACCATCAAAATATACACGCAATATTGGTATCTGAATCTTGGTTAAAACCTTGTCTCCCTACAACATCATATTCCCTACCTGGTTTTGTTCTAATACGAAATGACCGTACTTGGTGTGGTGGTGGTGGCGTTGCCATATATCTCCGTGCTCGTATTCCTTTCAATATTGTTAGTATGTCAGCGCAGCCATCACCACCTAATGCTGGTGAACATCTCTTTTTAGAAATTCTTCTCTCCCATACAAAAATTCTACTCGGTGTATTTTATTGTCCGTCCGAACGTATTAATTATTTCCACTCTTTTGAGACACTAGTAGAAGATCTTGTCGGTTCCGTTGATCACACCATTATTATGGGTGACTTCAACACCTGTTTACTTAGACAGGACTACCGATCTAAATTGCTCATGAATATTGCTACAGCCTCAAACTTGACTATTCTTCCTCTTGACGCGACCCATAATTTCCCAAACTGTGTGCCCACCCTCCTTGATTTAATCCTTGTTTCTTCACAGACTCATGTAGCTCACCATGGTCAGTATCCTGCGGACGCCTTTTCCTATCCAAAATTTTCATGCAGCGCAATTTTGGTAGTGTTAACATAGACAATTTGAGAAAAGATGCTCTGAATTTGGACTGGACTAATCTTGTTAATCAGAGTTCTATTGATGACAAAGTTGATACGTTTAATAATGCTCTGATCAAACTTTATGATGTACACGCTCCTGTTAGAGCTATAAAGTTAAAGCATCTCCCTG
Organism: Lampropteryx suffumata; assembly: GCA_948098915.1. Lineage (NCBI taxonomy): Eukaryota > Metazoa > Arthropoda > Insecta > Lepidoptera > Geometridae > Lampropteryx > Lampropteryx suffumata. The sequence continues at coordinate 28,363,053 of OX402544.1, forward strand.
CACCATGGATCACGAAGGATCTGAGATTGGCCATGCAGAAAAAAAATGTAGCCAAATCAAAATACAAAAAACACTCATCTGCAGTTAATAGGGAAAAGTACATAGATCGACGGAATCGCTGTAATAGAGTGTGTAGAGATGCACAACGCCGGTATATTCATGAGTCCATAGATAATCAAGATCCTGCCAAAGTTTGGAAGTTTCTTAAGTCGCTAGGAATTGGAAAGTCTCGCCAAGACCACTCTCCTAAAGATTTAAACATTGATTCTTTAAATAAACACTTTTCTACTTCTACTGTATTTGATAGTAACACTAAAAGTTTAACCTTAAATCATCTTTCTAGTATTCCAATTCCTGACTATTCTAGTTTTGATTTTACTCAATTTTCCGAAAGTGATGTTAAGAAGAGCATAATGACTATATCCTCGAATGCAATCGGTAGCGATAGTATCAGCCGGAATATGATTGTTCCTATTATTAACGAAATCGTTCCTGTCATCCGGCATATACTAAATGCATCCCTGATTACTGGCGATTTTCCATCAACGTGGAAAGAGGCCCAAATAACCCCCCTTCCAAAAAAAGCTAATCCATCATCCTTTACTGAATATCGTCCCATTTCCATTCTTCCGTTCCTGTCTAAAGTTTTAGAACGTTTAGTCCACCAGCAACTTAGTTCCTTCCTGTCCAGTAATAATCTCCTCAATCCTTTCCAATCTGGTTTCCGTCCCGGACACAGCACTGTGTCAGCCCTGGTGAAGATCACGGATGATATACGTCACGCTATGGATGACGGACAACTCACCGTTTTATCACTTCTTGATTTTAGTAGTGCCTTTAATAATGTTGATTTCGATATTCTGCTAGGAATTTTACGCTCTCTTAACATATCTCCTGAGGTAATTGAGTGGTTTCACAGTTACCTGTATGGTCGCCGGCAACGTATCCGCATAGATGATTCATACTCATCCTGGTGTGATATTAAAGCTGGTGTTCCTCAGGGCGGCGTTCTATCTCCACTTCTTTTTGCAATATTTATTAATAGTATCTCTCAACATATTTCTTCGTCCTATCACTTATATGCAGACGATCTCCAAATCTACACTCACGCACCTTTATCTATGTTACACGCGGCGGTGGATGCCACTAATTTTAACTTGCGTTGCGTTTCAAACTGGAGCAAATCATATGGTCTCTCTATAAATCCAGATAAAACGCAAATTATTATAATAGGTAGCTCCAGAATGATATCCAAAATTGACTGGTTCCATCTCCCTCAGGTGATCTTCGACGGCAAATGTCTTCAACTGAGTGACTCGGTAAAAAACTTAGGCGTACACATAGACAAGCAACTTTCGTGGCGACCGCACTTGGCTGAAGTCAGTCGAAAAGTGTTTGCTGCTGGAGCTTCTCTCAGAAGGCTTCGAAATTTTCTCCCTACCGCTACTAAAATTGCGCTTGCACAATCCCTCCTTCTTCCAATCCTTGATTATGCTGACGCCTGCTATCTCGACATCACTGAAGAGCAACTTTATAAGCTTGAGCGTCTCCAAAATTACTGTATACGATTCATATTTGGTTTACGCAAATATGATCACATTTCTGAATTTCGCAATAAACTCAAGTGGTTGCCAATCCGTTTTCGCTGGAATGCTCACATTCTCAATCTTCTCTTTAATATTCTGTTCTCTCCTTCAACGCCCTCTTATCTCAAGGAACGGTTTGAATTTCTCTATCTCTCTAACCCTCGACTCTTACGCTCCTCAGATACCAATCAACTCAAAATTCCTGTTCACACTTCTACCTTCTATGGAAAGTCATTTACAGTGCAGGCTGTCCGCTTGTGGAACGCGTTGCCTGTAGATATCAGAAAGGCAAAGACTCTTCCCATCTTCAAAAACTTGGTCATGAAACATTATTTGTCGTGCTGTTATACGTAGTCATTTCTGTATTGTTGATTTTTTTATACTGTTTATCTTTATATGTATATATATTTTTATATATATATGTATATATATATATATTTCTATTGAGTTCATATGTATGTATATATTTATATTAGTATTTGTTTATCTTATACATATATTTAAGTATGTAATTATATAAATACACCACACCTACATGCCCCTTCTCTGTCTATTTATAGTCCAGTCCATCCAACGGTTGCCTGGTAGAGATCGCTATTAGCGATAAGGCCGCCCATTGTATTGCCTTAAATAAGTTTAGTTTTTTTGTTACTGTAATATTCTGTGTGGTAGTCAATAAAGTGTTTTCTATCTATCTATCTATCTATCTATCTCTACCTTCTGCGATGTATGTTGAGGGTTCGATTCCCTCCCAGAACAAACATTTGTGAGACGAACAATAGGTGTTTGTTCTGTGTCTGGGTGTATCTTAAATATATAAGTATTCTATCACTCATCGGTCGCCATAATACATGCTATGCTTAATTTGGGTCTAGATGGTGTTGTGTGCATTGTCCACCAATGTTTATTTATTTAGTAACATTCAGTTTAGTTTATCCTTACATTTATAATTTACTGATACTACTGATAAGTAGCTCTAGCCGTGTGTAGATTTGTCGCCATGTTCACGTAGATGAGCCAGGGATCACTCGTTTTCAATGGTGGCTTTAATCGTTTATTTAAGATAACTTGTTTAAACTTTAAAATAGTAATTATACTATTTTAATAAGTTTAAGATTTTCATATATCAGATTTTACTTTTTACTTCAATATAGAACATGTAATGTTGTGTTAGGTTAGATTAGTCGTGGTCTGACTTGAACGAAAATGTAAGGTTGTCGTTCAAGGCAACGACAACCATACTTGATTAATTGTATGTATACATACATACAATTAAACTAATAAATCTACTGAACGTATGTAGGTTTTTCTGTGCCAAAATAAAACATATTGCTGCTGTTTATTTATATACTTTTGTGCTATATTAGCAGGAAATCATAAAGGTGTCGAACAACAAATTGAAATTGACGAAGCCCAAACGTCAGTGCATAAAAGCTGCTATTCGTGTATGCATTATAGTTTCAGAAGGCTAATTTCGATCATTTCCAACTGGTTGTTATTTCTGCCTTATTTATAGTGTAGTCATATGACTTTATTATAAAGAACAGCATAGAGTTTGTAAGTTAATAAAAAACTGTCTTTATGTTTCAGCAAAATAGTGATCTTCATAGAATCAATACTAGGTACAGATACAATTACACATCCCTAGGTTACAACTAGAAAAGTAAATAAGTCTTTTATGGCGAACTCGGTGTGCTTCTATAATAGGTTTCCTAAAAATGCAACTAAACTACCTATTAAAACATTTAAAGCTTAAAGTCTTTTTTAATAAAAATGTCTATATTATTGATAAGAATGGCCTCATGTTGCTCTGCCCTGAGTCAGTTAACTGACAGATTTTCAATGTATAAACTGATGTTATCATGCATTAGTTTTTTGCAGTTAAGCTAGTTGTAAGATGGATCATACAAAAAAGCACTAGACTAGTTTCTTGCTTGTTCTTCTAGTACATACCAACTATGGTATGTAACATGGTGTATGTTTAATTGAAAGACAATAACTGAATATAATTTTCACTCAAAACGGGATATTTACCATGATATATGAGTTTTTCTGCTTCTCGATATTTCGGCACAGTTGCATGCGCCATGATCACGAGATAAACTGAAGTCTTTGTGGGTGGATGTTATTGGCAGACAAAACGGTCTACCCTCTTTTACAGTCTTTTACTGCGAACATTACCCCTACTACCGGTTTCACTGTCACTAACAACTCGATCACGATTACGACACACAACACTCACGGTATCTGGACGCATAACTGGTACCTCACTTTATGAACTTTGATCTCCAGAGCGCTGAGCTTGCATGTATGTAATACGGTCACAAGTATCAAAATCCGTAGGTGACAACACAGACAACCGCAAAGACTTCAGTTTATCTCGTGATCATGGCGCATGCAATTGTGCCGAAATATCGAGAAGCAGAAAAACTCATATATCATGGTAAATATCCCGTTTTGAGTGAAAATTATGTGCAAAACCATGATAGTTTTAAAAGTTATAATAACTGAATAATTATAGAGCCTGGTGTAGATTTAGCTGATAACTCGGATTAACATATTAAATATTTAAAAAAAATTGGTGGTCAATGCACACAACACCATCTAGCCCATAACTAAACATAGCTTGTGTTCCCTTTTACTCCTCTAACTTCTGTATTGATGATATTTTATTTAATACCCACTTTTGTGCTATGATGGAATTTGTTTATATAAGTATTTTATTTACCTTATATTTTAACAAATATATGTAAACACCACAACAAAATGCCCCTTCTGTTTATTTATAGTCCAAGCCATACAAAGGTTGCTTGGCTTGGCTGCCCATTGTTTTGCTTTTTATTGTAAAATAATTGTTTATGTAATTTTCCGTGTAGGTAGGTAGTCAATAAATATATATCATTATAATATATGTATGAGACAAGACTAATATATGTAAATGCATACTTAATAACTTAATAAAATGTATTAATTAATTAATAAATACTTCGAATTTTTGACAAATAAGTAAAAGTAATGTTGTAATGTAATATGTCGCGCAATCAACTCTCGTGACGTTATACTTGGTTTTTTCTCGTACTTGTGAGTAAATTAACTTTTTTGTGTTTTGCATTTGCTTTTGCAACTAAACGGTATCACGTACCTAGGTAGGTACCTACCCATTTAGATTTATTCAATCCGTCCTACTTATACGTTATGTGGGTACATAATTGGATCATCATCATCTTAACAGCCTTTATGAAGTCCACTGTTGAACATAGGCCTCCCCAATAGATTTTCAGGAAGAACGATTTTGAGCCCTCTCCATCCACTGACTTCCTGCGATCTTTACAATGTCTATCGGGTGGGGGGTCGTCCTACGCTTCGTGTTTCTGTCCTTGGTCGCCATTCGAGAACTTTTATTCCCCAACGGTAAATAGTTAGCGACCAAGTCTCAGTTCCATTTGTCATCACTGACAACACGCCCTGATTATAGACTTTCGTCTTGAGGCTCTACGGTATCTGTGACGAGAAGATGTGCTGTAATTTCCCGAACGCTGCCCATCCGAGTTGGATTCGTTGACTGACATCTTTGTCAAAGTTGGACTTGCCTAGTTAAATCGTCTGACCCAAATAGACATAATTGTCTACAACTTTGATTATATCGCTCCCAATATGTACCCGGTACGGGTGCTACATGAGCATTTGACATGATTTTTGTCTTGTCGTGTTCATTTTAAGAACCACCTGTTGCGAGACGATATTGAGGTCGCTGAGCATTGTGCCTCGGTCTTCAAGCGATTCTGCCATGATAACTATATCGTCGGTAAATCGAAGATGTGTGAAGCGTTTGCCATTGATGTTGATACCATGTCTATGCCAGTACAATAGCTTGAAAATATCCTCCAATGCACAGGTAAACAGTTTCGGAGAAATAACATCTCCCTGTCTCACCCCTTTATGCAATGGGATTGGATTCGTGCTCTGGTCCTGGAGTCGGGTAAACATGGTGGCGTTACTGTACAGACATTTCAACACTTCGATATAACGATAGTCGATTTGGCACCGTTGGAGTGACCGCAACACTGCCCAAGTTTCGACAGAATCAAAGGCTTTCTCATAGTACACAAACGCTAAACAAATTGGCCGGTTATACTCTTCGGTCTTCTGTATAACCTGCCGGAGCGTATGGGTGTACTCTATTATGTTAAAGCCTTTTCGGAACCCGGCTTGTTCGGGAGGCTAGAAGTCGTCAAACGTACGAGCAAGATGATTAGTAACTACTCTCGAAAACAGTTTATAGACATGGCTCAACAGCGAGATGGGCCTGTAATTCTTTAAGAAGGTGTTATCCCCTTTCTTAAAGAACAGTACTATCACGTTCCTGTTCCACGCCTCTGGCGTAGTTTCCTCGGGGCTGACGGAGTTGAACAGCTTCTGGAGGACCTTAAGTACCGGTGATCCACCCGCTCTCAGAAGCTCTGTCGTTATTCCGTCTTCCCCCGGTGCCTTGTTGTTCTTAAGCTCAAGCAGCTTAAGAACAACAGAGGCGTTCGGATCTCGTATAGGCTGACGTCCGGAATGTCTTCTGTGTAGTGTCGGGTTAGGTGGGCTTTTGCATCGCTAGTCGTGCTTGTAGTAGGACTTTGCAATGAGGTGTACAGTTGTCCATAGAACTTCTCGAGCTCTTGTTAAACTTCTGGCTTCGAGGAAATGACACTGCCCTTATTGGTCTTCAGTCTCGTCAACAGGCTTTGCCCAATAGACATATCTCTCGCAAACACTTTGGAGCCTTAGTTGCGCTCTATTGCGTTCTTTATAATATAAGTATTAAAGAGACACAAATCGCGTCGCATAGACTTAGAGATAGAGATCTATTTATTGAGCGTGCTGTATTTTGACATGTCTACTAAAGCCTGCATGATAATTGATAATTGATGATAATTGGATAGAAGTGAACAATGACGTCGAACAAAATCTTTAGATACGTGAATACTATTAACACCCGTGAATGATTTGTTCCATCTGCTGACAATGAAATAACCTTGACTGTGATAACATAGCAGTTAGGCAGTACATACCGTCTCCGGACTGATGAGAGATCTCGACGAAATGTGTTGTTTGTCGTAATAAATAACCTAAAGGTAACAACGTTGCCAATTTCAACGAAACATCATTTTACTCATGCTTAGTCCAAGATCTTCCAGATCTCTATCTCAGCAGTTGATGGGCACATTACTGCTACAAGCGTCCTCAATCTCTATCTTACCAGAGCCCTGAAGAGGATGACGGCAATCATTTAACTGGCATAGCACTTCAAACTATAACAAATCAAGAGATAAGAGGCAAACTATAAGTGTATTAGCTGAACAAAAAACCCTTACAGATCTTGTACTTAGAAAAAGACCGTGTATTTTTGTTAGGTAGAACGAGATAGAGCTTTTAAACAAGAAAACAGAAAACGTTGCGTCCTCGAGAAGACGAATATCCTGAATCAGTGCAAAATATTACCAAGCGAATAAATAACTCGTAACAACTTAAATAACTATTTTAAACTACTTGTTGCTTCTAAGTTTAGTCGGCCTCGAATAAGGCTCCGGACATAATAAAGTTTTAATGGTAGGTAAAACTCTGCTTTTATGTCCTTAAGCCGATATTCGAGGCCTTTTAAACAATATTGAGACAGTGTTTGTTCTCGCCTGGTGAACAGGGCGCCAATGTGATTTTATACAAATTATTATAAATTATCTTTAACCATTAATAAATCTAACGCATCACAAAATCTTACTAGGTATCGAATCAATAATATATTACAAACATAATTAAAATTATTCTGCTGGCTCAAAATATGCCCCCAAAGAAGTACTAATTGACTTCATATTAGCCTTTTTAATTTCTTTTCTATAAAATTTGACAAAAGTGTTTACAGATCTCCAATTACCTCTTGACAAAATCTTATCTAGTGGTTCTCTGTCAATCCAACCCCTTGAAGCTACGTCTGACCAGACGCTCCCGGGGGTTGCATCAATGCCAGCTTCTTTTAAAACAGATTTAACCCATCCTGCAATAATGGTTCTAGATGCAGCTTTAGCTTTACCACGGGCAGTGACAAATAAATTATCAGTACAAGCTTCCCGTCTCCTATTCATTCCTAATGAGTGTAACCTTCTGACCCATAAAACTGGATCCAGACATGGATTTTCTACATTTGAGAATAATTTCCAACCTGATTGAACATATGACTCCGAATCCGTTTTGGATTCATATATGGGCCAAAGGGTCACCGAGCTATCTTCACTGATCACGAACAAACCTTCAGAAACACTTAAAAGTGTTAAGTCATGTATTCTACGTCCTGAGCAGAGTAACAAGAGGGTAGCGCATCGTCGCGAAACTTCATATAAATTGTCTGAATTCACAATATTTTTTGATAATGAGGAGATCAAGATACTAGTATCCCAGACACTTTTGTCTGGACACCGTTTAGAATGACTAGAGGATATAGACTTTAATATATGCTTGACTAAAACATTTGAACTAAGACGTGAACTATCCTCTGTGCTACATAAAGTAAACACTACTGATATGTGGACTAAAATCGTTCTGTATGCCAAACCTTCATTTAGATGAAGATCAGCCAAAAACCTTGCCAATTCAGAACCCGAGGGGTTTGTAACTTGAACTGCAGACTCTCTGCACCACTTAACCCCGCGCAATAAACCAAACCAATACAATACAAACCAGCCTGGGAAGGCTGGTTTGTATGTATTGAGGGTAGATTTACGCCATCCCGCTCGCAGTAAAGTTTTTTGTTGATTAGACCAGAGTTCTACAGCCCGAGACCACCCCCACATTTCCAAACCTCTAGCGTCAGATCTTTTACCTTCGAAGGAGGATGACCTGTTGACAGGTCTATCAAAACTGTCTCTAAGCGATGAATTTTGGATGGTGGTGCTATTGCTCGTGCTTTGAGATCTGCCCTCCAAAAGGCCTGGGCCACTTTAGTACCACTATGATATATATACCTTTTGCTCGATTTAGATGCATGAGAACTCTCGGTATCAAGTTTGGAGGCGGGAACACCCAAGCTAGCTGGAAGTCCCACTCCCAAACAAATGCGTTGTGTTTCCACGCTGCACGATCTCGTTGATCCAGGCTGACATACCTTGGTACCTTGGTACGTGGGCTCGCGCAGACGCGAACAGATCTACTTCCGGAGCACCCCACTTTGCGAACACCACCTTTGTCAACGAGGGAATTAGGTACCACTCTGGAAGTACGATTTTTCGAGAAAGGTGATCGACCACACTGTTGTACCTTCCCGGAATGTGATGTGGAACTAAGTGAATGTCGAAAAGATCTAATATTTCGAATATCTGATAGGTCAGATTCATCAGTTTGGTCGATCGACTTCCCCCTTCGTTCCTCAGATAGGCTACAACGTATTTGTTGTCGCATTGTAACAGCACTGACGAACGACTCAGAAATGGACCAAATCGGGACAAACATTTGAGTATAGTCAACATCTCTTTTTGGTTCGAATGAAACCGCCCTTCTTCGTCTAACCAATCGCCTCCTACATGTATTCCGTTCAACTTGCACCCCACCCCGAGTCGGCTGCATCCGTTGTTAGAAAATTCGTTATGGCTGGAGGATGGAGTTTGGAAAACAATTGGCAGTTCGCCATCCACCAGTCGAGTTTCTCGATAGCTAGTGTCGGGAGATGATACGGATTCTTTTGATGTTTTTGTAGGAGGCTGTTGCAATGAGTCAACAGGTGACGAAAATTCAGCCAGCCCTGTGGGACAGCTAGTCGGGCAAAGTTTAAGCTTCCTACAATGCTCTGCACTTCTAGCAGTGTAGCATTTTTTCTCTTGAGTAATTTTGAGATTGTCCCCTGTAGACCAAATATTTTCTTTTCCGGGAGAAACTTTTTGTTTAACCACGTGTCCCAAACTAGACCTAGGTACTCTATCGACTTTTGTGGGGATAGAATAGACTTTTCGTTGTTTACCTTCCAACCTAACTCTAGCATGGTTTTGAGTACCGTTCTCGTCTGACCTACTAGCTTCAATCTGTCTTGGCAAACAATCAAAAAGTCGTCCAGAAACACAACTATTCGTATTCCCTGCTCTCTGAGAATTTCTGATGTCCAGTTCGACAGGAAAGCAAAAATTTTGGGGGCTGTTGCAAGACCAAATGGCAAACAGGTCATTTGTAGCAAGCGACCTCTGTATACGAGCCTGAGAAAGCAGCGGTGACTTTGAGCCATGGGTACATGGTAGTAAGCTTGGGTTAAATCTATTTTTATCATCCAGTCGTTCGGCTGTAGGAAGTCCGGGATACGATGGACCGAAATCAGTCTGAATTTCGTTTCTTTATCTTTATCTTTACAAATTGATTTAATCGCTTTAGATTGAAAATTGGGCGCATGGAGCCATCGTTTTTGGGAGTCAAGAACAGGGTCGATATGAAACTGGGTGTAATGGGGGGCATACTCTAGGATATTTTCTACTACCAAGCTGTCTATAATCTGGTCCATTTGAGGAGATGGAGCAGTCTAGCGAGATTTTATAAGCTGGGGTAATGTAATAATAATAATAATAATATGTTTTATTTCCAAAACAAAATCTTTACAAGTTCTTAAGTAACTTAGGTCTAAATACAGACAAAGAAACATTTGTCACCTTAACCTGTAAAGTCTTGACATTGACTCCTCACTCTAACTTAGTATTATTTACTAGTAAATAGACGTGAGGGATCTCTGCTTCGGCCTTTAACAAAGGAAAACAGTTTGTTATGTATGTGTATTCGGACTTTTATTTTGTAGGGTTTCAACCATGCGAGATTATAATGTCTTATTAGGAGATAGAGAAAAAAAAGAGATAAAGAAAAAAAATATAAAAACATGCAACTAAAATAATTCATTAAAACTAAATACAGCCACTAAATAAAAAAATAATAAATAAACTAAATACTCTTGAAATGGGTGTGTGTGTGTTCGTGTGTGTGAGTAGATTTATGTGTATGTATGTATGTATATGTTAGTAATTTGGGAGTGTGTGTGTAATGTGTTTTGTTTAACCTGTGGATAGAAGGTCTTCTATTTGTTGGTATTCTAAGCTCTGCAGATAATTGTTAATTTTAATTTTACATTCTCTGTAAGTTGTGTTGTGTAGTGTGGAATGCTTGTTTATTTTATTATATAAATGTGCTGCTAAAAAAAGTGTGTGACGCTGTGCAAATGTTGTTTTACATAGTTTTGTGTTGAATATATTATGTTTAAGTCTTCTATTTGTTAGGTTTAAGCCAGCGCGTTTTGTGTGTTGTTTAAGGACAACTTTTTGTATGTAGAGTTTCCTAACAGTTAAGACTTCGCAATCTTTGTAGAGTTCAGTGGTTGGAAACCTATATGGGTGAAAGTAGGCTACCTTGAGCACAGCTCTCTGTGCTCTTTCCAACGGAAGTAGATGTGTCTTAGCGGCTCCACCTCAGGAGTATATGCAATATGTTATTAATGATTGGCATAATGCGTAATATACCGTTTTTAGTTGAGTTTTATTCGCCGCGTACCGTATGTTTTTAAAGACTGCAATAAATTTTCGTATTCTGGCTGTCAGTAGGTTAATGTGAGGTTGATAGGACAAATGTGAATCAAGTGTCACACTAAGATATTTAATAGTGTTGCACCTTTCCAAAGTTGGACAAATACATTTTGATGCGTTACCCTTTAAACATGATATAGAGTGAGCTTTTATTTTATGCTTAGGACTTTTCGGAAGCCCAGGTTTCCGAAGAGAAAAGGCTACATATTTGGTTTTGGTAGGATTTAGTGTAAGTATATTTTAGAAGAGCTTTTTTGTTATCATGTCAAAACCATTTTGAGCAAAAGAGTAAACCTGATCCCAACTCTCTCCCTGAAATAGCAATACCGTATCATCTGCAAAAGACAACAACTTACAGTTTGGTATAACGAGTTGGTGGAATACCAGCGGTGGTTTGGCTAGAAAAAGAATTTTGTAACCTGATATTATATGCAAGAGAGGGCTTGGTGCGCCCCTCTGTTCCCAAGCATCTACAAAATACTCTAGCCTGCCCCCCCGAAACACCTGCATTGTGTCAATATTTCCTAACCCCCTTTCCTCTACCACGGGTAGCACAACCCTGGGTGTGTGTTCCCTGCTGACCGAAAGCTCTTCTGGCGTTTGCCGGGGCTTGCTGACGTGAGGCAAATGTTTGTGGTCTAAATTGTGGCCGAAAAAACTGATTATTATTCCCATACGCTGGGAATTCATAATCGTTAGAATATGGATAGAAGGGCCGCACCCCTTGCGGGGCGTATTCCTTGTGTTAAGCGGTGCCATGAAGCAACCGGCTTGATTATAACTGCTAGGTCCAGGTTGCGCAGACTGGGACCCAGATACGACTCTCTTCTCTTGCGCAGAGAAGGAGGATTTAGGAGAGGATATTTTATTAATTCCTCCATTGTTCTTTAAGAACTCTGCAAATGGTGCCTTATCAAATAAGAATATTTATCGAAGGAGGTATCTTTTTTAGGCTAGCTCTCAGAAACTTATCTTTAATCAGACCGATGAATGCATCGCGTCTTTGTTCAATAATATCTGCTCTGCGGCCACACACTAATTGCAAACAGTCAATAGATATTTTTGAAAATCACCCGAGAAAATGTCTCTGATTTTAGACATCAAGGACTCGCTATCAATGATGTTAGCTTCATGAGTCCATAGAAGTAAATCTGACACACCCTTTTTTAAAGCATCGCTTTGCATAATGACTGCTCGGGTAATAGCACCCAAAGATTTATCAGTGGCAATAAAACTACTCGGCTTTTCAAATTGTTTAAGTTCATCATTAGCCTCCAAGTCAACTAACCCCGGCCGTGCATTGTAAGACTTTTGAATTTCGGAATAACGGACGTTCGTCCAGTTTTCGGTTTGAAAATGCTGCAGAGAAGTCAGCAATTCCAAATGCTCAGAAGATGCATTCGCAATGGTTGGTTCTTTCAAATTTGTGACCAAATTAAAATCGAATTTAAGAGCTGACTCGGCAGGCTCTTGGCTAAGGGCCGGCTCAGCGGCGACGGGTCCCTCAACTTGCATCGGGTTTTGATCACCCGTAGAATGCCAACAACCAGGTTGTGGCGGGTAGGCATTCCATGATAAAAAATGTTGAATCTCATTTACTTGTTTGTTAAGGTATTCTAAAACCTTACCCTCCCTGCGCGATTTTTTCACACTGCGCCGAACAGCTTTGCGCTTACGCTTGCGCATTCAGTGTTTGTGCCTGCCACTACCGTCGTCCTCGCTCGACGGCGCCGCCGAAGACGGGGTAGAAACACTATCGCGTTCATCACTATTATCGTCGGACATTAGGTATTTTAATTCGGAACTATTTTTAATTTATCTTACTTCATCAAACGCTAACAGCGTTATAAATTATCTAAAGTAAAATTAAAGTATGACAAATATTTTTTATAAGTAAACGCGAACTATCGCCGATACTTTTGTACGGCACGAAAGTTAGGACGCCAATAACGGAAAATGCGCTCGCATAAATTGGGTGAACATGGCGAAGTGGCGCCCCCTATAGCGAAATACCAGAACTAACCTGACAAATATTGGAATTACGGCCGGAAACGGAAGGACTACCGTCTCAATATTGTTTAAAAGGCCTCGAATAACGGCGTAAGGACATAATATTTTTATCTCTTTTCTCATATGTGTTGTAAAATGCATATAAAGGTATACTACCAAAATACCCTTGGTCTCAAAACTTAAACAATGACTGTCAATCAGAATATATTAATTCCTGCCTTTGATTCTGAATTATTTGACATTAGATACCATATTTTTAGGCGTGATCTTGAAACTGGTATACCTATATAATAAAAGAAAGGATGGTGGCGGTACAATAATTGCAATTTCTAAACGTTTCCATACCGCTAGAATAAAGTTTTCAATGGTTACGTAAATTGTATGAATCTAACAAATTGCTTATTATAGCCGCATCATCTCGGTTACCCAGAATAAAAGAATAAAAACCTTTATAAGGTATCCTTTTCTTGATTAAGGTACTTGAATGAGCAGTGTACCTGTGTTGGGTGCTATTTTAAATAAATAAATAACACCCAGACACAGAAGAAGCACCTACATAATGCTCCTCGCACTAATGTTGGCCAGGGAGAATAAGTACACATGGAAAAGAAGAAAGCACAAAACAAGCACATATGCCATCTGCGTTGTGGATTGGAGGTGTCAACTTTATGTATCTTAGCTGACAGGCCAGTCTATAGGCTACCAATATAAAGGCTACTTTTTATCTGCGTGCCATGCAGGCAGGAGCTAGCGTGTATATATATACATGTATGAACAGATGTTGTTTCTCGACAGGTACCCGTCGTATTCACCACTCGACCAGCAACCGGCTCCAAAACGGGTGGAGGATTCAACCGCGTCAAAAAAAATGAGCTATTCCGCAATATGGAGCTCTGCCGACACCTGTATGATACATTTGTCCAACAACCCGGTATGTTATCATCACCTTTTATTTAACTTCCTTAACTTATTTAGAATTGTAACCTACGACTGATTGTTTATTATGTATGGTTCAAATTCAAGACAGTTGACTTTGAGCTATTTTGCTGCCGAGCAAGAAAACTTTTGCATTACTATAACGTTCTATATCTACATATTATGACGCGAGAGCTGATCTTATTCAGACCAAAGAGTGATAACCTTTCGTGGAACTCTTCGTACTACATAAAGTGGTCGCAATCGCAGTTCTTTAAATGTGTGTATTGCGATCTTAAAGCTCTTGAAAACTCATGAAATGCTGATTCATTTTTCAAATATCAATTTATAATATTACGAGTACAATAAAACTAAATTTATAGGCTTTTATTTGGCAGACAAATCAGTGCTGAGTTATTATTGGTGATAAATTATCGGATTAGAACAAGGTAATTAATTAGTAATGCGGAGTAATAATTAGTTGTTCGTTTTTGTAGACAAATCTTTTTATGCGCTACATCCCGAATTTCAATTTGAGCCGTCGACGAGCAGACAGCTACTTACGGTGGTAGCTCAAGCTACGCCGTAGGCAAGATGGCTACGGCATGACGCGGCGCGTAGCACTTCGAACTTATTATTAAATTTAAGTTCACGCACTGATTTGAACATTTTAGGCATGAGCTTTTGAACCGTGGTGTCTTATTATAACATATCCCGGTCAGGTGTTTTATGATACTAGATGATTACTATAAATATGTAGGTGCCTAAGATTATTTCAATTTATAAGATAGACACGTAACTACATTAAACTCTACAACATAATATTAGGGAATCTAGTGAAAGATCATTTATGAAATTTTTTTCAACAAGAAATATGAAATTTTCGTTTTATCTAACATTTGTAGAAATAAATCAATAAAATATAAATGTTATAATTTAAGAGGTGCGATTTAATTTAAGAGTTTTTGTTACACATATAATGGAATAGCTCAGCCCTAGCCAGTTGAACCAATCATGGTGTTGTTCTCAGCAAAAGAAAAAAAACGATGCGAACAAATATCAATTAAAGGCAATCAGTCTTAGCCGGGTCATGTTTTGTGCATTTCATAAATTGTTTTAGCTTTTACAATATCTTTGGTAAAATATAGACGATTAAAAACATTACTACGTTCTAGCCAGTATTACCTATAACAACAATTTCTGTTTGGGTTTGTAAGTTTCGAAAAATACTCTGTACTGCGGCACAACAACTGGCGTAGTACCCGGGGTACCGCAATTGGTCATGTTCATCTCTGTCTGCTCCTGGTCCAGTCTCTTCATCGAGCACAGGTCAGATAGGAATTCGTACCACTCATCCCAGTTCAGCTCCGTTTTGCTAAAAAACAAGACAATTAAACAAATTTGCATAATATAAATCAATTTTAAAAACCCTGATAAGTACAAAAAAATACATCCTAGTATATTCATTAAGACGATTCTAGTGAGTCCAAATATGCCCTGTTGTAAGTTGGTGAGGAGTTGTGTACATTAGGTATCAGGTCAAAGCTAAGATGTTCATCCACAAATCGAATCGATCAATACTCTAGCAAGATAATTTTTAAATAAATTATAAGCTTTTTTCTAATTGATTTTATTTTAGCTAATAGCACGCTTGGTCCAGTCACCTATCAAATAAAAAAACTACATAAAAATAGGTTCATCCGTTTGGGAGCTACGACATCACAGGCAAACACACACGTACACTGGTATATAGATACATAGATACATCGATACACACGTTAAATTTATAACCACTCTGTTTGAATCAGAGTAAAAAAGACGCTTAGAAATTATGACACCAATATGTAGTCAGATATATGTAGTTAGATTAATGGGGTAAACATAATCTTATGTTATCGGCTCTTTATTACATATCACTCTGTTCATTTTAGTTAATGTGAAGTAAACTTGCCTGAATTTCCACCACAGTATGCCCGTGTCGCACATAGTGACTTTACGATCGTCGATAACTCTGCTCTGTCTCATCCAGTAATCGTTACGGTACAGGGTCATGGTTGTCCCGTCTCGCTTGTTGTCCATAAAACGAGAGAATTCCACGAACTGCCCGTCGAGAGTTACTGGCTCGTCATCCATGCTTAACAAAAACTAACACTAAGTATATTTTTTATATTAAGTATACGGAATACTCTCGAGTGTTTGATTTGGTTGTGGCTGGTAGAAAATACCTATCGCTGTTGAAAATGAACAACAAAGAGTAGGCAATATCCTATAAGAATGAACAATTATGAACTAGATACATGGGCGACAATCTGTGAACTATAAATCCTGGCCGATTTAGTCTATGGAATCGTATTCATATATGACAGTTCCCTCCTCCTTCTTTTATACTACCTTTACGATCAGGTCGAGTCTGTTTTTTATTTTGCTATCAATTTTGCTAATCAATCCAATCAAACAAAACAAGCTAGGAACAACCGCAGTTGCAGTTTCAAAGTTGATAGAGTGATTTTTAATTATGTAAGTAATTTATCCTCTGAATTCCTGAATCTGTAATTTCATCTCGCAGTTATGTCGATCAAGTGTTGTGAGCTGTGCTAGTAAATGAAAGTTCGACAATTTCTTTTATGTTTCCGAAAAGTGAGATTGGACTCTGAAAGTGGATTGAAAGACTTCGATTAGTAATAGGGATTATTTTAATCAATAGTTTGAGTATTACGTACGGTACGTGTACATTCATACACGAAGGATAGCATGTGTTACAATTACAATTAAAAAGTAGCCTATGTCCGTTCCTAAGATACAATCTATATCCATACTATTTCACATCACACAACATTCACACCCTATTTTATGAGAGTTATTTTGAAAAATCCTGAAACACGTGTCCATTTATTTTGCATAATAAGTATCCATACCAAGTTTCTAAGAAATCACACAACCCGTTAAAAAGTTCCGATACAAACTTTAACACCCCATTTTACCCCTTTGTTGGGGTTATTTTGAAAAATCCCTAAACACCTGTCCATTTATTTTGCATTTTATTTATTCATATCAAGTTTCAAGCAAATCGCACCACGCACTAAAAAGTTACATACATTCTGTATGAAACTTTTTTGAAATAATCTCGCCCTAGTACCCACTAGGGCAAGATTATTTGGTTTGGTTGTAAAAGAAAGCTACCTTTCAAATTTCAGCTTTCTAGCTCCAGCGGTTTCGGCTCGGCAATGATGAATCAGTCAGTCAGGTTAAGCTCTTTTATAGGTATAGATAAAATAATCTAAGCGGAATTTAAATCAATATATGGTGACGTAGCACAAGTGTTGATACATGATTTTAAAGTATACCTACATAATCTGAACGATGAGATATCCCAAACAAAATTATTGACGCGTTAATTTTTAAATAAACAAACAACGATATTATAACAAACTATACTATAATACTACAATATTATAATAACTTAACGACTTGACATTGGCAAATATATATGTCATTATAGGAAGAAAAGAAAAAGAAACAGCGTCACAAAGTCTCATATAGGTTAGGTGCCATTTATAAAATGAAACCACGAGAATCTTTGAGAGAAATTAAATTAAATTATGAATTATGTATTATGAATTATGAATTAAAGGTAGTCTTTTGAAGAAAGCTTATTATAATATAGATGACTATATTATTGATAAGAATGCATGGCCTCATGTCGCTCTGCCGTCAGACAGTTAACCGACACACTTGAAATGTATAAACTCTCTTGTATTAGTATTTCTCAGTTAAGGTAGTTATAAGATGGATCATTATAAAAAAGCGCTAGGACCAAAACGAGTTTCTTGCCAATTCTTTTCGAGCTTGGGTTAGGATAAATTGGCACCTAAATTCACCTAGTATGTAAGACGTTTTAAAGTGATCCTTGTGATGGTATTGAATAAATCATCTTTTGACTTTGACATTCTTTATTGGTTAAAATTTCTGACGAGATTACCAAATAAAACTTAAAAGAAAAACTATTATCTAAGAACAAGCAATTGTTCCTGTCGAAGTGATGAAAAAGACGCCTTGTGCACTAACTTGTACATATCCTTGTTATTGTTACTTTACAACAAATCCACAGTAGTTTTATTCTCTTCACAGAGTAATAAATACTACAGACCGTTCACCGTAAGTTGTCCTCTACCGTGATGTTGGCACTACTGATTGTCAATCTGTTGTTGTCTAATTCCACCCAGTCAAGTGCGATCTCGCCGCCATGACAGGTTAGTAAAATAGGGATACCAGCTTTTAGTCCGACACAATGCTTTTAGTATGGGTAATTAGAATTTACTGACATAACTAATTAAAATATAAACGCGATGAATGACTAATATTACTGATAAATTCATAATTGAACTAGGAAATGACAGCAGTACAGATTCGGATACGACAGATGATGATGACGAGTATGCAAGTGACAGTGATATGTCTGGAATCATTCCTTTCGACCATAATTACTGTCAGAAAAAATGATATCAATAAATTTAAATAATTAAATTTAAATAACAATAATAATAAATAATTTAAATTGTGTCATCATCATACAACCTTACTAGTCTTATAACCGACCTTAGAATTAGTTACAAAAGTATGAAAAACATAGTTTTACAAGCAATAAAATCTGAAAAAACTGCCTATTTTACCTATCATATTAACAATAACATAAATAACTCCAGTAAATTGTGGAAAAACATAAAATCTAACATGATGTCCAACAAAATACAATCTGCGGAGCTTCCTTCTCAATTTATAGATCCTGATGGTAAAGGAGCACATTTTTTGAAAGTACCTGCACAGGATTCTATTAACATTTAATTACTTACTTATTTTGAGTATCAAAGACATAGCGGAGTAACTTTCACTTTGACCTGTGAGTGAATACTTACACCGTCTTGAAGATCTTGGAAAGCCTAAAGTCAAACGCACAAGGTATAGATGGCATGAGTCTGGATATGATTATTATTACTTTGCCATAATCTTTACCAGCGATTACAGCTATTATCAATGATTCTATCACTAGTGGCACTTTTCCTGATTGCTGGAAGGTGGCAGTGGTTAAGCCAATACCTAAGAAAAGCAATTCCACAACTGTCAGTGACCTAAGGCCTATTAGTTTACTTCCCTGCCTGTCTAAGATACTAGAAAAAGTGTTTTGCATGCAGCTTATGAAATATCTTGAGGCCCATGGTATTTTGCCTGAATTGCAGTCTGGATTTCGTAAAGGACACAGCACATCAACTGCTCTCCTAGATGTAGTTGATAATTTGTTAACAGCCCAAGGTCAAGGAATGTGCAGCATATTGGTCCTACTGGACTATTCTCGAGAATTTGAAACAATTAATATCTCACTCCTTATGTCTAAACTAACATACTATGGTTTTAGCTCAGGTACTATCAAATGGTTTCATAGCTACCTAAGTCAGAGGTGGCAGTGTGTGGAGTTGAAAATGAGTGATGGCTCAACCATTCGGTCTATCATACAACCAGTTTCTCGGGGGGTTCCACAGGGTTCCATTCTTGGGCCTATTCTATTCATTCTGTATAGTGCCGACATCATCAAGGAGATAACTCACTGCAAATTTCACTTATATGCAAATAATCTGCAGCTATACTACTCTTTTTTCCCACGTGATAGTCCTTGTGCTGTAAATAATGTTAACTGTGACCTGAGTCAGGTTTATCAATGGTTCCAATCTAACTCCATGGTATTAAATCCAAAAAAATCAATGTTTATTGTTACGGGGTAAAAAAAAACATCCTTAAACTTAACCTTCAGGATATTAATATTGTAGTGGATGGAGAGAATATTGTGGAATATGTTCCAGAGGCAAGGAGCTTGGGTTTAATAATAGATCCTCAATTAAAATTTAAAAGCCAGGTTTCTGAGAGTGTACGAAGTTGTTTTTACATGCTAAAAACTCTGTACAAGATCCGTCCATATCTCAGTGAGGAGGTCCGAATTATTATATGTGAATCATGATCATGTGATCATGTAAAAAAGCGCTAGGACCAAGACGAGTTTCTTGCCAGTTCTTCTCGGGCTTGGGTTACGATGAGTTGGCACCTAAATTCACCTAGTATGTAAGACGTTTCAAAGTGATACACAAATACAAATACAAATACATTTATTTGCAACTAAGAAAACATGGAATAAGAGCATAATACAAACATAAAAACAATATAATAGCACAAACGTTAGCCAAGTTGCAAAAAGAAAAAACTCAGCGTGTGCAGATTAATAACCTGCGCTGGTCTTCCGTTGGAGCCTTTATTTGGGACCGAGTAGGTAATAAAAAAATGCACAATCCTTGTGATTGTATTGAATAAAGTATCTTTTGACTTTGACTTTGATAATATTGCCAATGTCAAGTGATTGTTTGGTTATAGCCATAGTCGATTGTCATTTGTCTAATCTAAACGTCATCGCAGAATGGCTGTCTAGAACTTTCTCGGGATTCTTTGTCGTTCTTCTTCTTCTTTGTTATGGCATGTGACATAACAATGTAAATTTGTGTCAGCTGTTTATATTTTTTTATAGTCAACTTGTCTGTTAAAGTCTTTGTCGATGGTCAATTGTCAATTCTAGACGTCACGCGGGATGGCCATCTAAAATTTTCTTGGGATTTCTCCTCGTTCAAATCACATTGCACCATAATACACATATAATTCAATTGTTCATTAAGGAATAAAACGAGTAAGAAATATTAAATTAGCAGAGCTATGTTACTTCATGAAATGACAAACGAATAATCCCTCTTTGTCGATCAAATCATATTGCTTATCTTCCTAAAATGGCATCTGTCTTGTTGATAATTTTGCTAGTGTCAAGTGGTTGTTTGGTTATAGTCTTAGTCAATTGTCATTTGTCTAATATCGTCGTTCAAATCACCATAAAACACTTATAATTCAACTGTCCATACTCTTGTCCTATGTAGTCACAATTTATTCATTAAAATTCCGCTAAGATATATTGCTGAATAAAACATACAATAACACGAGAAAATTAATTTATTTTATTTCATGAAACGACAGACGAAGAATCTAAAAAATCGACATCTGCCATCTAAAAATCTGTTAACATGTTCTATGACCTACGAGTACATGAGGTTTTACGATTTTGTGAGTTACTTTAGTTACGTCAGATCAGCTGTTAGAGTTCAATTACACAACCATTAATAATATTTTTTTAGTATTTTCGTTCACACTATTTAATTCGGGAGGTAACGAAGATAATCCATAATCAAAAAGATAAAGTACTCTTCATTGTACGAGGTAAAAACGCTAACACAGCGTCCCACAAGAGGATCTGCCGGCGACCCTACCGCAAAGTTCGCAATTCTAGTTACGATACCAACTATCATATGATCTATGCTTTTTACCTACCGTGCACCTTTTGAACTGATACAAACACTGTTTTAATACATTTCATGGGTTTTATAAGTTATAACGTAAATCCTATAACATTTATTTTATAAGTTTATTATGAGAGCAATATTTTAACTGTTACATTAATACACTTAGTCAATACTGTCTGATTGTTGGAAAACCTGCCATGTCATGTTGTGTTTGTAATTAAGGCCGGTCAGTTACCATTTCGTGATGTCAAAACGGGTAAGTGGTAAACATAATGAGCCCAGAATATTCCTTCAATATATGTATTTTTAATAAATTTGATATAAAAATATGACAATGCTGGTGATTCTGTTATTTTACCGAACTAGCAGATATTATCTAAAATAAGAACGTTCTTTGCGTACACTGAAGTCCTTACTAGTGTAACATTTTAAAAGGACATATAGGAAATAAGTTAAATTTGACAACTTTGTGCCTTGATTGAATTGATTTTCCTAGGAATTTTTCGTTTGTCATTTCATGAAGTAACATACCTCTGCTAATTTAATATTTTTTACTCGATTTATTGCATGTTTTATTCAGTAATCTTAGCGGAATTTTAATGTATAAGTTGGGTCTACATGGGACAAGTATGAACAATTGAATTAACTGTGTATTATGGTGCAATGTGATTTGACGACGAAGAATCCCAATAAAATTTTAGACGGCCATTCCGCGTGACGTCCTGAATTGACAATTAGGACCATCGACTAAGACTATCAAACAAACTGACTATAAACAAACATAAACACTTGACATTGGCGAAAATGACATTATTATGTCATATGCCATAAACAAAGACGAAGAAGAAGAAGATTTTCCCTGGATTTCCCGCAACATCACGTCAATCGAACGTCAATTTGATTAATACCAGAAGTGTTAATTAAATATTACACTCAGACCCTGACCTTTAACTTCTGTAAAAAGTTAATCACTGTTTAATATAGTGCATCTGTTTGTAAGATCTTTTGCAGTGTTTAGGCAGAGTGCAAGTTGAGAGTAAGTTTATAAGTAAGGCCGTGAGATTTAATCAGCTGTTTATAAAATAACAACGTTTGTATTTAATTACATTTTAATTAGTCCGGCCAAACTACAAAATCTCGGCCAGTAACTCTGACTCACTAGTTAGCGCAGAATTCAGATGATATTTAGATTACATAGGTATATAAAATATACTTTTGACAAGAAATTTGGTAATACAAAAGGGTCCTAAATTATCAAATTTAAACTCGCTACCTTTTCAAGGCGCTGGACCATATAAATTGATATAAAGATTACTTTTATTTACTTTTATATAGATTTACTTTTTTACGAACTACAAGTATTTGTCTCGGGTCTGGGTGTTTCTATGTATAATATGTATGTATTTACAAAAAAAAGTAATATAAGTGGTATATCAGTCATTTGTCATCCATAACACAAACTCTGCTTACTTTGGGGCCAGATGATGCTGTGTGAAATGTCCGGTATTATTATTATTATTATTCTGGCCCCAAAGTAAGCAGAGCTTGTGTTATGTGTACCACATGACTGATATACTACTTAAATACTTTTTTTTTTTGTAAATACATACATATTATACATAGAAACACCCAGACCCGAGACAAATACTTGCAGATCATACAAACATTTGTACCGCGGCGGGAATCGAACCCGTCTGCGTCTCAGCCGGACCTTAGTCCACTGCGCCACAGAGGTCGTCAAATTATTATTTTATAATTACCGACTGACTACCGACGAATATAAGTGATCCTTGTGATTGTATTGAATAAAGTATCTTTTGACAGTGCAGTAGGAACATTTTTTGAATAGTTCGTCAGTTAACGTACTTTGACATTCCATTTTTATCCTTTTGTAATGGTTATTTTTTATTTAAAGTGTTTAACCAAGTTTCAAGCCAATCGCACCATCCGATAAAAACACGCCATTTTACGCCTGTTTGAGGGTTATTTTGAAAAACTTTGAAGTACATGTCCAATTAATTTGTATTTGAAATATCCAGACAAAGTTTTAAGCAAATCACAACACGACGTTAAAAAAACCATATAAACGTTTTCACCTCGTGTCAACCCTTCAGTCATTTCGCAATTACGTAATTTTCCTATAAAAGTAAGGTACCTCCTCCTACTGAAGTAGGAGTTTAAATGTTAATGTAATAATGAGAGAAAAGACATTTCTGGTTTCGTGAGTAAGAAATTAAACCGTTTTATTTAGATTTCTATGTATGACATTATGACAGTGCGTTGGATATGCTTCCCTCTGGCAGTGATCTGGACAGTTCAGCTATCTATAGATCGTTAAACGGATAGCTCCATAGATAGCTCATTTGTTCCACATGTATTTTATATTTTTCTGCACATTTCTGCCATCACATTCCTACGTACGATTTATAACGTGTTGTAAAATCAGAATAAAATAATATTAATGTACTCAGTACATTACTATTGATTGCCATTCAATGTGTCTTGAGGAAGCTGTCCCCTGACTGTAATCTGGATCAGTTAAAGAAAGAAAGTATGAGAGAAAGAAAATACATTTATTTGTGTGTAGACAGTTAACAAAGATGCATAGTTACAGAGACAGATGAGAGATACAGAAATACTTATTTACTAATTTAAAAAAGAAAACAACTTAACTTAAACAATCAAATAAGTACACACACGTTAAGGTATTACAGAAGTGTGTATCTCCCGGCATTGACCATCTATACCTGCCTGTTCGCAAATTGGCGTCCACACTATAAATAATTTGAAATGGTCCACACATAGCTCAACAGTTTCACATATATTTATACTAGCTACTTGCCTGCATATATAAATTGTATATAAAATTAGCCTATATATCATGTAAATGCACACCTAAGTACTTCTTTATCATATACTTAGTTTCATCCAAATTGGTTCAGCCGTTATAGCACGATAAGCAACAAATACCACACAAGCTTTGTCAAATCAAAGTCAAAGTCTAAAAATATTTTATTCAATACAATCACAAGGATCACTTTGAAACGTCTTACATACTAGGTGAATTTAGTTGCCAATTCTTCGTAACCCAAGCTCGAGAAGAACCGGCAAGAAACTCGTCCTGGTCCTAGCGCTTTTTTGCATGAACCATCTTATAACTACCTTAACTACGAAAAGAAGAAAGTTTACATTTCAAATATTTCAGTTCACTGTCTGAGAGCAGAGCAACATATGGCCATGCATTCTTATACATTATTTAGTCATTTATATTATAATACGCTTTCTTCAAAAGACAAAGATAAAGGTTTGACATGGAAAATCTACACTGAAACATAATTAAAATAATAAATAGCCTTGCTTATGCACTGCATTATCTATCAAGAGAAGCAAGCAAAGATAACAGCCTTTGACGCGCACTTTAATCCTTTCACCACACTGGTTAGAAATAACTAGTGACACGATAAGTAGAAGAAAAAGCAAAGATACAACATTAACTGTGCACCACGGCTCGGTTGCTTCATTATTGAGATACGACCTGATTTTCTGGGGTAACAGTACAAACAAAGAGGACGTTTTTATTGCGCAAAAACGGTGTATTAGATCCATATTTAATCTAAAAAATACTGACAGGTGTGTGCCATACTTTAAATCTAATACAATTTTGAAATTACCTAGCTTATACATTTTTAAAATGGCCCTATTTGCAAAACATAACATGAACACATCTAATAAATTCTTTGACATTCATAATTTAAATACCCGTAGTAGAAACAAATTTAGCCTTGTAAAGTCGAAAACGTAAGATTGAAGTAAGATTGTACTGGTACTTTTTAAAATTATTACTATACCATAATAATATTGTATAACCTACATTTTGATAAATAAATCAATTTAATTTAATTTAATTAAACTATCTTTTATGTAAGCTTTAAAGTTCCCAATAGGCAGCTTTGTGTTGCATATTTAGCAAGCGTATTAATGAAGCGCACCGTGTTCCCCGTAAAGGACTTATTACCTTTGACATTTATTATTTAGTAGAATTATTAATTTAAAATTAAGAGACGCATTGTTATCGAATATTCTATAGAGTGCACGAAAGGAGCCTCAGAGGGGCACTTTAATCCTCTTACCACATTAGTGTCTAGTGACACTATAAGACGCAGTAAAGGTAGACAGTAGAGACAGTAGGTAGGTAAATAATGTTGAAAATGTTTGGTGATACACATTGTCTGACGTTGTTATTAAATTCTCTTTCGAGAGAATGACCTACTGTCTCCCACGTAGTATTAACTTTGGTAATATTTATGATGCTATGATTGAAATTCAACAAAGGATTGACCCGTCATCGGGCAAACGACGCAAGATTGAAATTAGCAGCTGGCGCGGCGCGGCATTATTGTAACCATGGCAACCGAAGACTTATAAAATACTGAAGTAGGTTGTTGATTACATGAAAGTATTAATTATTCTCATAAATAATCATATTCCTTTTAAACAATTAAGCAATCCAACAATCAATTAGTGGAATAAAGTGTTGTGTATGTGATTCGAGCAAAAATAATCAGTATTATTATTTTAAACGAAAGATTGTCATTTGCATATCAAATAACAAATGACTAACGACAAAATACGACTTTGTGACGTTTTACTTTAAATCTATTCACTCGAAATGGTCATGATTGACACATGCGGTAAACGAAGAAGAAAATTTGTTTAGTCGACTCTCCCTCGGAGACTACCGATCATACTTTCATTTTTCCAACACAGAACTAGTACATCATCGTTGTTCCAATATCATTCTACGTTTTGAGACACCTAGTGTGATACGGAAATTTGCGGAATTGTGATAAATTAAGTCCTAGAGACAATTCAATATGAAGTAAAGTAAACGGAAAAGTACTACATTTTGAAAACTGTATACGTACCACATACGCACAATATACATTTAATTTATCTATTATTATACAATGGGAGACGAAGAACTAGTTACAAGTACTATTGACTCTCAATTTTACGAATTCGCACGATTACTAGACGACAGTCGAAGTGGAACCACGATCAATCTGTACTGCTCTGACTTTTGGATGAGGCAAGCGAAGTTGATAGACGATAGAAAAGTTACCATGACGGACACCGGAACCCTATTCAATAAATACAGGTATATACGTAAAAAGTAGCCAATGTGTTATTCACAGACTATTGTGTATATCGACTTAGGCGCCCGCCTCTTGAAATAATATAAATATAATTATCATTTTGAATATGAGTAAGCTAAAGTAGGATAGTAATAGTACCTAGTATGTACAAACTAAACAAACTTGAAAGTTCATATTCAGACCATTCTAGAATTACATAGCCAGCGTGATACCAGCCAGTATGTGGCCATTTCATTCTAATGTCAAGATGTCAATATATTTAAACAACACATTCTCTAATATATGGTTATAAGACAAATCAAAAGCCTATAAATATTTCGAATTAAAAAAAATACACTTAAAGACTAAAAGTACTAAAATAACGATACAATATTTTACATTTTGTTTTGACGAAAACGATTTATCACGCTAGAAAACAGAATTCTCGTATACAAATCATTTTGTATTTCTGCATTCGATGTATTCCATAACTGCGCTCTGATACTCAAGATGGTTCAGGCAACAAACCGCGTATGATGCACTACAAAATAAAATCATTGGCATCACAGTAACAGACGTATGAAATGTCGTAACTTTATTTCCAGTAAAACCGAGCTAAACATCGACGAGTGGCTTGAATTCCTTGCGGATCTGTGTGATGATAAGGGTTTGGATGTGGAGATAGTTAAAGAAACTCTGGTGAACTGTGGCATTCCTGACCTAACGCTGGTCACCGTTCCTGCGTACCGGAATTACTTCAAAACATATAAATCTAAGAATAAGATGATATTTGGTTAATCAACATGTGTCAATGAAAAATGTTAACATTCGTGCACATTAGGTTTCTACTAGGTAGAAACACTTACCGTGTAAATCACAGTTACAGGTACAGTAACCCAGATATACGAGTACATACTAATCACATTGATAAATTAGTTTTCTGCATACTTGAATACCTATAATAATGTTTTTATTTATGAGTTTTTTCGTTTATCATCTAGATTATAATTATATTTTGTTCTTTTGTAAAAATATGTTCTTATCAAGGTAAAATTTGTTTTAAATTAATTACCTATTGTATTTTTGATAAGTTCTAAATATGAGATTCAATTTATTTATATAAGTACCTGAATGGTTTTCTATAACTATACTATTAAATATATCGTATTGTGGAATAATTCGATGTTAATCATTGACCCTGCAACAAAGCTGCGAACCAAGAAGGAAAAATCACCCACTCGCCGCGTTTTGAGACCACAGTAAGGTTGAACTTCGTGTTAATATTTTAACTTTCGTCTTTTTGTGAAAAAGTGAATGCGTAGCAACTGAAAATTTACTAAATAATCTTATTGTGACCATTAATTTTAGATTTCTAACTCGAGGCTATGATCCGTTTTCAGAGCACCAAGTTGTGTACTGAAAACTCAAATTGTTCAGGACTCAAATCACGAACAGAGCACAGATTTTCCAACAGTTCTGAATGAGAAGCAACATTTATCTCAGCAACATCAAAGCAATAACTAACTAGGCAGTCACCATCATATTTTTTGAAACATTATATATGCCTGTTTAATTTTAATCCGCCACGTCCGCTCGCGCACATATCGCTATTCGCGCTCTCTGCACTGGAGTCCAGGCAAGGACAGTTTTTTTTATAAAACTGTCATAATTTGTTGTAAGTTGCACTAAAGAAGCCACTGAACTCTGCACGTCATTCGACTTAGGTAACAATTTTAGTTTAGGAGCTGGCGCGCCCTGGCAAGGTGGACGCAATCTAAATAGATAGTTGGGTACTGATACAGTTACGTGAAATTTGCAGAGCACGTAATATCGTGTTAGTATCGACGCCTGACCCCCGGAACCGGTAAATCGGACGGGTAGCGACGGCGCCGCTCGGTCTCTTTTCATGCATGATTGACACCGCCTGCAGGCATACACTACATATGCCTGCCAAAGTTCGGAGTAAGTCTCATGATAACTACATTTGGCATAACTGGATTCAAATGCATCTGCGGTAAAGTGATAATTACATAAATAGACTAGAACGATGGATGGTGCAACAGAAGAGGATTTTCAAGCCAATTCTCTTTGTGGACAAAGTAGGTTCAAGTTTATTAATATTAAATCTTTAATCTTTGATTAAAGTTTATTTTAATTATTTTTTTATCAATTAACTACTTTTTTATAATGACTTTGTCACTTGGACGAATGTTACCGCTGTATTTTTTTAGATTCCATCAATTCTATCGGTCGATATTGATCGTGGCTATTGATTAACCGAGGTGGAACTGGATTTTAAGTTATATTTTTTGAAAAGTCATTATTCATAGTTAATAGTTTATTCAATGATCTTTGTTTTTTACAAATAATAGTTTATCTGTGTAGGTAACAGTAGGTAAGTAACGCAGCTAATTGTAATTTGTTACAGGGATCACGTACTGCAACGCGACTTTTGACTCTTTCCTGTGTTGGCCACCAACGCCAGCCGGAGGCACCACTTCCCAGAGCTGCCCCGCTGCTCGTCTTAGCGACACCACACGTACGTACATTTTACATCTTATGTAGACAATTTTGGTTGATTTTGGTACCTAAATCTAAGTGTTTTAGCCAGCTGCCAAGTGCCAGGATTGCGTTTCGCGTGAACATTTAATAAACATATATTTAACCAGTTATCTTTAAAGTAACTTAGGTCTATGTAGTTATAAAGTCACAGACTGTGACTTTATACGTACGTGAAAATGTCATATTTTTTACAATAATTGGTTATTGCATCTGGGTTTCATCCTTTTAGTTCAGGACCACAGATTTTTAATTAAACCTGGCACGGGCTTTGCGCTCTAGTCACTACGTAGTACCAAAAAAGGAGAATTGGCATTTACATTTCGAGTCACTGATTATTTCTGCACCCAAATATCATACAAATTCTAGCTAGCCATTGCAGCGCGATTGAAATACAAACAAAGATACGAACATCCACATATACCTTTACATAACTAGCAAATAAGGTTGGTAAAAAGTAAAATAGGATAGTTTAGATATTATAAGCATCCGTATAGAAAATAACTCTTTGTTTTCAGTCAAAGCGCTATGGAGATTCTTGCCCATTGTATGTCATATATCTAGATATGTTTAAATTACGATGATTGATACATTTTGTAACAACGAGGATCTTAGAGTTGTGTAATATTGGTAGCTTGGACAACAACTATTAAATATTATTTCATACATAAGATTACAATTAAAATAGATGTAGGTGGATACAGATCTGCACTATAACGTATTTTTAAAATAACCCTGTACGTATCCTATTTTAAAACAATATCAAACAAAAATAAGCCATAAACGTCAATTGGCAATAAATGCTACGTAGCCTGAAGGTAAAACGGATATTGGGTGAAATTTTGAAACAAGCCCGAATACTGTAGGTTTCCATTACTTATAACATAGAGTTCATTAAAATAACTACCTAGTAAACTAACCAATTTTTTATACAGCTAACTTGATCATTTATAAAAAAAACATAAATAATCCAGCCGGTCCTGGTCGTGACGTATGGGCACCCATAGATAAACGGAGAATGAGGAACCGTAACGTTTTAAGTTGAGAATGCAGATTTAGAGAGCTAAGAAATCCTTAACATACTGTTCGAAAAGGTTTGTTCTATGACAAAAATTTACGAAGTTACTAGCGAAATTACTAGCGAAGTTCACTGAGTGGCCGCCGCGCCAGCTGTGACGTCACAAGGACGGTCGCCGCCAGTTATCGAATCGTGAAGTAAGAGGGCCGGTTGCGCTCGGACCGTCCCAGTGGCGTCACACGCACCCGCGTACATTGATTTTACCGGCAGGAACGGCATAATGTTTATTACTTCGAAAGTAATGGTCCGATTTGGATAATTCATAAAAAGATATCATTCATATAATATGATAATGAATAACGTGGGTATTATTTGAATGAATGATATGAATTTGCTATAATTTTACCGATCCTCATTGTAAAACCTTGAAATTAAAACTATAAAAACTAAAATGTATATAAGCTTTGTCATAAAATTTCCAATTTCCTTCATTTGTTACGTGACATGAATAGCAATATCCGTTCTTCCTACCTAATAGAGTGCACCAAAGGACCTCCTTTGATGCATGGCTGGCTTTAACGAGTACACAGATATGTTCGTATCCAATATGGCGCGTGGAGGATACTCATATTTACACATCATATTAAATTCTCGTTTAAGATACCATCTCAGGTTGGTAATTTGATGTTTAGGATGAAGGTGCAGTACGGGCTTTCTCACTTTATTTTGTTTCCCCGGTTAAAAGCACGAGCACAGCGCACTTTTTATGAAATGTTAAATCCCTTGGTGCACGACCCGGTTTAATACCACTAAGGATCAGAAGGCAGGAGTGCTACCACTACACCGCTAGTGCTCTGACATCGGACAAAGTTAAAATTTATAATAGGCTACCTAACAACATTAAAGACCTACAATTAGTGAATATTTTAATTATAGGGACATCTAAATTGTATTATTATTAATAACTTCTTTTTGACCAATTAACTATCATTAATTTATATTAAATTACATTGTTTATTATAACTTTATTTATAAATTCATTCTAATAATATATCTCCCAAGAAAATAAACTAAAGCTAAGAACGAAGTTAATGGCACTTTATATAAAAGTTGCATGGAATATGCTAGGACATACAATGGACAAACTATTATAAGACCTAATTGTATCACATATGATCATATTATTTATTTGCTTGATCAAGCAAAGCAAAATAGTAAGAATAATAATAATTTATTTTAAACAAAACTTAAAAAACAGTAAGTATAACTATATAACAAAGAAATACTAAAAAACATAAAATTGTTAAAACTAGGTAAGTATACAGATCCCTTCCGTGCTAGTTAAAAACTGTGTTACGGCAAGGTAGCCATTCTCGTTCAATATACATACGGGTCATATTAGAGTGCCATAGGTCTGGTGGAACCGAAGAAATATAAGTACTTAATACAAACGAACAAACGAGACGGTTTGTTCGTTTAAATTATTGTATTTGTATAGCAAGCTCATATTTGGACGTAAACAAGTTGGTACGGTATAAGTTTGTAAAACAAACAAATCACACTTTTGTAATAAAATTTTTGCTTAAAGTGGTAAAAGTTAGTATTTAATGAACTAATAATAAAAAAACAGGTATATAATTATGTTAATAGTGGTAATATAAAAGATACATCGCTAATAAGTGTAGGTATATATTTATATATAAAATAAATCTTTTTTCAATAAAATTTCATTCA
Organism: Lampropteryx suffumata; assembly: GCA_948098915.1. Taxonomy (NCBI): domain Eukaryota; kingdom Metazoa; phylum Arthropoda; class Insecta; order Lepidoptera; family Geometridae; genus Lampropteryx; species Lampropteryx suffumata. The sequence continues at coordinate 28,394,976 of OX402544.1, forward strand.
ATAAAATTTTATTCAATAAAATTTCAATAGGATAAGTATAAATAAATTTTATATACCGTTTAAATAAAATAGAATAGTAAATAATAATATTTTTGTCTATATATTTCTATAAAAATAACTTGATATTACTTTGATATTTTTAAATAATTTTCAGTCCTTTCATAGTCAAATTTACGCAAAAACTCCTCCACAGCCTTTCCACAAACATATTTTGTTGTATCTTTTATAAGAACCTCTTTGTTAATGCGATTGAATAATAATGGAGCCAGAAAATTTGGAAAACACTGAGCAAAAGTAGTAGGTACTTTATAAATGTCATGCAATCTTCTTCTAGGCCTCAGCCATCAATGGCTGGGAATGCTGTCGAAGTGTGATAGTTTTAATAAATAACTGACGCACTAACTGACCCTAAAACCCGAAAGTGTACAGTATAGAATTCAACTAAATCTGTCTTTAAAATTAGGAAATCCGCCGGGCTGAGACCTTTCACGTTTACCTTTAGTAACTTATTGTGAACCAAATTGACATTATTAATAAACATAAATGTGCCGGTATGAGCTGTCATAACGGTGTAGCGTTTCTGTCTACAGATAATATTTCATTTCATATTTCAAAGTGTGTAGAACCATGTGGAACTGTGCACTACTCTCGATTAATACACAGTGAGATAACTTAAACCATTACGTCATAAAAACTAAAAAGAAATCCGACTTCCTTAAATAATATTTGTTTATATCATTAATTCCTCATAAATACTATACTCAATTCAAAGTCCAATACATCAGAGCTTCCCCTATTTTTTACCCTCAGAGGTTGTATGTTTTCTTTAATTTGACTAAACGGGATAAGTCACTAACAATCACTCGGTTCAAAATTCTGAGTTCTGAGGTAACAAGCATTTAAAAAATTACAAGCGTTTTAGGAACCTCCTACTTTTTAAGTCTGTTAAAAGCAATATCAATCATGGATTTATAACTGATTATAACCTGGCGTCACTTTAAAATATACATTTATACAAAATCTAAAAATATATTAACCTCAAATATACCTAATTAAAACCTACATGAATTCCTACTACCCGGCAATTGAATATACCTAAGGTGTATGCCATTAGTATTATTTTCTTTGTTTACGAGTACCAATCAATTTCCTTTAGAAGATCACTTTTACCAATTTACATTTTCATGGCCTTGACATATCTTTTGATTCTGTACTTACCGACTTCTGTACTTGTAATTTTATTTTTAATAGATGCTACCCCAAGGTACCAAATGATCTCGACGTGTTTTGTCGGTGGTTTATGAAAAGTTATTTACTTTTATTAATTTTAATTTTAATATAAAAATTGTAATTTTTATTAATGTAATTTTATTGTAATTTTGAAACAAACGATGCCGTTCCAATCGGAAAATTAAATTTGCAATTGCATTGTTGTGCAAATGATTTGCTTTTATGTTCCTGGATTTTGAGGTAGGTTAAATTCGTAAAGAGCCTAGCTATAAAGACATTGAATTACAGTAACAGAAAAAAAATATAAATAAAAAAAATAGTTTTTTTCGTACCCCATATTTTCATTTGCAAGTTAAACCATAAGAGAGGATGCTTGATTATATAGTTTTAGACTAGACTTAATAATGAAATTACAAAATTAACCATACACAAAATCTATTTAAAACATGAAACACTTTACATACATCAACATAGGTACATAAGATACATTTTTCTAAATGCCAGGTTTTCCGTATATAGAAGTATTTGCCATAGAACCTTGTTATATAACTATGATCAATAATTTATTTTAATACATTTTGGTTCAATCACTGTGTCTTTTACCAGGCCAAGCATTCAGACGTTGCGGCAATGATGGTGTGTGGCTCGGGCGTCACGGCCGCGGCTATGAGAGCGATCACAAGGGTTGGACTAACTATACTCCGTGTTTCCCAACCGAGGTTCAAAAGCTTCTTGAAAAAGTAAACGATGATGAGGACGCTCAGGTGAGCCCAGACAAGCCTGGGGCTGGCTTTCCTCGCTTGCTTGACCTCGTTTGGTTCTTGCGTTGTGGCTTTTTAACGGTCGTTAACCCGCATTGAGAAATGATTTTTTCACAGTTCAGTTCACTAAAATGTAACCAAGTATTTTTTTTTATCTGGGCTTTTAAAAGTTTATTTTAAACTTTTTTGATTTGTCTATCATAATTGAGCACCGCAAATGTGTGTTAACGATCAAGCGCTTTGTCAGATAGACTGTAATGATCCTTCACTGTCCTTCACTTATCTTCTTACGTTGCGCCAAAACTTGCTTTACATGCCGTTTCATTATTAGTTATACATATAATATAAGAAATATGCTTGTTCTGCCTCGCTACTAGCTGTTTGTCCTTCTAAACTAACAAACTCGCCCTCAGAAACTGCAACACGAATCAAATCACGAGACAGCAAGCCGCAATCACTAAGAATAAAGTGAAGAATACAAGAACAAACTCCAGTTTTGCAAAAACTAAAAAGTATATAAAAGTAAAAACTGCGTAATGAATACTCAGACTAATGTTCGTTACTGTTATAATGAATAGGTACTTTAAGTTAAATTACAAAGTATTGTAACTTTACGGTTTCTATGGAGCTAAACAGTAGATCTTGGAATTCGTTTTTGTTGCTATTTTTGGCTAGGCTTTTAAGAATTAAATTTAGATTTATTTTACACAAAGAAAATCAATAGATAAGACTTAGAAATAGTTGTAGCCTCATTTTGTATGTATGTACCGTATGATAACAAAATGCTTAACCATTTTCTGTTTCATGTACTCACATCATTTAGCATAACATTTTGAATAACTGGCTAAATACAACACTCATGAAAGTTTGTAAGGTGTACAGCACAGGTTCATACAGTCCATTCAGTGCTACAGCAGCTAGCAAAAGCTTGCAATTTCATAAAGATTGCTACATATTGGTATAACATTAGAGAATCGCAAGAAAGCTGCTTGACATTCAATTGTTTAAGAGTTACACCGGAGTTGGGTATGTTGTGTTTGATAATTATATAAGTAAGGTTTAAAGCTGCTTGTTACTACTAAGTTATACGCACAGAGAGGATTCCCATTGTTTTGTAAATTTCAGTCTGTGAACATTGAAGTCTCCGCGCTTTGAACCTGTAATTTCACACGCATCTATTTACTAAAGTAGAATTCGGAAAAGCTGTTCACGTCACAAATAGGTACTTACCTTATAAAGGGCTGCGGTGAACACTTTCAAGGAATCCTTTCTGCTATTTAACGTATCAAGAGGTTACAAAACTTTTATTTTGTTCCATAAAAAGTTGAAACAACAGTTATTTCTATGGTGAATGTTTGAGAAATAAATTGCGACCTAGACAAAGTTAATATTGATTAGATAATATTATATTTGTGATGGAACCAATCAGCGAGCGCAATCTAACCATATATTTTATTTTTCAGTACAAAATGGAAATTGCTCTACGGACCCGCTACCTGGAGATGGTGGGATTCAGTATCTCGTTGATTGCCCTTTTGCTGTCGCTATTCATTTTTACACACTTCAGGTACATATATCGACCGTTATTGAATTGATTTAATCTATTTTTGTGTTTGTATTATCAATAATTTTTTTGTACTTATTGATCGGTTACATGTTCATTGCTGAGGGCTCAGACGGGAGGCTTTGAAATGGCCATGTTGACCAAATGATTCATATTTATTTATATTTGCACTAGGTTGTCAACGGGTCATTTATAGTTTTTTAGTAATTAATGTTTATATTAGGTTACATAATTAAATTGGCGTTTTGTGTGGGAGGAATATAAAGTAGTTTTTTTGTAAAACATATATAATTATTCAAAGTATCCACCATTGTTATCTATGTACTTTTGCCATCTCATAGGTAGTTAATTGATCCTTTTACTGAAAAAACCACGGGGGCAAGAATAAATTAAATCTCTGAAGGTGGTTTGGACTGCCACATCGGAGATGATTTTTTTTCATTGTAAGAAGTTATCCAAATTCCGGAAAAAATGGTAATCTGTTGGAGCAAGGTCCGGGGAGTACGGTGGATGTCGCAGACATTTCAATTGCAGCTCCTCTAGTTTAGCAGCCATCTGTTGTGCAGTGTCCTGACGCAGCAGTGGCCTAGAGCGATTGATCAGTCTTGGTTGTTTAGCAGCTAGTTCTTCCATCATGGTTAGCAGTTGCTGACAATAGATATCTGCCGTAATCGTTTGACTAGATTTTAGAAAGCTGTAGTGAACGTAGTGAAGTGAACTTGCACTAGTCCACCAAACACTCACGAATAACTTTTTCTGTGTAAGTTTTCGCTTGGGGCACGATTTGACTGGTTCTCGAGGGTACTCAGATATCTATCTATTCAGGTATCTCAGATCAAAGTACGACAAAACGCCAATTTCATATGTAACGACCTAATATAATGTTACCCAAACTTAATCTAACAGAAATGTACACAATAATATAAAAAACATGTGAAACAGATGAACTATCTAAGGACAGTTTAAAACGATCTATAGATAGCTCAACTGATACAGATCATTGCCAAAGGGCAGCATCCCTAACATAGTGGCGGCATTGCCACATTGAATGACAAATTTGGTTAAGCTTACCTAATCGTCTACAATGGTAAAGTCATGAGTTTAAATGCACATTTACAATTCAATTTCGTGATATGTCACGACATGCGTGGTTTTATAAAGTACCGGCCGACACAAAGAAAATCTATTGATAATGGTGCTGCACAACAGCATGCACAATACATTTTTAAGCAGATAATGCATGTAAACTCGCCATATAAATGCCTAGAATTGAAAAAAAACATCACTTTGAATATAAAAAAAAACAAAAAGAAGTCTGTGATTTGAGAGTACTCAAAAGTCTTTATGCCGCTAATAATGTACAATTACTTAGACAAACCTTGTTCTAGCCCGCCACGCCGCTGATGCTAATTAGCGAGTGTGATGTGAACACTGCAAGCTGTTAGTTATCACGGTGACTATTGCGGCTTAAGGCTTGAATGCTCTAGCAAGAAGGCAAGAAGGCTCTAGCCAGGAGCATCTAACATGTTAGAACATTCAAAGTTGTCCTTGTGATGGTATAGCCAAACCTATTTTGAGATGAACTAACCTAAAAGAATGGGTCAATTATCGTTGGCAAGAATTACCACACCGGATGGCTGACCACAGCGCTTCTTCTAAATACTAAACTGTATCCCTACATAGAAGGTTTGGCACGTGTGTATCAGGTCTCCGCAATACCTATCGTGTATCGTATCGTACATACGTCCATTATTTTATACAGTTAAGATTGAAATTAGTAGATACCTACTTAGATAGTTTTACATCACCAGGTCTCTGAAAAACAGTCGCACCAACATCCACCGCAACCTGTTCTCCGCTATGACCATCCAGGTCATCATCCGCCTGATTGTGTACATTGACCAAGCCTTCATAAGAGACAAACCAGACACAGATGTCAAAGGGATCGAAGGCATGGTAAGTAACATTAGCTTTGGAATTTATAAGATTTATAAGATGCATACATCGATGTTAGCGCATAGCGCATCTATTGCGTTTGCATATTATACAAAAAACACTCCAAATTGCGAGTACTTACTTACCTACAAAGATTTTCTTGTATGTAACTCGTTAAACGTTATCTTGGCAGAAGTGTTAATAATATGTAGTATAGTAAGTGGCTAGTACAACTTGCTTTTGAATATCAAACGTTAATAAATTTTTGAATTCTAATATTTCAAATATCCTCAAAGCTAATCTCTGCACACCGCATCTTCCGATGCGCACAAAATTATAGTTGTCAAACAAGCATACGTTGTTAGGGTGCACGCTGCACAAACCGACAGGATTTGTAAAAACACGGAACTATTAGGGAATACCTGGTGCGTCGCTGTTGCGTTCGACATTCGCTTGCCCCTTATTTCGCTATTACTGCAAAACGTAGTAGGAAGAAAATATTGTGGTAGGAATGAGTGAGTGGTTAAAGGGATATCTAAAAAAATCTATAAAGCAATTCAAAGCCAGAAAATTCTAAAATGTTCTCTCTCTAGAAGAATGGATTCTCGTAACCGATGTTATATGAACGTAAACGTTCTCTGTCTTAACATTCAAGGCAAGACATTTAAGAATCTGGGACTAAGAGATCTGGGTGAATACAGGCCGTGAAACAACAGTAATGCTTTGAGAAACAAGTAAGCATCATTAAAGGATCTCTGAATTAAAGATCTTCTTTTATTTAATAAAATCACAATCATCATGCTTTCATAGACAGTTTCTATATAAATGATATATAGAAGACCAGCGCAGGTTGTTTACAACCTGCATATGCTGAGTTGGAGCCTTTTTGTAACAGTAGGTTAAGTTGGTTTTACATTTTAATTACGATTATTGTTATTATTTTACTGTAACTTACTTATTTGTGTCATGATGTTGAAAATAAATACTATTATATTCTATTCTATTCTATTCTATCCCTTCTGTTGATTAATTCCGGCCGCTTTCTCTCGATTTCTTGCTTTAATCTCATCAGTTGTTTGCAGTAGAGTTCAGAATCGATGGTCCTGCCTATTATTCTGTTTGATTACGTTTTTAAATTTGCCAATCGATAAATCTAACATGTCGCTTGGGACCTGGTTATAGAAGCGTACACTTTTTCCTATAAAAGACTTATTAACATTAGCGAGCCTAACGGTGGGAACAGCGTTTATCTTTATTTCTAGTGTTAATACTATGATTATCGCGATTTTTTTTAAATAAATAAACATTTTTGTGCACATAATTTAAATTTTCGTAAACAAAGTGTCCCGGAACTAGTATGTTATGCCGAAGTGGGCCGATTCTCGATACTTTCGAGAAAAACATATCGTCGGTCCACTGGTCAACTCGCCAAACTGCCTTTTTGGCGTTTTTCACTTTTTGGTTGGCATAATAATGGTTAGGCCAATAGCACGATGTGGTAAAATATCATATCTGTAGCATTAAAAATGACCAATCTATCACCAGTTTCTTTTTCAGCTATCTGCATAGTATTGACTTGTTGCAATTGTCAACTGTTCTATGTGCCCGATTGTTCAGTTTACCATGGCAGAATCCTATAAAAACACATTGAACCACATAAGTCAACTACTTAATGTGGCAGTTTGGCTAATCTACCTTGGTCAAGTTTTATACTAAAGTTTGTTTGTTTGTTTAAGTTTGGCTGATTTAAGGTGCACTAATGTGCATTTACTAGCCGAAATAGTAGTTTGACTAGTTTATTATGGTCTAATAAGTAGTTATTAAGATGCACTGATTGAGGATGATTTATTATTAGCAAGCAATTAACAAGAAGACGATACGATACAATCTCACTTCCGTCTAAAAACATTGAAGATCGGTCAATGAGGGAAGAAAATAATAATAAAAAGAATATACATATATAAATAATTGAAAGATAAATATTTATAAACAAAACTGCCTCAAAGGCGAGATTTATGAAATAAAGAAGGGCAAATCAATGCCAGCCTAAGCTGCCATTTGGCTGGATCGGAACATTTCGCCGGTGTCAATGGTTTACCATTGTATGTGGCAACATAAGCATTTGTTCTAAAGACTAGAAATCTACAACATAGTTCGTAACTTCTCAAATCTGCATAGGCAACAGCAGTTTGTGGTATGTCACAAAAATGAAGAAAAATTGAGATATAACTCAGGGGCAAAACACTCAAGTTACCTAATACATTTACTGTATCGTCAGAAACAAAAATTGTGTGAGGACGGGAAGACCGGACGTAGCATTGCCCTTCCTGCTAACGTGCGCTAGTTCCTGGACGCTGCCTGGATGACACGGCGGAAGGCCGTGAACGAGACTTTCAAAGGAGAGTGCGGTATTTCCCAAACCGAACGGCGTAAAACCTGACCTTGGCTTGACCTACCCGACCCTGTCAACGAATACACCTTTTTTTAAACTTATAACTGTTTTTTCCTCTCTTATTCTTTCCACTTCTCTAACTTCTTGTCACCTTACGTGGCAGTGTCAGGTTTAGACATCCTAAATATAACTGGTTATTTTGTAAAGGGTGCCCTGATAAAAGTTAATAATGAAGGCATTATGTCGCCAGAGTTATAGGGGAAAAAATCCTCCTAACAAGCTATCAAAGTAAGCAGTTTTTTTTTATAGGATCACTTTTCCATTAGTCGACTCCCACAATTGAAAATGCAGAAGCACATGAAAAGCATTTGTTACGACGCCATGATGCACGAATATGCTGAAATAATTATAATATAATATTAAGAAATGAGGACAATGAAGAATCAGAACAAGACATAGATGATTTTATGGATTATGGATCCAAACAACAGTATCAGGCTGATGTTGCAGGTGATGGAGCCAAGAAAGGCCTTTATAATGCTGTCTGTGTTCAATACAGAAAATATGCTCCAGATACCATTTTTGTAAAAAATAGTTATAATACAAAAAATAGTTGCTTTAAAGATGAAAATGAGATGAGGGAAAACGATAAATAACCCTATTACAAAAGTCTACACAGAGAGTATAAATATTCCAAAACAAAAAAAACAAGATCTTTTAAAACTCAAAGTTTGAGGAGAGTTCAAATAAGTAGACAGTTTCTAGATTTCAAACACCATATATTCTTTAAGCTACTTATTAAAATTAATACATAACAAGCAATCAAAATAAAATACTCAGGCAGGTTTCCTAAAAGTATCTAAAATCTTTATTCCTAAAAATGTTGGCTGGTGAAAACCCCAATTTTATAATTTAAACTAACTCAGACCGTAAGTGTCGTAGTTAAAATAATAAATAACATAAGTGAAAGTAACCTGCTGTTTATTTAATTACGTATGTTTAGGTTTTAAAAAGTACAAGAGAAGAAAAATTTATGATGTAATATAGTTAACGTGTTTTTTATTTAATTATCTTATCCCTACCAATAAGTTCCTTTAGCCTACATTAGCAAAAGATGCCAGTAATTTGTTTGTACCTTCTACATTTTGGCTAGTTTACTATTAATTAATGCATTTTCTTGATGGTGTAACACACCACAGTATACTCGTCTAATTACCACATTGGATATTTTACCTCAGTACATCTAAACATCTACCTATTACAACTAACCATGATAAACTCGCCAATTTGCGATAACTTCGATATTATTCATATTCTAGCAGTATAATAAATACTACCTTATAGACATTTACCTAAAGCTAATATATTGCCATGATTTAAAAACCTATCTATAAATCCTGATTTACAGCAGCGATTTGAACTTTGTTTTCGCTCTCCTGAAAACTCTTGAATTTTCAGTTTGGCGAGTTGAGTATTGGACCGACGATATGGTTCACCACTTTTATAAGTTTAATGTTTTTCATTGAAGAAGTGAGCAGCAAAGTTTGCTTCAAAACTGCACTTACTACAAATGGTAACATCCTTAAAATCAGCTGTTTATTGAACTCTGAGCGTGACCTTAATATGAAGTATGATTTCACGCAACAACACAAACATTAAAGTTGCCTACATTGTGATGCCTCTGAGTGGAAAGACATTTTTTGTTTTCTAGTTGAGTTCAACTGGTATTTTTAAAATAATCTTGTTTGTCAAAAACATTTGACAGAAGAACAAACAAGTTAAAAATTTGCAACATGACAGTGAGTGACTACAGAATAAAAAAACAAAATAACTTCACTAAGAACCAAAGTAGTATTTACCAACATTGATTGTCATCATTGTGATAGGTGTGAATTTTCACAAAAAAAAATGAACCTAAAAAATTACTAAAAAATTAACGGAAATTTCAAAGCATTTTATTTTGGTTTGAATTGATTTTTGCTCAGTGATTTGTTGTACGTCGTGCTGTCAACTTCCTAGTTCCTGTAAAGAGTTCCGTCATTCCGTTTCGAGTGATCATCATGACGTCCGGTCCTACCCTACAGTAGGAGGAGTCCGACCGATGCGACACGATATGTTTTTGAGTGTTGGTGCCGCGCCAAACCATGAACCATGGATTGGCACATTGAACCATTCTTGTGACCATTGTGAGTGTGTTTTTTTACGAGTGACCATGTGTTTTTTAACTCAATCATAAGTGCTTTGTGTTGGATACCTAGGAGGTAGTACCAAGAATAGGTACCTACTAATCGTGTATTGTGGTGTTTGTTATTGTCTTAAATTTTTTAAAATTTAAAAATTGTATGTATCCGCCTAGAACAAGACATTAAACGGTATGTAATCTACATAAGTAGTTGCTTCTTTTAATATTATATTCTTTTCATGCTTATGTAGTTAAATGTTTGTGTTTTGTGTTGATACAGAAAATATTTTTTTTTTTCATTTTTCATTTTTTTTTTCATTTTTTACCATAAAATTAAAAACATTGTTTTTCAAGAGATGAATAAGTAATTAGATTAGCTGCTGGATTAGTAGGTAGTTACTAAATAAATATCTACTTAGTTTTGTGCTACAAACGAAACAACATGGCTTGTGTGAATACCGCAGTCAATATATAATGTAGGTACCTACGTCAAAAGATACTTACATACCTACCTAGGTATTTAGCCTAGCTTAGCAGACAATTTAAACTCACGCAAAACTAGGTAGGTATGTAGGTAACGCACTCATACAATAAAAAGGGTTGTCAATTTTATTTCTTGAATGTTTTTGTATGGAAATCTAAAAATATAAATTCATAGGATTTGTACCCTCACAACTGTTAATTTTATCATGAATTATATTATATATTATAATGAAATATCTGCTTTATCCTAGTATATTTTACGCAGAGACACCTTCGAACATCTTTCAAGCTTCAAAAATTACTTAATTACATAAACCTCAAGTTTTATGTAATGAAAGGCATTACTACAAGAGAATGGTTCGGGAAGCGATTGAAATTAAGAAATATCCTAATTTCAATCGTGAAGACGGTTTCAGACTCTCTGCCTCATGGAATCCAGTTATCGCTAAGTGTACTCAACTTAGACCGGTTTCTCAATGCGTAATGGACACGGTTAGTGTTGTGTGTCGTCAGAGTGTGCAGATGGACATTTCTATTTCGGAAAAACAAGTGAGGGTAGTTGCAAAAAATGCTGCCCCCGCTTCGCAGAGGCGGTAGCTCCAGTACTCCAGTCATCCCGTGACCACGACAGAGTGTAAACCTGTCGAAACGTCGGGAAAAATAGGTAAATAAACGTGATAAATACCCGTAAGTATTTATAATAATGTGTTCTGATCGCGTAAGTTTAAAAAACTTTATTACTGAATTAGTAAGAACTAGGATCAATGAAGAATATATTTGTTATAGGCAGGACTTTGATGATAACAAAGATGATTTAACCTTAATTCATGTACAACAGTAGCATCATATTAAAGTCAACCAACCTGAAATGAGATACAAAAAGAACTGATACAAAAAAAGATCACTAACACCACTTCTGCAACATTTTCAACATCTACCACTAATTTATCAGATATGGTATTAGAAACATTGTGAATGGCGTTATTTGATATAGGACGTCTTAGGCCAGCATGTTTGAATGTTTGAATCAACGGAAAAAAATATCAATATTTTTTATTATAATTGGGTTGTTTTGAATACCCTTGAAACATGTGAAACATACTTTTGCAATTAAAGTATTCAAATCAAGTTTCTAGGAAATCGCACCGTGCGTTAAAATTTAAGAAACAACGCAGTAATGTTTGTCCTGCAATCAGACTTATACAGAACCCTCTGTGCCCGAGACAGACTAGCACTTGTCCGAATTATACACGGTAAATATACCGTTAATATTTAATTACATATTAAATTTAATTGAACACTGTGGCACAATATTCACAAAACACTAACACTCAATCAAAATAAAAAGTCAAAAAAAATATAACTGTTAGACAACTTTACTTTTGAGGAAAGTAAGAAAGTTAACCAGTTTTGAGGCTTTGTGGTCTTGGCTCCTCCGGGCTGGGCAGACAGAGTAACCTACATTTTCTGTAAAGTGTTTTTTAATCCCGAAACTTAACAAAAAAATTTTTTGTTTTTATTGAAATATTTTATTAGGAGCACAGAACTGACAAGGGATATCCTTAAGGTTGGATTTATTAAATGGATTTAATGCAAATTAAGACAGAGGCAGTAGTACATCCTACTGAAGTTATGTTATATATAAGACTCATGGGTAGAAGAACCAAGATTCACAGTACGAGTAAAAGAAAATCGCTCAATTTGTTAATATGAAGCTATATAACATTCAAAATTATGTATTTGCGATTACAAACATACATTTTGCAGTTAACTGGAGAGTTAATTATGACCAATATAGTGTGTAGGTATGTAATAAACGTAACTTTACTTAACATTATCTTACCTACATCTTACTAACTTACTTTGAGTGTTAACCAAATCTTCCGTACGTAAGCATTTTTTTCAATTATAGTTAAAGTTGAATAAAAGTTTATTCCGAGAAACTATATACACTCGGATCAAAATATGATGACCGTGTATTTGCGCGTCATAAAGGATCAGTGTTTAGGTAAACTGCAGTGCTAGTTGGAAACACGGACCGTTGTTGACGCACGGATTACGGGCGTGCGTTATTGTTGTTATTTTGTGCGTATTGTTGTGACACAAGAACAAAAACAAAATAATAACAACTACATAGGTGGCCCGGTGAACTTCATACCACCTAAAAAATATTTGATTGTAAACCACTTCAGTTATTGAGGCGACAAATACTGGGGTGGTTTAGATATAAACAAAAAATATTCAAATCGGTCGAGCCATCATCGAGTTTTTGCGAGACCAACACTCGGCAATTAATTTATATATAAAGACTAGCTGTCCCGCACGCGACTTTGTCCGCGCGTTTGAAAAGAAAAATATATCACAATAAACACAATCACATATCCGGAAAACGCCAGCGGTCAGTTCCAATTCCTGTAGAGTTATATTCAGTAAAAACAAATAATGTAACTCCATAAAAAAAAATACGGTACGGTGTTCCTAGAGAATGTAGAAAATAAGATTAAAACAGAATTATGACGCAAGGGGACCTGTAGGTCCATCTTTTTCAAGTGTTTCCATTGTAAAATACGTATGCTGTGGACCTCGTGCACAAAGTACGAGCATATGAGTTCAAATAGCGGCAGTGAGACAAAAAAGCAACTGAAGGACGCTAAGAGCCAGAAAGGGTCAGAGAAAGGGTGAAAACAGAAGTGTTCCCCTTCCCTTCCCTATAGCCATCACTATCGGACACTCTGTGAAAGATCAGGTCAATCGTGTTTTTAACGACTTTAAACCTACCCATAGTTTTTGATGATTTTCAAACTGACTTATGATTTATAATATGATTTAAAAAAATATATAAAATGGTTAAAATTTGTCGTCGTGGTTTTCTGAGAGTGGGACCTGAAAGCTGATGTGAAGCTAAATATATAGGATGGCGCTCGAATTTAGTAAATTTATTAGTTAGATGATTTAATTTAATTTATCGATATTCTTTATTAAAGATAAGATGATTTGCCGATTTATTAACCTTTTGTATTCGTACTTTCGGTACTTGAATTCAATCAATTAATTCAAATAGGATTAATTAAATATAATGAATCAATTTATTATGATCATATATTAATAAGAATGTATTTATAAAATTAGTTTGCTATGTTATGTTAGAAACTATCGTTTGACTTTGTACTAGAAATTACCTTAAATAGAGCGGTTTTTAGACGGAGCGATCATTCTGTGTCGGACGCTCATCAAGTAAACACCTCTAAATAAAAGGTATAAACAGTAATTGGTGGTATTTCTTGTGACCTCATGGACCCCGCTCTCACATCAGAAGACGGGATCACCGATGATCACGCCCAGCACCATGGAAGTCCATCATACTCTCCAACACTGCCAGGACCACCAAGGGAATTTCTTGCACCAACAGTGTCTACAAACCCAGAAATTGGACTTCTTTGACGACAAGTAGAGCTCTTGGAAAAATGGTATTTATGAACAACCCTGGACGATCTCAACAAAGCCATAAACTATCCGAAATATACCTATCGGATTTTGACCCGGACGAAACACAAATAACCATCCATGAATGGTGTAAGCAAGTGGATTCGCTGATTGCATTACGTGGGTGTGCTCCAATGGTTACCATGTTGAAAAGCATGTCATGTTTAAAAGGAATAGCAAAGAAATGGGCAGATGCCAATGCCTACGCTTTGGTCGACTGTTCAGCGATTAAGTCTGAGTTGATTACGCAATTCAGTGCTGAAACGCGACATATCCACTTCATCAACAAATTTCGTAACTACACTTCTGAAGACGCAAAAAACTACGCTGAATACGTAGCCGAAGCATGGAGGCTGTTTGCAAGGATATCGCCTAATGCTCCGGATGATTTGATGGTCGAAGCAGTTATATCAGGCATTCGTCCAAAATTGTATCAAGCTGAACTGCTAAGGGCCATGCCCCGATCCCAAGCAGAACTGATAGCAACACTTAGCAACTATAGAAAAAGACCAGCTCCTTTTAATGCACAGGAAAATACTCCTGAAGGCAAACGAGCTCGAGTTAATACAGCAGAACCATCTTTGATGCCCTGTAAAAAGTGCAGCAGAAGAGGACATAAGACTCAAGACTGCAGAACACCAGTTTGCTGTATTTGCAAACGTCCAGGACATTTGAACACCAACTACTGGACAAAGCTATCTAGGAAACCAATCGTACCAGCACCGGCAGGCATGGGAGTAACATCGACTCAAGCTGAAGCCAACATTGCGGAGCGGCCACACCCAGGTAATACTAATATTCAAATTGGTAACATAAAATTGTCGTGTTTGATTGATACTGTTCCCTTATTAAAAGTAAATCATCTGGCTTTGTCCCAGAGGACAGTCTGTTGTCTCTAACAACGTCATCAAAACAGTAGCTACAATTGATGAGGTAACATTCGAACTAGATCTTCATGTAGTAGATAATCTTACATATAATGTAATATTAGGGGCTGATGTTTTGCAAACTCCAAGTTTAAAGATTGAGATAAATCAAAACGGAGTATGTGTTAAAAGGGAATATTTGGTTGCTCAAATTCAAAATAAGACTCCACAAAGACCAATAGACACCGACCTCTCAAACACTTCAGAATTACACAAAATTTTGAAAAAACATTCATATCTTTTTGGTATAAAAATACCCATGCTTAAAGTTAAAACTGGCAGTCTCAAAATTCGTTTGCAAAATCCTGATCGAATTGTTCATAGATGACCTTACCGACTTGCATCCATTGAACGCAAAAAAGTCAAAAGTATAGTTGAAGATTTAAAAATAAAAGGAATCATTCGCTACAGTTGTTCCCCATATTCAAGTCCTATTCTTCTTGTCAAAAAGAAAAACGGCGATGACCGATTATGCGTTGATTTCAGAGAGTTCAACTCAAATACTGTTAGAGACCATTACCCACTACCACTGATTCAAGATCAGATTGACAAATTAGCTTCAGCAAAGTTTTTTTACAACCCTTGACATAGAATCTGGTTTCCATCAAATCCCAATTGAAAAGGATTCCATAGAGAAACTGCATTTGTGACTCCGGATGGACAGTTTGAATATGTTACTATGCCTTTTGGTTTATGTAATTCACCTTCAGTGTTCCAACGTGCTATAAACAAAGCCTTAGGAGATTACCTTGACAAAATAGCACTGGTATATATTGACGATATTTTAATACCATCTGAAACCGAGGAAGAAGGCATGTTTCGCTTAGATTTAGTCTTACAGCGACTAACAAGTGCCGGCTTTTCGTTGAATTTATCTAAGTGCAAATTCTTAAAACGGTCCGTAGAGTATTTAGGTAATGTCATTCATGACGGTCATGTCCAACCTAGTCAAACAAGATTTCTGCACTCAGAAACTCTAGTCCACCAACAAACGTCAAACAGCTACGTCAATTCAATGGATTAGCCAGTTATTTTCGTAGATTTATTTCAAACTTGTCCCGTACTATGGCTCATCTTTATCAACTCACACAAAAAGATTCTAAATGGCAATGGACAAATATTCACGAAAATATCAGACAGCAAATTATTTCACACCTTACATCTGAGCCTCTACTGAGTATTTTCCAACCCGACCTACAAATTGAAATTCATACCGATGCCAGTTCCTTGGGCTATGGAGAAATATTTCTACAAAAAGAAAAAGAACAACGCAAAGTTGTTAGTTACTTTAGTATGAGGACTACTAAAACAGAATCAAAATACCATTCATATGAATTGGAAACCTTAGCTGTGGTGAAGGCTCTTAAACATTTTAGACACTTTTTATTTGGGCGAAAATTTACTGTAGTAACCGATTGCAATGCCCTTAAAGCAAGTAGAACAAAAAAGGATCTAACACCACGCGTTCACAAGTGATGGGCTTTCCTACAAACTTTTGACTTCGATATCCTTTACCGAAAGGAGGAGCTTATGGGTCATGTTGACTATTTAAGCCGCAACCCACAAATTAACATTATAACTAAAGAACCCTCTTGGATAATTGTAGAGCAAGAAAGAGATCCAGAACTAAAGAAAATCAGAGATGCCATAGTTAACAATGAAGATTTTGATAAGATATATAAAATTAAAGACAACCTGCTACACATTTCAATTCAAAACCAAAATGGCAACACAATCACTACAATTGTTCCAAACTCTTTAGTTTGCAACTTAATAAGTCGATACCACGAAGTCCTCGTGCAAGCAGGGTGGGAAAAAACATTACATAAAATAAGGGAACAATTCTGGTTTACCAATATGAACAAAAGGGGACGCTCATTCTCACTCATATGAGCACTGTTTGGATTGCAAAATTGGCAAAGGTTCTTCTGGGAAGCCTCAAATGAGTCTTCATCCAATATATAAACAAGCTATTCCATTTCACACACTCCATATTGATTTAATGGGTAACTTAACAGGTTGTGACAAGAAAGCCTATGCTTTTGTTATATAATTAGCCTTTACCAAATTTGTAATCATACACCCACTCAAAGACAAAACTACTGGCTTGATTTTAAAATGTTTAACTGAATTTGTCAATCTGTTTTGGCACTCCTCATCGAATCATTTCTGATAGGTAACCAGCCATAATGGGACAAGACATTCAAAGCTTTTTTCAGTCTGGTAACATCATGCCATAGCTCGCGGTGTTCCTAGAGGCAACGGACAAATAGAAAGACTAATACGAACTATTCGAGACCATTTAGGAGTTGTAGCACAAACTCAAAACAGAGCATGGATTACCAAACTAGGAGAACTGCAACTCTCCATTAACAGTACTAAGTCAAAATCCACTGGTCATTCCCCCTTAGAACTGCTCATAGGTAAAGTGTGCTCTCCCTTAGGTATAAAAAAACTTTCCCTTCTAGAAACTAGCACAAATAGATAACTAATCTGACAGGACGCTACTGACAGAATGACCGAACAAGCTCAAAAACAATCAAATAATGTCAATGAAAAAACTGCAGCTATAGTGCGATTTCAAGTAAATGATTTCGTTTTATGTAAGGACACCCAATGGTCAAATAACAAACTTGGTCCAAAGTTTTTAGGACCCTACCAAATACAAAAAATTTTTGCCAATGACAGATTATGAAGTCAAGAGTCTTAGACTGGATCGAGAAAAAATATAGTTGCCCACACCAAAAGTATAGTTGTGGAAGAACAACTATCCGGTGACCATTATGGCGCTTAAGGTATTTAAGTTAGACAAGTTGACAAGTTTCTTGCCGGATTCTTCTTGAACTGGGGTTAGGTGGAACCGGCACCTAGATTCACTAGCATGTAAGAAGACGATTCAAAGTGGTCCTTGTGATTTTATTGAATAAATAAATATTGAATTTTGATTTTTTAAGAAGATTATGATCTCAACAAAAGAGCCCAAAATAAAAAGTATTAAAAATGATATTTACTCACATGTGCCAAACAAAAGAGCTCGAAAATAAGCCATAAAAGAACTCTAAATGATTCACAAAAAAAAAAAAAAACATTATGTTTTGTGTAAGCATTTTTCACTTTATCAAAAGAGCATAACTTTTGCCATATCTTTGTTTCAGCTGATATGTAAGAAAACCTACGCTCAGAGCACGAGCTTACTTGCAGAATGGCCGTGATGGCGATCGAATGTAGTAAATTTATTAGTTAGATGATTTAATTTAATTTATCGATATTCTTAATTTAAGATAAGTTGATTTGCCGATTTATTAATTTTTTGTATTCGTACTTCCGGTACTTGAATTCAATCAATTAATTCAAATAGGATTAATTAAAAATAATGAATCAATTTATTATGATCATATATTAATAAGAAAGTATTTATAAAATTAATTTGCTATGTTATGTTAGAAACTATCGATTGACTATGTACTAGAAATTACCTTAAATAGAGCGGTTTTTAGACGGAGCGATCATTCTGTGTCGGACGCTCACCGAGTAAACACCTCTAAATAAAAGGTATAAACAGTTATTGGTGGTATTTCTTGTGACCTCGTGGACCCCGCTCTGACATATATAATAATAAATCTTTATTCATTTTCTAAGAGCTAAGGGTTACAACAGGAAAAATAATATATATTATTACAATACAATACTTATTATATAACTATACTTAGATAAATGTTTTTACTATGCCCGAACTAGGTGAACCTGTGTCTCGGGCTGGATAGGACTCACAATATAAACTTATAGGTATGTAAATAAACAAAATTACTGTAAACTCAAGTGATAAAATTATATAAACAAGGTTACAATATAAATGGTGATACAAGTTCATGTAAAAGACAAACAAAGCGAAACCCTAATTTAAACATAAAGGTAGGTAGAAAGTTTAAAACATTACCTACCTTACTACAACCAACAACTCCTCAGTTTCATCGTAAGATGACATTTTAGAGGGATGCGTTGTCGGTAGGGAGAAATACCAAACACCTCCTTGTTCAATTAGACGTATAATATCACAACACAAAATGGTGTCTGACACACCAAGTAGCTTGAGGAGCAGACGTCCTTCCTACACCGCAGCCAAGACTCAAAGAGAAAGTGTACATCGATGTGAGAATGAATGTCTTGAGCGGAGAGGGAAGTTGCACAGATCATCTTAAAACTATTACATGACAATTGTAGGTCTCTTGTTGCCATAGCCATTTTGCATAGATAATCTAACTTATGTGCTACTTAAAACTTAGTGGTGTTGATAAAACGCCACAGCATGATAACGCATGTTGTAGGGTTATTTTACTATTAGTAAAATTCATTGCATAGATGCCTTAGTTTACGATTAAGTCTTTTATACACGAAAGGCTCGAATACAATAAATCTAGACGCGAAAGCATGTTTTAGTGGGATGCTATTAGTATGAATATCATTACGTCTATTGACAATATTTTCAGCACAATAAGGAAGGAGTCTATGTTGTCTTAGAGCAAGATTAAGGATGTAAGTAAGCTGTCGAACTGTTAGCACTTTACAGGACTTATATAATAGATTAGTAGGAAAGAGAAAAGGGCGGTAGGTGGCTACCTTTAGGATAGCTCTTTGAGCTCTTTCTGCAGCAAATATAAAAGTTTTACAAGTTCCGCCCCATGACGTAATACAATACGAAATTATTGTTTGACATAAAGCAAGATATACATTCAAAACTAGCTTTGAATCTGCAATACATCATAACGTCTTAAATACCTAGATTAGTTTTCGGATTCTATTGCTCAAAACTTCTATATGCGATTTGAACGATTTTCGTCTATTATTTATAACGCCAAGGTACTTAATATTACTAGTGTTTGAGATGGCGGGGCATCGACAAAAAATATTGTCAAATACGTGGTTACATTGATGTGCATGGATTGTTTTACTTATTTGTGCAGCTTGTGATTTCCTCATCGTGAAGTTTAGGTATTTTGTTTTATCAGCATGTGTTAGTAGGTGCCCTTGAAGCCAGTTATTTACAATATTGAAGCCGTGTTGTGCATATTTATAAACTTCCGAGTCCGTACTAGCTGAAAAAAGTAGAGCAGTGGCATCAGTATAAGATATAATTTTACCGTGAGCTAGATGTAGGTTACATAAGTCATTAATGTAAATTAAAAAAAGGAGTACTTCTCAATATGCTTCCTTGTGGAACGCCAAAGGAAGTATTTTCCAAATCTGAGCTGACAACATTGTCTATTTTTACGCATTGGCTTCGACCGCCCAAATAGCTGGTAAACAGATTGAGCTGGTTGCCTAGTATTCCCATCCTATAGAATAGCTAAGTTAAGAGAATTTAATATTTTAAGCTAAATCAGATTAAGTCCAGTCATTTTAGGTTTTGACTTCAACGTCAACGAAACTCTAGCTAATGGAAGCTAAAGGTAAATATGATTTATTTATCAAAGGATTTTAATTTAATGTCAATATAAAAATCATTTTGGAATTTACAAACAAAGCAGTTTCATACGACACTGCACGTAACAATATGTATAATTTCCATTTAAGTTGCGTCCCTTTGGAATCCTATATCTTAACGGTTGTTAAGATATAGAATTGTCCAATTGTTCAAGTTACCAGATCACGTCTCATTTCCAAGCTTTTACATTTCATGCAGATTTTCATGCTGATCAACTATTCTAAAACATTAAATAGATGGACAAATATTTAGTACTATTTCGCCCGAACACTTGACTCACTCCGCACCCCGACGAAAAAACACTCTGCTCAGCAAACTTGTTGCTTCTACAAACGTCAGGCTGAGACTGTACAAATCCATCCCATATCTTAACAGTCTCAGCCTGACGTTTGTCGAAGCAACAAGTCTGCAGAACAGAGTGTTTTTTTGTCGGGGTGCGGAGTGAGTCAAGTGTTCCTGAGGATGCCTCGTGGAGAGGCGAAACACGTGTCGAATTTCTTTTTTGCATGTATTTTTGCATGGAGGTTGCATGTGTGGATTGTGTGTTACCTTTTACTAACGCTTTGCATGGCGCATCAATTGCGGGCGGGAGGGAGGTGCATGCGTCTGCATCGTGTCTAACTTTGGGAATAGATTGGAGGAACAATACTAAATATTTGTCCATCTATTTAATATTTAGTAATGGATTTCCGCAAAGTTCCGCCTGAATCAATTATAATCAATCTATAACTCTCTAAAGTTATTGACGAACAAACAAACATACAAAACAAAATTGCTCAAGTTGTCGATGAGATCTTCGCTCGATGGATCAATTCATCATTATTGATAATCTTTAGCTGCCTAGCTAGCTTGCTTATCATAGGTGTTAGAAAAGATCAAGATTCAAAGATCTAAATATATTTATGACGACCTCTTTGGAGCAGTGGGCCAAGGCTCGGCTCGGATCTGCAAGTATTTGTCTCGGGTATGTATGTATAAATTAAAAAATATATATATAAGTTGTACAACTTACAACTTATAATACAAGTTCTGCTTACGTTGGGGTTAGATAATGCTGTGTGAAATGTCTGGCATTATTTATTTATTTATCAGATGAGGTGTCTACCAAGCTGTAGGTTTACAGTCGTGAGTTTGTTTTTTTGTTGTAGTTGTAAGTTTTATTTTATGTACTTGATAAGCATTTAATACAGATCATGTTGCTGATGCTATTGTTTCACAGAACAAGTCAAAATTTAGTATTTTTTAAACTTTTGCGATCAGAATTCATATCGTTTTAGGATTACGGTTATGTTAAAATAGCTGTCGGTAATAAATTAATAAGTAATAAACCGTGTCGTGTAGTATATCGTAAATAAATACACGATTAATATATGTTAGCTAAATCGTAAATAAGTACGAATAATATTACTTTGCTCTCAACAAAGTACAAATCAGATTAACATTTTTAAATGACTGTTTTAAAATATGAATAAGTTAATAATTAACGACATACCTATTTGTTCCTTTGTTGAATTAAGTTTTCTTGGTTGTTTCAGTTTCATTCAGCAGCAATTTACAGGACGAAACACGTCAATCAAACATCAATTCAGTGAATTTAAGAAATCTCATTTAAGGCGGTATAAGTTCCAATAATTCAGACATAAGTGAAGACAAATTATGACCGTATTTTAGGATTTTTTTGTTTTTCCGACATAATAACAGAATCAAGGCCAAACTATTCGTACTATATTGCTACTGACAAAGTTGAGAGGACCCTTCAATGCCTGTCCACATGCAAACAGCGAAGGCCACAGATAGGAGCTCCACAGTTAAACAATCTGATGGATTTTAATGGCATAATATAACAATTATTTATTATTGTCGTGATTGCAACTTAAAATCTCTCAACTGCGTTTATACAAGGTGTCCCGGAACTAGTATGTTATCCTGAGGGGGGACATTTCTAGACACTTTTGAGAACAACAAATGTTCTACGAATTTTATGAATTCATTAATTTTCATTGAAGAAATGTGTAGCAAAGTTTGCTTTAAAATTGGTAGAAGTATGTACCTATCCATGCCTACCTATCTTAGTATACCAATAAATTTGTACTTGCACAAACATATTTAGGTAGGTAACGTGCTTGGAAACACTGTAAACCAACGAGGGTTGTGAATATTAATAATTGGAATAAACATAAAAAAATTGTATGGAAATTTGAAAATAGGAATTCAAAAAAATTACACCCCCATATCTGTTCATTAACATGGTCGGAATCACCTCGTTAAGGCTTAAAATACTAGTTCCGGGTATACACCCTGTATAGCGTATTTTAAATAAGGTTACAAATAATAAATAAATAATCCCGGACATTTCACACAGCATCACCTGGTCCCAAAGTAAGCAAAGCTTGTGTTATGGGTACCAACATGACTGATATACTTATTATATATTTTTTTTTGTAAATACATACATATTATACATAGAAACACCCAGACCATAGACAAATACTTGCAGATCATACAAACATTCGTCCCGCGGCGGGAATCGAAACCGCAACCTTCTGCGTCTCGGCTGGACCTAAGCCCACTGCGCTACAGAGGCCGTCGGAGGTTATATGTATATAAAATCGATAATAAGTTAAGTAAGTAGGCAAATAATAAATAAATTATTTTTTAAAGTACCTACCTAGTAAGTAAATTTTTTTTAGGTATTTATATTTATATATATATTTTTATATATACAAATAACACTTAACTGGGCTCTGCACTTTAAAAGGCATCGAGTGTCACAACACAACTGTTCACCCACTCAAAAGAAAATTTCTGATCTGCGGGAACTCGATTTCAGCCGCCCTTCAGCTGGGTTTCTGGCGTTTAAGTACCACTTTCAAAACTTTCGTAAGTTGTACTTTACATTTGATAAACACGGGCTTTACTCACGGCACCGGCACTGTTTCGATTCATCTAGAGAATCTTCATCAGGATGATTTTGATTTGATTTGAGTTGCCGCTCGAGTTCACGGTTCGCAATGAATAATATTTATTTATACGTTTAGGTACCATTTTATACACCGCATGTCCCCGTTCTAAATAGTTGACCGTTTGTTTGTCATTTCCATAAAAGTATAGGTTGATAGCTCTTTGCCTGGTACACTCAATTGAAGGCTTTCGTGCCTCACATGCTTTTTCCCATGACGATATTTTCATATTAAGTAATGTGAGAATTATTTTGATTTGTCTTGCCTTTGTGACAGCGACTCACTAGACGCAACCACTGTTCGCGTGCTTGCGTGCACTTCTGTACATTATAAATATATAGAAAAATAGAAAGAAAGAAAAATATTTTATTTAATAATAATAATAATAATAATAATAATAATTTGCAACGGTACAGAAGAAACCGAGCGACACAGACATATTAAAAACAAGAAATACACAGAAAAATTAAATAAAAGCAGCTTAGAGAAATAATATTAAAACGTTCTATGTTGTATGTTGTGTCTCTCAATCCATGGGATGACGTCACAAAAAGGAGTCCGACTCAGCATGATGTTGCATATAATCAATTGATTCCAGCCATACATCTGTGAAGTGAGTTACATTCTACTGGAGTACGCGGTGACGTCCATGTTCATGTGGATGTTCATAGAGGGCTTGTTTCTACATAACATGGTAACAGCGAATGTTCTGCGAGAGAGGACCTCGCCAGCTCTGTTCATGGCCATCGGCTGGGGTCTGCCGGCCCTTGTGACCGCGCTGTGGGCAACCATCACTGCTTTACACTATATGATGGATGACGTCAGAGGGTAAGTCCATAAATATACCTGCTATTAAGTAGTGACGACCTCTGTGGCGCAGTGGGCTAAGGTCCAACTGAGACACAGAAGATTACAGGTTCAATTCTTATCGCGGGACAAGTTTTTGTATACTAATATCTGCAAGTATTAGTCTCGGGTCTGGGTGTTTCTATGTACTAGTGGTCGCCCACTGGTCGAAATTCGACCATAATTAATTATTAATTAACGTATTTTTTTATGCATAATTTAAAAAAATATTAGCGTTCTGCACTCCTTCTCTATATAAACTATAAGTGTGCGAAATTTCAAAATCCTCCGTCCGCGCATATTTCGTAAAAAGGGGTACACAGTTTTTGCTTCACGTATTAATATATAGATAAGGGGGCGTCCATTAATTACGTGAGGCATTTTTGAGAATTTTTCGACTCCCCCTCCCCCCTTGGTGAGATATCGTAAGATTTTCTTCAACTCCCTTCCTCCACCCCTAATCTCACGCGAGATTCTTCAAAACTTCTATTTCTCAGATTTGGCCATATTTTATACCATATTTTATTATATTCTATATTTTTTTTTTGTAAATACATACATATTTAATATGTATGTATTTACAAAAAGTATATAAGTAGTATATCAGTCATATAGTAGGTACCCATAACACAAGCTCTGCTTACTTTGTGGCCAGATGATGCTGTGTGAAACGTCTGGGATTATTTATTTATTAATGTATAACATCAGACAACATCATAACATCATCTAAAATTTAAAGAAATTTTCTCACACGATTTACATTCAAGTTTGTCTAATATCGATTAGACGATTCGAATAGTAAAGTAAGTATTAATTTGGTAGTTACTTAAAGTTTTTTTTATATAGAACTCGTTGGACACAGTAACGTTCAGTCCATAATTGTAATAGTACTAAACAATATTCGGGGCAATGCACACTCCACCATCCAGCCTAAGCATAACATGTAATATGAAATGATGAAAGTAACTTTATACACACAAATATTTCGACTTTTTTATTATAATATTTATGTATTTTGAAGGCATTTAGGAGTGTCCACGTTAATTCCTTCTATTACTTACCATCATTACGCCAAAATCATGGCACTTACAAAATACATAAGTTGACCATCTAGTCTAGTATATGACCTGCATGACCCTGCATTTTAATTTATATATGCGAGTAGGTACATGACATAGCTACATATAATGATGTAAGTCCAAACAGAAACTACCTAGGTACCTACTAATACTCATCCACTTTCGGATGAACACTGTCACAAAGAGCTAAATGAAAGACGTATCACATTAGTAAGCTCTTAAATCATTAGTGTTTCTCTACCATATTATGCATGTATGATACATATAAACCTTCCTCTTGAATCACTCTACCTATTAAAAAAACCGCATCAAAATCCGTTGCGTAGTTTTAAAGATCTAAGTATACATCTAAGTACCACAGACAGACAGCGGAAAGTGACTTTGTTTTATACTATGTAGTGATATATAAACATTGTTTTATCCTTACTAATGCGAAAGTAACTCTGTCTGTCTGTTTAGTTTTTACCGATTTTGAAGAATTTTGTCATAGAGATAGATAATTGATCTTTTTGGAGTCGAGACCCTGAGCCCGTGGGGAACAGGAACACACCGCGTTTTCAAAATTATTTCACGGCGTCTGGTAGGCTCTTGCGTAACCCAAGAGCTGTCTCCTATCTAGCTCAGCGTATTAGCATTGCCATTCAACGTGACAATGCCGCTAGTATCTTGGGAACGCTGCCTTCTGGCAGTGATCTGGATCTGTTGAGCTATATATAGATAGTTTTAACCGTTCTTAGATATCTTAACTATTTCACGTGTATTTTATATTATTGTATATTATTCTGTACATTTCTGTAATTATTTGTGTAAATTTTGATCTCAGAGATAGATGGGATCTTGGAGATGGACATAGGCTACTTTTTATGTTGTTATGTGTGTGCAGCAGCTATAAACATTTGACAAATAAAATCAATTACTAAGAAGCGACCTTAATAGATAAATAGATAACTTTTTGATGATATAACCACACAAAAAATTACAAAAACAATTATTTTACAATAAAAAGCAATACTGTTTATTTACAAATAAATAAACAGAGAAATGGCATGTTCGTGTGCTGTTTATATAGCCATTTGTTTATTTACTGAATCATGCATATACATCAATAATAACAAAGAACACGAAACAGTATTAGGTAAAAAAGAAAGTAACACATTAAAAAGTGAAAGAGAAAAGACATTTAAAAAGCATAAAACTATTTTTCGTACATCTAACAGTGGTGTGAGCTACATCAGCTTAAAGATCTTGATTCAGCGTTATGCTTCCCTATCAGATGACAGGTCAGCGCTGCTATTTCCGAGACCTTCAACCCAGTCACTCAACCTTACGGATAATCAATAATGACTCTCTGAGTTTCAGTTCTGTGACACTGCAAATTGGAAAAATCGCTGCAATATTTATTATACTCGGTCTCCAGTAAGCCAAGAAGTGTGTACAGATATCATGAGTTCTAATTTCTATTGAAAGTCTAACGTCAATCCGGATGTTTTGCGACCAGGACCTAAAACTTTTAGGATGTCTTGGTTGGTGTAAATGTCTCACATTTGCAACATGATAGGTTACAATACAAATAAATAAGTCGTTTATATCAGACACCATTTGATCATAAACAAATATAAGAAGGATTACATGGAAAAAATAAAATAATAATAATAATATAATATATTCGGTGGACAATGCATACAACACCATCTAGCCCCAAACTAAGCATAGCTTGTACTATCATTATGATGACCAGATGACTGATATAACTTATTTATAATACCTACATAAGATTCTTTATAACACCCAAACACAGAACAAACACCAATGTTAATCACACAAATATTTATCCTGGGAGGGAATCGAACCCTCAACCTACAGCGCAGAAGGCAACACTAAACGCGAGTAAGTTTACTACCTACAGTTAGTATTATCAATCAGTCCTTCCCTGAGAGTGGGGTCAAACAGGTCCAGTCTCAGCTTACTGCTAGTCCGAAACATGGTAAGGAAGCTGCGCTGGTTTTCAGACTAGGCCTAAGAAGGTTGACGTCATAGGTACACAATAATCAATAAAATTCAAATAACATTTCCAAATTCCAAATTACATATTCATATTTTATTATTGTAATAGTCTGTGCAGTATTCAGTACATGTAAATGCTATTCAGCATCTTCCGGTTTTCTTTTATTTTAACCAACCTTAAAAAAAAGGAGGATCGTCTCAATTTTGTTTTTATTTTGTTTTATGAAATTTTATCAAAATCGGTATTAAAATGTTATCCAAGTAAACGAGATTTGTATAAATGAAGTCGGTTTTCTTTTTAGTTTTTAAATCGTTATTATTGTGTTAAATTAGTACCTATAGATAAAACGGACTTCCGATTTGTATTATACTTATGTAATGTTTTTTTCAGGTGTTGGTACGGATATAACTTTCTTACGGAGTATTGGTTGTTACAGGCACCTCGTTTAGCAGTCATTATGGTAATACAATATATATTTTTTTACTCAAAACATAAGAGTAAGAATAATTTTAAGTATCTCAAATATTCATCAATAAATGTATTAATAACAAAATGTTTATATTTACAATATCCAAAATATTGTAAATATTAAAAATGTTTTTCCATAGCAGGAATCAAAATTGAACCTCTCGCTGGACACTCTTTCAGGTCGTAAAAGTATTTTCTATTGTTGCAGATAAATCTCCTGTTTCTTCTGAATATAATGAGAGTGTTAATAACCAAACTAAATGCGACAGAAAATAACGAAGTAACCAAAGTGAAGTAAGTATTGCTTGTACAAATTACTTCAGCAGGTACTTGAGTAAGTATTTAGTCATGTGATTTCACGTACTTACTTATGTAAGTCGTATGTATTTAAATTGCCTTTAAATTATAATTGGAAAAACACGTTATCTTAATTACTTACCAATCTACTAAGGTAATTTCGTTCATATGAGTAGGTACCTACTTATCTGAGCTAGGTTGATGTACTTACTTACCAATGTCCTGTAAATCTTATCTTATGGAAAAGAAAATTTTAACAGTAATACTATATGATTTTTAGGGGTATTCATTCATGTCATGTATTTATTCATTTAACAATATACATTGTATTTGAATACATTACATTAATTTGGCCTAAAATTGCACATAATTAAAACAATAGATAATAAAAACAAACAAAATAAATATTAATGTTCAATTCAATTTTAATCACTACTAAAGTTACGAGTACGGAATTAAAGGAAACTTCCAGAAAAAGTGTTTTAAGCTTATTTTTAAATGTACTTGAGCTATTAATGGTTTTCAATTCAACAGGCAGAGTATTGTATAATCTAACCGCTTGAAATGATACCCATGCTTAACCACTTCTAACCTCGGACATTGTGGGTTCTCTAAATCTTTTCTTCTTGTCTCTAACCTGTGATCTTAGTTCTGGTGATTCATATGTAGAGGGATGCCGTACAATATCCGTAAGGGTTACTTAGATGTAGAGGCTAGGAAGAATCAAAATGTTTAGTTCCTTAAAATACTCTTTACACGATTCCCATGGCGGAGCTGACTACTAGGTACTCTATCTTATCCTTCGGAACTTCGGGACTTTGGACTTCGGAAGACTGTGCGTTCACATGCGAATAGCCAATTTATTTTGATATTTATTGTTTTACATGAATTTCTTATTAATAATTATAATAATAATAAATCTTTATACATTATCTTAGAGCTAAGGGTTACAACAGGAAAAATAATATATTTTATTACACTATAATACTTATTATGTATACTATACTATATTACTATACTATACTAACTATACTTAGGTAACTGCTTACAATTTGCCCGAACTAGGAGTACCAGTGTCTCAGGCTGGATAGGACTAACAATATTATCTTATAGGTAGGTAAATAAACAATATCGAAATCTGTTAACTTAAGTGATAGAATTAAATGAACAAAGTTACAATATAAATGGTAACACAAGTTCAGAAAGACAAACAAATCGAAAACCTACTTTAAACAGAAAGGTAGGTAGAATGTTTAAAACATTACCTACCTTACAACAACCAACAACTCCTCAGTTTATTCGTAAGATAGACATATAAGATTAATCCTAAAGGTAAACGGGCATTTTGTTCGGACATTTGACCCACCAGCGACCACTAACGAAATGAGTGGGAGAATGTTAAAGACCATGAATACCTACTACCCATTGAGATGAGTCACATTCCTCAAATATATGGGAAAGTTTTTTTTAGCAAAACAAGAATTAATATAAAAACTAATTTTCGCGTATTCTTGTACCTTTTAAATATATAAAATGCTTACAAAAATGCACAAAGATCTTCCTAAAAAAGGTACAAGAATGTTTAGGAACTTTTCTATCTTGTTTCTTGCAATTTCTCCCGCGTCATGCTGAAAGTGGTTAACTAGCTACATTATTTTTAGAGAGTTAAGTAGGATAATAAGAAGTAAAACACTTTTTTTATCCACACTTTATTCAATATCTTCAATATCAATCGTAACATCGTCTAAAAACCTTGCTGGTCCATCAATTCCTTCCTGATGTCTGCCCACGATAAAAAGTACACCACACTCGCGACATGCGCGCAGCTTCCAACAGTACGGCGGCCGTGTATACAGGAACAATAATAGTTTTATATACATTCCTATATCCTTAACGATATCATTCGTCGGGCACTCACCAGCGTCAACGTACCAGCTGTTCTCGAACCCAACGGTCTGATACGTGATGATGATAAGAGGCCTGATGGTATGGCTCTTGTCCCTTGGGAGATGGGTAGGCCATTAGTGTGGGATGCTACTTGCGTAGACACCCTGGCCGCATCCCATCTGTCAGGGACTTCCGTTAGGGCTGGTGCGGCGGCTGAATGTGCCGTGACACGTTCTTCACACAAAAAAGCACCTATCGCTGGGGCCAAACTTTACTGGTCAACACCTTATTTTGGATTGAGCCGTTGTAAACTGCCAGCCTTGGATGATCTCGCATAAGCACTACACCTCTTACTAGACTCTGATTGCCTGGTACTTTTCCAGTAATATTGAACGCAGAAATACTATTTGTAGTGCACAAAGTATACCTCCGACGGCGTTTACAATGAGTGAAGGAACTCCGTTTCAAGCTACACCCGCGCCTGCGACTCCTGCGATTCTTTGTACTCTCGCACCACACCTATCACAATATAGCTCCTCTGAGCATGATCTAGAGAACCAGCAAGGTGGAATTAATATTCTGAATGCTTCTCAAAATAGATCAAAACGCAGAAGAACCCATACCTCTGATGGTCAGCTTTCTTCAATTGTCTCTGAAATTAAGGTTATGTTTGAAGATTTAAAAAAGCAACAGGAGAAAAAAATTGATGATCTCTGCGCAGCGATTGAAGTCATTAAAATACAAAACATTGACATAATAACATGTATTGAGTCACTAAACAAAAAATATGATCTGATCCAGGAACGGGTCAATGATCTTAAAGTTGAATGTAAAAGTAATCAAAATAATATAAGGGTACTTGAAGATAAAATCGAAAAAATGGAGAAAAGCTCCAGGTCCACATGCCTAGAAATAAGAAATGTACCGGCAAGGAAACCAGAGTCTAAAGACTGCCTACTTAAAATACTCTCAGATATCGCCCGAGTTCTTGAAGTTGAGATTCAGCCGCGTGATGTAAAGGACGTATTCCGTATTGGAACCAGGAACACGGAAAATAGAACAATCCTTCTAGAACTACACAGCGTACTTCTAAAAGAAAAAGTGATCAGCCATCTCAAGTCGTTTAATAAACGCAATAATAGATTAACTACTGAGGCCCTAAGAATGTCTGGTCCATCACAACCAATTTTTATTGCGGAAAACCTTACTGCTAAAATGAAGAGGCTTTTCTTCCTTGCCAGAGACTTCGCCAAAAGTAATGGATTTAGGTATTGCTGGTGCACAAATGGGAAAATCTTCATTCGCGAGCAGCAGGACGCTTCTCTGCACCAAATCAAAGAAGAAGCGGACCTCCAAAGACTCCTAAAGAATGTTTGTCACCATAGTTTAATCTGCATGATACCTACTTTTTACATACCTATAGTAACTTTTGCATGTTTCTCTTATTTTTACTATGCCAATCTAAACCCTACGTTTAAAGACACAATTTCACAGACGTCAACCCATTACTACATCATACACACTTGTACACACACACTCACAACAATCACCTCTTCCACGTTTTTACACATACCCACATTATATTATTATGTTATAACATGTTACCAACCATATTGCTATGTTATAAATCCACCTCTCTTTTCGTATCCACTTAGCAAAACTTCCTGTTCTCTATCTGAAACAGATAAACCCTTTGTGCACAAAACTTTAACTGATTCATTTGTTAACTTCATAGGTCCGAATTATGAATAATACAACCTTCACAAATGAAATAGAAGACCTAAGTATATCAACTTCTTTTACCTGTTCCCCCGAGGACTGTAGCGTTTACCTACCGCAACACTACACTTCGCTAAAAATATTTCATGTCAATATTAGAAGCATTGGAAATATCATAAACTATGGTAATCTTATTATTCTTTTGGAAAGAACAAAACTCGACATGGATATTATTATACTGAGTGAATGCTGGCTACAGAAATGCCCCTTTGTCCCAGCATTACCCGGATACCTCACTTTCAAATCAGGTCACAACAACCAAAACGAGGGGGTTGTCGTGTATGTAAAAGACTACATAAACTGCACTGTTGATGAACCTCCCGTAGTGGATGCAAATTGTTTAGTCATACGAACTAAAACCGCCGCTATTTTAGCGATATATCGATCGCCTTCTCATAGGAATGTCAATGGTTTTCTTAATTCGCTTGATACAACACTTGCTTCCCTTGCTTCTTTTGAAACCATCGCAATACTAGGTGACATTAACATCAATATATCACAGAATGCCACCGATCAAGACTCTGACTCCTATCTAAATTTAATATTATCTCATGCTATGCTTCCAGCTCATCAATTGCCTACTAGGAATGAAAATTGTCTTGATCATGTGATCCTTAAATCCAATAAACCCGCCATCACGCTAGTACTAAATTCACTTATTACAGATCATACACCTACTATACTTATGTGCTTCCATTCTTCTTCTAACGTAATTTCTCGTAAAACTAAAACTACTGATATCCCTTCTTGTGTACGTGACCTTGAAACTACTGATTTCTCTATAATCACGAACTGTACCAATAGTGTAACTGCTGCAGAATCTTTGGTACAAATTATCTCCCAGATTGTTGCAGCTAACACACGAACTGTCAATATATCTAACAGAAAAAGAACTCTGAAACCGTGGATTAGTCCCGGACTTTTGCGATGTATACGGCACAGAGATAAGCTATTTCGTAAAACAAAACAACACCCAGATGTGGAATCTCATTCTTTAATATACAAGCGATACAGAAATTTTTGTAATAATCTACTAAAAAAAATAAAACGAGACTATGAAAAAGCCGAATTTATAAAACATAAAAAAGTCCTAAAGAAACGTGGAAGCTAATTAAAAAAATCTCGAACTTAAACCCTACAAAATCGTCTCCTAAATCACTCCTAACTATTGGTGAATCTCCATACTCTTCAGTGAATGCCATTAATCTATTCTTTGCAAATGTGGGCAAAAATCTTGCAAATGAGATCACAAAAAAAAATCTCAACCTATGTACTCCAGACTCAGAGCCCCCAAGACAACCAAACGTTAACTCAATGGTCATGCTTAGTACTGACTGTACAGAGATAGCGTCCATAATCGGTGAATTAAAAGAGACTTCAGCAGTCGGCTGGGATGGCATCTCGACTTCGCTAATTAAGAATGCTAGGCATGTGCTGGTTCCTATTCTCAACCATTTTCTAAATCTATGTCTTTCTACTGGTACGTTTCCCTATGTATTCAAGAAGGCCCTTGTGCACCCTATATTTAAGTCTGGGCACAGAGACAGTGTCAACAATTATAGACCCATCTCTGTTTTATCGACTTTCTCTAAAATATTTGAAAAAATTATTAATAAAAGACTAATTAGTTACTTAAATTCTAGAAATATTCTTGCAAGTAATCAGTTTGGCTTTAGATCTTCTAAATCCACTGAAGATGCTGTACTTAAATTAACCAGTACTGTTACCACCAATATTAACCTTGACCGAAAATCTATTGGCATATTTTTAGATCTCTCCAAAGCTTTTGACACTGTCTCTGTCCCCCTCCTTCTTGAAAAACTGGAATATATCGGTGTACGTGGAGTCGCGCTCGATTTATTTAGAAGCTACCTTGAAAATCGTTCACAATCGGTTACTGTTGACAATACCTACAGTAGCTATGAACCTATCGAGTATGGAGCCCCCAGGGTAGTGTCCTAGGACCTACCCTGTTTCTAATTTATATAAATGAACTATGCCAGTTGTCTCTGAAGAACGCTCAATTAGTCACTTATGCTGATGACACTGCTATTATTGTTCATGGTAACACTTGGACAGACGCCCGACATACAGCAGAATCGGTTCTCCGTATCGTCATGTCATGGCTCTCTAAAAATCTACTTACACTTAACTTGGAAAAAACTAAATTTCTCACTTTTGCCCCCAAAATCACTTCACAACCAGGACCCGCATTTAAGTTACAAGCTCACATATGTCCTTTGAATCCTGTAAATTCTTCATGTGGCTGCACCGCAATCTCCCGTGCTCGTAATATCAAGTATTTAGGAGTTATTGTCGACGATACCTTGTCTTGGAAAGAACATGTGGAATCTGTGGTCACCCGCGTTCGAAAATTAATATATGTTTTTAAAAGGCTCAGATCTGGTGCTGACCCTTTTACCTTAAAAACTGTGTACTATGCTTTGCTTTAGCTCAGTCCATTATAAGCTACTGTATCACAGCTTGGGGAGCTGCTGGTAAGACCCAAATTCTCCGTCTTGAAAGAGCTCAACGAGCTATTCTTAAAGTAATGGCGTTCAAACCTATCCATTTTCCCACTGAAACGCTCTATAATACTTGGATGGTCTTGTCTGTTCGTAAGCTGTATGTGTCTGCAGCGATTCTCCGTAAGCACTCGGACACACCATATGATCCAAAACGCCTAACCAAAAGGCGCAAGGATATAGTCTATCAGCCTATTAGATTCAGACTATGCCTGTTAAGACACCATTACGATTTTATGGGCCCATCCTTGTATAATAGAGTAAATAAAGAGCTATCAATTTATCCCATTTCTTATAAGGAATGTAAAAATAAAATCAACTCCTGGCTTCTAAACATCTCTTATGATGACACTGAAAATCTATTTAATGTTCAAGTGTGAACCATACCTCTAACACACAGAAACACATTCTCACCATAATTACACACCCTACATACACACACACACATACACACACACACACATACACACACACAAACAAACAAACACAAACACATACATAAGCTTACACATTATGTGAAGGGTTTCTTGTTTGATTGGCTATATTTATCTAAATATTATTTATATTTGTTAAATTGGAACATTGTACTCAGATCTCTGGAGATGGGCGTTAATAGCTGCATCACAGTCACTCTTGTAGACTACTGTAGTTATTATCGAACATTAATATTATTATACTACCCATGTTATTGTTTCCAAATAAATCATTTTGAAAATTTTGAAATTTGAACAATAATAGTTTTATATACATTCCTATATCCTTAACGATATCATTCGTCGGGCACTCACCAGCGTCAACGTACCAGCTGTTCTCGAACCCAACGGTCTGATACGTGATGATGATAAGAGGCCTGATGGTATGGCTCTTGTCCCTTGGGAGATGGGTAGGCCATTAGTGTGGGATGCTACTTGCGTAGACACCCTGGCCGCATCCCATCTGTCAGGGACTTCCGTTAGGGCTGGTGCGGCGGCTGAATGTGCCGAGGACCTCAAAAACCGCAAATATGCTGGTTTGGATAAGGCCTACATATTTGAGCCTTTTGAAGTCGAGACCCTGGGCCCGTGGGGAACAGGAGCCCACCACGTATTTAAAATAATTTCACGGCGTCTGGTAGATACGTTGCATGACCCAAGAGTTGGCTCCTATCTGGCTCAGCGTGTTAGCATTGCCATTCAACGTGGTAATGCCGCCAGTATCTTGGGAACGCTGCCCTCTGGCAGTGGTCTGGATCAGTTGAGCTATCTATAGATCGTTTTAAACGGTCCTTAGATAGCTCAACTGTTTCACGTGTATTGTATATTATTTTGTACATTTCTGTAAATATTTTTTTTTATCACTTATTATATTTATCATTTATTATTTTTTCAACATAGTTCCTATATGGTATATGCCATTTTGCCGCATGTGTTCGGCGCAATATGACCTTGCAATTCTCAAATGATAGGATCCTAATGTAAATAGTATCAATTTCTCATAAGTAAGCTTTAGAAAATCATTGAAATCTGGATCATTTCCATTAAACGTCACGAATACTTCTCTTTGTCTTTTCAAATTATTAGATAGAACATATTCGGCGAGTTCATTGTATTATTGCTTTGTACCTTCAGGTAGGACCTTTAAACAGTTTATTGTGTAACTGATTATCACACGGGTACTATTTTTAATTATCGGTCAGTTTGACAAAATAACAGCACAGATCGAAACGACGAATGACGAACGACTGAGCGGGCGCGGGTCCCGCCGGGACGACTTAGGCGAACCAGCGCACATTGAAACCGGTATTGGGCGTATTGTGTGAAAGAGAGGGGCCTCTAAACTCTGTACTGCAATGTGGATTGCGCCTTACGAGCGCATCACAGTCAGTCAATAGTACCTAGTAATTAAAAATTAATAAGTGAGAAAAATATACGCTTTGCGTTGAACCACATAACTTTTTTCCCCCATACATTTGTATTAAAATAAATACATTCCGTGAAATGTTAACCCTAAACCTTCAATGCAAACCAAATTTCAATAATGGACGCGTACTTCGAGGTACTGGGTTAAAAATGCCCAATGAACTTTATTAGATACCTAGTATTAAGAGTGAACTAGTTGATTATCTTTCCATACAAACGTCGAAAGGTGATCACACCACCGTCTGATGATGAACAACCAAAACTTAAAGTGATATAAATGTGTCTTGTCATAATCTATGCTTGTATCAATACAGAATTGTAAAAATAATATGGGTTTGAATTATACAAGACTCAAAAAAATTGTTTTTCATCACTGAATTTAGCGCAACTTTAGGTGTGAATAAATAACAAACAGAGCACGCAAACTAAAAAAATATTCCGATACAAGCATAGATTATTTATTTAAAAGGTCAAATAACTTTTTTTTAATAAATACATTCAGTAGTTTTTTCATGAGAACCCTTGAGCCAAAGGTCTATTCATTATTTTTACGCAATCGTTTTATTTAGAAATCATAATCTAATCTGATCATATGACTTGAAATTATAATCATGCTATCTCCTTACTGCTCATCTCTATCCTTAGTGCACGTCAATCCTTTTCTCACACTAAGCTAGGTGAAATAGCATGCATTTTAACTGACTCGTGTATCCTTAATTTTGACATGCCAATGTTCCGCAAGGCAATAGCGTGGTTAAACAAATGTATATCCAAATATCTATGTATTGTACCTACTTACCTACATATTTAGGGACGATTTTTAAACATAATTTGAACATTCTCAGGAAGGCGGCTAGAGCTGCTTTGGTATTACTGCCTCTGCTTGGCATCACCAATATTTTCAACATGATCGAGCCAGTGGATAAAGCGGTTTGGATGTTTGCCTTGTGGTGCTATATCACTCACTTCTTACGCTCTTTTCAAGGATTCTTCATCGCCTTGTTATACTGCTTTACAAATGGCGAGGTAAGTGGATACTTTGGCAGCCAGAATAGGAAGAACCTATATCAATATGTAAGGACTAAGATAACGAGGTAAGTCTTGAGGTAGGTAACTTACCTTATCTAGATAAGCTTCTACACCAAATTTTCTTCTCACAACCATTCATTATTTGATTATGAACTTTCCTAATTAACGTATCTACGTTACATATATAATATGTAGGTATATTACGTACCTGAGTTTATGTAAAGTAAAACTAATAGTTATATAAATTATGAGCAACAAAAACGAAAATATCCAATTACCTATGTACTTCCTATTTATATTAGAATTATACCTTCCTGCAAACCGCAATTGACATTATTTGATGTATGGCTAGCAATAGCAGATGAACATGCTTACCTACCTACAATATGTAGTGTATCTAATTACAAAGAATTTATCAAATTGGCTCATTTAAATAAAATTTCATGGTCATTAATTTGTATCACAAAATATTGTGTGATTATGTTCATCTGATTATTATTCCTGTATTTTGTAAAAGACAATAATGCACAAAACGCTCATCAAACATGATTTTGTGCATTATTTTATATTAGGTACTGTCGCAGTATTATGTAATAACTTATAAAATATGTACTTAAATAAATGAAACCTAAGGTATTATGTGCCTACATTAATGACTTTAATTTTGTTAAATACATAATTTTGTTAAACAATGGATTATTTGTAGTTTACACGAGGGTAATCTTGTTCCAATCCAATTTAAGTAGTAGGTACCTACTTAGGTATTATAAGATAAAAGTTATGTACTGTTAGAACTCTTAGTACCAGTAGGTACTCTTAAACGATGAAAGAGAACATCGTAAGGAATGCGGCCTGTCGTAGGTAGAATCTAAAAAGTTCGAAGACATGTGCAATGCAAAGTACTCAAAAGGAGCTAATGAGGCGTAATTTGATCTTTTTACCACACTGTTACGAAATACTTAGTGACACGATAAGAAGAAGAAGAAATAGTTTTGCACTTTAGGGTGTAGGTAGGTAGGTACTCGCCATAAACGTGCTCGCATACGTGTATTGAAAAATGATATACCTACTGCATTAGTTTATAGAACAATACACTTTATACACAACACTGTAGGTTAGGCTTAGCTGATGCGTTCTCCTTCTTCATTTCCCTTTCTCTTTCTCATCACACACTGCGAATTCTTCTATGTGCATACTGCTGTAGGTACCTAGTAGGTATTCCAAAAAAATACTTATGAACAAGAAGAACCCCGAAACTCAAACAAATGTGAAAGACGCGAACCTTATAGGGTCAGTTCGCCTGTTAGCCGACCGGGTCCCTTTCTCAACCTTTAGTCGCACTACTATTAAACAATTGCGAAAAAAAGCTTATATAACACACATGCTCAGGGAGTGCATTTTGGTGCTATCTTTAATGTCCAGGCAAAAACACGAACAAATTTCAATCTACCAGCGCAATCAATACAAATATAAGTAATATAATCAATAGTCGGTCGTGAACTGGTAAAAATACGTTGAAACCAGCAAAAAAAATTGTGATGTAATGCAGCTTTCGCGGTAAGTTACTCAAAGATTTTTATGGATTTTAGTATTCTAATTATATGTATACCTTTATAATAGATCAAAGAATACGTTCATAAGATATTTTGAGTCAAATATTAAATATAAATTATTAATATTGCGTGGTCGAGAACTGTACCACGCTTTTAAACGAACATCCATTTTTCGTCCACATGGTTGGAGATTGGCTATATCATGTCAAGATAGATGTTATCTTGTATTTTTTTATGTATGATAAACAAGTGATGTTTTTTAATGAATTTAAACATTATACCCTCTCCCAAGTTTAATAGCTTACTTATACATTTAATAGCACTTTTTTTTGTTAAATGAAAAAATACAGATGTCGTATTTTTTTAATAATTGCTAGCAGTCGGAAACATAATTGGGTAAAAATACTGCCAAAATTTCGACCATGATTTAAGTTATACAATAAATGATACAAAACACCATTAAAATAATATTTTTTATGCCATAAAATAATTATGTAATGTGTATTTTATTTTGTTTTTTAGGTTTTTCTCTTTTTACACACAATTTTTATCCAATATTATAAATAATATTGTGGTTGGAAACCGATACATCCGATCGATTTTCGACCATTTAAGAAATTATTGATTCATCAAGATAAACTGAAGTATTTTCTCGTGCTCATGGCACATGTAACTGTGCTGAATTATCGAGAAGCAGTAAACCAGACATATCATGGTTATAATATCCCGTTTTGAGTGAAAATTAGTTTCTTATACATATATATGTTAAGATTAAATAATATTGTATAATATATTATTAAAGATGAATAAATATATGAAAGATCTTGTGAAGAGTACTCTTCCGTTATCTTTAAAACAGAAGCTAATGAATAAGTGTATCCTCCCCATATTAACTTATGGAGCACAAACTTCTCTTACAATCCAAAAGTCCGAACTCGAGATTTGTCAGCGGGCTATGGAGCGCAGCAGTCTCGGTGTTAAACGTAAAAACCGCAACACAACTCTACGCTACAGAATCCAAATTGATATCTGTCACATGCCAGATGAGCTATGGGCCAAAATCACCACTCAGTGGATCCCTGAGACAGCGAGAAGGTGCCGTGTTAAACCCAAAAAGAGATAGCGAGATGATCTCGACACCTTTTACAGAGCTTAAGTCCCTACAGCTCAAAACCGAGATATAAGATATAAGGACTGGAGAGCTTGATCTCTCCAGTCAAACCCTTTGCCCAGAAGGAGGACACAATGGGCAAATCGTTATCGTAATCGTAATATCAAACTACCATACCTATACTTTATTATAATTTTATGGAAATTAAAATCCAAAGAGAGATCTCATCTGAAGTTGGTATCTTGTGAGTAGACTGATTTACGATTATTGAAATAAATAAGTGATACGTCTTATGAATACGAATATTGAAAAATAAAAATATGTCACGATAAATGAGTTTATATTATTACATAATTAATTTATTACACACTATTTACACTCCTATATTTTAAATATTTTCCCATCAGAAACGCATGGTCGAAAACTGGCAAAGATGGGTATTTGAGATTTAAATATTTCAATGGAACTTTGCAGATTCTTTTAT
Organism: Lampropteryx suffumata; assembly: GCA_948098915.1. Classification (NCBI taxonomy): domain Eukaryota; kingdom Metazoa; phylum Arthropoda; class Insecta; order Lepidoptera; family Geometridae; genus Lampropteryx; species Lampropteryx suffumata. Next base: position 28,435,335 of record OX402544.1, read on the forward strand.
TGGTAAACTTTATATAAAAAGAAATAAGAGTATATTAGCTATAAGGTGAAAACAACTTTGATCTAAATAATTACAAAAACATATACTTTATGGTTCTTGAATATGACTACTTAACTAACTGGTCGCGAACTAGCGCACTGACCCTTTATAAGGAAACTTATTGCTTGTTCAAACAAACATTGACCTCAGTTTTATTCTGTAATATGAATCCAATTCGGTTCAAGTCAGTTCTATCTACTCGTACTTGAGGTACAAGTAGATAGGTATACATTGCTCAAATGGTCGCCAGAGCTTATTGTGAATGATTTTGAGTTTACGATTAGGACAGTCTTAGAATTGATTTCTTATACATAAGTGCAAGTATTTTGTATAATTTATCTTTGTACATAATTAAAGTGCAATCATTGAAAAGCTGGTCAAACCAACGTTAGGTACGGACCTTCTGTCGGTAGCTGAATATTCGAAGCCTGACATACTTTGACCAAACAACAATTGTTATCTTAAAGTTATGAATTTTCGTGATGCTTTGTACACGAAGAATACTGACGTTTCTAGGTAGCTCGTTAACTATTGTATGTTGTGTGTGCCCAGTGTCCAGTGCCCAGTAATGCGTACCTACGTGTGGGTAAAGGAATTTTGTGACAGGAGATATTCGTATATAACGTCGAAGTAGGAGCTTTCACCCATTAGGTAAATGAGAGAACTGGTTTGGTTGAAACCATTGAAAAACATGAGGTTGGGCAAAAATCCTCGAATCCTACAGTTTCCAGGTGATACAGCATCACTTCAAGCTAACCACGTTCTTGCAACATCATAAAAATAACAGATTACCACATTTTGAATCGATCAGACCTGAGGATGTTGTCTCTAATCAATTACAAAAGAGCTGATGATCTTCAAACGGCTGAACAGATTTTCTTGTAGCAACAAGGAACTTTATTACATAAAAAAGTAAATCAGAATCAGATCATCTGTTTGAGAGCTAAGATGCCCCAGAGTGACAATCGCAAACACGTACGAATACACCCTTGAAATTTATAACACCCCTCTTGTTTGCTTCCGAGGTTTAAAAAGAGATGCAACAATGCTCGTTGTTGGAACAAGGTAAACAAGGTATTTATATAGTATTTATATTCATATATTTTATTGCTCCAAATGCAATAAAATATGCAAACAGATTGGAATTGGATCCTTTATGCAATTGGAATTGGATTGTTTGTAGTAAAAAACAAATATTAAAGACCTCTAAAGATAAAGCACAGCAAAAATAAATTTAGAAATACTGGAGCAACGCTAAGAAAATAGGAAACACAATTTTAGCAAGATATTTGATGTGTAACGTTTTTCCTATTTTTACTATTATTTTTTATTGCCATTTTGTTCTTTTTAACCGACTTTATCAAAAAGGAGGAGGTTCTCAATTCGTCGGAATCTTTTTTTTTATGTATGTGCACCGATTACTCGAAAACGGCTGAACCGATTTCGAAAATTATTTTTTTGTTTGAAAGGGTATACTTCACAGGTGGTCCCATATAAATTTTATCAAAATCGGTCGAGCTGAAAAATCAACAAAAATCTAAAAATTGTATACATCGATGATGTTTTCATGTACTTCGATACCTCGCTGTCTCATTGGAGCGTTGCGTTTATTTGGCCTACCCATATTATATATATAAACAAAATACATCTACTTTTCACTAAAAATGTGTTATAGGCTCTAATTTCATTCAATGAAGTCGGTTTTCTTTATAGTTTTTAGAACGTAATTATAATACTTGTTATTGTAATTCAGACTTTAGTTACAAACAAAATATTATCGCTCGTTTGTCACCAAGTTCTAGTTAGTCCGGCCAAAAACAGGATCAGGGACACTAATATGTATATATACCCTCAGAATTTATTATATTTATTCCCAGTCACTACCACTATTCTCCGTAGAGCAGAGTTTAATAACTCTGCAATGTTGTAATGGCAGAAGGATATTTCCAAGTAGGTATATAGGTATACCTACCCATTTACAAATGATTGTATTTTTTGTCGTGATAACGTCTTATAAATCAATGAACGCCGTCTGCACGCACGAAAAATTGTCACGTTCCGCATCGGCCTAAGCGTTCGGCTTGTAACGCATCTTAATAAGTTAAAAGTAAGTACTTATGCAATTATTCATCAATGTTTTTTATGACGTTATCACGTAAAATTATCGTCCGTAAACCGACTTTACCGACAATTTTTTTTTATAATAATTATTTTACCCCTTGCAAGCCAAGTTCACAGTGTTTGTTGGCTAATCAAGTACAGCATACTAATTTCAATGCAAAATGAGAGAATGTGCTAGATGTACCTATAATGTTTGTAAGTAAGTTTGTATACTTAAGTAAGTTAAGTACCTACGAACTTACTTACCAATTAACCAAACCAACTACCTATTGCTACTTTAACTTAAGTAAGTTAAGTACCTACCTCAGTAGTTACCTACTTACATATCTAGTAACAAATGGGCGCTAAAGGTGCCATTGTCTAACCAAGTGGTTGTAGATACGACGTTTGTGATGTTAGGCCTAGCGCGCATTGCAGACTAATCAGCGGCGAATTATTTTATATCGCGCTATTCTGTAGAAAACATGGAATCAGACATAAAATTACATGGTTTACAAAATTACATACTCACAGAATAGCGCGGTTAAAAACGCAAGAATTATTTTGTAATTGCATGCTGGATCTTATGTACGATACCGTTTCAGGTGAACGAGGTTATCCGTAAGACGTACAGGGACAGGCTGGCTGAGCAGCAGGACATGCGCCGCTCTCGCAGGGCGGCCGCAGCTGCCACCGCTAGCAACAATAGCAACCGGTTAGCACTCATCCATTACCCGTGGTCAAGGCAAAAACCTTTCAACACTGACTACGGGCACAGAACACATAATTACCTACACATAATACCTACTACATAGATAATAACGGTAGCCCTTGCCGTAACACGAACATTCGTGAATAACTCAACTATCGTACAACCAAATTATTTTACTAATCATTATGTCTTTAACATAAATAAATGTTTATGAAACACTGAGTTGTATAAATAAATACATTTTCGTAGTATTATTTCCCAAGTAGGTCTTGGGAAATTCTAAAATTATTTCGCCCCTACCAGACCAACAGCTAACAAATTAATTTCAGCTGGTGGCAGACTTGTCTACTGGTCTGCATCATCAACCCAATCCGCAATTTGTCAGTGTGGGTCCGTCGTCTATGCTCGACTAACAATGCCGTGCACGATGCTGAACTGGCTTTGGAGACGAGCGAGGAGTAAGTACACTACAAGATAAGTATCCATTCACCACCACCACAAACTCAAATTGCATAATAATCGTCAGTAATTCAATATACAATTTAGGTAAGAGAGCAACACTGCACTGCAAGCTGGGCGTTTTAATACTAATAACCTCTGCAGATACCTATGTGTATAACTCTCTTGTGCCGCAACAGGTGTGTTTGATTATGCTTAAGCTAGACGCAGCTGCACCTGCAACAAGTCGAATTCTAACATAGTTATTTGTACTGATATTGCGCCTTTTCCAATGCACTCCATGCTATGCCAGTCTACGAAGCGAAAAAGGAACCGATGTATTTATAAGTCACGCATAAGAACTTAACTTGTCGTTTAGTATTTACAAAAGTAAAATAAAACTTATGAACACAACTTCATTGTTGTTTGTTGGTTACTGTTTCAGAATAAGGAGACGCAACTACGCTGACCCCAACTTCCAGTCCTGCATGGAAGAGATTCGTCTGGAAAACAACACTCTCGTCACGTTAGTATACCTAAAGATACTTACATTATTTGTTGCTTGTCCTAAATATAATTTAAATTGTCCTAAGCGAATTCTATGCCTTTACAGAGGCAGCGTTTGACAAACAACCTCAGCACAGTTTACTGTGCACGTGGTCAAACCACCGTCAAACCTCATTCTACTGAATGTTATAAACCAAATAGACACAACGACACTTAAACTAACACGGGACTGCAATGGAAAATTGAAATTCTCTAACTGTAAGACTGGTTCGGGAGAAAGAATTACAGCTGACAGAGGTCGAAGCTACATACAATGCAAGGAGAAGCCGGCAAAGAAACTTCAAGGCGACAAAGTATCTCCCAAAAATGAATCAGATCAAGTTAATGACCATGTCATTGAAATTGATGACAAAGGAATAAAAAACATTGAAGATGCAGACGTCAAACTGGCATTTAACAGCATTGCAACTAATACTAAAGCTGTAAAGAAAGCCACATATTCCAAAAATATAAAAAACAACTTATCACTTGTCCAAAATAAATCGGATAAAAATAATGACAAGACCAATGTTGCATCTGGTGCAATTAATAACAAAAAAAATAAGGAAATTGAAGATAATGCCATCGAAGTTGTATTTGACAGCATTGCAACCACTGCTGAAGATGATACAAAAGATAAACATGCCACAGATGTATCCAACTCTAAAGATGAAGAAGCTGAACAAGAAAACGATACAAGTAATACTCACACGGCGGGCCTTATTCCAAAAACGAGTATAACTGAATCAGACACCTGTACCGAGGAAGAACACAAACTATTGCTACTTATTGAAAATATGATAGAGAACAAAGCAGCTAAAACAAAACGATCCTACTCTGCACAGGAAACAGCTTCGATTGAGTCTTCGTCCGAATCAGATGTAGAAACGGACTCAATAAATGAATACAACGCGGATACAGACGACACTACGATCTACGTTACAATGCGCCAGTTATTTGAATACTACAATAACATATCAGAAGACGATGGTAGCCCGACGAGTGCCCGCGAGGTCCCACGCTGTACTTACTGGAATGGTCACACTCAAAATGTCGTGGTGCATCGCTACGCTGAGAACAAGGATGCCGAGGAAGGCGAAGACAACGCAATCGCGAGTACGAGTACGTATCTTATGTAAGAATTTAATTCCGTGAGAATTCGTAAGATTCTAATGAGCCGAGGTAAACATATTTTACGTATTATCTACACACAGTTTCAAGGACCAATTTGTAAGTAACATTTTTTTATTTACAATTTGGTGTACACGTAGAAGCTGCGTATGGTTATTTCAAGTACGCGCATCTCTCTAACTTTAGTGCGTTATAGTAATAGTGCGTAAGTTACATACACAGCTTTAAATATTGTACCTAATTTAAGCAATTAAGCAATTTAAGCAAAAGCGAACTTTCTTTTTACGTTTTTCTTTTAAAATTACAAAAGATAACGCCTTTTTACTTTGAGAACAAACGAGCCAACTAGTGGGTTTGCGGAAATTAGTCCAGAATCACAATAAACATAATAAAACCTTCCAACGACGAGTATGTCGCTATTTGTTTCTATTTTACAGAAACAGATGAAATCTTGGGATTAGCTTTCGACAGAAGTTGAGATACGTTTTTAAATACAGACCGTTCACCGTAAGTTGTCCCCTGCCGTGATGTTGGCACTATTGATTGTCAATCTGTTGTTGTCTCATTTCACCCAATCAAGTGCAATCATGCGTCCGCCATGACAGGTTAGTAAAATAGGGATACCAGCTTCCGACACAATGCCTTAGTATGGGTAATTAGAATTTACTAACATTACTAATTAAAATATAAACGCGATGACTGCATGGATAATATTACTGATAAATTCATAATTGAACTAGGAAATGACAGCAGCACAGAATCTGATACGACAGATGATGATGATGTTTATGCAAGTGACAGTGATCTGTCTGGAATCGTTCCTTTCGACCATAATTACTGTCAGAAAAAAATCAATCAATAAATAATTTAAATTGTTTCATCATTTACAACCTTACTAGTCTTATAAATGTATATTAATTAAAAATATGAAAGTAACACATTTTAATCTGTGGTGGGTACATACAAGTTTAGATAATGTTGCCGGCAACCACCAATCACCAAGTGAGGTAAATACTACATATATTGTTGACAACACCATAGGCAATGCAGCCCATTCCCAAGGCAGGGGACATCTTACGGAACGGTCTATAAGGCCGAATATTGTTAGCTAAACAGCACAGAATAATGGAAGACTTACCTTCTTTTCACGTCATTTTAAATCTTATAGAAAAATAGAATTATGGATATATTTTTTTTTTTTGTGATACAGGTTTTTGTGCATGAATATTGGCTAGATTTGTTTAGCATTGCCTGCATTTACTTCGCATAATGTTTGCACCTACCACCTATATTATATCAAGTCTTACACGAGTAGTCCTAATACCTTTATACTAAGATAATGTAAGTTACTATCAAATAAAATTGTTACCTATACTATTAGTTAAACGTAATAAGTATTGTTTCAAAAATTAATGTTAGTATATAAAATCCTTTGTCCTAAAAAACTAGCATCATTTTTGATGAGGCTCTTTATGTAAATTGAAATCGTGGAAAGACTGAATAATGGCTGCTAATAGTTGGTATATATCGAGTTTATTGATATTTTTGATTGTTATTGGAAAAGTAAAATGATGAAATTATTATTCGCATTTCCACGATTAAAATTGAACTTTTCAATTCACTAAACGATTTTACGGAAGAAACAGGTTGATAAAACTGAACCTGATTGTTTTGTGAAATAGGTTAAAACACAATTGAAAACAATAATAATACGAGTAGTGTACCTACATAATACAAGTTACCAACACGTATATCTTATGTCGAGTAGACAACTCATTAGGCCTATAAGCAGTGTCCTACCACTGTGTGTACCGACCTGACTTACCCTAGGCTTTATTGGTAAATTCCTAAGCTTTTATTGACAAACCACTTTTATAGAGTTCTTTACACTTTACACTTACACTAACTTATTTACCTTTACATTTCTTTACACTTTACACTTGCTTACATAATGTTATTATGTAATATGTGTTATTATTACCTTTATAACGTTTAACATTAATAAACAAACTAGTTGGGTATGATTATATACAGTAGTAGGTAGGTTCGAAATTGTATCAAACCAAAAAATTGTAATAAGGTATATATATTTACTTAATATATATGAGTAGCCACTTTTATAAATCTATTTGTAGTAGAAAACTAATGAGTAGTTGGTACATGATTTTCTTAAATAAAAAATCAGTTCTAATTTGGGTTTTTATTGTTCCATATTGTATAGTACCTAGGAAGAGGCAAAGGAAAAGACAGGACTGAACATACTCGTTTTTATATATTTTTGTAATGCAATGCTTCAAATGTACTGAATTAAAAAAATATTTGCCAAGCGCATCGACAGCGCACAGTGAACTCGAGAACTCCAAATCTTTGTCTTTAGAAGATTAGTGGTCAGGTCCCAAAACACCATTTAGTAAGCAAACAACAAAAAAATACTTTAGAGTTTTTATGTTTTTTAAATTATTTATTTATAAACATGTGCATCTATCCTTACGGGCACACCCAATGCAATAGAGTAGGTACCTTATATTCTAGTCTAGCCAAGTCTTAATATTAATATTAAAATTAGAAAATCATTAAAACATTTTAGAAAATCAAAAACCAGATAATTTACATTAAGGTAAGTAGGTACTACATAAAAATCAGCCCACTAAAAAATTAATAACATTTTTATTCAGAAAAGTTGCAGAAATTTGATTATGGCTTTGAGTACAATAATCCTAAATTTATAGTTTATTATATAGGCTATGTGCTTGGCCTGGCCAGACTGACAACAGACAAACGCGGGCGCGGCGCGGCAAACTCAAACATATGAACTTCATTTGAGTGTCCGTAGTGGACACGCGGGTGCGGGGCGGACGCGGGAAGCGGCGCGGGCTACTTGGCGCGGGAAGAGCGCGGGCAACTCACACCATACCTCGTTCATACAAGTGGCGGGACGTCAAGCGGCAAACCGCGCGGGAGCGAGGATCTCCAACTGTTTCGAGCTAACCGCGCGCTTTCTTGTGATGGCGTCTTTTCAAATCAACGTAGAAGAATTCATATTCAAGCATGTCATATTGAAACAACGTCAATAAAAAAAGATTCCGACGAATTGAGAACCTCCTCCTTTTTTATAAAGTCGGTTAAAAAAGCATAAAGATTGTGGAATGAAATAAAATCTAAGGTAAGAATTTTCCGATAAAAATAAGTCTTTGTCATCCATTTGATACCTGTTCTATTATCTACTAAAAAACACAAATATACTATATTAATATCTTGTACGGTGCAAGACCTACATTTAACTGTTTACTAAGTCAACATAACAGATGACGTGCAGTTATATCTGTCTATGAGTCCAAAGGATGTTACTTGCGCACTGGTTAAGCTAAATGAGGATCTGGATCGTATAGCTACCTGGTCTTGCAACAATGACCTTGTATTGAACCCAACCAAATCTAAGTACATGATTCTTGGTTCTACTCGCCTGGTTGATGGTATTACTGCCCATAGTATAGATGTGAGCATTACCGGTCAGCGCATTGAACGAGTTGACGAAGCTAGGAACCTAGGATTAACATTTGACAGCTCGCTCCGTTTTGAAAGTCACATTTTGGGATTAGTCAAGTGTTGTTTCTTTAGGCTAAAACTGCTATATAGGATCAAAGTTTTCTTGAATGAGGACATTAGAATAAAAGCCTGTGAAGCTCCAATACTCTCAAAGCTTAACTACGGAGATCTTGTGTACGGGCCACGATTGACGGCGAGAACTCCCCGTCTTGTACAGAGAATCCAGAATGCCTGTTGTCGATTCTGCTATGATGTACCTCCGCGAACCCACATCACACCCTATTTAAATCATTCCTGTACCCTCAATATGGCTTCAAGGAGGGCTATGCATCTGGCAGTGTTGGTTCATGGCGTTATGACATCTGAAACCCCGGAGTACCTCTATGCTAAGCTCAATCGTCGACGGAGTAAGTACAGCACAAGACCCACGAGGGACTTACTGCACTACTCTAAACATAAAACTGTGGCCTTTAGGGGCAGTTTCCGGTACCAGGTGACCAAGTGTTGGAATAACATACCACCACCACTTCGTCTGCTTAAATCTAAGTATTCTTTCAAAAAGAATTACAAAAACTATTTATTGAAGCAGCAGAAAACTGGGTTGTCTGGTACCCACACTTATGATGCGCCCTTTGCTTGTTGATGACCATTTATGTATGTATGTTACGCGTTAGTTGGAAAGTTATAATGGATATTGCGTATGTGTATTGTATTGTAATTTTTTTTTTTTTTTTGTATATGTATAAGGCAGGCATAATAACCATTTCGTTTATGTTCATATTTGTTTATTTTCTTATATATTTCTTTTATTTCTAGCGTTTCGTAAGTTCGTTGTGTGCTTATTCAGTAAATAAACAAATGTCTATGTCTATGTCTATGTCTATGTCTATGTCTATGTCTATGTCTATGTCTATGTCTATGTCTATGTCTATGTCTATGTCTATGTCTATGTCTATGTCTAACATTTTACGCAACCTCAATTTATTGACCTGCACTGTGGATGTCGAAACAACGTCAATACAAAAACATTAAAATTAATTTAAGATTGTTGAATGTAATAAAATCAATAAAAGTAATAAAGAGGTTCGCAATTTTTCATTTAATTTAAAAATTGCCATTTAATGTCTTTTTCATCCATATAATATTTTCACAAACACTGGACACGACAACACTGCGGACAGGCAAAAACGCGCGCGTTGCCGCACCCGCGCCGCTGCCCGCCCCGCACTGCCAGTCTGGTCAAGCCCTATTAGTACGAAGTGCTGTTATGGGGCCCCAACGCAAAATATCCTACACCTATTCTCATGTCCAATCGCTCTTCTGCTTCTGCTTCTTTCACAAGGGAGGATCTGATAGAGGCCACAGACAGGAGTGGATGTGACCTCTACTTAGACGACCATATACCTTGAACTCTACCAGTAGGTACCTTATCTAACATTTAACATATCAGGTCTGGCCCTTACTAGTACTTGGCAGACAGGACATATTTTTTCCAATGAAAATTCGAGTTTTGTCCAAAAGATTCCACACACAATTTTACACCTTTTGCATCCTCGTTATTGAGGTGTTTTTAAATGATTAGTTAAAGACTAATTATATTAAAGAATAGAAATGCCAAGATTCATATTTGTAAGTTCAAGGAATATGATATTTCATACAAAAGATTTCACCTCTCTAAAGGATTTAATTATGAAAATTTCCTTCTAAAACCTTTACTACACACTGTAGCATTACAATCCCCTTCTATATAAAGAAGGATTGTAAGCTGCAATTAATTAAGAAACTACGTGTTTTGAAATAAAAATAAAAAAAAATATAATGAGATAGTTATTATATTATATCATAATGAACATATATAATAAATAAACTGTTATATTTGAGAGTTTCACTTGTCTCACTTGGCTTTTAGAAGATGTTAGGGTATCACTAACCGGAGAGTTCCACACAGTTTCATGATTAAATTTATTTCCGTCCCTGGTATTTTTCGGATGGATGGGGACGTCCTCTTTTCATCAATATAAGATCCCCGTCACCATTGGTCCATTAATTGATATTGGTCCGTAGCGTTTCCCAGCCTAGAACTGGCTCTGACTCTGCATTTTTCTCTCCACTAGTAGATAATATTTTTCATCATTTTTGTCTCAAAACTCGGATCTGACTGCCATATTTCAGTCCTCCCTTCATTTTCTGCGCAAATCGCGCATTTCAAATCCATCTCGGATTTTGAATTTCAAGTTTCAGCCAGACAGTGTTATGAAAGTTTCCATTGTAATATTAGCAGACCTCTCGCTAATTTGAGAATTTATGAAATATATTGACAGCTTCCTTCACCTTTCAATTTTGATTAATTAAAATGTAAACAAAGATTTTACAATGAAAAGTTATGAATATAAATAGACATCGTAAAATGTGGTACAAATTTGTGATGGTGTTCAGATTAAACTGCTCGGAAACTCCGTATGAAATCAAGGATACGAAAGTAAAATGGAATACCATAAATATGGTTAAAGACGCAGCTTGTTTATGTTGAGCAGTATAATCCGTTACATATCCTCATGTAAGTAAAATAATATAATATGTACATAAAGAGCGTTTACCAGCTAAGTAGAAAATAAAGATAATATCTTTATTTTCTACTTAGCTGGTAAACGCTCTTTATGTTCCGCTCTTCATTTTCCCCCAAATACCCAGAAAATTTTCTACTCATAGAAAATTTTGAGGTTAAGAATAAGACCTTGACCATACAGACTTCATCGTTCATCAAATCTTCTTTCACTCACACTTTCATGCATAGGGGTTATGGTTCACATTCAATGACTCATACTCCAAAGGAAATATTCAAGTTAGATTAACGTAGGCTTTTTTATTTTTAATAGGTGTCGTAACCCGCACCTGTTTGAAGACCCGTTGAAGTGAAAAATTAAGAAAGAATACACATTGGCTTATTTAATGATTTGTGTACCGCTCAAATCAAGGAAAGTTCAAGAAAGAACTCGTGAATTAGAGGCTTATTTAACGAGTTGTAGACCGCTCGCATCAAGGAAAGTTCAAGAAAGAACTCATGCATTAGAGGCTTATTTAACGAGTTGTAGACCGCTCACATCAAGGAAAGTTCAAGAAAGAACTCATGCATTAGAGGCTTATTTAACGAGTTGTAGACCGCTCGCATCAAGGAAAGTTCAGGAAAGAACTCATGCATTAGAGGCTTATTTAACGAGTTGTAGACCGCTCGATTTAAAGTTAATTATGACTAAAAAGCCTAGTTAAATAACCAATCATAATTAGTAATTAATAAATATATAATATATATATATAATAGTAATTCATAAAATTAATAAATATAGTGAAATATAAAATTGCCAAATAGTGTTTAAGTCATTGAGTTATAAAATAAATTATTAAAATAAGATTAAGTTAAACGAGGACATATTTACAAAATTATATTATATATACATTAAGAAAAACATCAAATTTTTAAGTCCTTAACGTGCCATTTTCCTCGTGCACCGTTAAGATCTTCAAGGATAAAACGAACGGAGATAGCTTCTCTATGATGGTAGCTTTTACAAATTTAGGAGCCAATTTAGCCGAAAAGTAGGCACCGGCATTGCTTTGCACGTAATTTTTACGCCAAACCGTATCTCCGTCATTAAAATCTTTTAAGGTGTGTCTTAAGTTATAGTGTGCAGCGTTCTTGGTATGTGCAGTGTATAGTGCAACCTGCACTTTACCAAAGATAGATGACAATAATCCAATATTTGTGGCGTAAATGTCTTGAGGTAGAAAAGTAATTTCATCAAGGTTTGTACAAGTAGTGTACAGTGAACCGCAAGGTAGGTATAGTTTCACGACCAAAAACAAGAAAAGAAAGGGGAGAATCCAGTTGTAGCATTAATAGAACTGTTTAAACCAAACTGTATTTTTGGGAGATGAGTATCCCAAGACCTATGGTTTTCACCGACTAATGGTGCTAAGGCAGTTATAATAGTTTTGTTATATCTTTCAGTAGGATTAACCTAAGGACAATATCGAGGAGAATAGAAAATAAAAGATACTTTGTATTTAATTTTAGGTTTACCCATAGGGCCATAAGGAGAATGACTTGAATGTTTATAAGATATACAAGTTTCACAAGAAGAGCAAAGATTCGCAACATCTTTAAACATACCCGACCAATAATAACGAAGTGACAACTTTTTGTAAGTCTTAAATATACCAAAATGAAGATTATTTGAGTCGCCATGATTAGTTTTAATAAGATCGAGTCTTTCGATCGGAGGAGGAACTTCTTTCCATGTAATCTTCCATCTTTCCAATGAAATCATTGGTTATGTTATCCTGTAAATTTGTATAACGATAAAGTTTATTATCGACGATTTTATAATTGGGATAAGCGTCAGGGTTATCCCTACAAACGTTAAAGAGCTTGTTGAAGTGTTCTAGTTGAGATTGATCTCTAGAAATCGGTTCAACAGCACCTAACACAGCAATGTCAGGAATTTTATGTCGTGACAGAAGGTCTGGAACAACATTGTCCTTGCCTTTTTTATGTTTTAGTATAAGATTAAAACAAGATAGACGAATAGTCCATCGAGCTAGTCTCCCAGAAGGATTCGTTAAATTCTGAAACCATAAACCGTAAACTGTTTACCATTATTATAAATACTTACGGGTATTTATCGCGTTTATTTACCTATTTTTCCCGACGTTTCGACAGGTTTACACTCTGTCGTGGTCACGGGATGACTGGAGTACTGGAGCTACCGCCTCTGCGAAGCGGGGGCAGCATTTTTTGTAACTACCCTCACTGGTTCTTCCGAAATAGAAATGTCCATCTGCACACTCGGACGACACACCTAACCGTGTTTACGCATTGAGAAACCGGTCTACGTTGAGTACACTTAGCTATAACTGGATTCCACGAGGCAGAGAGTCTGAAACCGTCTTCACGATTGAAATTAGGATATTTCTTAATTTCAATCGCTTCCCGAACCATTCTCTTGTAGTAATGCCTTTCATTACATTGTAGCGTTACAATTCCTTTCTATATAAAAAAAGGATTGTAAGCTGCAATTATTTTAGAAATTTAAATAGAAATCGAGAGAAACTATCTGTTTTTTTAAGTAAAATAAGAAAATTATAATCAGATAAATATTATATTTTATTATAAATACACTCAGTAAAAAAAAAACTTTAATATTTTATAGTTCAGTTAGTTTAAATGTTTATATGTTTCTTTCATTTGGCTTTTTTTTAAAAGATGTTAGAGTTACACTAACCGGAGAGATCCACACATAGTTTAATGATTCAGATTATTTCCGTCTCTGGTATTTTTATTTGGTTAGATGGGGACTTCCTCTTTTCATCAATCTAAGGTCTTCGGGTCCTTGTCACCATTGGTCCTGTAATTCATATGGGCCCGTAGCGTTTCTCTGGCTCAGCTCAGACCTCCATTTTCTCTCCACTAGTAGATAATATTTTTTATCCATTCAGTCTCAAAACTCCGATCTGAATGACATCTTTCAGTCCTCCCTTCATTTTCCTGCGCAAATCGCGCATATCAAATCCATCACGGATTTTGAATTTCAAGTTTCAGCCAGACAGTGTTATGAAAGTTTTCATTGTAATATTAGCAGACCTCTCGCTAATTTGAGAATTTATGAAATATATTGACAGCTTCTTTCACCTTTCAATTTTGATTAATTAAAATGTAAACAAAGATTTTACAATGAAAAGTTATGAATATAAATAAACATCGTAAAATGTGGTAGATATTTGTGATGGTGTTCAGATTAAACTGCTCGGAAACTCCGTATGAAGTCAAGGATACGAAAGTAAAATTGAATACCATAAATATGGTTAAAGACGCAGCTTGTTTATGTTGAGCAGTATAATCCGTTACATATCTTCACGTAAGTAAAATAATATAATATGTACATAAAGAGCGTTTACGAGCTAAGTAGAAAAGAAAGATATTACATTTTCCCCCAAATACCCAGAAAATTTTCGACTCATAGAACATTTTGAGGTTAAGAATAAGACCTTGACCATACAGACTTCATCTTTCATCAAATCTTCTTTCACTCACACTTTCATACATAGGGGTTATGGTTCACATTCAATGACTCATACTCCAAAGGAAATATTCAAGTTAGATTAACGTAGGCTTTTTTATTTTTAATAGGTGTCGTAACCCGCACCTGTTTGAAGACCCATTAAAGAGAAAAATTAAGAAAGAATACATTGGCTTATTTAATGAGTTGTGTACCGCTCAAATCAAGGAAAGTTCAAGAAAGAACTCGTGCATTAGAGGCTTATTTAACGAGTTGTAGACCGCTCGCATCAAGGAAAGTTCAAGAAAGAACTCATGCATTAGAGGCTTATTTAACGAGTTGTAGACCGCTCGCATCAAGGAAAGTTCCAAGAAAGTTTAAGAATTAAGATGTCACATAGGCTTATTTTACGAGTTGTGTACCGCTCAAATTAAAGTTAATCAAAGTAATGACTAAAAAGCTTAGGTTAAATAACCAATCATAATTAGTAATTAATAAAAATAGTGGAATATAAAATTGCCAAATAGTATTAAGTCATTGAGTTATAAAATAAAGTATTAAAATAAGATTAAGTTAAACGAGGACATAAGTATATACAAAATTATATTATATAACAGAAAAACATCAAGTTTTAAAGTCCTTAACGTGCCATTTTCCTCGTGCACCGTTAAGATCTTCAAGGATAAAAACCAAGGGAGATAGCTTCTCTATGATGGTAGCTTTTACAAATTTAGGAGCCAATTTAGCCAAAAAGTAGGCACCGGCATTGCTTTGCACGTAATTTTTACGCCAAACCGTATCTCCGACATTAAAATCTTTAAAGGTGTGTCTTAAATTATAGTGTGCAGCGTTCTTCGTATGTGCAGTGTATAGTGCAACCTGCACTTTATCAAAGATAGATGACAATAATCCAATATTTGTGGCGTAAATGTCTCGAGGTAGAAAAGTAATTTCATCAAGGTTGGTACAAGTAGTGTAGAGTGAACCGCAAGGTATAGTTTCACGACCAAAAACAAGATAAGAAGGGGAGAATCCAGTTGTAGCATTAATAGAACTGTTTAAAGCAAACTGTATTTTTGGGAGATGATTATCCCAAGACCTATGGTTTTCACCGACTAATGGTGCTAAGGCAGTTATAATAGTTTTATTATATCTTTCAGTAGGATTAACCTGAGGACAATATCGAGGAGAATAGAAAATAAAAGGTACTTTGTATTTATTAAGAAATCTTTGAAACTCATGAGATTGAAATTGAGAACCATTATCCATGATAATAGTTTGAGGAACTCCATGTAAAAGAAATACAGAGTTTTCTAAGTGAACTATAATATTGTTTGCAGTAGCACGTTTAATTGGAAAAATCAAGCAATATTTAGAGAAACAACAATTAATCACGAGAATGTATTGATTACGTCGTCTGGTCATTGGAAAAGGACCCATTAAATCTAATGAGATAGTTTGAAAAGGTCTAGAACAAATTTTAGGTTTACCCATAGGGCCATAAGGAGAATGATTTGAATGTTTATAAGATAGACAAGTTTCACAAGAAGAGCAAACATTCGCAACATCTTTAAACATACCCGACCAATAATAACGAAGTGACAACTTTTTGTAAGTCTTAAATATACCAAAATGAAGATTATTTGAGTCGCCATGATTAGTTTTAATAAGATCGAGTCTTTCGATCGGAGAAGGAACTTCTTTCCATGTGAAATCATTGGTTATGTTATCCTGTAAATTTGTATAACGATAAAGTTTATTATCGACGATTTTATAATTGGGATAAGCGTCAGGGTTATCCCTACAAACGTTAAAGAGCTTGTTGAAGTGTTCTAGTTGAGATTGATCTCTAGAAATTGGTTCAACAGCACCTAACACAGCAATGTCAGGAATTTTATGTCGTGACAGAAGGTCTGGAACAACATTGTCCTTACCTTTTTTATGTTTTAGTATAAGATTAAAACAAGATAGACGAATAGTCCATCGAGCTAGTCTCCCAGAAGGATTCGTTAAATTCTGAAACCATTTTAAAGCCGCGTGATCAGTATAAACCGTAAACTGTTTACCATTATCAAGATAACAACGCCAATGTTTAAGTGCAGCTATTACTGCTAATGTTTCTCGTTCAGTAGTAGAATAGTTTTGTTCATGTTTATTTAAAGTTTTACTCATATATGCAATAACCACTTCTTTATCATTTTGTTCCTGAGTAAGCATTGCACCAATACCGAAGTTAGAAGCGTCACAGTGGACTGAAAATGGATTGTCAAAATCTGGACAAGAAAGAATCGGGGTTGAAATTAAGCATTGTTTAAGTTTAGTGAAAGCAGATTCAGCATCATCATTCCAAATGAATTTTTTAGGAGCATTTTTACCTGATGATGTCAGTTTACTGAGAGGTGAAGCAATGGTACTAAAGTTAGGAATAAAACGACGAAACCAACTGCAAGTTCCTAAGAATTTTCTAATATCCTTCTTTGAAGTAGGAGCAGGGTATTCTAAGATAGCCTGAATTTTACTAGGATCAGCACGTAGGCCTTGTTCATCTACTATGTAGCCTAGATATTTAAGTTCCTTTCGAAAGAATTGACTTTTCTCAAAGTTTATAGTGAGTGTAGCATGAGAAAGTTTTTGAAGGACTTTAAGCAATAACGAAATATGTTCGTCAAAAGTTTGACTGATAATAATAATATCATCAAGGTAACAAAACACTTTATTATCAAACTCAGGAGTAAATAACGTGTCCAAAGGTCTTTGTTTAGTTGCAGGTGCATTAGTAAGTCCAAAAGGCATTACAGTAAATCAAAACATACCTCTACCTGGTACATAAAAAGCAGTTTTATCTCTATCTTCAGGATTTAATGTGATTTCCCAGAAAGCTTTAGCAATATCAATGCTTGATAGATATTTAGCGTTTTTAAGGTTATCTAGGATTTCAGTGACAAAAGGAAGACTATAAGCATCGCAAAGGGTAACCGCATTAAGTTTTCGACTATCTACACAAAAACGCCATTCACCATTTTTTTTAGGAGTTATAAGAACTGGCGATAACCATGGGCTTTCACATTCTTCTATAACTTTTAAGTTTAACATTTTATCAACTTCATTTATTAAAGCCTTTTGTTTTTCAGGTGAAAGTCTATAGCATCGTTGTTTAATTGGCAAAGAATCACCTGTGTCGATTCGATGACTTACTAAGTTAGTACGACCTAGTGCGCCTTTTTCTTCAAAATAAATATTTTTAAAACGTTGTATTATATCAGTAGCGATTTCTTTTTGAGTTTCTGATAGATGATCAAACGGTAAAACCTTATTTTCGATTGCACATATAGTATGATCGTTAGAGTTGAGATTTAATTTCAAGGAAAGGGTTTTTGGAGATAAATCAAATTTATTCCACAAGTCCCAACCAAGAACAAGTGAAGGAAAAATTTCAGGGATTACTTAAACCTTTAAAATATGAGTTTGATCATTAATACGATTGGTAAAAGAAAATAACCCGTTGAAGAGGCTTTTTGTTTATTTGCTTTATTTGCTACCATAACTTGAGTAGATGACTTGAACAACTTATAGACTAGTTTTAGAATATCTTTATGAGAATTATTCCCAAGGATAGTAATACAGCTTCCGCTGTCTAATAGACCCGAAAAACGTATGTTGTTAATTGAAATATTAATAAATGGTCGATCAAAATCTTTTTCATTTTCAGTTGTTTTATAACAATACATAAAATTTCGAATAGTTTCAAGCCATTGTTTCCAATCATCTAGATTAAAGTTTTCGTTTATAGGGTCACAAGAGTTATTCAAGTCATTCACTAGTTTTTTTGATGTTCATTTGTACATTTAGGACAATTTGAGATTTTAACGCCTTTCTCACCGCATTTGAAACAAATTAGGTACCTGGGTTTGGTACAATTTTCTAGAGAATGCCCATTAATGCGGCATCGTAAGCAAAATAATTCTTGATATACTTTAGGTTTAGAGTCATTGGAGATTGCGTTAAAGTACATTTTATGTGATGGTTTAGAAGTTGAAGCCTTATATGCGAATTCATTTGCATATAAACCATCTTCACTTTTAGGCTCGTGAAAACTCTTATCTCTTTCTGATATCCTTTCGTATAACTGGCATGTTTCCAGTAGAGAATCGATAGTTTTGACATCTTTCAGTGCTATGAAAACCGAATAGCAGGGTCTTACATTATGTAATAAAATTTCTAACTGTTCGTTTTCGCAAAGTTTTTTTGAGAGTCTTGAAAACATACCAAACATAATAGATATGTAAACGATAATCGTTTCGGATGTGCCTTGTGTTCGATTCCTTATAGTTTCTAATAGTTTGTAATCATAATCATGTATTCCAAAGTCTTTTATTAATAGGTTATGTATATTAGACCACGTTAAGTTAGGATTACGATTAAATTGGAATCGAAACCAGTGAAGCGCATCACCCGAAAAGATCTTGAAGGCTTGTCTAGTAAGTTTATCTTCAGAAATGTTCCTAGAAATTCTGAATTCTTCTAACTTTTGCAAAAATGATCTAGGACATGATTTGCCATCATATGAAAAATTTTTAAATTCTCTACCCAAGATAAATGGTAAGAGCGCATCATGTGTATGTGAAACATCTAAAGCCATTTTTTTTTTTAATAATCAAGATAAGGTAATGTCAAGTTAAATTAAAGTTTGAGGAAGATTTATGGTAATTTAAGATAAGATTTAAGTTCAAGTTTAGTTTTTAAGGTATCGTATGAGTGAAAAACCTATGAGTGGCAGTAAAGTTTTTTTTTTTTTTTAAAGTTAATTAGTTTAAGAAACATTACTACTAGAGCAGGGTTTAGATTCTTTAAAACCTACTACAATAATATCATGTTAAAAAAAGAAGAAGAAGAAGACGAAGAAAAAGAAGAAGAAGAAGATAAATAATAGTCGAGCCCACGCTCATGAGTAAGCAACGTTCGTGTTAAAATAAGAATAAAGTTTAAATTTAAGTTTTCAAAGGTTCAAGTTGTGAGAAAGTACGCTAAAATAAACTCTTAAGATTAAGATTAAATAAATAAAACTTCGCTTAAAAATTTAAATGTTAGAGGTAAATTAACAAGAACGACAAAACAAAACGAGACACGAAACCAACAAGACCAACAAAACGAACGCACGTAAATAAAACGTAAAACGTAAGACTACGAAAAGAACGACGATAAAAATAATCGTTCCCGTAATGTGTTAAGATGTTTAGTGTAGAAGTGTATAATCAAATGTTGAGTGGTGATAGAGTTTAAAATATGTCAATTATTTCATTAAGACTAAAGATAATAAAGAGATACGGTTAAGGTAAATATAAAGTATAGCTAAATAAAGATGAGAGATGAGGTTAAGATAACTACAGCCAAATAAAAGTCGAAAGATCAAGTAAGAATGCTAAGAGAAAAGTTAAGTTTTAGGATTTAGAAGAGGTTTAAGAGGGTCGCCCCACGTTGGGCGCCAAACTGTAGCATTACAATCCCCTTCTATAAAAAAAAGGATTGTAAGCTGCAATTAATTAAGAAATTTAGAGTTAACTGAGAGAAACTATCTGTTTTGAAATAAAAATAAAATAAATTATAATGAGATAGTTATTATATTATATCATAATGTACATATAATAAAAAAACTGTTATATTTTTGCGTAACTTTTTGCATAACTGCGTTTCTTTCACTTGGCTTTTAGAAGATGTTAGGGTATCACTAACCGGAGAGTTCCACACATAGTTTCATGATTAAATTTATTTCCGTCCCTGGTATTTTTCGGATGGATGGGGACGTCCTCTTTTCATCAATATAAGATCCTCGTCACTATTGGTCCATTAATTGATATTAGTCCGTAGCGTTTCCCTGCCTAGAATTGGCTCTGTCTCTCCATTTTTCTCTACTAGTAGATAATATTTTTCATCATTTTTGTCTCAAAACTCGGATCTGACTGCCATATTTCGTTTTCAGTTTTCATTGTAATATTAGCAGACCTCTCGCTAATTTGAGAATTTATGAAATATATTAACAGCTTCCTTCACCTTTAATTTTGATTAATTAAAATGTAAACAAAGATTTTACAACGAAAAGTTATGAATATAAATAAACATCGTAAAATGTGGTACAAATTTGTGATGGTGTTCAGATTAAACTGCTCGGAAACTCCGTATGAAATCAAGGATACGAAAGTAAAATGGAATACCATAAATATGGTTAAAGACGCAGCTTGTTTATGTTGAGCAGTATAATCCGTTACATATCTTCATGTAAGTAAAATAATATAATAAGTAGGTACATAAAGAGCGTTTACGAGCTAAGTAGAAAAGAAAGATATTACAACACCAATACAGATATACCTACCAATTTGAAATCTTAAGTTCAGTGGTTTACGCTGTGCTTTGTCTAGTCTTTCTGAATCAGACAGTCTGTTAGTCGGGACAAAGATTCTTATAAATAAATGAACCATTCATTTATTGATAAGAATGAGGTTCATGAGGTTAGCGCGAGCTGATTCAAATGAGCTCAAAATAAGGTATATTTTCTCCTCATATTCACTAAAAAGTTCCAAGGAACAGCTCCTGACTCCAGCATCATAATCAGCTCGCTGTCACCATAATACATCAGTCATTCTTGACAGATTTGCCAAGTATTAGCTCAATCGGACTATTCATTGAGGAATTCCGTTGAACAGCACCCTGATTCTATCACCAGATCAGGTCGCTGTCTCCTTAATAACATATCTAACTACTTTGTGTGCAATGTTATGAAATCGAAAGAAACTATAGTAAACGGGAGTTTAAGCTAAAATAGTTATATTTTTGCTTATTTTAGATTGTATCTAATAAACAACTAGCGATCTTATAACCGCCCCGGCCTTGCCCGGGTGCATTTCTGATACTAAAATATACTATAGAATTTCTAATGTGATTAGAAACCTCAAAAATTATCAGTGTTTCTCTACTATATTATACATGTAATATACATATAAACCTTTCTCTTGAATCACTCATCTATTTAAAAAACGCATCAAAATCTGTTGCGTAGTTTTAAAGATCTAAGCATATATAGGGACAGACAGACAACGGGAAGCGACTTTATTTTATACTATGTTTGTAGTGATAAGTCCTAGGATAAAATAAAAATGTTTAGGAATGTACAAATACAACACTTTCATGACACCTCGCTTGACTCATTTGAATAACTTAAACTTTTGTTTTCTACCTTTTAAAACCCTACATCCAAATCCAATCTGTCCAATCTCCAATCTGACAAAAAAGCTTGGGATGAATCTGCTCAAACTCGACTCGGCATCCGTAACAAAATTGTCAAGGATCATACAAAAAGTGTTAAGACCAGACAAGTTTCTTGCCGGATTTTTCTTGAACTGGGGTTAGAAAGAACCGGCACCTAGATTCACTAGCATGTAAGAAGACGATTCAAAGTGGTCCTTGTGATTTTATTGAATAAAGATTTATTGAATTGAATTGAATTGAATATGAGTTTTTTTGAACTCATCATCATCTCCTATGCAACAATAATTATAATAATACTAACTAATAATAGCGACCAAATAAAACCTTATAGAGACAGCTACAAGACCAACTTTGTATTACAAATACAAACCCCAGACTGGAAAACTCTACCCACAAGTTATATTTCGATAAAGGCATTTTAACAGACAAAACAATACACTACAATAGACCGGACTTAACATTTCTTGACAAGATAAATAAGACAGCACTTCTTATAGATATAGCTATGCCCAACACACACAACTTGCAAAACACAATAGCGGAAAAGTTATCCAAATACGTTGACCTGAAAAATGAAACAATCCGGATGTGGAGACTGGAAAAGGTTACTATCATTCCTATCGTCCTATCTTCAACTGAACTATCAAACAAACACGGACACGTACCTACGGTTAGAACACGAACACGTAACACACATACGAACTTACAAAGCAAAATCACCCAAGTACTCAATTATTTAATTATATGAGTTTCGAAATTGGCACAGAAGAGTAAATCTAGTAAAAGCTTGGTAGCCGTAATAATTTTCTATATAATTTCATCATAATTGCTACAATGATAAAGCCGCCTATTCTTGTTAGTCTTTGTTTGTTGGTCTACCGCCCTTATGAACTTTGACGTCGTCTGTCTTTAATGAAAACTACAATCTGGGTCTCTTCAAGTCAAGAGTGAATAGGTGTCTTTTGGCTAGACCTTCGTGCCCCATCGTCGGCGTCGCTTACCACTAGGCGAGATCGTGGTCAAACAGAAGTGTTCGATGATGACTAAAAAAAATGTCTCTAATCAAGAGACGACACCTGGTTCTTCTTCTCCTTCGTTAATGTGGCATGTGTCATATGATAACAATTTTGCCAATGTCATGTGTTTAGATTGTTTATAATAAGACGTCACAAAGTCGTATGTTGTCGTTCGTCGATGTTATTTTATAAAAAAAATTGGTCTTATTATAAAATAAATCTCTTTAGAAAATAATTATACGGATTATTTTTGTTCGTATCACAAAGAAACGCAAAAGTTTCATTCCAATTATTCACATCCGAGTCAATAACTCTAGCTTTATTTGAACAAAATTACCAAAATTACAAATTAAACCCGAAATATCTCGGGGAAAAATAAATAAAATAAGAGCCAAATGTTTACTCGGCAAACGGTAAACGCAAAACTTTCATTCCAATTATTCACATCCGAGTCAATAACTCTAGCTTTATTTGAACGAAATCACCAAAATTAAAAATTAAACCCGAAATATCTCGGAAAAAATAAATAAAATAAGAGGCCAATGTTTACTCGGCAAAACGGCCAAATATAATCGATACTTCGTTCAGTTGATGAATCTGAAATATACGAGACAGCTGCGGTTTTATGAAATACCTATACTTCATGAAGTGCTATAAAAAGTGTTCATGTCATAAAAGAAAGAATTTATGCACTTCAAAATGTCACAAATAAAAAGTGCCAAATAGGAACTATTTGGCACTTATAAAACCGCAGCTGTAGGAAAAAATAAATATATTTTTTACCTAATCAATTTTGAGTACCTAACTAGACAGGAGCCAGTTCGTATTTTAACAGAATTATTTTGTTTCCTAAGTTTTCAATACTTATGACAAGATTACCTATAAGCAAATTAGATTATTTTTTAAGTTTCACGTTCATTTTATTATGATTTGTAGTGTTTTTTTAAAAAAATATTACAAGTAAAAAGTGTCTTAAATGTCTTTTATTTCCTAGCTCAGGACCTAAAAATAAATAAATATTTTTGGGGCCAGTCATTCTTAATTATTCTTTTAAAAAGTATTTTCCTACCTTTTATATAAAGATGATTTTTTATGTAAGTACTTACCGTAATTTTTAATACTAATGAAGTTGAATAAGAGTAATTGACGGACCTAGAAGAGACGGTATGTCTCTTCTAGGTCCGTCGTTTTATAAATAGGTAAGTACTTACATGACATTGAAAACAACAGACCAAATGGAGCTGTAGGTAAAATGGTAAATAAAAAAAAGGTAAATGTACCTACTCTATACAATCCCGGGAATTCTAGCAATTGTATACATTACCTAGGTAAAGTAATGGACAATAATATTCATAATATTTAAGTATTGTATAGAATGCCTGAATTATACATATTCCCGGTACATATATACTGAATTCTGAATAAAATGTTGAAAAACTTTGTAATTTTTCAAGTTATTGCAATTGTTATATTCTATAGGAATTTAAGCTTTACCAATTATAACTTAAAGTGGAAAACTTCTTCATTGTCTTGAACTGACCCAGTGAGCGGTCTCATTATATGATTTCAATCATAAGCTTCCAACATTGTTCAGGTGCACAGGTAAAAAATACAAAATTAAATGATTTATGAAACAACTTTAATAATATGAACAATGTATTTGGTGATTAGTGTACAAGAGTATGGTTATTTTCATCAATACACAATTATACATAAAGCCTCAGAATCAAAAATACCTGTTGAATATATTCAACAGGGATACGTAATGAATACCCTGTTCTTTGTTTGTCCTACCTAGGACAAAAGTACTTCGATAGTTCCACGTTGCGCAGTGTTTTGTTTTCTCCATTGAAATATACGTTAACAGTATTATAATATATTACTGTATATTCCTCTATGTTGTGTCATTTC
This sequence comes from Lampropteryx suffumata, assembly GCA_948098915.1. Classification (NCBI taxonomy): domain Eukaryota; kingdom Metazoa; phylum Arthropoda; class Insecta; order Lepidoptera; family Geometridae; genus Lampropteryx; species Lampropteryx suffumata. Next base: position 28,460,087 of record OX402544.1, read on the forward strand.
ACACCCGTGTGGAGAGCATTTCGCATGGATCACCATGTTCCAAGGGTTTGATGGTGCTGGATACAAAGATGAAATATTTAAATAATTACAAAAAAATGAATATGCCGTTTTGTCTATCGTAATAGATGTTTTAGTACAAAAGAAAAATGTCTGACGGCACTATAACATCCATCTTTTTAAGTGTAAATGCGTTTCGCAACACTAACGCGATCTAATTTTGGGTGAAAGTAGACGAATGACTCCATCGAAAGGCATATTTATGTATAGCACTTCAGAAATGTTTATATTATGAACCGACACTTAATACTTAGTAGATATAGACATAGACGTAGTCATAGACATTTGTTTATTTACTGAATAAGATTGTTACAATTACAGAATATTACAGAATTCTGTAATTGTAACAATTACAGAATTACAGAATATTTAATATCATCAACAATCAACAACGACCTCTGTGCTGCAGTGGGCTAATGTCCGCAGCTGCGGCTGAGACGCAGAAGGTTGCGGGTTCGATTCCCGCCGCGGGACAAATGTTTGTATGATCTGCAAGTATTTGTCTCGGGTTTGGGTGTTTCTATGTATAAAATGTATGTATTTACAAAAAAAAAAGTATTTAAGTAGTATAATATCAGTCATGTGGTACCCATAACACAAGCTCTGCTTACTTTGGGGCCAGATGTTGCTGTGTGAAATGTCCGGGATTATTTATTTATTTAATAATAAGAAGACGAAACAATCCTACTAATATTATAAATGTAAACAAATATGTACATAAACAATCCATCTACATATAAATAATAACACATAGGTAATAAAATAATACATATTTTTTATGCAACGCGTAACATACGCAGGGCCATCAACAAGCGAACGGAGCATCATATGTGTGGGCACCAGTCAAGAGACAGCCTACTTTACTATTGATTGTAATCTCTAAAGATAGGTACATTGAGAATCAAACGACCTTTGACTACCTACCAACAATATCATAATAAAAACCTTCGTCAGTTGTACAATACAGATTCTGTAGACGAATCGGAACAATGTCGGAGCCTTTATAGTCAAAATAATTCGGGGATAATACAAGGGATTGTCAAAATATTTCTAAATCACTTACTAAGCTAATGTGGAGTTAATATAGAGAATAGAACCGTATCATTCATTACTATCACATAATTAGCGGGAAAACTATGGTCTATCCTTGGCATTTATCTCTCACATCTCGCAATGGTAACTGATTATTTGAATACATAATTACGTTTCAAAAACTAACCAGAAAACTGACTTCCTTAATAAAGCTCATAAAAAACGACTTATCACCTTTTTTTTTCACCTTTATTTATGTTTCTTCGAATTTAAATAGGATCAATAGGGAAAAACACCCTCGTAAACAAAATAATAAATTTCCAAATCATAAATGACGGAATTCCAAAGTAACAAACAAAAATACAGTTTTTACTATTTCGGGAGCTCATGGATTCATTATAGATCTGTAACATTGTATTATGGTAATTAATTTATTTATGTTTATGTTTAAAGCTAGAATTAAATTAACTATAAAGTTAATTGAATTCTAGCTTACTATATATAAATATAGTCCGACAAGAAAGAGTAGAAATTAATTATTAAGGAACTAAAATTTACTATAAACTGGCAACTCTTTATGAAAGGCCAGTGTGGCCGCTGTAGTGAATTTGTCGCCAGATTCAACTTTTCTTTGCAAAATTATGTTATGCACGTACTTTTTTTGATAAAGTATCGTCATGCTTTGATACATACCAACTTTTGCTTAAATATAAAAATCATGCTTAATTAAAAGAATCAAGCATTCAAAAGGTTTTGTTGACTTAATAACATACATATTGCAACCACCTAATGATAAAAAAATATATTGGTATTTATATAGGTAGGTATGATGTGATTTATGTATGTAGATTTATTTTCATTACAATAAAATATAAAGAATAAAAAAACAGACGTAAAAATAATATCTTGAAATCTTATTTAAATTTGTGTTGGACTAACCAGAAGAATTTTCCGCTAGTGGAAACACTGCACTATTTTATAGTGCAAACCTTTATTTTTGATACTTTACTTATGTGGAAGCGATGCTGTGAACATGTGAAAAAAATCGTAAAATAATATTATGAGCGAGGTCGAACCATGTACCAAAACTTTGAGCAGCTGGTAATACAACACGGTGATGAAAGCTCTAGCGAGGAATCTGAGAGTGAAAATGAAAATTATGGTATGGCAGGAACATCTAATTATGTTTTACCACAACATTCTGAAGAAGAATCGATGTCAGGTATCTTTGAGTCATTAGAGTAATTTATGTATGATTAAGTATTCTATTATTATTCAACAAAATTGACTATTATTGTGTTTTTCCCCTCTGAGTATACAAAATATTCTCGCTTTCTTTCTAGGTAGGTACCAAGAAACATAGTGGGTTTGATTCTTATTCAGGACAAACTTTTATGTGATGAGCATATATGTTTGGTGTAAAATTAGATAAAATAAGAACTGCAATGTGTTATATGTATATTAAAAAATATCAAATATCAAAACGTTCTGCCACAGTATATGGTGATACCATGTAAACAATAGTGGCGCCCTCATTTATTTTCTACTCTTTCTTGTCGGGCTGTACTTCTAATTCAGTAGGTTTGAATTGATTCGACGCTACTAGTAAATCGCACGCGCTCTGTTGACATCTCTTTTTTTCGCATACATCAAAGAATGTTTGTCACTTTCCCGCTTTAACAAGGACCGGTTTAAAAGTATTCCTGTCCTGTCCTAATATTACAAAACGAGAGAGTCAGCTTTATATGTTAATAACTTAGATTAATAATAAAACTACCCACATAATAGATTATACTATGATGATCACATAATATCTTATACCAGAAAATAACATTAAAAAATACAATAATTAGGTAAATAAATATATATAAAAAAATATTGGTGTACATACCATCTAGCCCCAAACTAAGCATAGGTTTTATTATGGTGACAAGATGGCTGATAGAATACTTATTTTTAAATACATAAGATATACTTTATAACACCCAGACACAGAATAAACATCTGTGTTCATCACACAAATGTGTGTCCTGGGAGGGAATCGAACCCTCAACCTACAGCGCCGAAGGCAGAGCAACTACCAACTTAGCTGACAGCCTTGTCAAATTGTCAATCAATTGTTTCAAAAACTAGCTAGCAACTTTACAGGTAACCTATCAACCACCCGTGTGAAATTACCCAACATTTCCAATCCGCGTCCATTGAGGGGGTAACTTTTACTGAAAAGTACGGCTTTTTTTGCTTTTTTACCGCTTTCTTTCCGATTTGACAAGAGAGCTTGCTTTATTTCACTCGCACCGTCAATAACGCGTGAATGCTCTTACTTCTTAAGGCAGAAGTCTTAAGAAGTGAAGAGATCATGAATCTCAAGTCCTACCATTTATTGCGCCAAGGTCAACTTACAACTTACAAAACTAGATTTAGGTAAACTAACTATTTAATAATCTGTTAGTTCCAACAGTCCGTTAATTAATCATGCATTAAAAGAAACGAGAATGTTTATGTACTGTTACGTCCTATGTAAAATTATTATCTACTTCGTTTAAATGGTATCTGTCTTCAGAGACAATTCCACTAGTTTTAAATAAAATTAACGTCACAAAATAATGTGTCATTCCTCATCTATTATACAATATTATCAAAATGGCTGATTTGTATAAAGTCTATAATCAAATATTTTTTGCTCGAATCACCAAATGTCAATGTTTCAAGTGAATAATTGCAGCATCAACATAACTAATAAACCGAAATAACTCAAGTAAATGCAATAACATAGAACACAATGCTTGCTTTGTAAAACGTATAAAGATAATCCCTTTTATTTTAAACGGCCAAACAAAATCATTATCGGCAATGTCATTGTTTCGTGATAACCACCCTAGCGCTTGGTGGACCACTCAATAACCTTTGAACAAAGCATTTAAGTATTAAAAAGTGAACATTAGAGAATCGTGAAATAAAGCCTAAAAGAAACTAACATCACTAATGTTACATATTAAATTAATAACAAAAGAAGATGTTCTGTCCAACATGCACTGCGTACGCAATATGAAGATAAGGATGTTATCTGTTTTCTCGTGGTCCCAGGAATTTGTCTGTGTACCACCCTATAGACCAATAAGATTTTGCAGGATGTCAGTTTAAAGATTGTTCGTCGTAATAATGAACTTTAATATTTGTACATAACAATCATCATCATCATATCAGCCCCTAGAAATCCACTGCTGAACATAGGCCTTCCCAATAGATTTCCAGGAAGAACGATTTTGAGCCCTCTCCACCTATTTCCCAAGATCTTTACAATGTCATCAGTCCATCGGGTGGGTCGTCCTACGCTTCGTTTTCCTGTCAATGGCGAACTTTTATTCCCCAACGGTTATCAGTTCTGCGAGCTATATGGCCTGCCCATTGCTCCTTCAACTTACAAATCTTGAGTGCTATGTCGGTGGCTTTGGTTCTTCTACGGATTTCCTCGTAGCGGATTTTATCACGTAGTGAAACACCCAATATAGCTCTCTCCATAGCACGTTGCGCGACTCTGAGCTTGTGTATGAGGCCAATAGTTAGCGACCAAGTCTCAGGTCCATATGTCATCACTGGCAACACGCACATCGCATCACCTTAAATATGACATTTCTCAGAATAACAAAAATCTATTACTATACACGTTAGGATAGGATGCACACATACTAGGTTATTAATAACAGATCTATTACTGTGTGTATAATTGTATGCCATATTCGATACCAAATGTAACATTACGAAACAATGATTTTCAAGTGTACAAATTCCTGAGACCGCAAGAAAACACCATACAGCTGTTGTAATACCAATACTACATTAACAGATATAAAATTAGTTGATTTTTCATAAAATTGTCTAAATAAATTATAAACCAAATATAATTCCGGTTCAAATAAATAAGGTAAGTAAACATTTTACTTGATTAATTTTTCAGCTGTCTTCTTAGGCGGTTGGCTCCTTCCTTTACTGTAGAAAATGTCCAGGAAAAGCCCTGAAAATTACCAAAATAATATTAATTGTAAGAACGTACTTTTTCTATCACTAACTACGTAGTGAAATATTTTGCTGATGCGATGTCCCTGGGTAAATAAATTATTATTACATTTTCTTTAAGAAATGAATAAATCAATATTGGTGGACAATGCACAAACACCATCTTATAATCTATACCTATAAGAGCTTAACCTAATTGACTGACTGGTTCATCATCGCCGAGCCGAAATAGCTGAAGCTAGAAAGCTAAAATTAGGAAGGTAGCTTCCTTATATGGTAAAACCAATAAGGCCCAATAAGGCGGGATTTTTTTGAAATTCAACCCGTAAGTGGGTGAAAAGGGGTGAAAACGAATGTATGAAACTTTTTAACGCGTTGTGCTATTTTCTTTAAACTTGATATGTATAATTATAATGCAAAATAAATGGACACGTATTTCAGGATTATCAAAATAACTCCTACGAAGGGGTAAACTGGGGTGTCAAAGTTTGTATGTGAATTTTTTACGGGTGTTGTGATTACTTAGAAACTTGGTTTGGAGACATAAAATGCAAAATAAATGGAGACGTGTTTCAGGATTTTCCAAAAAATAAAATCAAGAAGCAAAGCAAAGTCATATAGAAGCAAAATCAAGTCAAATGTTATAATGTGATATATATTTAAAATGCACGGACGAAGTCTCAAACGGGACAGCTAGTAGGTAATGTTATAAAATATCATTAGTATTATATCAGTCATGTGGTACCCATTAACAATGTCAAAAGATATTTTATTGAATACAATCACAAGGATCACTTTAAAACGTCTTACATACTAGGTGAACTTAGGTGCCAATTCCTCCTAACCCAAGTCCGAAAAGAGCTGGCAATAAACTCGTTATAACACAACCTTTGCTCACTTATCTTCATATAATTAAGATGTAATTAAGAATATCAAAGAAGAAACTGCAGAAGAAAATTGAGGTAGAGGAAGGCCAAGAATAAACAATATGATTTACATATTAATGGGAAGCTTGATGTATCGTATCGAGGTCAAAGAAGCTGTTTTTTAATAGGATCATATGCATCAGTCATGCCGACAAAAGCGATACCGGATATTTGATTATTCAAAATTCAAAATTCAATATCACTTTATTCAATACAATCACAAGGACCACTTTGAATCGTCTTCTTACATACTAGTGAATCTAGGTGGCGGTTCCTCCTAACCCCAGTTCAAGAAGAATCCGGCAATAAACTTGTCTGGTCTTAACACTTTTTTGTATGGCCCTTGACAATTTTGTCACGGATGCCGAGTCGAGTTGGAGCAGATTCATCCCAAGCTTTTTTGTCATCTAAATAATCAGATATTTTATTATATGCTTTAATAGACAGTTTCTGTTTAATTACGTTTTTAAATTTGCCAATCGACAAATCTAACACGTCGCTTGTCGCACATTGCCCTATAAAAGATTTATTAACTTTAGCGAGCCTAACAGTGGGAACAGCGAGTTTATCTTTATTTCTAGTGTTAATACTATGATTATCGCAATTTTTTTTTAATAAATGAACATTTTTGTGCACATACATTAAATTTTCGTATATATACTGACAAGGCACTGTCATAGTATTAATTTCTTTAAACTTATTTTTAAGTGATTCTCTGGGGCCCATGTTATAAATTGCACGAACAGCCCTCTTCTGCAACACAAATATGGTGTTAATATCAGCAGCACTCCCCCACAACAAAATGCCATAAGACATAATGCTATGAAAGTAGCTGAAGTAAACGAGTCTAGCGGTATCTACGTCGGTAAAATGACGGATCTTTTAAACAGCGTATGCGGCAGAGCTGAGTCTCTTCGACAATTTATCTATGTGCGGGCCCCATTGCAGCTTATTATCTAAAGTAATGCCTAAGAAAACTGTGGTGTCGACGAGATCTATCTTTTCGTTTTTAATTTTTACATTAGCTTTCACCTGTTTAACGTTGGGCAGTTTAAAACGAATGCATTTCGTTTTTTTCTCGTTAAGTAATAAGTTGTTTACATTAAACCATGTTACAACTTTAGAGATTGCATTGTTTACATCGTCAAGATTAGTAAGTCCTCGCTTTAATAAAAATAAAAGTGACGTGTCATCAGCAAACAGTACAATCTCGTGATCATCCTTTACAAGTTTAGGTAGATCATTTATATAAATTAAAAACAAGAATGGCCCGAGTATTGATCCTTGTGGTACACCCATTTTTACCATAGACCCCGGAGAACGCTTTCCATTTACATCTACTCGTTGTGTTCGGTCACTTAAATAGGATGTGAGAAGCTTAAGTGAAACTCCCTTAACACCATAGTGATGTAGTTTGCTGATTAGAGTTTCATGGTGAACGCAATCATAAGCTTTCGACAGATCACAAAAAATACCTAAGGCATAGCGTGATTCCTCCCAGATATCAAAAATATGTGATATTAACTCAACACCGGCATCAGTCGTTGAGCGTCCCTTTGTAAATCCGAATTGTTTACTGTCTAATAAGTTGTTGGTATTAAAATGCCGTTGTAATTGGTTTAGTATAAGTTTTTCAAATATTTTACTAAATGTAGGAAGTACTGATATAGGTCTAAAGTTACTAGGATCGGAATGACTACCTGATTTGAATAGAGGTATGATCTTGCTATGTTTCATTAAATCAGGAAATACTCCACTGCCAATACATTGATTAAATATGAAAGCTAGATCTGGTGCGATAATGTCAATTAGTGGTTTTATAACACTGACAGAAATGCCCCAGAGATCAGTGGTCTTTTTTACATTAAGCATTTTGAATGCCTTGATAATATCGTTTTTGTCCACATGTTCAAAGTAAAATTGTGTGACACATTCAGGTAAACTATCTTTTAACAATGATTCTGCTATTACATGAGAAGAGTTTAAAGACTTTGTAGTGGAGACTGGAATATCAGTAAATAAAGTTTCAAATGCCTTTGCTACATCGATATCTTGCTTAATGATATTATTGTTGATATTTAAATTTATTACACTATTATGAGTTTTGGATTTTCTGGTCTCACTATTAATTATTTTCTAAGCTGCTTTTATTTTATCTTGACTGTTTTTAATTTTTGAACTTAAATACTGAGATTTAGCAAAGCGACAAACATTTTCAAAGATTTTTGAGTAATTTTTTACTTTTTCTTTAAACTCTTCACTAAAGTTATACCGTTTTTCACTGTACAATTCATACAAGGTACGCCTACTCTTATGAATACCTGCTGTTGCCCACTCACAAAATGTTGAACTGCCAGAGACCACAATAGTTTTGGATGTGAAAATGGAACTGAATACTTTATTAAATTCAGTGAAAAATGTATTGTATAAATCATTTGGATTATCATCATTATACAACAAAAAAGGCAAGTTGGTATCCAGGTTCAATCTTACTTTCTCTAAACGATCAGTGGTAACTGGTATATAAGTAATTTTTTTTTGTACATCTTTATTATTCATTTTAGTTTCTATTTGAACTAGTTGACCGAGATGGTCAGAGTGAATATTACTAATTATATTTTTGCTTATTATGTTTACATTGGTAAAGATATTATCTATGCATTTGGCCGAAGTGGCAGTTATTCTAGTTGGCTCCATAAATCTAGGTTCAAGACCAAATGAATTAAATAAATTAGTTATTCTGGTACTTAATGAATTTATATTAAAATCACCGCAAACAACAATTTCTTTATTTGATTTTGTAATGGACTTATGCAAAATGTCCTCCATAATTTTCTCATAAATATCAAATGAGGCGGTTGGTGGGCTATAAGTGCTTATAAAAAGGAACCGCTCCAAATCTATGCAGGCTATCTCAATGTGTCTTTCTACAGAGTGGGCGACAATGTCTTTGCGTTCTTTGAATTTTATTTGTTTATTTATTAATATTAATGATCCACCTCTTATAGAATGTACTCTGCAGAAAGAACTACCAACTTGGTGATTCTTGAAGTTGAACATGAGCTCATGACTTTTCAGCCAATGTTCTGTTAAGCAGATTATGTCAATATTGTTTGAGTTCATGTACAAGTCTAATTCTAATTCTTTGCTACAAATTCCTTGAATATTTTGATGCACCAAGTTAGTAAACTTAAACTTATTTACAGTATTTATCTTACAGTTTTTAGTCTTTTTGTTTGATTGACTATATTTATAACATATATTATTTGACTTGTCAGTGCTAGAGACTTCCTCTATTGTCTTTTTATCTAATTTAAATTACTAGGAAAAAATTCCAGAGTCTGATTTGGAATGTCAAGATTATGCTCAATAGAAGCATTATGTGTAGCCAAGTTTTTGGCTGTTACACTAAAATAATAAGATAGCGAAACAGCTACCTGTCGTTTGTAATAATTAGGAAGGTAGTATCTACCTTTAGTTAAATAATATTTTTTACTAACAATGTTGTTAGTGTCAATCATATGGACTGGTCTGTCAGCTCAGTTCGTAGTAGCTCTGCCTTCTGCACTGTAGGTTGAAGGTTCGATTCCCTCCCAGGATAAACATTTGTGTGAAGAACATAGGTGTTTGTTCTGTGTCTGGGTGTTATAAAGTATGATAAGTATGTATTTAAAAATATATAGGTATTCTATCAGTCATCTGGTCACCATAATACAAGCTACGCTTAGTTTGGGGCTAAATGGTGTTGTGTGCATTGTCCAGCAATATTTATTTATTTTTTTCACAGCATCATCTGGCCCCAAAGTAAGCAGAGATTGTGCGACGTGACCGATATACTACTACATTTATTTTTTTGTAAATACATACATATTATACATAGGAATGATAATGATGGGAGATCCTTTAAACCTAACCTACTCTAAAGCTTTCTTGGCGATGTTTTTACCGTTTCGGAGCACTGGCGTGATAAGCAATCACTACATAGTATAAAACAAAGTCGCTTCCCGCTGTCTGTCTGTCTCTATGTATGCATAGATCTTTATAACTACTCAACGGATTTTGATGCGGTTTTTTTTTAAATAGATAAAGTGATTCAAGAGGGAGGTTTATATGTATAAAACATGCATAATATCTTAGAGAACACTGATCATTTTAGAGGTTTCTAATGTGGTGTCGTAAATACACATATTTTTTGCGTTTAAATTGCAAACGCTGGCTGATTTATCAGCATTGCACCCGTGCGAAGCCGGGGCGGGTCGCTAGTACATTATACGAAACAAAAAATCCTTTGTAGTACACGACCGTAGGATTCAAAATACTAGTGGCCTCACAATATGTCAGTTTATCTCATGATTACATAATTAGCTATTGCGATTATCCGCGAGAAATCATTAATTCTACTCGACACCACCAGAACGAAACCACCGGTGGTGTCGTTTAGAATCAGTATCCCGGTCGACACTAACGACTATTAATAATGTGACGACGACACACCGGACATTCTCCTATCCAAACTAAACGACATGTTATAAATATCTCTACACAAACCGAGCAGTCGAGTACCAGCGAAATTGTTTGCCAAACATTTTTTTCCCAAACAATCAATTTAAGAAGAAAATTTCATAAAAGCATATTTTAAGTCCATGACAACGATTAGCGACTTGTTAGTCAAATAGTTAAAAGCCTATGCTTCATTTCATTAAATATTGGCCACAATTCTGTTGGCACCAACGTAACTAATTTTAGCTAAAATTAGGTTTAGAAGGGTCAAATGAAACTTGGTATTCTGCTGTTACCAACTTATCCTAATTTAATTAAGCGTTCCTAATTTAGTTAGATGGCACCAACCGAATAAGTTTTACAAATGCTTTGACTAACTAAAATATATTTTAGACAATTCCTAATTTTAGAAATGAACCAACAGAACTGCTACCAATGACATTAAAATTGTCTTCTTAGTTTTTGGCAGCATCACAGACTAGGTACTTAGACGACCTCTGTGGCGCAGTGGGCTTAGGTCCGGCTGAGAAGCAAAAGGTTGCGGGTTCGATTCCCGCCGCGGGACAAATGTCTGTATGATCTGCAGGTATTTGTCTCGGGTCTGAGTGTTTCTATGTATAATATGTATGTATATACAAAAAAAATAAAAAATTATATCAATCATGTGGTCCCCATAACACAAGCTCTGCTTACTTTAGGGCCAGATGATGCTGTGGATAAAAATCTGGTATTATTATTATTATTATTACTTATTTTAGTGGTTACTACGTAAGTAGCTTGCTATTCAAGATATCACTAGGGTAGTGTCGAACGGAATAGTGATTCCAAACGATAACACCGTTGGTGTCGTTCTGGTGGTGTCGAATGGAATGAACTTGAGAAATTACCTAACATTTCTAAACTACATCCATTGATGGTTTAAATTTCGAATAGAAAACATAAAGCCCAATAGCCTATAGTATCCTTAAATCTATCTATAAGCTTAGAGCGATGAACAAAGAGGTAATCATACAATGGATACAATGGATACCTTTTCATGTAGGTATAATGGGTGACGAGGAGGCTGACCGAGCAGCCAGACAAGCGATAAGCGACGGTATTGCTTACGGCTGTTAACCACTGCATAGCGAGCTAGTCAACCGGGCAAGAGCAAGTTGTATGCAGCTGTGGCGTGAGTAATTTGACGAGCGCTCACTTACTAAAGGGAGTACATTACCTAGTACATGACCATCCCATGTCAGCCTCCTTGTTATCCTTGGATTAAATAGAAAGAAATTAACAGGAAAAGTGTTGTTGCGCTGTTATCGGTCCGGTCACATTCCGACAAACAAGTTCAAATTTTTTATGGGTATTTCAGAAAGTGAGTTATCCAAGTCCCCGTTTTCCGAAATGTACCGGTAACTATAGAAAATCATCTCGAACTATTGGGAGTTTCACTTTCACGGACTCTCAATGTTGGCTCCTATATCGAGTCCAAGGCCAAAACTAATGCCATAAAGCTTTTCATCCTCAACAAGGTGAGGAGATACTTCACACCTGGACAGCTTTCTACTTTATACAAAGCTCAAGTCCAGTCGGGTATGGAGTCATCTATACTATACATCATATATATTGCTGTCATCTATGTGATGGTTCAGCCAAACACCAGCTGGCTTCCTTTGACTCGATCGAGCGTAGAGCATTGAGGATGATGTGTGAACAGCTTAACGCTGAGACTAAGTTCCAGAGTCTCGAGCACCGTCGTAAATTTGCTTGCCTTTCGATCTTTTATAGGATACATTTCGGAGAATGTGCCCAGGAATTGCATGATCTGATTCCACCATCTCCTTTTCACAACAGGACAAGCAGACGTACCGCTCAATACCATCCATACCTTGTCAACCTACCACCCTTACGAACAAAGCGCTTTGCTTCCACATTTTTATGCGTACAAAAGACACCTAATTGTGTGGAATGTGCCAATGTGAGTTCATTACATGTTGACACTCCAGAGTGTGTCTGGAGTGCAGCGCAGCGGCAAGGTATGATATTAATGCATGGGTATAGTGCACATACTTGTAATAGTTGTAGTAAAGTAGGTAATATTTAAAACTTTTAACCGTTTATGTTAAAAGGCTTCCACTTTGTTTGTCCGTCACATAACCGTTTATATTGTTACTTTGTTTAATTAATTTTATAACTTAAGTTTACAGAATTTTGTTTATTTACTTTCTCCTAGTTCAGGCATATTGTAAGCATTTACCTTAGTTACATAATAAGTATTATAGTATAATAATAAATATTATTTTCCGTATTGTAACACTAAGATCTAAGATAATGAATAAAGATTTATTATTATTTATTATTAATGGCATTTTGTCCTACCCGCTATCGGAGGAAGCCAATATGCTGGCATAACTATATTTCCACGCAGTATGACGAATGCAGGGTTTTGTTACTCTTGTACTGTGCTGTTTTTTGTCGTCATTGGTAAAGTATTTAGGTGTAATAAGTATGTATTATTGTATTATTAGGTAAATAGAAAAGTAGCTAGATTAGACATTTAGATTAAATTAAGATTAATATAAATAAAAACATAACACGCCTTAACTAACATAAACTAACATAACAACTGGAACACTGCCTAAACACTACTTAAGATTCGCCCTGACACTATCTGTCACTCACAAAAAAAATCTAGTATTTAACTTAATTTATAGAGTTTAATGGATTCTTCGTCTGTCATTTCATGGAGTAACAAAGCTCTGCTAATTAATATTTTTTACCCGTTTTATTGCATGTTTTATTCAGTAATCTTGGCGGAATTTTAATGAATAAATTGTGACTACAGACGGGTATGGATAATTGAATTATATGTGTATTATTATTGTGGTGCAATGTGATTTGAACGACGAGAAATCCCAAGAACATTCTAGACGCCATTCCGCGTGACGTCTAGAATTGACAATCGACCATCGACTAAGATTCTAATAACAAACAAACTGACTATAAACTATAAACACTTGACATTGGCATAATTGACATTAGTATGTCACAGGCCATTAACAAAGATGAAGAGTTTAACTTTTGAGAAAAGTTGAGAGACGTTTCTAAGAGGGAATATTTTTTATCGTCTCTCCTTTCTTGTCTGTCCTTTATTATATTTCAATGTATTAAGAAATTCAAAGCTTACATAAATTATAGTCTTTTGAAGAAAGCGTATTATAATCTATATAGAGAAGGAAAACTTGAAACAAGCCCGGCTCGGTACCAGCCGTTATGCACCTGACACCGAACCGAACCGACACCGCATGTACTGAGACGTCCTTCCTGCGAGTCCTGTCGGTAAGGTCGAGAGCTTACATTAAGGCTAACCTAATTGCACGAACGGAGTCTCTGAGGCGCACTTTAATCCTTTCACCACACTGGTTAGAAATAACTAGTGACACGATAAGAAGAAGATAATATAAATTAATATGTTTAAAATGTTATTGATAAAAATGCATGGTCTGATGTTGCTCTACCCTCAGACAGTTAACTGACATTGAAATGTATAAACTCTCTTGTATTCTAGATAATTGATTCAGGCGTGACTTTGCGGAAATCCATTACAAAACATTAAACAGATGGACAAATATTTAGTACAATTCCGCTAATCTATTCCTAAAGAGTTACCTCCAAAAGAAATTCGACACGTGTTTCGCCTCTCCACGAGGCATCCTCAGGAACACTTGACTCACTCCGCACCCCGACGAAAAAACACTCTGCTCTGCAGACTTGTTGCTTCGACCAACGTCACGACATTCAACAACGTTCGAGTCTTATTCTGACGTTGGTCGAAGCAACAAGTCTGCAGAGCAGAGTGTTTTTTCGTCGGGGTGCGGAGTTAGTCAAGTGTTCCTGAGGATGCCTCGTGGAGAGGCGAAACACGTGTCGAATTTCTTTTGGAGGTAACTCTTTAGGAATAGATTAGCGGAATTGTACTAAATATTTGTCCATCTGTTTAATGTTTTCTCTTGTATTCGTTTTTCGTAGTTAGGGTAGTTATAAGATGGATCATGTAAAAAAGCGCTAGGACCAGGACAGGTTTCTTGCCAGCTCTTCTCGGGCTTGGGTAAGACGTTTCAAAGTGATCCTTGTGATTGTATGGATTAAAATATATTTTGGCTCGACTTTGACTTGACTTGTATCAAGATTGCTACAGTTTCGCCATATTAGTCGATTAAGTAGTACTTGTAATAACATACTCGTGCGCCCTCTCTATCCAAATAATTGCACAAGGGTGGACCTTATCGCGGCCACAGTGAGTGCAATTGAAATCGCCACCTACTATTCTAAAACCATATACCGACTGAAGCATCGACACGAAAAGAAAAAGTCGATTAAGTGGTTATGAGACAACGAACCTGAGAACACTAAAACAGCGCCCATCCACTGTCTCGTGGCCAACACGTTGCCGAAGATGACGACAGACGCCAGCACAGTGAAGAACTTCCGTGTCGTGGTCACCACTGAGCACGGCAACGGTCCAAACTCAGCCACCTGCGATCATATCATAACTCAGCACTACATTACTACAATACGCAAGATATTTTTGACCTAGGCGTTTTAAAAACTTAAAAGAAAACCGACTTCCTTGAATATAAAATTAAGCCGAATTGAGAACCTCCTCCTTTTGTTGAAGTCGGTTAAAAAGTTAACACCACTCGAAATTCGTAAACACCACTGAAAAGTCACATGAAATAAATAAATAAACGAATAAGGGTGTAAGCGGGTTCTGAATATCACCTTATGGAACCCAAGCCAACCTTATCGGCCCTTGGTACACCCTGCCGACCAACAGACGAGGCTCTGGCACTCTACCCACCAACCCGCACTAGACCAGCGTGGTGGGTGATGGTCTAAACCCCCCTAAATTAAGCAAGGCCCCAAGTGCCCGGCAACCCCAGTGGTTGCGCTGGCGTTGTGGAAAATGGCCGGGGACAGGGATCAATGGAAGAAATTGGGGGAGACTTTTGCCCAGCAGTGGGAAAGTATAAATTAATAAAAAAATAAAAAGAAATAAAAATAATGCCGCTGGCCCCAAAGTAACAAGCAGAGCTTGTGTTATGGGTACCACATGACATGACTGATAATACGCAATTTCGTTTTCATGGATGACATATTTTTTCAACTATTTTGATTCAACAATCATACAACTTGATGAAACTACTATGGGACCAATCGAAATGTACATCCTTTCACATAAAAAATATTTTTTTCAAATCGGTTCACAAATTACGGAGTTAAGATATAAAAAACTATTTGAGAACCTCCTCAATTGAGAAGAAATTGAGATTTATCAAATACTGATTGTAAAAATTATTAAAAATTATATAAATATATTGGAACAATCAAATACATCCTCCATTTTAACGAGCCATTAGACGCTAATACGTCATCTTCCATGTCTTGAATCCCAAAGGCCATTAGTCTAAGTAGATAATTTATATAGTTCATATTTTTATATTATAGGTTATCTTTATTTGATTTATCCTTTTTCATATTCAATCCATTCCAATACGAACGTCGTCGTCTTGGTCGTCTTGGACGGGAACTACTTTATTGAGTTACTTCTATCTTTTTGAGTAATTTAGTTCTCAAACATATTTTGTGTAGCCCTTTTGTTCGCTCAACACTGTTAATATTGTTTTGTTGTACGCTCAAAAGTTATATTCCAACCCTGATCAAAACTGTATTCTAGTTAAATGTATTTTTAATTGTTTGTAACGTGTATTGTGTGCTTAAAATAAATAAAGACGCGATTAAAACAATATTAAAAGGTTGCGGGTTCGATTCCCGCCGCGGGACAAATCTTTGTATGATCTGCAAGTATTTGTCTCGGCTCTGGGTGTTTCTTTGTATAATATGTATGTATTTACAAAAAAAAATATGTAGTATATCAGTCATTTTGGTACCCATAACACAAGCTCTGCTTACTTTGGGGCCAGATGATGTGTGAAATGTCCGGTATTATTATTATTATTCATCATCATCATCATCATCATATCAGCCTTTATGAAGTCCACTGCTGGACATAGGCCTCCCCAATAGATTTCCAGGAAGAACGATTTTGAGCCCTCTCCATCCACCGACTTCCTGTTTTTCTTATTATTATTGAATAAGTACATATTATAAAACTAAGAAAATTACAGGGTATTTATAAGGTTTTCCGCAATGAACGGAGTCATTGATGGAGAAAAGTTTAATTGTTAAATACACTACTGCGGAGCCGGGGCTGGTTGCTACTAAATACGTACGAGCATTATATATATGCTAGGTATTAAGAATTACGCCACGGGTGCATCAGTATTTTCGAAAGTTGCTGTCCGTTTATTATTTCACGGCTAAACAACTGAAATATCCTTGATTAAATTTTCTAAGGAGATAGATTGTATCTTCAGGACGGGTATAGATTTCATTCGATGTAGGAAACACGCATTTGTAAGTCGCGGGCAACTATTCATCAATAAAAATAGTTATGCATTGTTATCGAGTTCCGGCTATGTCTGTTTTATTTTTAGCAGTTAACCAGCACGTGTTTGTTCGGAAAACTTCGGATATCACCCACGCGCTCATTCGGGAACTCTCGGCTCGTGCGGCCGTCTGTAGTCACACCGATATTACACGTGCGAAAGAAATTACATAGCTTTTGTTAAATTACACTTGTAATTTAACTACATAGAAAATCACTAGTTTTCAAAACAAAACTCGAAACTAGTTATAACTAGTGACGTAAAATAACGCCACCACACTAGACACACACGTTTGTGTACGTACCATGTAGAAAATGAAGAGTTGCCCCAAAGCACCAGTGAGCGCCAACCCGATCACGTATCCGATGACCTCAGGGTATTGAGCTACGAATTTTAGGAATGTGAATATTTCGCCGCTCAGCACTACGCCGATGGAGATTATTATGGAAGACCTGCGGATGGAAGCAACGAATTACAACGAAGCCGGTTGCATCCTATGATGATCTGTCTACTGAATCGTTTCGACTTGTACTATGCCATCTAAATCTGAATTCAAAATGGTCCGTGATTTTATTGAATAAAGATTATTTTGATTTTGTTTTTAAACACAAAATAAACTTCAATTTATATTGTTTTATTAGTTACTGAGTATTTATATAATATTATTTCTTTAATTCAAATTAGTTGCAGAAATTCACAATCACTTCTAGCGATTTTGCGGTGTTTTCTCGTGAGGTAAAGCTAGAAGCTATGGTTGGATTCGAATCAGGCCCTCGTCTAATCGGTGTCAGTACCAAAGTGTTACATTGGTGTCTATTATAAAACTTGGATGTAAAAATAGCTCTCAACGTGGTATGGCTTATTTAAGACCGCCTTAAGGTTAAGATCGCAAATCACCATTAGGGAATGCCTACCTTATATTTAGATGGTTTTTTTCGCAACAATAAAAACTATCAAACAATTGCGTCGCTAGCAACTTTTCCGTGAATGCAGCACAAAAATTTAATGAAGGGCATAATACAGTAGGAAATAAGGAAAAATGATAGGTATATATATATAAACCACAGTTATAATGTGTTTTGAGAAATATATACATATCCTGTATCTTACATTACAACAATTCATTAGCGAGTGTGTGTTTAAAGACCTTTAACATGCTTAATCATGCTATATCATTATGATGTTCAGATCAACAGACACGATCTATACTTTGTAAGAATTTAAAAGATAAATCTTTTATAATTTATCTTTTGAGTTAGTGGCCAACAGACCACCCGAAGGGCTCCGTCAAACTCTTGAAAATCTAAGACCGATAGCTTAATGCTCTCTGTAGGGCTATTATGGAACTCTTGATAAAATCAATGTCTATCAGTTTCGATATATTTCGATTAGCAATAGTTATTATTTCAATCAATCATAAACGATGTATTTAAACGCTTAGTACGCTAAACACGGTTCCTACCACAATCGGACTTCGTAAATTGGTCGAGTTATACTTTGACACCAACTTCAACTATCAGTTATAACTTCAATTGTAACTAGCGATAGAAGCCGATAGAAATCGCAGCGATCCGTAATACCAATTCATCAATAGTAACTGAAAGCTATTAGTATCAAAGTTCCATAATCGCCACACTGTGTCTGCAGCATGAAAACGCTCACCACTCTACTTGAAACCGTCTCTTAACTTCTGTCAAAGTTGTTCACTGTTAGAAATAGGTTTGAGGACACATCCGCCAGATTGCGCATTCGCCATATTTTTTCAACCTCTGACGAAACGATATTTCATGATTCCTCATTCGCCAGATTTCGCGTTTGTCATAGAGAAATTAATAAGATCGGAACCAGTTGGTTAGTTATGTTAGAGTATAGAAAACAAAGCGTAAGACGAGCGAGCAAAGCGAGCGTGCGCCGAAGCACCAGAAGAATATAGTTCGTCTGTCTAGATACATAACTCTGGCGAATGTGTCTTCATTTTTTTTCCTTATTCGTCATCAATGACCAACCTCAATGAACTAAAATTAAAATATTTTTGATTAATTGCGAATGCACGCTTTACCTATATCAGATGGCCCTATGAAAATCATTTATTATGTTTAAAGGTGTACATATATCAGATGGCCGTATGAAAATCATTTACTATGTTTAAAGGTGTACCTACCAGCCATTCGTATTCAACATCATTGAGTATGCAGTCGGCGAGTGTTCAGTCTTTATACGTTCCTGAAAGTAAAAACAAACCACATTACGTCCACATTAAATTATCATAAAATGATAATCCTTACTAATATTATAAACGCGAAAGTTTGTATGTATGTTTGTTACTCTTTCACGCAAACACTACTGAATGGATTTTAATGAAACTTTACAATAATATAGCTTATACATCAGAATAACAGATTTGGCAGTTTTTTTTTTCCAAATTCGTACGTAGTCACGAGCAACAGCTAGTATCTTATATAACAATTATTCCTATTTATATGTATAATATGTATGTATTTACAAAAAAAATAGTATATAAGTAGTATATCAGTCATGAGGTACCCATAACACAAGCTCTACTTACTTTGGGGCCAGATAATGCTGTGTGAAATGTCCGAGGATTTATTTCTCCAATTAAAGAGATAGACACTATATAGCGGTAAAAGAGACTCATTTTGTCCATACAAACGTTATTTGCTGAGGGCATCGTCTTAATTAAGTGTAGATATATTAAATTTTATTATGAGGATCTTGTGTTGATTGTGGTGCATATACATCCTTTATTTTAATTTATTTTATACTTTTGTGTATCATGGATGTCAATATAGTAGTCTGAAAAAATATTGAACTTGAATTTACCTGCACAGCGCCTGTGAGTCCGTCCATTACCAGTGACAGAAGCAGCAGCAGTTCACCAACACCCAACGAGCCGGCCTCGCCAGTCGCCTTCGTCTGATCTTTATACATAAACAGCACGACACCGATAACAATCAGAAACACGAAGAAATACTTTCTCAAAGGGTACGTTTTGCGGCCCAGCAGTACGCCCAGTATCAATACGGGTATGGGCTTTGCGGCTTTGCCAACCACCTGAAATTATGATGAAAACATATACATATATACAGTCTACACATCAAAAGACACAGAGTGTAGACACATCAGTCTACACATAAGTATGCAGGTTTGTGTCGTAAGGTTGGTGGCAGCGGTATTATTTTTCCTATAAAATAATGTCAGCGACATCAACTGGTCGAGCAATCTCAGCAGCAACTTTGGTATATAAACTGCTAAAACATTTCTTTCCACTGTTATTAAATAAATCAATATTGGCGGACAATGCACACAACACCATCTAGCCCCAAATTGAGCATAGTTTGTATTATGGTAATCAGATGAGTAAATAGCCAATTATGTCAAATCAAAATACCTGTGTAGGGTAGTTAATCCACTGGAGAGCCATATTTGAGCAAATCATGGCCAGAAGATATGTCATTGCCGATGAGAAGTAGTACAACTTCCTTGTAGTATCCTTTTCGTGTTTCCATGATAACTGAAATATGAAACTTCTTTTAACTACAAGTAACATGTGGCAACAAAATTATTATGTAAGTAAGTATGCAGACAGTTCCAAATAGTATCAATGGCTCGCACAAAACCACATGTTGCAGACAGTGCCAAATAGAACCGATGGCTCACCCCACAAACACATTTATTATTAGGTATCTAGTAAACCTATATCGTCCCACAGCTGGTAAAAGGGCCCCCCAAATCCTTCCAACCAGCTCTATCTTTCGAGATTGCCCACCATCCTCTCTCAAAGTTGTCAAGATCATTCCTCCAATGCTTTTCCAGTTAATAGATAATAGATTTTCCAATAGATATATGTTTTAAAACTATCATGGTTATTTACATTATTTTCAATACTGGTATATTTACTATCATTTATGTTCCCTTAAATGGCTCAACTGTTTATCATGTGGTATTTGACATCCATTTACACTTCCATACTATAATAATAATAATAACTTTATTTGGAACAGATAAACAAGAGGTACAAAAACATTGAAAGCCATTGACTTCTGCAGAAGTGTCAAATTGTGTCACAGACATCAATGAGCTCCTCCCGAGAAAAATATTTTTAAATTTTGAATTACAGTCGGAGTCCAGAACTTTAAATTTGAATACTGTGTGTTAAGACTCTGTTTAGTGGTAGTTATTCTCCAAACATTTAAGCCGGTATTGTTCTCAGTTTGACCTTAGCATTAAGATATTATGGGCACTTAAGTAATGCTTACATAAAGGTCTTTTGAAGAATGCGTATTATAATATTAATGACAATATTATTCATAAGAATGCATGGCCTCTTGTTGCTCTGCCCTCAAAAAGTTAACTGACGATTTGAAATGCATAAACTACTGTAATATTACATATGGTCAGAACCAATGGCCGACTGATGGCCATTGGGGGCAGACTGGTTCTGGAGTGGAGACCGAGGGTCGGCAAACATAGTGTAGGCCGCCCTGTAGATGGGGGGCCAATGATATTCATTAGGCAGTGGGGCAGGGATGTGAGGAGAGTTATTTTGGACTATTGGGCGGACACGGGATAATGATGATACTTAAATAAATAAAAATGGTGTCCTAACTCACGACAGATAAATAGAAATATAAGCCGCATGGCTACCTTAGTCATTCCTTACAGTTCTTTACTTCCTAATCTATCTAGAAAAAATATACAGGCTGCATACACATAACCTAGAGAAAATTAAGTAACATAAAAGAGAGATTTACCATCAGAATTTGTGCGAAAACATAATTCACGACGCACTGCACTAGGACCAGGGAAAGAGAACACGTGAATTTGTCATTATTGCCGTATTTTCCTCTGGTTATCTTTTCTTGTAACATACCAAACACAAAGTAACATACAAATATTGCCACGGAGTAGAAAACAAACCGAAGTTCACTTTTGTTTTTCATCATAATTTATGTATTAAAATGAGCAGAGAACGCGTGAACCTTACGACGGCAATTTGCACAATACTCGAGGCACAGCCACGCTTTAACTAAATTGGATTATAGACACGTAGTAATTGATTATTTCGAATCTGAAAAGTAGAACGAAAGTTTACAAATGCTAAGGCAACACGTACGTATTTCATCAAAAACAGAAACTATGCGAGACGGACACTTCACTTTCAAGTGACATTGACAGAATATCCAACTTTGACAGTAAGAAATTCCAAAATTTAAAATCAGCGCTGAACATGCATAATATTTATAACATAATTACCTACACACATCCACACAAACTTTCAATTTATTTTTTTAGTTGAATTCAGACTACATAATAGGTAGGTATAACTTTTGAAACTACAATGGTTTTGAACAAAATATTTACTAAAACCGGAATATAATATACCAATATGAGTTTTACTTCTTTCCGATATTTCGGTACAGTTGCATACCTTACCTTATGTGTTGTGTAAGTATGTACCTTGTGTATGTATCTAATTACTGTATCAAATCTTAAAATCAGTTTTCGTCGTTTTTTTTCAGATTATGCAACTTTCTACAAGGTTAACATAGCACCTGGATGGGTGACCACAGTGATATTTTATCTGAGCGCTTCTGTGGTTCGGAGGGCACACCCAGCTTTTTAGAAGTTGGTAGGGCACGACAAATGCCTTCGGAATTTTATAAAGTATTAATGGTAACTGTATTCGTAAATGCTTCACTGTATATTTTGTGATATTGCTATTAATCGTAGTACCTGGATGACCGAGCTTTTCTCGGTTTAAAACACGGATAAAATGACGTTTTCTAAGAATAAAACCTAGCTAGATCGATTTATCGTTGGAACTGTTTCCGAGATTCAGATTATATATAGGTACCTATAATAATATATAATAATTATAATATATATTAGATACCTACTACTAAATGGATTTTTTATTTTTGTATGTATTCTTTTCCTAAATTATTTTTATTATATTTGAATTTAAATAAGTTGGTAGGTATCATGTAATGATATATAATTAAATAAGTAGTACACTCTTACTCACTAATGCTTAAAAATAAAACGTCGTTAGTTTTTTTAATCCATCCCACATTTTATCGAGCCTTGTACTCTAGGTAGGTACATCATCGAAATTCAAAATCGGATGTAGGTATCTAGTAGGAATAGGTATGAATATAATTGTTTGAAAAATATATTTTTTTACAACCCGTCTCCGACGCCATATTTCAACAAAACAGCTGTTCTGCTATAATTTATGGAACATCTACGGTTTGAAAAGCCGCAGGCCACCAGGTTAATTACTTAGGAACTTAACACATTTCTTAGTGATCTACTGCCATAATGTAATCCAAGGAAGTGACTACTATGTCATCTGAGGTGTCGGCTACTTTGTTCATAACCTCAGACGCTAAACAGGGAGCTGTTATACGTCTCGTAAGTTAATATGTGTACCTACTTATCTCTTTGTATGTTAATAGATAAATAACGAAATAAATCTGTACATTCGTTATTTTTGTATTAGCACTACGCCATTATAATCTTCTATAATAAAAATGAATCGCTAAATGTGTTGCTAAGCGCAAATCTCGAGAGCAACTGAACCGATTTCCCTAATTCTTTTTTTAGAATATTCCTTAAAGTACGAGGATGGTTCTTACGGAGACAAAAGTAAAAAAATTGCCTGAAAAAGTCTAAAAACAACACTTTTCTATATAATCGATTCGTAATAATACTTAAAAGTCAATTTGAACTTTAATACCATATCATAAAGTTTAAGTGTTAGTGGAGTGGTTCCGGTAAGGCAAAACAATTGAGTGACGTTAGTATCGTTTATATATTAATGTCAATATTTGTGTCCTACTAATATTATAAACGTGAAAGTTTGTATGTATGTTTGTGACTCTTTCACGCAAAAACTACTGAAGGGATTTTAATGAAACTTTACAATAATATAGCTTATACATCAGAATAACACATAGGCTATAATTTATAAAGATATTATGTGAATGTCTAAAATATAACGATAAGTGTCAAGTAAGTGAAAAGGGGTGAAAACGAATGTATGAAACTTTTTAACGCGTGGTGCGATATGCTTGAAACTTGATTCGAATAATAAAAATGCAAAATAAAAGGACACGTGTTTCAGAATTTTTCAAAATTACCCTAACAAAGGGGTAAAATGGGGAGTGAATATTTGTATGGAAACTTTTTAATGGGTGGTGATTCGTTTGAAACTTATCAATAAAATTTGGCTTCAATTCCTTTCAAAAAAATGCGGACCGAAGTCGTGAGCAACAGCTAGTACTCAAATTTAGAGGCCCCCTCTTTGATTATAAGTAATAAGTACTTACATAGTAGGTAGTAAAGGAAAGGAAAAGGAAAGAATCCTATGGGTGCATTTACAAGTAATAGTTAGGTATAAAACAAAATTATTATAATATTTATTTCAGTTTTTTGTTTTAAAAACAACTACTAAACCGATGTTTATGAAATTTATATGGGACCAATCCAGAACTATATCCATGAAATCGGTTTTAAATCGGTTCATAAATGACGAAGTTATGAGGTAACAAACATAAAAAATAACAAAAAAACAGTTGAATTAAGAACCTCCTCTTTTATTGAAGTCCGTTGAAAATTGCAGTTTAAAAAAGCACCTACATTATATTACATTATTATATTATTGCTTCTTTCTACCGGGTAACTCGTCTGGCGCAACACTTCTCTACGACTCCACACTTCTCTTTATATATGTGTAAATGCATCAAATAAATAGAACCTCTAAAAAAAGTTATTTATTTAGGTAGGTACAGAAATAAATATTATTTGTCTTTGTAATAGTTTAAGAAGATTATTTAGTTTTATTTCATTTTTCTTTATAAACTTTATGCTTAAATTGTAAAATTGTATTGTTTTGCTGAAAATAAACATTTTGAATTTCAATAAACAATAATATAAAATAAATGTGAAACAGTTATCTAAGGATTATCTAAGGTTATCTAAGGACCGTTTAAAACGATCTATAGATAGCTCATCTGATCCAGATCACTACTAGAGGGCAGAGTTCACAAGACACTGGCGGCATTGCCACGTTGAATGGCAATGCTAATACGCTGAGCCAGATAGTAGTCAGCTCTTGGGTCACGCAATGTATATACTACCAGACGGCGCGGCGTGCCCTAAAATAATTTAGAATCTCTAATTTTATAGTTTAAATTTCAACAAGATACACCTATAGCTGCCCTTGTCCCTAATGCTTATCGTAATGACATTTGTACGGTATTAGTAACGGTATTGGTAGGTACGTACTGGTAATGCCTACATGTTATCAAATAAATACGTAAAAAAATGACGTTGGACATCATTCATCTACCAGTTAAATCGATGTTTGGGAATACCTGGAAAATAGATGTATGTCAAAGTCAAAGTCAAGTCAACTTAGATGCGATGAGTATGCGAGTGTAACAAGTAGGTAGGTATGCGTGGTTCATTGCAAGTTTTCCGTATAACTAAACGTAACTTAACTACTTAGTTAAAGTGAAGGCGTCATTTGTTTTACAAACAAGATATTTTCGTAACCAGTTCACCTAGTATGTAGGTAAATAAATTCACCTAAAGGTTTCAAAGTGATCCTTGTTATTGTATCGAATAAAATATTTTTTGACGTCTGTGAGTTATTTATCAAATTATCACAGATGTCTTTTAGTTATTTATCTAGGGTTCTACTGAAGCAGTTATGAAACAAACGAAAGTGACTACGATACTTAATAAATTACCTACTAATATTTATAGTATTGTAGTTACCCAGCTACGCTATATCATACACGTAACTCACAATTTGCACAAATTAAATAAAATAACAAATTCTCTTCAGACTTTATTCTGGCCTAGGTCTGATTGCAAAAAGTTTTTAAAATTTTATAAAAAAAACATATCCCTTATACATCGTTTTATTAAATATATTTTCAGAAAGAGAAATTATGTGGATTTTTTCTTAAAAACAATTTTATGCTTATCTATGCTTTTGTCAAAACGGAACTGAAACGGAGCTTAGTGTTGCCACACGCTGCAGTAAATTTGCTTGGATATTGTTAATATCACGGCGAATATTTTCTTTATGGTTCTCAACAGTATGCGGATAATTTTGGTAAATTTTACCTTTAGGATAAAAAAACCAGTGGGGCAAAATCAGGTAGTCACGGGATGTTTCCTTCGCGCCTGATCAGTTTTTGAGGGAATGTCATCCCATCGCCACCCTGGCAGTGTGCAGGCTGGCTCTATCCTGTTGAAATCTCGTATGCAATGTGAATGCTAAATCAGCTTGAAAGTTCGGCAAAAATTTATTCCTGATCATGCTTCCATTATTCTCGCTATTCACATATTGTATGAGGCTTGAACCCGATAATTTTCAAAAAAAAATGATTTAATTACCTATCTCATTTGAGAACAAAGCGCATCAGACAGTAGCTCTTGGGGAATAATATGGTTTCTGATACTTGAGTCGGGTTCTTGAAGACCAATAACGGCAATTTGTTTGCCTCACTCTAAATGATGGGTTTCACAGTTTGAAACTTTATTATGCCTAAAACAAAGGCAAGGCATTTTAATAAAAACATATTAAACGTATAAAATGATGATGCAGATGATGAACTTTGCAACTCCATGTTATCAAGATCACCATGTGAATAATTCATCACATTAAAAATTTAATTAAATAGTTTTGCTGATATTTTTCACCGCAAAGTTTTTTGTACTGAATGGCGTTGTGAGTTTGTGACATGTAAGAGAGCAAGGTACACGGTTTGGTTGTATGTGTGTGCGTGCGTCCGTGTATTTACTATTTATTTATTTATTTATTATAAAATTGCACAATTTTGTGGCTTCACTTTGGTTGACAAGTTTGGCTGTCTGAATCTCCGTCCTATTTTTAGAAGTTTAGTAGCACGTGCTTGTGCGGAATAGTTCGGATTCATTCATGTCACCCACTCGCTCACGCTCATTCGGGTACTATCGTATCAGGTCGTGCGGCCGGAAGTACACGAGCGTAATAGCAACTTTGTTTCCCTTCTCTTTCATTCAACCACAGCGTTGAATTGTAATGTAACTACATGGAACATCACTAGTTTGAAAATAAATAATAGTTTAAAAAACTAAAAAACACGCTTTATATAGAAAACCAAACTAAAAAATAGAAAATAAATTTTAATAAATGTACGTAAGCAAAAAATGTTTTATTTAAAAAAAAGCGTGGGGTGCTTTTTAAGATATTATCGAAATGATAATCCTTCTTCTCATATCTGTCAATGAAATATTTACTTATAAACTATTGACACCATGCACCCCACGCTTTTTTTTCCGCGTGTCGGCAAACGTAGTGTAGGGCACCCTGTAGCTATGTGGGGCGATGATATTCGTAAGGCAGCGGGCAAGAATTGGAGGAGAAGAGCTGAAGATCGAGCTAAATGGCGTGCCATGGGAGAGGCCTATGTCCAGCAGTGGACTGACACGGGCTGATGATGATGATGATGTACATTTATTAAAATTTATTTTCTATTTTTTAGTTTGGTTTTCTATATAAAGCGTGTTTTTTTTTTTTTTTTTTAACTATTATTTATTTTCTACTTTTTATATTTAGGACAATCGGATAATATATATATATATATATTTTTCGAATTATTGCATTGTCATCGGTCTTTGACAGGTGTGCAAAATTTGAATGAAATCTGGCCGTTTAAAGTGGGTCAAAATCGCGTCCTAAGGAGTCGGTTACAAACATACAAACATACAAACATACATAGGTACAAGTGAAGCTAATATAAAGCGTAAAATGACGAGTTTACGTTCGACTCGATACTAGTTATTCGGCTACACACCCCGTAAACCACGTGTTTCAAAATACTCTCAAGAGCAATGAATCCGGGCCACTTAAAGAAACCTATAAATCTCGGAAACTAAGAATGCTAGCTTAATGAAAAAAAATGTGTTTAATGGACAATATAATACCCCTTAAATGAAAGTAATAAAATTTATGAGAAACTACATTTTATTTACAAAATATTACATCGAGAAAAAACTGCTGATCTCGCCACAAAAAAATTACAAAAATAGGAAACATGAACAATATATGAACAACATTACGATTTTCTTGAATTTTAATACTCTTTATTGCTTCCTCGTGCTTCCATTACTGCGTTTACGTAATTTGGCATGCTGTACACCAAATTCCTTATACGATTTTGGGGAATATTCTCACATTCAATTTTTTCATTGACGACCTCTGTAGCGCAGTGGGCTAAGGTCCGGCTGAGACGCAGAAGGTTGCGGGTTTGATTCCCGCCGCGGAACAAATGTTTGTATGATCTGCAAGTATTTGTCTCGGATCTGGGTGTTACTATGTATAATATGTATGTATTTACAAAAAAAAAAGTATATAAGTAGTATATCAGTCATGTGGTACCCATAACACAAGCTCTGCTTACTTTGGGGCCAGATGATGCTGTGTGAAATGTCCGGGATTATTTATTTATTATTTCTCAATTAAATCTTAAATCTTCAAATTATTCTCAATTTTGAGCTCACGAAGCGTGATTGGGGAAGGGTTTCGTTATTTTACGCATCTCACTAGCTGGTCCCATGCATGCTCGATCGAGTTGATATCCGGGCTGCGTGCTGGCCACTCCATACGAGTGATGTTTATCTCTTGAAGGTAGTCACTCACGATCAACCTGTATGAGGCCTGTCGGGCATTGTCATGCATAAAAATAGCATCCTCACCTAAATTGACCATAAATCTATTGCTGAAATATTAATATTGCTGGACTATGCACACAACACCATCGAGTCCCAAACTAAGCATAGCTTGTATTATGGTGACGAGATGACTGATAGAATACTTATATATTTTATATACATACTTATGATACTTTATAGATAGATAGATAGAAAACACTTTATTGACTACCACACAGAATATTACAGTAACAAAAAACTAAACATATTTAAGGCAATACAATGGGCGGCCTTATCGCTAATAGCGATCTCTACCAGGCAACCGTTGGATGGACTGGACTATAAATAGACTATAATACCCAGACACAGAACAAACACCTAGGTTCTTCACACAAAAGTTTATCCTGGGAGGGAATAGAACCCTCAACCTACAGCGCAGAAGGCAGAGCTACTACCAACTGAGTTGACAGGCCAGTCATTAAGGATTTCTTCCACATATCTTACGCTAGTTAAAGATCCTTTGCTAGAATCATTCCCCTGGTCTTTTACACACTCTCTGTTTTCCATCGTGCTTGTAGAGCATAAACTTTGATTCGTCGGAAAACATAACTTTTGATAATATGGGCAAACCAACTAAACGTACTGCTCTGCACTGCAGGTAACAAAAATATCATCGAAGTATACAATTTTTAGTTTTTTTGTAGATTTTTTAAAAACCGATCGACTGATTTCGATAAAATTTAAATGGAACCACCTAAGTAGTATACCCTTTCAAAAAAAAAAAATTTTTTTTGGAATCGTTTCAGGCGTCTTTGAGTAATCGGTGAACATACATAAAAAAAAAAGACTCCGACGAATTCAGAACCTCCTCCTTTTTGATGAAGTCGGTTAAAAAGACACTTCGTTTCGTATATTAACTAAATTGACATAATTCATGATTGACGTTACTAATCTCATATTAGTCGTCGAAAACTGAAACTAAGCGTTACCCTATTTGAGAGTTGGCACGCCAATTATGTTGCTCCGCAATGTAAGTTGGCACGCCAATTATGTTGCACCGCAATGTAAGTCCACCAAAATTATGCAATGCCACCAGATTGTAAGTGAAAACGTTGCATCGCAATGTCATCGAGGCAACTATACTGACAGGTTGTTCTCAAGGAGAGTCTGTATTTATTCCTACGATTCCCCTAACACCATCAAATTACCCCTTCGAATTAAAGAGAGTGCAGTTTCCTATCAAAGTCCGCATCGCCATAACTATAAACAAAGCCCAAGGTCAAACTCTTAAGGTAGCGGCAGTAGACTTGAGAGAAAGCTACTTCTCTCACGGCCAGTTGTATGCGGCATGCTCCAGAGTAAACGCATAAAGTAGCCTGGGGATTGTGATCACCTGAAGGAAGAACGAAAAATACTGTTTACAAAGAAATACTGCGTTAGGTGTAGTTTTTCGATTTCGTTGTAAAAAGATGATACCCCTGTGTCACTTTCACCAGATCATAGGCCGAGCTTCGTGTTCATAAAATATAACAAAATTTTATTTTATTTTGATGTTTAATTAACCTTTAAATCCAGACACTACTATAATTATTGTTATATTAATAATATTATAAATGTGAAATTAACTCTGTGTCTGTCTGTCTGTCTGTGTGTCGGTTTGTTACGTTTCTACGCCTAAGCCGCTGAACCGATTTTGATGAATTCTATTATAGAGATAGATGGGACCTTGGAGAAGGACATAAGCTACTTTTTATGTACGTACCACGCGTGCAAAGCCGCGTGCAGCAGCTAGTAATTATATAAAACGGAAGATGAAACTCCTTCCATCTTGTAGGATACTAAATTAAACAAGGCCTAGATTTTATTTTCTGATATGAGGGCTTCTTTAAAGGCAAGAATTTGTACATAGTAGGTACGAGTATATGAGAGAAACATTGCAGTAAACCCTCGAGCATTTTGGAGGAATGTCTCTAGTCTTAGGGCAAAGGGTAGCTTTGTTATTTGTTAATGTAATGCTTTAGGAGTATTCGTGTTAAGTGTTGCATCGGCTTAATACTTTGCCACCTTTTTTAATAACATTTTTCTGCCTGATTTCCCAACGCTTCAGGGTCAATCTTATACTTAAACACATATATCAGCTAAGAGCTAAGAGCTTCTAAGGCGTAATGTAATCCTTTCATGTAAGTACTCGCTTAAAAATTTCCATCATGACGTGACACGTCAGTGGGACAATACGTTTGAAGCGGTACATTAACATATTCATTTATCTATGCTACGAACCGTATGGAGCATGACATTTTTGATTGATTATATGCGATAAATTAAATGCACGCGTCAATGGAACAAACATTTTAAGGCGGTAATGGCGATAAACGGTACATGGATTGAATTTTAAGAATGTGATGAATGTATGTGCTGAATTGTTTGTTTTTGTCACACACGTCAGTGCGACAAAAAATTTTTTCCTTTTACTTTTTGATATGTGTCACTGTCTTTTTACCTAATTTTGTTACTCTTTGTTAATATTGATGTGTTTGTGTGCTTATTCAGTAAATAAACAAATGTTTATGTCTATGTCTATGTCTAAAAATTTTGAGCCGGTACATGGATTGGACTTGAAGACCATGACATGACATGAATGAGTGTATGCGACAAACGATGTACATCATGTACTTATGTTATGTCCTACCCAACACTAGTTGATAATACTAATCAGTGTGATAAAAACTGTAGTAGTAACTATGTCAATGTCCTTAATTTCAACGCGCAACGATGTTTTGGAAGGAATCAAAAAAATGTAACTTAAAGTTAAAATTTTAAAGCTCTATTAGGTATAACGCCAGCTTTTCTTAAATCAGCATTTAAATGCTTTGTTCCACCACTTTTTCACATATTAAATTGGCCTTACAGACATGCATCTACCATGCACAGTGAAAGATATCAAGAGAACACCGATCCCAAAAACCTCAAACAAACTAGTTGTTGAGGAACATCGCCATAATATAGCCATACTGTCCTCTCCTGCTAAGATATTTCAAAATTTCCTGCACAAAATCATTTTCGCACAAGTCAGGACATTCAAGGATGGTTTCAGAGGTAAAAAATCGGTCAACTCAAACCTTTTGACACTTGTGGATTACTCAAATCTCTACAAAAAAAAATTTAGACCTTGGCTGTCAAGTGGATGTGCTCTACTTTGATTGTAGAAAAGCGTTTGACAGGGTCAATAATAACATACTACTGGTGAAACTAAGCGCCATAGGTTTTGCACCAAATATCCTTCGATTACTCGCCGACTACCTGCGCGATCGCCAACAGTATGTCAGACTCGTAATCTATAATCGTATGTAATCGTAAGACGGCACCTTATCATACGCGGTCGGGAGTGAGCCAAGACTCTATCCTAGGGTGTTCACTTTTCATTTAGATGGTTCTTCTTCTTCTTATCGTGTCACTAGTTATTTCTAACTAGTGTGGTGAAAGGATTAAAGTGAGCCTCAGAGGAGAGCCTCCTTTCGTGCACTTTAGATGGTTAATGATCTTCTTGTTATAAAGCATGCGGGGTGTCTTTTGTATGCGGATGACCTGAAGCTTTACACGGTCATACACTCCGTGGCGGATTGTGAGTCGCGTCAGGGGGAGTGTGTTGCGGTTTGTCGGTGGAGTCTAAATAATATAATTACGTTTTAAAAACTAAAAAGAAAACGACTTCATCGTATACAATTTGAGAGCATAAAATTATTTAATTTGGAAATTTTTAGTGGAAAGTAGATTTATTTTGTTTATATATAATATAAGTAGACCAACTAAATGCACTCCTCTGCACTAAAGGTTTTAATCCATTGATTACACAATCTCACAATCACAATCAATGGTAGCAAGATCCCTAGAGCCACGGCAGTTAAATATTTAGGAATCACTTTCGACCGAAGGCGAAGGCGTTGCTCACGTTTTGTTTACATAAGTGTGTTTGGATATTATCCCTTTAATTATCCAACCGGGTCTCTCCAAGGATGTCTTGGCTACAACTCTTTACAAACCAAAGAGCTACTCTTTACTTTACTCTTATTACTCTTTACAAAGAGCGTATGATCAGATTGCAACGGCATGCAAGGTGTTCCGTGATACGATGGATGCTCCTGAACAATTATTATATTCAATTATTCATTACTATTTATAAATAATAATAATACATTTTGCAATTTCATATTGTTTTAATTTGTTTTCTAATTAGTAGTTTGTAAATACCATTTGAAAAATCTAATTATATAATTTGTGTAACTGGCGATTAACTGTGTTGATGAATGACTAAATAAAAATCGATCCCTCCCTCACAACATTTCATGCTAACCTTCGTCACCTTTGCCATTCGCAAATTTATCAGATTCTAAGCGATGAGGTCTAATCATTAAATTTAGATGGAATTGGGTGCTGCACACAGGTGACTGTTGACGTGCAGAAGTGCGCACAAACACTAGTGCGAACAGAGGTACTCTACCTGGGCGAGAACAGGCGTGCTGTTCAGGGATGCTGAGCCTACTCGCTTCACTAACCAAATTATCTGCTCATATAGGCTGCGTGTATCAGGAGAACGATATCCCAGTGCGCCCAACAAGTAATATATTTTGTCAGATACTTAAAGGGGTATACTCAAAACAATTATTTTGAAAATGTAGGAAGAGATATAGTAATAATATAATTAACACATTTGTATTAATATTATTAATTTGTATTAATAATATTAATACAAATGTGTTAATTTAGCAAAACATAGATTAACTCAGCTTTTGAACCTTTGCAAGCATTGGGATATAAGTTTACATTTACAATTTAATTTTTTGATAATACCCAGACGCAGAACAAACATAATTATGTGCATCCATCGAGATTTATATAAATCAATGTGTTCATCACATAAATGTTTGTACTGTAAGAGAATTGAACCCTCAATCAAACCTACAATGCAGAAGGCAGAGCTACTACCAACTGAGCTGAGAGGTTAGTCTACAATTAGCAGATACGCAGAATCTCAGACATGACCAACGCTCGCATGTATGCATAAAGCATTTATAAGCTGTAAAGCTTTTATAATCTCAATAACTGGCACAAGGTTAGATACGAGAGTTATACCCAGTGTCAGTGGTCTTTTACAGTCTGGCATCTTACATATTTTGATAATTTAAGGTGTTTTGTGCGGGAGTCCGATTAACTGATTGCGTTAAGCTCATTATCTAGTAATTATTTATTATTTTATTTAAATAATTGATAATGTTCACTTCAACGCTGAATAGCTTCTAGGTCCTATCGGAGTGCTGCAAAACCATATAAAGTTTTTTTTTAATATCTTTAAATACTCTTATATCATTAATCATAGTAAAGTAAGCATTTATTTAATGAAAGGGAACCCTGAATATAAAAGCGGTCAAAAGAATGAGCCTTGGCTAACACCTGAGTGAGTGTGGTACTCATTATCATAATTGTGAGTTATAACATCCAAGTTGAACAAATTGGTTACCGTCTTTCAAACATATAGTCTGCAAATAATCTGATGACCCTTAGTGATAATCTTACTGTCGCCATTTTATTATTGTTCACCTGGTCAAATACCTTTCTAAAATCTTGATACATGACTCTAATTGGATATTTTTGTCTATTTCATTAGAAATATTCTTCATTAAGGAGAGCAGATTAGTATTTACAAAATGATTCTGTGTTATCCTCACTTTATTGAAATGCTATAACTTTAGACCATTAGTTTTCGAAACGACATTTATGCGAAATAACGTAACATTTTGCTTAGACAATATCTTAACAAACCTTGACGAACAAACTGTATCGGAGCAGTGTCAAATTGACTACAATAGTCTTTCAGATGGCCATGGTGCATTATATTGTTCACTTCTGTTAGGTAGAGTCAAAATACACAGTAGATCAACACAAACTATAAGCACTATAACTAAAAGAATATACAATAAAAACAATCATGTAATTTTCAAACAAAAAATTCTTGAACATAAATGGCATGAAATGGGTATAAATAAATTTTTGAAAACGTTTTACAGTACTTTTAAAGAATGTTAAAAAAAGGTTACTAGGAGGCTTGTTCTAAAACCTAATTACGGTATACGCTGGGCTACAAAAGGCATTGAAACATCAAGTAAAATGAAACGTTTTTTATGCTCATGTAGCGGAAACCAAATACATGAAAGTATACAGACTTATCGTAATAAATATATTAGTCTATACCGTAAAATAATTAGGACCGCAAAAAGAATGGCTGTCGAAGAACAAATTAAAAAGGCAAACAATTCTATAAAAGAAATATGGCAGGTAGTAAATAGACATACGAACAAATCAAAAGTAATACGAGCAAGCAATATTACATTAAAGTGTGACAATAAGTTCATTGATGATCCTCTGAGTATTGCTGATGCGTTCGCTGAACGATTTAATTACAATAGTCGGTCTGATATTTGTGCTAAAAATGCAATTACGTTCATTCAAGAAAATACTATCAGAATTGAGGCCGGAATGAATAATAGTTACACTGATGAAAAAGAAATAGGGAAGACAGTTAGAAATATGGTAAATAAAAACTTATGCGGCTACGATGACTTGCCAATAACTGTTATCAAACACCACATAAATATTTTAGCAAGACCGTTATCATATTTTTTCAATAAATGTTTTGACGAGCGCATCTTTCCTGATCAATTCAAACTGGCAAAAATAGTTCCTGTATACAAGAAAGGATCTACTAGTGATCCTAAAAACTATCGTCCTATATCTCTATTGCCCACTCTATCAAAAATATTTGAAAACCTAATTAAAAGTCGTTTATTGTCACATTTATATTCAAACAGAATATTACACCAAAGGCAGTATGGTTATCAAACCTCAGTTGGTACTCTTGATGCCATGAATACACTAATTGATGACGTAGTCGAAAGTTGAATATTAAAAAAAAGTAACTGGAATTTTCTTAGATTTAAGTTCTGCTTTTGACACCGTTGACCACGAAATTTTGATAAATAAACTAGAACAGTATGGTGTGCGAGGGGCTGCCTTGGATCTACTTAAGTCATATTTAAGTAATAGGACAATGTTCGTCGAAGTTAAAAACAGATCACAACATGAAGGAACAGAATCTGTACATAAATCAAGATTAACTAACTTTTTGACAGGAGTTTCTCAGGGTACAATATTAGGGCCAATATTGTTTATATTTTACGAATGACTTAATAAATTACATAACTAATAACTTAACTGACATCAAATTAATTGTTTACGCTGACGATACGAATGCGATTATCAGCTCGGATGACATGACATCTCTTAACACTAGGATAGAGGAAGCACTGGTTGCTTTTCAAAAATGGTTTTCTGCAAACAAACTTGTTATCAATATTAAGAAAACAAACATCATGTTATTCAAATGTACGGTAAGAAATAACGATCGGATTGAAACCAGGGTAAATAGTGAGAGAATTGAAAGCGTTAACTGTGTGAAGTTCCTTGGAGTACAGATTGACTCTCTCCTAAATTGGAAAAATGAATTGGAAGGGATCGAAAACTCCAATGCGTCAGCTTGTTATGCATTACGTACCTTACGTGATGAAATCAGTATCGATCAATTAAAAATAGTATATTCTGCACTAGTAGAATCTAAAATAAGGTATAGCATTCAGTTCTGGGGAAACAGTTACAGGTATAATTTGGAAAAAGCATTCATTTTGCAAAAACCAAGAACTATAGTTGGGATCTCTCAGAGAGAGTCATGTAGAGAGCATTTTAGTCGACTGGGTATTTTGACGGTCCCAAGTATCTATGTACATGTAATTATTAGCTTTTTAGCCAAAAACATACACGAGTATGAGACACATAGTGAAAATAAATAATGTGCGGCCAAATAGTAGAAAGAAAAATCTAAAGAATAAGATAACACCCCACACTCAACATCATGAAACACTGTTTAAGATATCAAGCAGTTGAATTTTTTAAAAGACTGCCACTAGAACTGAAATCTATTATTCACCAAAGAACAAAACTAAAGGTTGAGTTGAAATCTTTTCCTCTGGAGAAATGACTCTATTTACTGGATGATCTATGAACCGTTTTATAATTATTGATTGTTGTGATTGATCACATTAAAATGTTCTGATTATTCATTGTTAGGTTAGATTTTTGACATTGTAATACATTACATGATTACCATAATTTAGCAATAATTATTTTATGTTAAATTACATTTTTAATTTAATTTATATTTCCGCATACAATGTAATTTGTCAAAGGAATAAACTACTATGAACTTTGAACTATGAACTATCGCAGGTTGGGGACTACTAAGATATTGTTATACCACTATATAATAATATTCTAATGAGTGTAATATTCTTGCAAACAATTTAGCAATACAAGATGATGTATCTTTTTTATTTAACTTATTTTGTCCTATTGCTAGGTAAATCTTTCTAACTAGCTTTATCCTACGATTTCAACCACCATCCTCTCTCAAAGGTATCATAATCGCCCCTCCGACGCTTATTCCAGGGTTGCCAGGGTGTTACTATGTTGGCCCATCCGCATTTTTCTACCCACATCAGCAATTCCAGTAATAGAGTGCATGATCCTGTTTCGTACTCAACCGCTCATGCTCTCTGCCAAATCTTATCATTGGAGACCTGCAACTCGATCAGCCACCACGTCTGAGCACCATAGGTTAGGACGGGTAAGATACAAATTTTAATGTCAATGAGTTCAAGTGTCAAAGGAAGTTCTCTCTTCATATACGCTTTCATGGACCAGTAGCTCTTCCGGGCATTATCGATTCGGCGACCGATTTCCTTGTCTTGGTAAGTAGGTATCTACTGTACCTAACCTATACCTAACCATCAATTAAAGTTTTTTAAACTTACGCGATCAGAACACATTATTATAAATACCCGTAAGTATTTATAATAATAACCATCAATTGTACCTAGATGGATATCTACAGTTCATAAGATTGTTGTTGTTTCTATCTACCTTGTTGTTTCATAAATACTGGGTATAGATGTAACAACAAGATAAACAACAAAGTAGGTACTTACATGGTATCTACCGACAGTGTCAGTATATGTCCTGGTCAGATTCCTACTTTATCACCTTAGATCATAAATTATGACCTAGCAGGCTTTTTACCTACTTTGTCATCTCGATCACTGAACATGGTTAGTAGATAAAAATTCTTTAAAAAAAAATCGGCGACAGCGACGTCTCTTTTGTTTTTTATATATTTTTAAAACATTAAAATAAGTGAGTAAACCCAAAAGGCAGAGCGTTTTATGAGCAATGATTTCGACGTCCGGCCTTGCCCGAGGTGGAACGCGAAAGAAGTGTGAGAGCATAATGTGAACACGCATTGTTGGTATGTTGCTGCAGAAATAATTACGGAATTATTTCCAATACGCGAGTAGCATGAGTATGAGCATAATGTTAACGGGGTAAACACGAGGAACGTAACGCAAAACGTATGCAGGGGTCAAATCCACATTTAACGCCCCGTTTACATACTGCTTATTGACATAATCTGCTTACCAGAACATTGGCTGAAAAGTCATGAGCTCATGTTCAACTTCAAGAATCACCAAGTTGGTAGTTCTTTCTGCAGAGTACATTCTATAAGAGGTGGATCATTAATATTAATAAATAAACAAATAAAATCAAAGAACGCAAAGAAATCAAAAAACGCCCACTCTGTAGAAAGACACATTGAGATAGCCTGCATAGATTTGGAGCGGTTCCTTGTTATAAGCACTTATAGCCCACCAAGCCCAGCCTCATTTGATATTTTTGAGAAAATTATGGAGGACATTTTGCATAAGTCCATTACAAAATCAAATAAAGAAATTGTTGTATGCGGTGATTTTAATATAAATTTGCTTGAAAAATATTCATTAAGTACCAGAATAACTAATTTATTTAATTCATTTGGTCTTGAACCTACATTTATGGAGCCAACTAGAATAACTGCCACTTTGGCCAAATGCATAGATAATATCTTTACCAATGTAAACATAATAAGCAAAAATATAATTAGTAATATTCACTCTGACCATCTTGGTCAACTAGTTCAAATAGAAACTAAAATGAATAATAAAGATGTACAAAAAAAAATTACTTATATACCAGTTACCACTGATCGTTTAGAGAAAGTAAGATTGAACCTGGATACCAACTTGCCTTTTTTGTTGTATAATGATGATAATCCAAATGATTTATACAATACATTTTTCACTGAATTTAATAAAGTATTCAGTTCCATTTTCACATCCAAAACTATTGTGGTCTCTGGCAGTTCAACATTTTGTGAGTGGGCAACAGCAGGTATTCATAAGAGTAGGCGTACCTTGTATGAATTTTACAGTGAAAAACGGTATAACTTTAGTGAAGAGTTTAAAGAAAAAGTAAAAAATTACTCAAAAATCTTTAAAAATGTTTGTCACTTTGCTAAATCTCAGTATTTAAGTTCAAAAATTAAAAACAGTCAAGATAAAATAAAAGCAACTTAGAAAATAATTAATAGTGAGACCGGAAAATCCAAAACTCATAAAAGTGTGATAAATTTAAATAGCAACAATAATATCATTAAGCAAGATATAGATGTAGCAAAGGCATTTGAAACTTTTTTTACTGATATACCAGTCTCCACTACAAAGTCTTTAAACTCTTCTCATGTAGTAGCAGAATCATTGTTAAAAGATAGTTTACCTGAATGTGTCACACAATTTTACTTTGAACATGTGGACAATAACGATATTATCAAGGCATTCAAAATGATTAATGTAAAAAGACCACTGATCTCTGGGGCATTTCTGTCAGTGTTATAAAACCACTAATTGACATTATTGCACCAGATCTAGCTTTCATATTTAATCAATGTATTGACAGTGGAGTATTTCCTGATTTAATGAAACATAGCAAGATCATACCTCTATTCAAATCAGGTAGTCATTCCGATCCTAGTAACTTTAGACCTATATCAGTACTTCCTACATTTAGTAAAATATTAGAAAAACTTATGCTAAACCAATTACAACGGCATTTTAATACCAACAATTTACTTGACAGTAAACAATTCGGATTTACAAAGGGACGCTCAACGACTGATGCCGGTTTTGAGTTAATATCACATATTTTTGATATCTGGGAGGAATCACGCGATGCCTTAGGTACGAAAGCTTTTGATTGCGTTCATCATGAAACTCTAATCAGCAAACTACATCACTATGGTGTTAAGGGAGTTTCACTTAAGCTTCTTACATCCTACTTAAGTGACCGAACACAACGAGTAGATGTAAATGGAAAGCGTTCTCCAGGTTCAATGGTAAAAATGGGTGTACCACAAGGATCAATACTCGGGCCATTCTTGTTTTCAATTTATATAAATGATCTACCTAAACTTGTAAAGAATGATCACGAGATTGTACTGTTTGCTGATGACACGTCACTTTTATTTAAATTAAAGCGACGACTTACTAATCTTGACGATGTAAACAATGCAATCTCTAAAGTTGTAACATGGTTTAACGTAAACAACTTATTACTAAACGAGAAAAAAACGAAATGCATTCGTTTTAAACTGCCCAACGTTAAACAGGTGAAAGCTAATGTAAAAATTAAAAACGAAAAGATAGATCTCGTCGACACCACAGTGTTCTTAGGCATTACTTTAGATAATAAACTGCAATGGGGCCCGCACATAGATAAATTGTCGAAGATACTCAGCTCTGCGGCATACGCTGTTAAAAAGATCCGTCATTTTACCGACGTAGATACCGCTAGACTCGTTTACTTCAGCTACTTTCATAGCATTATGTCGTATGGCATTCTGTTGTGGGGGAGTGCTGCTGATATTAACACCATATTTGTGCTGCAGAAGAGGGCTGTTCGTGCAAATTTATAACATGGGCCCTAGAGAATCACTTAGAAATAAGTTTAAAGAAATTAATATTATGACAGTGCCTTGTCAGTATATATTCGAAAATTTAATATATGTGCACAAAAATGTTCATTTATTAAAAAAAAATTGCGATAATCATAGTATTAACACTAGAAATAAAGATAAACTCGCTGTTCCCACTGTTAGGCTCGCTAAAGTTAATAAGTCTTTTATAGGGCAATGTGTACGCTTCTATAACAAGGTCCCAAGCGACGTGTTAGATTTGTCGATTGGCAAATTTAAAAACGTAATTAAACAGAAACTGTCCATTAAAGCATATTATAAAATATCTGATTATTTAGATGACAAAAAAGCTTGGCATGAATCAGCTCCAACTCGACTCGGCATCCGTAACAAAATTGTCAAGTATCATACAAAAAAGTGTTAAGACCAGAAAGTTTCTTGCCGGATTCTTCTTGAACTGGGGTTCAGGTTCAGGAGGAACCGGTACCTAGATTCACTAGCATGTAAGAAGACGATTCAATGTGGTCCTTGTGATTTTATTGAATAAATAAATATTGAATTTTGAATTTTGAATTTATTGCTGCATGAAGCAGTTAAGTATGCAGGGGAATAGACAGCAGCATCATGCGCAAGAAAAACCGCCAGAGTCGCTGAAACTCTGGCGGTTTTTCGTGCGCGAGCCTAAGGACCGGGGCACCACGATCAAAAATATGTGTTTACATTAAAGTGAGTGACTTATTGTTGAGCGCGCGGTGTCGACGCACGTCTTTACATAATGGCCTACCTCCTAGGCATCCTAGGTAGGTAGTATAAAAGAAAGAAGAAAGAAAATACATTTATTTGTAACAACATACATATAAAAAAATATGAAGGGACACTCAAAATAAAAACAAAGAATAACAAAAAAGACAACTAAAATTAAACTAAACTAAAGATTGAGTGTGCTGTATAAGCAGCTGGTTAGTAATCATTTATGATGACCTCGTTATCGACACATGTTGGAAGGAGTGGACTCTGATCAAACCATAGATTTTGTAGACAAATAATTTTTCGAATAATTTAGATAATTATCTTGAGATTTAATAAAAAAAAAAACAGTTAGTAATAAATATTTGATAATCATAAAATCGACATATTTTATCCTTGCTTCTTCTGTTAGCTACCACGATAGAGAATTTAGTGTACAATAAATTGTTGGGCGTCTCATCAAAATGAAGCTACTCACGGAAAATTAGCTTGATAGTAATCAAAAGCAAAAATGGACCAGGGATCCTGGACTAGTATCTTGTTCTTGTTAGAAGATATTCTTTCTTCGCGTTTTGTTCGCGTGACCTGCAGTTGTAACAATGTTCCAATAAAGTAGCGAATCTTAAATGGTTTTAGTCATAAATTATCCTCTCACTCGCACAATATTGCATAGTACTGTGCGAGTGAGAGAGCACTCGAATTGCGTAATAGTTCCATAATGAAACAGGTACCAAGTAACTAAAGGTTAATGTTTTTAATAAAACTATTGTCCTAAAATAAGCCTTTACTAAAAGAATTTAAATGTTTAAGCATTTTATCGTCCCTTAATTGATGGACAATCTGCAAAAAGCCACTAATTCTATACCCTTC
This sequence comes from Lampropteryx suffumata, assembly GCA_948098915.1. NCBI lineage: Eukaryota > Metazoa > Arthropoda > Insecta > Lepidoptera > Geometridae > Lampropteryx > Lampropteryx suffumata. Next base: position 28,502,407 of record OX402544.1, read on the forward strand.
CAAGTAGGTTTTACTTTTCCTACTTACATTCGCTGTGTAAAACGGAACGCAAGAGTTGATTCAAAACAAAATTATTTCCTCACTCAATAACCTACTTTGTGTTCATATATAGAAGTTTTATTATGGGTTGAGTTGAGAATGCTTGGCCTTCGATTCGAAGTTACAAAAAATGTTAGAAGTCGAATGCAGATATGAACGTACCTATAAGGTTATTTTACATTGTTATTTAGCTGAACTCGGTTTGACGGTCTGTTTCCGTTCTTCATACTCAACGTAACTAAATGAACACAACATAATAGTCAACAGAAATCCTGTTCCAAGAAGTGAAACAAAGTTTTGATTTTGAGAATAAAGTTTGTTTGCAATTAACCATAGCTCGAACTTAGTTTGTCCCGTGTAGAATATTATTATTAGTTACCTAATATATTGATTGACTTGTGTCAGTTGTGTCACAGTGTATTGTGTTATATCGTGGATCAATTTACATGTTTTTAGTTTTTAAAATGAACTAGGTATGTTGTGTTTAGGCGTGATATTTGTGTATGTATGACATTATAAAGGGCGGCAAATTCAACGGTAAGATGTCTTATTTTATTTTGTAGTACCTATGACTCACTTCTTAACAATGGCAATGGTTATTTCAATTTGCTAGAGCTCTATTTGTTGTGTAATTAACTAATGTGTTATGTTATGACGGTGGAGGATAGTAGGTACCTAGGTATTTATTTACAAGGCATGGCACAGTCTGCCTCGTAGAGCCCAGATAGGTACCTACCTACCTAGAGTTATTTTATAATATTGTCGTGGCGAGTTTTTAACCTTGTGAAATAGTACGTAGGTAAGTAGGTACATATTAAGTTTTATTTATTATGTAAGTAAGTAAACAATTGTCTAGGTAGGTAGTAGGTACTAGATAGGTACAACTTACCTATTATAGGTAGATACAATACCAACAACCTACTTATTTAAGCATGTACCTACCTACCTAGGTAGTTAAATCTTTAAATATTAGTCACCTACTGGAACCTGTCTGCGGTCTGGTGACCTTGGATCAGAAAGCAATAAGTAGGTAGATACCTAGGTAGGTACTAAGGTATTCTAAGCTTAAATAAGTAATTATTTTATTACCTACCTACCTACCTCTTGGAGAACGCAGAAAACACTAGGTAGGTAAATAGAGCGGTATTTTCCAAATCATTTAAGTAAGTTCTTAAAGTAGGTAGGTACCTACCTACTTAAGTATAAAATTCTTACCATAGTAAAATCACCTAGATACCTACCTACCTAGTTGATAACGCATTTATTCCATAATTCAAAATAGGTTGGTAGCTTAAGTAGGTGCCTACCTACCTAATAAACGATCTGAAATGGTGTCTTAAATCCTTAAAACATTTAAAAACCACCACTAAAACAACAATGTTGTAACATATGCAGCATTTCATGTCTCTATAATACCTACGAATTAGGTTAAGCTCAATGATAAACAGAGTAGGTACCTATATCATAGGTTAAGCTACATTCTTAACTAGGTAGGTAGGTAAGTAGGTACCTACATAAACCAAAAAAATCTCGCCTGTTTCCCGATGAGGTAAGCAGATAGATAGGTTACTACGGATTTCCAATTGCTATGATCCCGAAATAAGTAGGTAAGGTCAATGTGGGAAAGTCCGGCATAGGTAGTTTTCTAAAATTTAATTTCAATTTAACTTTATGAATCGAGATACGCTTCCTAAAGTAACTTGAGTACTTACCTAGTCGGTAAATATTGTTAATATATTCATCTGTCTATAATGGTCTAAAAATAGATTAATTGTAATTATCTTAAGAGTTAAAGCATTTTTTTTTAACTCGGCGCGTAGACGGACTTCCCGAGCAGTTTGAGGTAAGTCCGTCTAGTAGCAATTAAATCGTAATTGTGTATGAAAACAGTATCGAACAAGGATGCAAAACTGCCGTTGAAATATGTGTTTTAAATGTTTGTTCGTAAGGTATACTAATCAATAAAAATAAAATAAAAATAAAATAATTTAAATTAAGGGCAAGACCGGCATATCTTTGGTGACGACGTACTTTCTGTGATTGAAGTCTTTCATTTTCACGAAGTGAATCTTACCTAAGTATTTTTTTTGTAAATAAAACACAAATTTAAAAACAAGAATCTTTATATAGATAGATAGATAGATAGAAAACACTTTATTGACTACCACACGGAATATTAAAATAACAAAAAACCAAACTTATTTAAGGCAATACAATGGGCGGCCTTATCGCTAATAGCGATCTCTACCAGGTAACCGTTGGATGGACTGGACTATAAATAAACAGAGAACGGGCATGTAGGTGTGGTGTATTTATATAATTACATACTTACATATATATGTATAAACTAAACAAATACTGATATAAATATATTACATACATAATGAACTCAATAGATATATAGATATAAAAATAAACAGAATAAAAAATCAACAATACAGAAATGACTACGTATAACAGCACGACAATTAATGTTTCATGACCATGTTTTTGAAGATGGGAAGAGTCTTGGCCTGTCTGATATCTACAGGCAACGCGTTCCACAAGCGGGCGGCCAGCACTGTAAATGACTTTCCATAGAAGGTAGAGGAGTGAACAGGAATTTTGAGTTGATTGGTATCTGAGGAGCGTTAAGAGTCGAGTATTAGAGAGGTAGAGAAATTCAAACCGTTCCTTGAGATAATAGGGAGTTGAAGGAGAGAACAGAATATTATAGAGAAGATTGAGAATGTGAGCATTCCGGCGAAAACGGATTGGCAACCACTTGAGTTAATTGCGAAATTCAGAAATGTGGTAAACCAAATATGAATCGTATACAGTAATTTTGGAGACGCTCAAGCTTATAAAGTTGTTCTTCAGTGATGTCGAGATAGCAGGCGTCAGCATAATCAAGGATTGGAAGAAGGAGGGATTGTGCAAGCTTTATTTGTATGTAAATTGACAAAATCAAAAAAATAAATTTAAATTTCCTCATGATCATTAAAGGGGTTAGAATTTTATTCTAATCCTGGCATAATCTGTCAACTTATATTTTAACTAAAAATGGCGGCGCACTATAAATTTATGTATAATGGCACCGTGAACCGTCATTTAAAGCTAAAAAAAATTAACAGGTAAGCAAGTATCGTAAACTAAAGTATGGTAGTTCCTATCGTATGCTCAAAGATTCGAACTTTTGAACCCGTATTGGAGCAGACATTAGCTTAAACTATACAAATAATCATAAGAAAAGAGATCAGTCTAATTAGTTTGCGTTAATTCTATAAATTAATTCCTAATTCTATAAATTCTAGAAATTAATTAGGTACCTACTTAATTAATTTAATAATTCTATAAGTTTCGTGCTTTCAAAATACGTTTTAAGGACAGTTATAAGTACGTAAGTAATGCTAGCCCTACTGCAAACATTCCAGTGCATACGTTTTCATTAATAGGGCCTCATTAAACATTATAGTTTAATAATAATCATAATAATAATGAGTGTCCCAAATTTCGTTCCGTTTTGCGACTCAGTTTTGCGACAGCATAACATGAAAACCTGGCCATGTAGGATAACCAATAATGTTTTATTCCAATCGCTACGTTGTCATCTGTATCATGACTAACTTTAGGCCAATTCTGACATTTTATTTGTCGCTCAGTTGAAGAAACGTGTTTGGAGTCCATGTGTGTCGATATAAATCGGGACTTTCTGTAAGACTTATATAGTGTTTTTTGTAAATTTTTGTTGCTTTGCATTCGTAATTCTATGAGTTTATTTTGTCTATTATTGAAAAACTTTGATGTGTATTCATTTAGGTGTTTATTCTTTGCAGTGTGAATTTTTATTAGCTGGGTCGTAGAGTTTTTTGATCCTGTTTGCGACGAATGACACGAAATTGTGCGACGTGTCACACTAGAATATTATAAAGGTAAGTACACAATATTATTTTGTGTAGGTCTTTTAGTAATTCACATCAGTATTGATTTTTATATAAGATTAGTGCTGTAGGTATTTGAAATATGCTACTATATTGTCCGGGTAGATACCATGCGAGCGGAGCGTACCAGAGGGTGGAGGCTTACAAAAAAAATAACATTTTAACAGATGTTTTATTTTTGACTAGTAGATTCGTTGTATTTGCAATATTTTCATAATAGTAATTTTGTTCTATGTAATGGGTCGATATATTCTTTTTCAGATGTCTTTGTCTTCAGCGGAAAGATGTCGCAAATACCGCGAAAGTTAAAAGAAACAAATCACCAGAAATATGAAGAAATGAAAAAGAAGAATGCTGAAAGAATGAAAGCTAAAAACATAAATATACCTACAAGATATGGACGAGAACGAAAATAAGTGATGAGAAAGAAATGCCGAGATAACAAACGTAAAAAAAACATAAAAAATTAAAAAAAGCCCTCTATCATTGTGTATATTTGTCTTATTTTTTACGTATTTTAGGAACAAATATTTTTTTGTGTGTACTAGCTTAAATAAAGTAGACAGTACCTATAAAAAAAACTAATTAATGAGCTGCTTGAGCCATGATTTTTGTTTTTAACATTATAATAGTGGTGTTTACTTTAAAAAAAATTAAAAAATGTATTGTTTGTTAAATCATAGGTAGTATGATCTATTGATCATACTAATGTTATTGTTTTGTTTAGTTCGTTTTTATAATAAGTTTTTATTTTTATTATGATATATTATATCCATTGTTTTTTTTTGCCCACAACATCCCAATCCTCTATAATCTCAAATAAGTGTCTCCTATCCCTCTATTAATCTATCATATTTGATAGAATCAAACCTGTAAAAAAGAGACCCGAGAATATCATGAAACACTGTGTTATGTTTCATTCTCTCGTACGTTGAATCCTATAGATGGTCATGTTTGTTTTTTTTTGATGTCGCTTTTTGTTTCATCGAGACTCAAATCACAACGGGACTAAAGAATTCAAAACTTAATTCAACTAAAGAAAATCGTGAAGGTAGGGTTTAATTAGGTTTTTTTTTTCAAAGGTAATTTTAATAATTAAATGAGAAAAAAACAGAATAGTAAATAAGCTAAAAATTTAGATTATTTTTGGACTCTTACATACACTAACCTTTACAATTTCTGTTGTGCTACATTTGTTTCTTTGTGACACTTTCAGTTGTGATTTCCGATGTGCAACGATGCAAAAAATTTTGTCCTTACCCATTAGCAGCATCTATGATCCCCAGTTCGAGCTAGCTCTATGATACCTACTGTTATTCCGTCCGAGTAATAGGGCTCTAGCTACCTATTCAAAAATAGAAGTTATTGCCGCTAGACGGACTTAGAGCCTAGACGGACTTCCCCACGTTGACCTTACTTAGGTACCTACCTACTTCTTTTGCTTTATTCAGATATCATCTAAATACTTATCATTTACCTACTTAGGTAGGAGTAATATACCTACCTAGGTATATTACTCCTGACCTAGCCTTTCTCTAACACATCCCCAATTTGGTCTAAAATCGTGTGTCACCTCATCTATCACACACAACGTCTACCTACGCGAATTGCTTCATCACAAAACACGTTTAAAAAATTAGTCTCATCTCACGGTTGTGTGAAATCACTTGTGATGTCAAGAGAGAGAGAGACCGCGTGTTCTAGTACGAGTAGGTATGTAGGTATACCATCGAGGTAGGTGTAATAAATATTTAAATGAGACACGTAGCGGCTCCGTGGACCTTCTATTTTAGCTAGGTAGGTAATACTTACCTACTCTGTGAATATTTCGGTTGCTATCGGTATTAAGTGTTCGTAGGTATGTAACCTAGTTTTATCTCTGAACTTTGCTGCTCCCATTATTTATTTAAATACTAGCTTCTATTAATAAACTTGTTCTGAACTCGGATTTTCTGGAGGAAAGTTGCAGCGAGATGAGGCGCATCGAAACTATAAATCCAGCAATGGAAAAGCCATAACTGACCCTCAACTGACCATAAATTGTTCAACCTCAAATCTGTCAATGATAAACTTAAGGTAAAATACCCAGTTCAATCAAATCCCTGTATCCTTTTTGGCTATTACGCACACATACGAAACAATAACATGTCAGCGGGCCTAGCACGGCACGAGGAGAAATAGTCTTTCCACCTTTTTATCCACCTGTCAGTGGAAATACACCACCACCTGTCCACCACAGGTGGATAAAAACGGGGGAAAGACCATTTCTCCTCGTGCCGTGCTAGGCCCGCAGGTTGGCGAGCTACACGCATTCCTTTTCACCTCCGCCACAGACATGACTGGGCGTGTCGCTGTCACAATTTTTTTCTTAAGGAGACACGTATGAGTTTTCTGTAAGTTTTTGTGTCTATATGTTGTAATTTGTGGTGGATTGGGATGCTGTGTTACTATTTAATGATTATTATGTGATAAAATTAACTATTACATGCAATGATATTAGGTACCTATATATAAACTGAGGTAGATACGTTCTACCGAGATCTGCGCGGCAAGACAAACACAAGCTAATTAGCTTGAGTAAACTCAGTCCGTCCTGCGTCCGGCCGCGACGCGCACGTACTACTTTGCTGGATTTTGGAGATAGAAAAAAACAAAAATGCCATGTTGTGTATTTCGAAAGTGCAATACTAATACCGGGACGGCTGTAAAAAGCAAGATGGATGTATCTTTTCAAATGTAAAAACTATTTAAAATGGAAAATCATTAATTTAATTTTACTCAAAAATCATTGCCGCGGCGGCATTGCCGCTTTGCCATATACACGAACGAGACAAGGACAGCGTTGTATTTAGTAGACGTCATAGGCTGTCATTGGCCGTCAGCCGGCTGGCCGCTCATGTAAGGTGTGAAAAGTATGTTTATCTCTTTCTGACAACGGGGTCCTATATATCTCTGTGATCTTTTACCCTACTCAGCGATAGAAATAAAGTTCCATAGGTCCTATGTAGGTAGCTATAGTAAAATATCGTCATGTTTTTATTACTTCTTAATGAGTATAACGTCTCTATTAGTAAAACCTCATTGATTACATGCATTTATTTGCTTTAAAAGCTGTAATTTAGGAGGCCGACTACTGGGTATCGATTTTTTTATGTAGATCCAGTGCTCAGCCTTATTTGGCTGACTACTGGTTTTTTCGTAATTTTCTTATCCAGTGATCAGCCTTATGTGGCTGACTACTGGTTTTTTCGTAATTTTCTTATATTTAGCTCAAATTAACGGAGCGATTAATCCCATTTTTGCTCATTAGTTTGATCATAACTCATCTAAGGCTAAAAGGGTATTTTACCTGTAGTCAGCCGCATACTAACATAATTGCATGTCAGGGGCCGACCAATGGATCTACAAATCCAGTAATCATCCGTCTGTAGCTGTTTCACGAAATAGCACCTTAAAGCCCTTATAATCAGAGTTCAATAAAAAAAATTAAAACAAAAGTGTAGTCTTTTGATGAAAGCGTATCATCATTACATAGTATAAAACAAAGTCGCCTCCCGCTGTCTGTCTGTCCCGATTTATGCTTAGATCTTTAAAACTTTGCAACGGATTTTGATGCGGTTTTTATAATAGATAGAGTAATTCAAGAGGAAGGTTCATATGTATAAAACATGCATAATATAGTAGATATACACTGATAATTTTAGCGGTTTCTAATAGGTTGGTGTCGTAAATAAACACATTTTTTGCGCTTATGCAATGTTTACCTCTGTATTGGAGGATGTTTTCAAGTTTTTGATGCTCTTGTACTGGCATAGACATGGTATCAACATCAATGGCGAACGCCTCACTCACCTTCGATTTGCCGACGATGTAGTCCTCATGGCAGAATCGCTGGAAGACCTAGGCACAATGCTCAGCGACCTCAATATGGTCTCCCAAGAGGTGGGTCTTAAAATGAACATGAGCAAGACAAAAATCATGTCAAATGCTCATGTTGCACCCGTACCGGTACATGTTGGGAGCGATATAATCGAAGTTGTAGACCATTATGTCTATTTGGGTCAGACGATTCAACTAGGCAAGTCCAACTTCGACAAAGAGGTCAGCCAACACGGATGGGCAGCGTTCGGGAAATTAAGGCGCATCTTTTCGTCATAAATACCGCAGAGCTTCAAGACGAAAGTCTACAATCAGTGCGTGTTGCCAGTGATGACATATGGAACTGAGACTTGGTCGCTGACCAAGTCTCAGTTATATTGGTCAGATATATTGGTCTCATACACAAGCTCAGAGTCGCGCAACGTGCAATGGAGAGAGCTATGTTGGGTGTTTCACTACGTGATAAAATCAGCAACGAGGAAATCCGTAGAAGAACCAAAGTCGCCAACGTATCGCTCAAAGTTTGCAAGTTGAAGTGGCAATGGGCAGCCCATATAGCTCGCAGAACTGATAACCGTTGGGGAGTAAAAGTTCTCGAATGGCGACCAAGGACAGGAAAACGAAGCGTAAGACCACCCGATGTACTGACGACATTGTATAGATCGCAGGAAGTCGGTGGATGGAGAGGGCTCAAAATCGTTCTTCCTGGAAACCTATTGGGGAGGCCTATGTCCAGCAGTGAACTTCATAAAGGCTGATATGATGATGATAAAGCCAAATATGGAAAAATAAGTAAGAGGCTGACTACAGGGTAAGACATGGCTGACTTGTGGAGAAATGAGGCTGAGCACTGGTAAAAAGTCCCATATTTTAATTAATGTTGATTTTATAATTCTATTACAATTTAAATTTTTTGTTGATTTTTTTAGTGAGTCTAATAAATAGCCTTTCGGAGAAAAGCTATTGTTTTTATTAATATTATTTAATATTTAAAATACAATTGAAACAAATTTCATTACCCACTAAAAGGCTGACTACTGGGTGTTTTACCCTAACTAGGTAAGTACCTATACCTAATAGTTTTGTACTTACCTAGGTATCTTTATATCTACATAATACCTAGTATTGCATATAAATTGTTATCATAAACATGTGAGGTGGGGCGCTTGCCAACGTAACTTAGATAAGATTACAGACAGGGAGAGGCTCTGGGTAGGTATATCCGTTTTTAGGGTTTCGTAGGTACTGTTATGAACGAAACTCATTGAGTGAGACTTCAATAACCGTCGCGTCTTTTTTCTGTTGGGTTTCACACAGTAGTAGGTACTTAGTAGTAGGTATTCTAAGTATTGCAATGATAAATCTTCCAGGTGAAACTAGTAGTTCGCCCCAAACTGAGATCTCACGATATAGGAATCGAGTCGTAATTCGATAACATTTTTGTAAGTATCTTGGTAGGTAACTAGGTAGGTAGGTACCTACATTAACGACAAAAAAGTATGAATATATGAATGCTTTCATTGTGTAAGCACGAGCTAATTCAAATGAGCCGAAACACGGGTAGTTTTCATAGGTACTATTATGTTATTAGTTCCATGGCACAAGCTCCTCGCTCCATAATCAGATCAGCTCGTTCTCACCATAATTACATTATCTACATATTTCGAAAAAACGTATTAAGACATATTAAGAAACTTCTTAATTTTTAATTTAATTTAGTTAATTACCTGCCTAGGTACCTAGTTTATTTTGGAGGTTATATCCTAGTTATAAATATCTCGAAACAGTTTCTGAATAAAAATATAATTGGTTTGGAATGTACAACAAAGCACTCTTATATTTATATACTTACCTACCTATGATACCGCATTTTATATATTTGTAATACAATTTCCTTCTTCCTTTTGGAACCGCATAAGTATCTAAACAACACCTTGTCCAATTTAGTTCAAAATGTACCAGCTCATTTCTCAATTGTACCTACCTATTCCTGTTTCGAGACAGCCTCGAACAAACAAACATTATAAAGCCAAATCTCCCAATGTTGGCATTGGGATCTTCACTCGCTTCGCTTTTCGATCGATAATTGGAAAACTATAAAAAAATATGAACAAGAAATCGGTTAGGTAAATCAAAGTAGACCTCACCAGGTCGTGCACTTGGAGTTTTCCGTCATATCTACCTACATTTCACCCATGAGCTTAAAATTACCATTAGACCCCGTGAACTCTGAAGTCTACCAACCCTACCCAATGATATTACATAGAATATCATTGGAGCTACCTACCTATTACATTAGGTACCTTTGTTTATATTTGACTGAAAAATATTATAAAGATACTACTAAGTAAGTAAGACAATCTAGGTCTCTTCAAGTCTTGAGTAAATAGGTGTCTGTATTCTAGACCTGCGTGCCCCATCGTCGGCCACATCGTCGCTTAACATCAGGCGAGATCATGGTCAAACGTAGGTTTTTCCATGATAAAAAAAAACCTATATCGAGCATTGTTGTTGATAAAAATATTATTTCCTTTTCTCCAATACTAGTACTTTTGTTAACTATTTAAGGGTTATGTCTGTCACATAAGTACGTTACAAGTACTACCACAGGGTATGAAACCCTTGTCACGTAAATTAACGTTCATTAAGCGAATTTAAATATCTCTTCATCAAACTGACACTGATAATGCTCTGGCGATTGAACGACTTTATTACTGAGACTAAAGAACGAAGTTGAAAAAAAAAATTGAGGTCAACGCTCCGTTCTACGTCATGGTTTAATGGAGATCCATTGAAAATTCTACTGCTTTAACGTAACACAAATATACATTTTGATAAACACGGACACGGACACAACTCACGTATTATTTTGTCGATGGAGGCACCGTAAAATAAAGTAAACAGTAAAGCCCGTGTTTATCAAAATGTACAACACACGAAAGTTTTGAAAATAACAAATATGTTAAAAGTGGCAGAACTTTCATGAAACAGTGTATTGTATTGTTATAATGGTGCTAAATACTTAGTGCCTTTCATTGGTAGCAGTGCACGAAAGGAGCCTCTGAGGTGGACTTGAATCCTTTCACCACACTGGTTAGAAATAACTAGTGACACGATAAGAAGAAGATTGGTAGTTTTACTTATTTCATAACTTTTACCTTAATTACGAATGTGTTGGTCTGCCCTCTGCGCTGACAGCTATCTGACCAGTACCTATACTATTGCAATATATTGAATGTACTCGTGGGCATATATTGCCGTGTTTTATTTGAATAGTTTTATTGATTAATAAACCAAGGTATCGATCGTGTGCTATGCTTTTAGAATATATTTTGATGATAACCAATTCCGCTTAGTCTTTTCACAAATATGATCACCTTTACATTAATTTAACCTAGGCAATCATTAAACATCTTTCGAGTGCTGTGCAAAGAATTAATTTGGGATAGCAGTATTTCATTTGAAGATGACTGTCTCTAATATATGTATAGGTACTTAGAATGTGTTTCATACCTATTTCGTGCATGAAATAGCTACAGCGTAAAATAATTATTCATACTAGTGGTCGCCCACTGGTCGAATTTCGACCATAATTAATTAATAATCAAGTACTTAATGTAAAAAATACATTAAGTACTTATATATTAATTAATTTCATAATTTATAAAAAAAAATAGCATTCTTCACTCCTTCTCTATATAAGTACTTAAACTATAAGTGTGCGAAATTTCATACTCCTCTGTCCGCGCAAGTTTCGTAAAAAGGGGTTCCTACAAAGTTTTTGCTTAACGTATTAATATAAAGATAAGTCTGTCAGTTATTTAAGGCGCACTTTATTTATTTACACCAAACTGGTTCAAAATAACTAGTGACACGATAAGAAAAATATATGTATGATAACATGCGGTATATTGGATACCTAAAGATAATTTAAACATACTTCGGTCAGTTATAATATATATAATTCGACCTGCATAGCATATGCAAATTGTGTTTCGTTATCAACTGCTCTACTGCGCTGCCGTTTTGGCATGGTTGCCAAGCGTTTTGAATGAAAACGTTCTATTTGCATAGTTATTGATCTTTTAACTAAGTTTAAACTATGTAGGTACTTAGGTAAATTATTTGTAGGAAGCGATTATTATACAATGTGGAAGAAAAATTGCACTTATAAAAATTTTCATTTCGAGGTAGGTTACTTAGGAGAGCATTGGTATGTTATATGGTCGTGGATCGAACTTGGTTGTGTACCAATAGATTTTTCTTTTCGAATAATGTATGTGCGCAAAGCCATGCCAGTGCTCTCAAACAGTGAAGGAAAACATCACGAGGAAACCGGGATACCCTGGAACCAAAACTTTACAAGTTATCATCGATTAATATTCTTACGGGAGCGATGGGTGGAATGCCAACTACTGCGCAAAGCTTGGCCTAGTGCGAAATATTGTTTGGATATGCTACTGACTAACCCTTCCTAGACATCCTCAAATTGTGGATACTCAATTACCTACCGTACACCCAGGTATTCATTTCTAGGTACCTACCTGTTTGCAATTATAGCTAACACGTTCTTAATTGGGATCCTGAATGAGCTCATCTACCAACGCTACAACTATCTACATCCCTACAGACACGAAGTAACTTTAATGAGACCAATTAACGCTGTCTACCTAACTCTAAGCATCGCACTCAGGTATTTAACCTTGCCCTCATTTTCAGGTACCTACAAAAATGACAGACAACAGCAAGAAACGAAGCGGAAGTTTTAAAAAATTCTTCCCTAACTTATTTTTCAAGTCTAAAGACAAAAATAAAGAATATAATGTAAAAGTTACAAACCACGCTACAAAAAGTAATCAGTATCATGATCCACGGTCTATGATAGGATCAGATAAAAATGAGACGAATGATAATGAAAGAATATACGAAAACTTGACTGCAAATCGACAAAATTGTGACGAAAGTCAGAGTATTGATATGTCTAGCAATCATTCGTCAAGTAGTACTCTAGTTTCAGACAGCGTGAAGCATATGTTTCGAGAAAGTGATGTGGCGAGTGATAAACATAACCACTACGCTGCGAGACCACAGGTGCCTCCGAAACCGCACTGTGACATGAGCTCTCCGATTCAAAGCAGTCGTAGAAATAATACCGCTCAATTTCCCGATGTATACTACCATTCCTTGGAGAAACTGCTTGATAAAATAACTCCATTAGATGAACATGAAATTAGTAAAGCGTCGCAAGGGCACACAAACCCGACGTCTGTGGGTGCAGAAATAAAAAGAGTAAGCACCAAGTTTATAATTTCTCCTAAAAAAGAAGCCGAAGTAAGGACTATTCAACCTACGAGGGCTAGAAGTTTATCATTTAACAATGAGAAAAATCTAATGAAACCACTGAATAAAAATCAAAATGCCAGTAAAACGACTGTTAAGAAATCATACAATTATTCAGCTCCGACATCTCCTATTCCGGCTAATCACAAAATTCCTAATATGCCTAAAACCGTTTCCCCTTATGAACGTGTAAGAAAAAATATGATTGAAGCGGAAGAAAAAAGAAATTCGCTCAGCAGAACCAGCCTTCGTGATAAAGTAACACCACCAAGGCATCAGTTCAGTGAACAATTTACAAAAACTACTATGCAGGACCAAAATATGGTAACACTTGAAAAAGAAAAGACTAGACAAAAAGTTGAAGCTTTCTACTGGCAAAAACTAAAGGAAATGAAAGAGCAAGAAGACGAGTACTATTTGAGACAGTCCTTAAATTCTTCTCTTAAATGTCCAGTCCGACGTGAAACGAACCATCAATCCAACTGTAGCACTCCTATACCAGTGGCAATGGAACCCCGCAGCTGCAGCTTACCTAGAGGTAGAGACTTGAATAGCATGGTTAATCAAACGATGTACTCCTCTACATTCGTTCGAGGCGTGCCGGAGAGGCGGACCGACTCTTTTATAAAAAGTAGGACGCAATTTACCGATCCAGAAATAATATATCGACACCCGGAAAAATTGAATTTGAGAATGGCACAGCCGGCGCAAGCTACAACACCTATATTTCAGCGCGGCTCACTAACTAGAGAAACTGGCGTTGCTAGCCAGCCGAAAAGAGTGAGTTTCGAAGAAAATTTAAAAAACAAAAGTGTTTTTAAAAGTGAACTAAAAATGAGAAACGACCATCATACTGCTACTTATCAAGGCAACGCGTGTCCTGTTAATGCTAAAAATAGTGATGTGTGGAAATGCCCCCCGCGGCCGCCGGCGCGGACTACTAGTGTCGGTGCTAAATGTTACAAATTGGTGAACAATAAAAACATTCTTCATTTAGTGGGCACGGGCTACTCTGTTTACTCGGAGTCGGAGAGCGGCTCGGAAGCGGGGGAAATACAGCGCATATTCCAGAACAAAGGTATTTATGACCCTTTTTTAACTGTAGAAGCCCACAGAAAGCTGTTTTAAATGTTACTTATATATCTGTGTCTGTGGCATCATAGCTCCCAAGCGAATGAACCGATTTTTATTTCGTTTTTTGTTATTGAAATAAAGTATGTTAAAAATTAAAAATTTCAAAAATTATCATCAACTCTTCCGGTTTATGAAGGGATGTGAGCAATTTCCATCGGTCTGATCGGTTCCAAATTTGGAATCCGACGTGAAATAACATCAATGGTACCTTTGCACCTTGACCTGAAACTGCAGCATCAGGTCAAGGTTACCATATCCAAATATTATTCCTCATCCTCTCAGTTTTAGAGCATTCCAATTCATGGTTTTAACGAATAGGATAAAGAAGATCGATGTTTTTTTGTTACTTGGGTTTTTAAATTAAATTTTATGAAAATTTACTCACTTTTACCGATGTTTTTTTCTAGACGTTATAACACTTTTCAATAGGTAAAAGCTTCTCGCTTCAGTGGTAAGTAAATACAATGGAGCAGCTTGTATCTACTAATTGATAGTGATGGTGCTATGTACGATGCGTCATGTTTTGGCGCGAAATAAAAAAAGAGTTTTTTAATATTTATGATTTATGCGTTCTCTAAATAAGTAAATAAGTTAACATGCCCTGAAACATACATTTACCCTGAAAAAAGGTAAGTATTTCTGTGGATAGAAAATATATTTTGAAGTGTTAAAAATTCAACGCCTGAGCCCAGTCGTCAGTTTCGAAACATTAATAAGACATGCAATTTTATGGAACAGACCCGCCCATATTTTCCCTTAAAATCTAAAGTTCTAGGGTATGGGGCACAAGTTCTCCTAGGAGATTGATCCTAGTAGATTAAGTAAGTACAACTTTTATAATACCTAAACTATTTTAATACTTATGTTCTATTTGTTAGATTTGATTGATTTGGCTTAGGTATTTACTGATCTTCATCTCCAAACGTAATGATTGCGTGTCTGAAATTATGGTAAATATTTTGTTTGTTAGTTTATTAAGTATTTATTTATTAAATTCACAAAATGATCATAATGAACACAGCGTTTAAACTAAAATTTGTTCTAATCTATTAATTGATTTAGATTTGTAATCAAATATGTGAATGTGACATACTTACAGTGTTGCATGCTTAAAAAATATAATACCCCAAACAAAAACCAACTATGAATATTATAGGTACATTACTAGCTGCTGCCTGCGGCTTCGCACGCGTGGTACCTACATAAAAAGTAGCCTATGTCCGTCTCCAAGGTCCCAGGTATCTCTATACCAAAATTTCACAAAATCGGTTCAGCGGTGTAGGCGTGAAAACGTAACAGACAAACAGAGTTACTTTCACATTTATAATATTAGTAGGGATTATAATCGTGTAAAACTTTATAAGCGCACCGCTTTAATCTACTGATACCTATTATTAAAGACATCTAGGTTATGAGAAGTAGCCAATTATACCAATGCGATAATTCTAGTACCTACTTACGTGACTGTTCCGTTGACTAGACCGTTGGATGCAGATAAGCAATAAAATGAACATTGCATTTTTTTTATTAAAATTTTAACATGACGGGTACGATCTGGAAATCATTAAGGATTTTTTTTTAAAAGATCAGTAATAATAGAAGCGGTGGTTAACCCCTACGTGACATACACCGCGTGTTGGTGATATGTTCTGTGACGCGGTAGTTTATCATAGGTATTGTTTTAACCAATTATCTGACACAGATCTAGGACTGTGCATGCTAGCTTGTCATACGGCACGGGCACGGGTGTGACCTAGATCGATGTGATGCGCTAAAACAGTACATAATTACATATTTACCTTGAAAACAAGACAAGTCAAGTATCACTTTAAAGAAATGCATATTCTGAATCCGTATTCATAAAATAAACATAGGTATTGCTGTCATATCCCCGTAGCTCTAGCTGTTCTAGAAACCGGGATAATTATCCTTTTAAACGGTCCTTAGATAGCTGAACTGTTTTACGTGTTATTTTATATTATTCTGTACATTTTATGTATGATATATCTGAAAATAAAAATATTAGTTTGCAACATGTTGCTATTTCCTATTTTCTGCATTTGAGGCTTCTCTTAATACAATTCAAGAAGCATAGTTCAAATGAAAGTAAAAGTGTAAGCAAATACGACCTTAGTATGAATAATTTGTCTTTTTTTGTGCATAATTTTTATAAAAATTTAATTCCAATTATTCACACCCGAATATCTAGCTTTATTTGAATAAAATCACCGAAATAAAATAACTGGGGAAAAATAAATAATATAAGAACACAGTGTTTACTCCGCAAAATGGCCAAAATTAAACAATATATAAATATATATACATCTTTCGAAATATAAATATGTATTTTTTCTGTAAGTAAACGAACAAATGTCACTGATTGTCACTGTCAAAGAGCTAGCTGTATAAATGTATACCTACTTACATAGTTTTTCAGCGTGAATGATATTTTACTAATAGCGATCTGTTTGTCTACGGTTTATCGAGAAAAAAACTTTTGCCAATATCCACCTACCGGTAAATTCTTAAATACCTATTTATTATATTAATAAAACAAATACGACAAATTTGGTTATTATCTGTCAATTTTTACGTTTTGTTTCATGTTTCATCAAATTTGAGGTTTGAAATGTTTTATTATTTTCTCGAAAACTAAGAATAACCTAAAGTTAAAAGTGGTAAATATGTAATCAGTAAGCAAAACCCTACCAGATTTGAGTCTTTTCACCCTCCAATTCGTGCGACGGGAAACTAAAGTCTAGCCTTCAAAATTTTATGGATCCGCCTAGAACAAGACATTAAACGGTATGTATGTAATCTACATAAGTAGTTGCTTCTTTTACCATAAAATTAATGACATTGTTTTTCAAGAGACGAATAGGTAACTAGATTAGCCGCTGGATTTGTAGGTAGTTACTAAATAAATATCTACTTAGTTTTGTGCTACAAACGAAACAACATGGCTTGTGTGAATACCGCAGTCAGTATGTAATGTAGGTACCAACGTCAAAAGATACTTACATACACCAACCTAGGTATCTAGCCTAGCTTAGCAGACAATTTGAACTCACGCGAAACTAGGTAGGTATGTAGGTAGGTAACGCACTTATATAATAATAATAATAATAATCTTTTATTTGGCAGAAATAACTTACAGTAGTACAGTATACCTAATTTTAGCTTAACTTACTTATAATTATAATTTTGAATAAATTTTGACACTACTTAAAAACAAAACAAAAAAAAAACAAAAAATTGGTAGTAGGCATACAGTACAAGAAACTTTACCTCCCGTGCTAGTTTAAAACTGTGTTACGGCAAGGTAATGACTCTCGCCCTATAGAAATACGGTCCAATTTAGTGTGCATCAAGTGCAGTTGAGCAACAACAACACAAACCCGAGCGAGTTAGGCGCTCGGTTATGTCGTAAACAAGTTATCGCAGTATACGTTTGCAAAACAGATAAATCTAGAAAACTAAAACTAAACAAAGATTTAAAATTCAGTTGATTAGTTAATATTTACTTTCATTAAATCCAAATAAATTATGTTGATAAAGTACAACTACCTATATTTTTAATATAATAGAGAAACTAAACCTACTCTTTCACTTCCAGTTTTATTATATAGATGAATAGGAGATGTAAATAAGATAGAAACATAATATATTAAACAGATCCGTAAATGACTATAAAATCATATTTCGTACCTAGATAAAAACAATGGTTATGGATGTAGATAAATGGATATAAAAAATAAAAATGAAATATAATATATAGATATACTTAACCCTAGGATAAATTAATAGGTATGTAGTTGATTGGTATATAATATATCATTATGCTATTTCTATATTTATATTTATATATAAATACACACCACTATAGTACATACATATATATTACTTATACATTATTACATATAAATAATTAAACAAGCCACATACAATTTAATTAAGCAATACATACTTAACATGTTTAAACCTTTTACTTTGTTATTTTATAATTTGCAGAAGAAGTTCAGTTTTATCATAATCGAAGCCCAGTAAAAACTCCACTAACACCTTTGCACAAACATATTTACTTTTATCATTGAGCATAACCTCTTTGTTAATACGGTTATACAATAGTGGTGCAAGAAAATACCAAAAGCTCTGTGCAAAGGTAGTCTTGCATGCAGGAACCTGATATATTAAATGCGCTCTTCTTTTAGAAGTTACTGAGGAAAAAGGATAAGAATGCTGTTTTAAAACTATGATCTTAACAAATAACTGAGATTATATTGTTTATGTTTAGTTTTAATCCTGATTTGTCTTTTTTTTTATTGTGTACTTCTAAACAAGACCATCCGTGTAGATGTACATACCTACTTAGTAATTAATAGAACTAAGTAAATGAAAAGCATTTTTAACCGACTTTATCAAAAAGGAGGAGGTTCTCAATTCGTCAAAATCTTTTTTTTTTTTTTTTAACTTCTACTTTAAGAAGAGGTTTAAGGTTTAAGATTATTTATTTTCTCATATGAATAAATTCACCTACATGTGAACACAAAAACATTAGTAAATAAAGGCTTAATCGTAGGTACAGAGTAAACAAAATATTTTAAAAATAGTAAGCACTTAATCGTAGTTAGGTATAGTTAGTACACAGATACCTATTACAAAACCATACATCGCAATAAATTACTGCATCAATTATAAAAAAAAACAAAAATGTGAGGGTAGAACATAAACACAACCAGCAAACAAATAAGATACACAGAGTGAGCGCAACTGGAAGTGACATGTGAACAAAGCGTCTTGGATGCATATTATTTCTTATTAATATTTGAGATGTTTTTTGAAATCAAGCAGTGATTTCGCTTGTTTAATATCATTCGGTAACTTATTATATAGCTGCGCGCCTTCGTACATTATATTTTTTTTGCCATAATTAGTACGAGGTGCATGTAATACTATATTATTAGCACTTCTTAACCGTAACTTTTGTATTTGCTGTTTTTTAGTGAACTTCACTTGTATATGTATATATTTATTCTTTATTAATAATTTTTCTAATCAATATGCAGGTGTTATATATATATATATATATAAAGAAACTAACATTTTAAACATAAACATATATATATATGTTTATGTTTAAAATGTTAGTTTCTTTATATATTTTATCAGTAGGAGTTAGAAAATCATAGTTGAATAGTCTTTTTATTAGTTTGTTTTGAGCTTTTTGTATTATTTCTAAATTCGCTTTTGCCGCTGCTCACCATACTTCCAGTAAATATTCTAAATGAGGTTTTACGAGTGAATTATAAACTGTGTATCGTACCTGCCGTGGGATACAACGTACAAAACCTCGTAGAGCTCCTGTTAGTGATAATAATTTTGATCAAATTGTTTGTAAGTGAGGTTTCCAAGTCATACCACTGTCTGTCAAAAGAATTCCTAGATATTTTTCTTGGTAGACTCTATTTATAGCTATATTGTTTATTGTCAATGGGGATTAATCCGGTATTTTCTTATTTTATGCGGTAAATATGATATAGTTCGTCTTTGAGATGTTTATGGTGAGTAAATTACATTGAAACTATTCATTTAGTAGATTCAGTTCGTGCTGTGCATAGGCTATTATAGTATCCATTGGCACTCCAAAATAAAACAAACTGGTATCATCGGCGTACAGTGTTATATCTCCCTTTAAACCGAGTTTATGCATGCTGTTTATATAAATGAGAAACAGCAGAGGTCCCAAAATAGAGCCTTGTGGCACCCCGTATGATATGTTATTTGTTCTACTTTGCTGTTGACAGATCCTCACTACCTGTCCTCGATTTGAAAGGTATGATACAAACATATCATGCGCTGTCCCGATCTCTTTTAGTTTATTTAGTAGTAGGTTGTGACTTACTGTATCAAATGCTTTCTTGAGGTCAATAAACACTCCCAAAACAAATTGTTTTTTATCAATATTAATTTTTATTTTTGTAATTATGTCTATTGTAGCAGAAAGTGTGTTTGATTTGGGTCCAAAACCGTACTGTTTATTATAAAGAAAATTTAGCGAAGTTAGATACTTCGTCAATGGCATTGGAAAAATTGTCATTATGATAAGTACATGTACTTATCATAATGTCAATTTTTCCAATGTCAAGTGTTTAGATTGTTAACCGACTTCATCAAAAAGGAGGAGGTTCTCAATTCGTCAGATTTTATTTGTATTTATTTTCACCGAATCGATTTAATTTTTTTTTTCATAGGGTAGGTATACTTCCCAGGTGGTCCCATTTAAATTTGATCAAAATCGGTCGTGCGGTTTTATAAAATCAACAATAATCTAAAAATTGTATACTTACGTACGTCGATGATATTTTTAACCGACTTCAAAAAAAGGAGGTTTCTCAATTATTTTTGTCATTAAGTATTTAAAAGCACTACTATTTAATGAAGATCTGGAGTCTATCTAATGATAGAGCCGAGAGACAGTCGAGGGAACTCCTTAACGATTTACAACAATTACCTGGTGTTAGGGCTTGATTAATTTGTATTGATGAGAACTGTACACCTAGATAGGTTGTGACTGTCATTAGGGGTCTTATGGTGAAGACGAAGGATAGTCAAGGGAACTCTTCAACGTTTCACAGTAGCTACCTTGTGTTATATATGAAGTCGGTTGTCTTTTTAGTTTTTACATACAAACATACATACAAGTGAAGCTAATATAAAGCGTATAAAAATCACACTTTGACTTTTCTGAGGTTAGGTCAGGTCAGGTCAGGTCATTCGCGCTCCAGGAAATTTAACACGCTACATATCGTTGAAAATGGGTGTCTGACTGAGATTCTTCGTTTGTCATTTCATTAAGTAATATGGCTTCTTCTTACTTCTCAATCAATTCTTTTTCTCTTGTTATTAAATGCTTATTTAGTAATTTTAGCGGAATTTATATGAATAAATTGTTATAATATAGGACAAGTATGGACATCATCACTACATAGTATAGTATAGATAGTAACAAAGTCGCCTCCCGCTGTCTGTCTGTCCCTATGTATGCTTAGATCTTTAAAACTACGCAAGGGATATTGATTTTGATTTTTTGAGTAATTCAAGAGGAAGGTTTATATGTATAATAAATGCGTAATATTGTAGAGAAACACTGATAATTTTAGAGGTTTCTAATGTGATGTCGTAAATAAACAAATTGTGTTGGCGCTTACATTGCAAACGCTGGCTGAACCCTACGAGATAGATCAAAATAATGTACCACAGTATTATACACTTTAAAAAAGGTCTATACAAATATGTATATATCTGTCTTTTAGGCTATGTTATTCTCTTAAATATCGTTGTATATAAAGACATTCTGTAGTATATATTTTAGTATCAGAGTCAGTCTCAGTCAGAGACCCATTTTCAACGATATGTAGCGTGTTAAATTTTCAACGATATGTAGCGTGTTAAATTTCAGGAGCGCGAATGACCTGACCTGACCTAACCTCAGAAAAAGTCAAAGTGTGATTTTTATACGCTCTATATTAGCTTCACTTGTATGTATGTTTGTATGTAACCGACTCCTTAGGACGCGATTTTGACCCACTTTAAACGGCCAGATTTCATTCAAATTTTGTACACCTGTCAAAGACCGATGACAATGCAATAATTCGAAAAAAAAATATCCGATTATCCTAAAACTAAAAAGTAGAAAATAAATAATAGTTAAAAAAAACTTAAAAAACACGTTTTATATAGAAAACCAAACTAAAAATTGAAAATAAATTTTAATAAATGTAAGTAAGAAAAAAATGTTTTATTTATAAAAAAGCGTGGGTTGCTTTTTAAGATATTATCGAAATGATAATCCTTCTTCTCATATCTGTCAATGAAATATTTATAACTATTGACACCATGCACCCACGCTTTTTTTTTTAATAAAACATATTTTTCTTACTTACATTTATTAAAAATTATTTTCTAATTTTTAGTTTGGTTTTCTATATAAAGCGTATTATTTTAGTTTTTAAAAACTATTATTTATTAAGAACACTGCTCACCATATATCGATTTTCCCTCACCGATGTAATTCTTTTGTCACATTTCTTGTGAACCCTGCACGTTTTGTGCTACATCCTCTAATTAAGAAGTGAGAAAAAGAAGTTAGGAGTGAAAGTGAAGTGCTGGCTTATCGAGCATACTTTTTACACCTATGATGAGTACATGTGCAGTGGAATATTATTACCCAAGATTGTAATGATATTCCAATATGAGTATTGTTTTGTGTTGTCATTAGATCTAATTTAAACAGAATCTGTAATTGTCACATAGCGATGTAGTTAGTGGTTAGCTATTTATTTACTCATTGCTATGTTATAGTTTAATTTTACACCCACCGCATCATCTGGCCCCAAAGTAAGCAGAGCTTGTGTTATGGGTACCACATGACTGATATACTACTTATGTACTTAATTTTTTTTGTAAATACTTACATATTATACATAGAAACACCCAGACCCGAGACAAATACTTGCAGATTGTACAAACATTTGTCCTGCGGCGGGAATCGAACCCCTAATCCTCTGCGTCTCAGCCGGGTCTTAGCCCATTGCGCTACAGAGGTCGTCGGAATGTAATATTATCAATAAATTACTATTATGACTAGGTATTAGTAAGTCCGTGAGTGTAGAATTACATTATCGTACCTACTAATTGCACGCGACCAAAGTCGCGGTTGGTCTACTAGTTTAGGTTACCCTACTCGTATATGAATTGTAACTTTTTAACGTCCAACAAAAAAACAATAAAATCTAAAATTAAGAAGTATTAAGGATCTTCTTCTTCTTATCGTGGCACTAGTTATTTCTAACCAGTGTGGTGAAAGGATTAAAGTGCGCCTCAGAGGCTCCAGTATTAAGGATATATTCATCCTTAATACTGGAGCCTTTGAGGCTTTGGCTTAGAAGTTTTTTACATTTCAATAAATGAGGATTATTCACATAACAAGATAGGTATTTGATATTTCTGATTATGAGGGCGTACGCGCTACAACATTCTGAGCATTTTGTTTTTTTAACACATCGCTTACCGCGCACTCCATCCGTGCAAAATCGCTGGTTAGCTTAAAATTTTCCACCGTTCCACTTAATATCGTTGAGTTTATTATTTGTGTTTTTTTTATATTTTCTTTATATTGATGTTACGATTGGTAGTTGAAAGAAAAGTAAATTACGCACCTTGCTAAAGAGAGTAATTAATGCTCTCGTGTTAATTCAGTGCCCCTGCTTGCGCTCGGGCACCAACATAACACTCGTGCAACACATTCAGTGCGTTACGGGAAGTATTTGGTTGTAATTGGGTTTTGCTCTATGCGGCAGCTAGTTGTCCTTGTTTTGCACTCCGTGCGGAGGTAATTTTTTTCAAGTATTCGTACAAGTAAAAAAGGGACACTTATATTGCCGGTGTCCTTGCTTGAAGTGTATTAAAATTTACGAATAATAATTTACGGTAATTATTTTTTCGTAACGCACAGAAAGGTAATTATTTTACAATAGTGCGATACGGGAACTATTTGGCCGTATCCTAAACCCCGTACCGCACTGAAAGTGCGCGCGCGCGGAGCTTCAGTTAGCCGTAGGGCTGTGTCCAGTTAATACGTTTTTACAGAACGCGATATTTTATTCGTCACGCGTAAGTAGGTTAATTGTACATAAACAATGAAACGTTTACGTAAATAACTTATTATGGGGAAAGGTGTAAAGACAGAAGGTAAAGAGGCTAGAAACATTATTGTGCAGAGTAGTGGTTCCAGTTTATCGAATCCCAAACCATCTAGTACAAAAAAACCCAGTACAATTTTTTAAGTCTATCGACAGGAAGGGAATTTAGTTTATTAGAAAAAGTAATAATTCATAAAAATTAAAAGACTGATCCTGATTCATTATCCCTGGACAACATTTCTGTGAGTAATCTTCTACCAGGGCTCGAAACATCACTGAGTTCTTAAATGTTGTCAACACCCCGAAGTAAGTTTTCACAGTTTAATACACCAACGTGTTCTACATCTAGAAATACCGATGAAAATATAAAAAAATTCCAAACGCCGACTTCAAAACGTAAGGCTGTTCGAATTGGTGGTTATGAAGAAGAAAACTCAGATCATGCTAGTGAATCCTCGCCAGGAGCTACCAAGCAGGTAAAACTTTC
The DNA here is from genome assembly GCA_948098915.1 of Lampropteryx suffumata. NCBI lineage: Eukaryota > Metazoa > Arthropoda > Insecta > Lepidoptera > Geometridae > Lampropteryx > Lampropteryx suffumata. The sequence continues at coordinate 28,526,907 of OX402544.1, forward strand.
AAAGTTTATTGTATCCGACATAGAATCTGATGATGAAGAAGTTTTTGATATAGTACCTAAAAGAAAAAGGAATCCGATTGCTACTCAAGTGAGAGAAAAACAATCAGATCTTACCACAATTGATAACACAGTTACTACTCACATTGAAGCCGAACAAGTAGGACAATATTTCGTTTAATCTAATAGGAGAGAAAAAAATCAAGAGGTACCCAGCTTTCAAGTAAATGTAAATATTGACCACTGTTCTTCTGGTGAGTCTTCAGTTCATGATAATAGCTCTAATTTGGACAATACTACGGACTCTGACACATTCGACGAAATATATGATAGTGAATCTAGATCAAGCTCTTCGACTGAAGTAGAGAATATTATAGAAGATGAAGATGAATGGACTGATATTCCTAATACAATCCATACGTTTTTGCATCGTATCCTCTTAGGAGCCAAATATATATACCACCAAATGTACAGCTAAGTAAACCCATACTACCATACTACTATAAATTATTTATTACCAATGAACTTATTGAAAAAATGGTAGTAGAAACCAATAGGCATGCAGAGGAATATATAAGTTTACATGCTATAAAGCCAATATCTCGCTTGAAAAACTGGCATCCAGTTACTTTTGAGGAAATGGAAAAGTTTATGGGAGTGTTGATGGTGATGGGTATCAATAAACTACCTAATTTGCATTTGTATTGTTCCAAGAAAAAATGCTATCGTAATGAATATATAGTAAACCTGATGACCAGAGATCGATTTTTAATTCTATTGAAATTTTGGCATTTTAGCGATAATTTTGATAATGGAGATAAATTGTATAAGATACGAAATGTACTTGATATTTTGTTAAATTCATTTACTGAAATTTTGAGCCCTGATAGATTTATGGTAATCGACGAAAGCATGATACATTGGAAAGGACGACTTAAATTTTAACAATATATTAAAAATAAGCTCACAAATACGGTATAAAGCTACATAAATTATGTACGCCGGAGAGATATACTTACTCAATAATTGTATATACTGGAAAAGACGACGAAAAATCAGGAGCAGGTCATGGACATGATATAGTATTAAGACTGACTAATAACTTATTGGAAGAAGGTAGAACTTTAATAGCAGACAACTTTTACACATCCGTTACGTTAGCTGAAGAATTACTAAAAAAAAAGACATTAATATGTGGTACTCTGCGAAATAACAGGAAAGGATTACCTAAGACATTTATAAGCACAAAATTAAAGAAAGGCCACGTTATAGGGACTATGAACAAAAAAGGAGTTAAAATAATCAAATGGATGGATAAACGCACTGTTACGATGCTAACTACTGTCAAAGAGCACAACGCTACTTTAAAGGATACTTTAAGTAGGTATATTTTAACACAGTAGGTAGATTGGTAGTTGAAAGAAATAGTAGATTGTTGCACCGAGCGCAAAGTGAGTTATTAACACCTTCCCTGCGGCTACGCTAGATTAAGACTTACTTCCAGTGCTGTACAAGTCACATACTTCCCGTATCAAGAATGCCTGATATGCGTTACGACATCTATTTTCCCGTACGTAGTCCTGACTTCAAACCTCCACAAAGACATGGAAAGTCCACAGCTGATTTTTTTTGTTGTACCAATCAATAGGTTACATCCTTGTGTATACACAGGTGCAGTCGCACGGGGTTCTAAGTAATATCTTAAAAGTTACAGGTATTTTTGGAAATGGTTGATTTTACGGGAAAATACTTGTCGTGGCGCATACAACAGTCATATTGCTAGGGATGGGGTGTAATAAGTAAAATATTTTTCTGTTTCAGATTTATTATTGTTTTTTGAGGTCGTACACAATCAACGGAAACTATTTATAACAAAAGTAATAATTAACTATGTTAACAAAATCAGTAACTTCTTATTTTATATTATTATTTATTTTACTAATGATCGTACACAATCAGCGAAAACTATTCTTAACAAAAATAAGAAGTAATTAACTATGTTAATGTTAACTTTTTAACAAAATCAGTAATTTCTTACTTTATATTATTATTTATTTTAGGTACTTATAAAAGCTAAATTACCAAAAAAACCTCTGATTTATTTATCACAATTATTTATTGTGAAAAATAATAATAAAAAAGAAAATATTTACTCGATAATTTAATCAACAGAAAAAAGTAACAGTACAGGTACCATACCATGAAATGAGATAAGCTTTAATAATTATTTACATAACATCCTGCATAATCACGACTAATAGGAACTTTGAGTGGTATATATTGATCTAATTCAGTTATGAATATAATTTTTACTAAAGCCTAAAAATATGGCAACAAAAAATACTAAATATTTATGAATAAAAAAATATAACGTTTCATTTAACAAAATTAACTTATGTAAAGTTTTCTCCATAACAAAACATATCGTAATTTTTTATTTTACACAACAATCAACAGAAAAAATCTGACTTAAAAAAAACAATACAGGTGCTACCACAGGAACTTTGTGCATTATGAAATCAAATGTAAGATATTTTTCTTATGTATCATGCACTTTATTGTAACACTGTAAGCATTAGGCTTTTCACATTCTTTACAAAACGTACGCACTTTTTTAACCTTCTTATCCGTTTCACGACTGCTAAACATTTTTCTCAAATCTTGGTAGCATGAGTGACATTTTTTAAATTTACCTGCTTTAATTAAAGAATGGATTATTCGTTTTTTTTGTTCTCTGGCATTTGGATCGGTGAAAGATGTCTAAGTCATGGGTTCAATTATGGACTCCAAAAAAGTTAACAAAGGTAATTGGTCCTCATTTTTCATTTTATGTACAATCCATGCATTGACTAAGCAAGTCCCAAATAACAAACTCATCATCAACTTACGAAACCACTTTAGTCCTCTCGTGAGAGTGGAGTAGTAAGCGGTCATTTGGTCACTGAAATCTACGCCTTTTTTATTTTCATTGTACATTATTACAATTGCTGGTTTCATAATTGGCTGGTTTCATTAGAAATTCGTGAGTTAAACTAAAAATATGAAGAATCAAAGTTTCACAATGGTACATAATGGTACAAAATGGTAAAAAATTTTGTTTTTTTAACACATCGCTTACCGCGCACTCCATCCGTGCAAAATCACTGGTTAGCTTAAAATTTTCCACCGTTCCACTTAATATCGTTGAGTTTATTATTTGTGTTTTTTTAAATATTTTCTTTATATTGATGTTACGCACTCAGTGAATAATATAACAAGCAAATATTATTGTTAAAGTGGTTTGATATCTTAATAGATAGGTACTTACCTAAATAGATTATGTATGTACTTACAAATATATTTTATTTTAAATCACATATATTTTATTTTATTTAATCAAAATTCCTGTTCACTCCTCTACTTTCTGTGGAAAATCATTTACAGTGCTGGCTATCCGCTTGTGGAACGCGTTGCCTGATATCTAATCAGAAAGGCCACGACTCTTCCCATCTTCATAAACATGGTTATGAAACATTAATTGTCGTGCTGTTATACGTAGTCATTTCTGTATTGTTGATTTTTTATACTGTTTATCTTTATATATTTATATTCTATTTATTGAGTTCATATGTATGTATATATTTATATAAGTATTTGTTTAGTTTATACAATATGTAAGTATGTAATTATATAAATACATCACACCTACATGCCCCTTCTCTGTTTATTTATAGTCCAGTCCATCCAACCTGAGAGAGTAATTAATGTTAATTCAGTACCCTCGCTTGCGCTCGGGCACCAACATAACACTCGTGTAGCATAACACTCTTTTTTCACCAAGTCTGTTTTATTACCAGCCCATTTTTATTATTTGATCGAATGCAAACATTTTATATTAAACTTATTAAGAGATTTTAAACCTCTGTGGTAAATTTATATCTAAATCAAAAGTAAAAAACAGTGCAATAATGAGATTTCATATAACATTACTGCACTGTTTTGGTTCTAAGCAAAAAATACGTCCTTAGTGATCGGTGTGTGTGATTAATGATAACATTACTACGTAGTTGAAAGAAAACATTGTTTCTTATTAACAGTATTTGTGGTGTGCAATAAAGTATTTTCTATTTTCTATCTATATCTATCTAATATGGAGGTCGGTTGTGTTATAGCCCAGTTAGATCATTTGACAAAAGTATGTACTTACCTAGATTATTTTATGGTGGCCACATTTATATTAGAATAAGTTATTGAGAGAATCGAGGGGACAAAATGAAAAGGTAAGTAAGTCTACCTACCCTTACTTATTCATAATAACTAGTAGGTACCTAACTACCTAATCAACTACTCTAACTGCGTGCTTTAAAGACGAGAATTTTCTGGATTATTAAAACGAGTCATTCCCGATTCGACCCATGTCTCACCCATGACCTAGAGCCAAAATGATAAATTAAAAATTAATATTTTCCTTCCCGTTTTGACCCATTGCTTTTAGGATTAGAATAGAATAATGGATCACATAACACGAAAAAAGTTACAGACAGACAGAAACAATCAAGTACTTAAATGATTAGAATAAGTAGGCCAAATTATACAACTAATATAAGTATGTTATGTAGTCATCTGGTCACCATAATACAATCTATGCCTAAGGCTAGATGGTGTTGTATGCATTGTCCACCAATATTTATATTTATTTATTTATGTAAGGAGACAGCGCTGGTTTTAATACTGGGCCGTAAGGGGTGATTTCACGGGCAGTTATTTAGGTCATTAGGGTTGAAATTAAAATCATAAAAACTGTAAAATGCCATCTATGTATAAGCGCCTAGATATTTCTTTTCTAAGACAGAATTTCATATATTTTACGAAATAGAAGACTGATTTTTGAAATTTAATTACATTTAATATAATTTTTACTTATTTTTGTATTTTGTAAGTTTAATTTTAATATGGTAATCTTCTTCTTGTTGCGACAGTACAGACGACCTCTGTGGCGCGGCGCAGTGGACCAAAGGCCGACTGAGAAGGAGAAGCTTAAGGGTCCGATTCCTGCTGCTGGACAAATGTTTGTACGATCTGAAAGTGTTTATGTCGCGTCTGGGTGTTTCTTTGTATTATATGTAATGTTAAAAAAAACAATACCTATATAAGTAAATAAGTATTATATCAGTCATATGTGGTACCCATAACACAAGCTGAAGATGTTGTGTTAAATGTCTGGCATTATTTATTATTATTAATAGTTATTTTGAGTTTCCGACTTTCACTCGAATGGGCCGTAAGACGTGGGCGAATCGGCAATAACAAAAAATGACCCGACCGCGCCCCGTATTCAGCATGAATGAACATCAAAATAAAATATTGAAATAAAAATATTTCTGTAGCCTTATTTCTGAAATTACAGTACAAAAAGGTTGAGTTTTTATTTTAAGTATAAAATAAAAAAACTTGTGTCAGAAAACCCTGCTCTTCTACAATCATCATCATCAACATTGGCCTTCGTTCATCTGTTGAAGATGATTTAGGTGGCGTCATTAAAGTTATAGAGCAGTTAATTGTAATTGAAAACTTTTGTTCATGGATCCACTCCAGCAAACTGCGGTGGGGGAAGTTTGACGTCACTCTTCCTGGGATTCTGTTTGATTGAAATTAAAATTCCAATTTATTCTTTGCCGTTTCAACTGTAATCAGAATTCGCTTCATGGCTTCTTTACGACCATGGCTGAGTTGGAGGCGGTTACTAGAAAAAACTTATTTATTAATTTCTATTGTATTTTCTAGTGCCAAACTTTGATAGCGCAGGCCTTCCCAGGTACCCACACCAAGCTCTCGACCTTGCCTACAAGACTTGCAGGAAAGACGAATCAGTAAGTACATGCGGTGTCGGTTCGGTTGCAGGTGCATAACGGCTGGCACCGAGCCGGGCTTGTTTCAAGTTTTCCTTCACTATTGCCAGCTCTTCTGTTAGTCAGCAGGTCTTCTACAATAGAGCTACAGAAAGGCACTTATGTTAAACTAAAATAAGGCAAGTACTTAATTTATTTAGTGTTTAGTGTTCCACGGTTAGAACGAAGTTCCTGTCTTTGTACCTATATTGTTATTGATAAACGTATCACTACATAGTATAAAACAAAGTCGCTTCCCGCTGTCTGTCTGTCCCTATGTATGCTTAGATCTTTAAAACTACGCTACGGATTTTGATACGGTTTTTTTAATAGATAGAGTGATTCAAGAGGAAGGTTTATATGTATAATACATGCTTAATATAGTAGAGAAACACTGATAATTTTAGAGGTTTCTAATGTGATGTCGTAAATAAACAATTTATTGCTCTTACATTGCAAACGCTGGCTGAACCCTACGAGATAGATCAAAATAATGTACCACAGTATTATACACTTTAAAAAGGTCTACAAAAAAGTCCGCAATGGTATATGTCTATCTCTTACAGATAACCCACAATGTCTAATGACAAAAAAGCTGGGAACATTGTATATAAAGACATTCTGTAGTATATTTAGTATCAGTATTGCACCCGTGCGAAGCCGGGGCGGGTCGCTAGTTATATAATGAATGAATTACTAGGATCTGAGACCAATTAAATAAAACATAAAATGACTAATGAATTGAATGATGTCCAATAAAAATATATTTATTACCTACTACGAAGATATTTACGGAGATATTTTGTCCGGGAATGAAGAATCGTGTCACCCTATTGATAGCCACCTACACGAAAGAGTCGTGACGGAAAAATCATACACTTTTTTTCGACTTGGTGGATGGCACCCGTAAAGTCCGTACCGTGCAATAATTAAATTTAATAAATAAATAAAGGTAATGTATTATTTTTACGTGATTATTTTTACGTGATTATTTTTACGTGATAATACAATATATACCAATATGAAAATAAAAAAGAGAACTTATATAAAATTTAGTAAATGTTTATGTAGATAAGTAGTTTTAATTGTCCTATCAAGTAGTAAAACTATAAAAAAATTTAAGCACCTACCTATAATAAATTAGGTCACAAACAGGAGGAGAACTTCAATTTCCTCATAAGTTTTTGTTTTTAACCAAGTACATACCTAGATGTCTTCTTACTCTTTACTCTCAAAAACAGGTACTGTTTTGGATAAATATTTAGAGTTTTATTAACTGAATTATAAATAGTGCTTTGTGAAATAAATGAAATGAAATAAATTTATTTTGACACACATACACAGATACAAGTTACGATAATATTGCAGGTACACAGATCCAACCAAACTAATTAACTAACTAATACTAAACCTACGTGTACCCACCTTGTTCTAAACCTAGTCTGCGTTTGTCAAAAAAGCACAGTCTCAGCTTTATGCTATTTCACACAGTGCGAAATAGCGCTGGTTTTCAGACTGCGCCGAACAAGGAGGGTGACATCAAGCCGTGACAAAACGAACAATATTACAATTAGAACAGATAAGAGTAAACAAAAAAAATAAATAAGAAAACTTAAAATATAACTTAGTTTAAAGGATAACAATACATATATAAATAGCAATATACATTTATACTCACACAAAACTAAAATAATTAACTAAAATTACTGGGAACAAACTGGGCTACATAAAGTTAAAATTGTTTTTACTACTACTAACACAAGTACGAGTTAGTACAAGGACGAGGTCTTTGTAACGACAGTTTTAGCGGCTTTGTCTTTTCCTTACTACGGTCTAAACTTAGTCATTTAAATTGGTAATAAGAAATGAAAGAAACTATGCACAATAGGCTGGTACTCAAGATACTTTATACGAGGTAGGTACTCAAGGCAAAATTATCTTCGCAACAGTACATACCTTTTTGTCATATTTCTTCATTACTTTACACCATTATTTTCTTATCATTCGGCTTATCTCATATACTGTTTATTCACATTAAAGCTATTATTGTTTGGTTCATTGCAATATTTATCTGATGGAATTATCACCACCAAAACAAAATACGACAGAAAATAACAAACGCAAGGCATTGTACCTACTGAGAAGGCGAAAGCATGTGCTTCGGTTTGAAACCGTGTAGATAGTGGTTGCAAACCAAATTTCGCATGGCCTATAAACGTCCTTGGTAGAAAGGCTTGCCCAGAGAACCACTGGCAGAAGCGGTGGTTTCAAACCGTCTAGCCGTGTCTAAAGTGCCATATAAACTTCAAACTATAGAAATTTTGTTAGATAAGGAGCCATGGCCTCTTTGTAAATTGTTATAGTGCATAACAAGCATTCTGCACACGTCAATACAGCACGAGCGTTTTAAACACACTGAAGTTTGGGGTTTGTTTAAAACCGTGTAGACAGAAAACGTTCTACCAAGGTCACCTTGGTAGAAACTGCGGTTTCAAACCGTGTAGCGCATGCTGAAGGCGACCCGTCTCTTTCTGTCGGCAGGCGACGAATGATGTCACACACAGCGTATCGTGGTCTTTCACGCGCGCGTTATTTAGATTAGTGTAAAATCTTTGTATCTTGTTAATTTTTGATCAGATAAAATAAGCAAAAACACAGTACGGTATTTCTTGGTTTTTTTATAGCTATAAATCTGCGAATTACTTAAAAAATGTGACTGATCAATCTCGTTTATTGTTATTGACCCAGTGATTTTAAGAATGTAAAAAACAGTACCTAGGTATTATTGATTTCGAATAATTTATTTAAATAATGTAGGTATCTAATTATGTGCTCACCGAGACAGATAATGCTTGCTGTAAGCATTATCTGGCTCGGTGAGTGGCAAACGCGAGGTTATTGTTTGCGAGCAAAACCTTTTATGCTCACATTGCCTTAGCAGAAATTGTAAGCGTACATTCCGGCAATGTATTTTTGAATACAATTGTTTTTGTTTTAAGTTATCGTTAAAACACGATATTACAATTTTGTCATAAATATATTTTATATATTTTTTACAAAAAAAAACCGACTCCAAGCAGGAAACTAAAATGTACAAAATCCCTTGACTTTCCTTCGTCTTCATCATAAGACCCCTGATGACAGTCACACACAACCCACCTAGGTGTAAAGTTCTCATCAATACAAATTAATCAAGCCCAAACACCAGGTACCTACCTAATTGCTGTAAATCATTGAGGAGTTCCCTCAACTGTATTTCGGCTTCATCATCAGATCGACTCCAAAACCTTTATTAGAACCTTTATTAAACAGTAAGTAGTGCTTTAAAATACCTACTTAATGAAAAAAATTAACTAACGCACTAGGTCGCCACTACAATTTTCGTAGGTTCCCCTCGTTTTCTCTGGAATGCCATCATCCGATCCTAGTTTCCTTATCATGGTGCCACCCTTGGGATATCACCTTTTCAACAAAAAATAATCATCAAAATCGGTTCATAAACGACGAAGTTTTCCGCGAACACACATAAAAAAATATAGGTAGGTAGGTACCTATATAAAATTATAAATATATAAATAATAAATAAAGGTCGAATTGAGAAACCTTTTTTTGAAGTCTGTTAAAATGGATTTATTTGAGACATAACTATAAAAATAAATGAAGTATTTCTTTGGTCTCACTTATCGCCTGACATCTTGGTTTCCAAGTACCTACCTAATTGTTGCAAAATATAGATATTTTTTTTTGTTTTTGTATTATTAGTACCTATATTAATCAATTTATATTGTATTTGTTGACTGTCCCACTGACAGATAAAGTAAGTACAGCCTAAACCGCTGATAGTAGATACTTGAAATAGAATCTACCTAGGTACTGTACTGTACCGACATCACTCTGGGTAGGTACATAGAAGTGTACTAAATAGGGTTTATTCAAAAGCAATCACTTAGAGGGTGAAAAGGGTCAAAAAAACGTATGTATAAAAAATCGTAATTCCTTGAACCTACTAACTAGAAACTTAGCATAGCTAGATCCTTTTTAATAAAAACGTGCGCGTGCTAAAAGGCAACTCTCTCACGAATGATTGCTCGGATATTGCAGTTTCTTCTCGTAGGTAGGTAGGTATATCATTAAACTGCGACATTGCATTTCCGGCGGCGTCCGTCGGCGCTACGCTCGGTCCTTCATGCATGCGACGTTGCCAAACCTCACACGTTCGCATAGGTATTTTGTCAGTGTCGTGCGGATCATTTTGTGTGTACTGGTACAAGAGAAATAGATTCACAGAGAACTAAAAAAATGATTTATTAATAGAAAGCATTAGTAAACAAGTTAATGTTTATGTCTACTTATTAACATGGCAATACCTACGCTCAAGTATCAGTTTAAAATGTACAACGCCTGATAACAATTTGGGAGCAATCATTCGTGGGAAAGTTACCTTTTATAGGCGGAAAAAGTGTTTAATACTCCAATTTGAAGTAGTTTTGCAAAATAAAAATAAAGTTTTTATGGTTTTGAAACTTAACTCGGCTAACTACAGAATAATAGTTCTCTGCTAACTATGTATCTAACAGAAAGCATTTGGTTCATTCAAGCAATACTCCAGGATTTGGATTACAGAATATATCACTTTCAAAGCTTCACTTGCTATACTTCTACCAGAAAACAGTCAAAAAATCATTTAAATTCGTAGGACTTCCCCGTCGCCTTAATATCCATTTTCACACAATACAGGCACACGGAGCCGCCACCGGGTTTTGTATCGCTCGTACGTTTTCTCGTCTTGAGTAGTGTCAGTTTGACGGTATTTCCTATAACCTCGATGGATAAATACAGCTAAGTAATCTATCTATTAGTTGACTTGTATAGGTTCACTTAGTTGTCTTTGTTATAAGACAGCGGAAACAATAATGTCTGTTTTATAACTGTTTATTGATATGTATTAATTTTGCCTCATAATAATGGTTAGTATAGGTTACTACGTTATCTGAAAGAAGTCGACTGTCACTCACTATTACTTGTATTATGATTTTTTTGTTTTACTACAAAGTACCTACTACTACCAACCTACTTATCACTCTAGTAGATAGATAGATATATTTATTTTCTTGAAAATTTTAACTAACATTGTATAATAGTGTTACTAAGCCTATGGTAAACGAATCGGACTCGCGACATCCCTTCTACAATAAGGTGCACGGACGAGTCAAAAGCCAAAAGAGTTTCCTCCGTTGTACGTATTTTTTACAGGGCAGCCCTCCAGATAATAGACTGGACCTCTGGCAAAAAAGGTTGCCCCCTTCTCTTGATCTTTTAAGCCCTGATGCGACTACCACCAGGAAATGATCAACCTTACGCAATTTGGTAATCCCTTAACAGACTGCGAGCACAGTTGGGTAGATGCAGATATGATTTGTCACGTGTACAAAAGACAATATTTATTTATAAATTAAAGTATGCATTATGTGGACGCGAGCCCAAACACGTGATTATCATGAGCCCAAACACGTGTATTTGATTTACTTTTATTCTCATACAAGTTCCATTGAATAGCTTCTGATTCCATCATCAGACCAGATAGCTGTCATATTAAAATAATACTCATACTTGACAGGCCTTCCAAGTTTCAGCTCAACAGACCTATTTATTAAGGAGTTCTATTGGTCAGCATGCTGGCTCCATCATCAGACCAGCTCGTTGTACCCATAATTATTAGAGCATGCTGTATCGGTTAAATTATATGGCCGATACTGGCACAGAACCGGAATTACCCGGTACTTTCGATACTGAAATAATTATCTTAATTTAAAAGGTCCTTTGAATTAAGCAGAAAAGATTGATTAGTTTTTTTATTTTTATCTCTTTTGAATATTTTTCGCCAATGGCTCGGTTTTTGTAGTTTAGCTAGACGAGCTAAAATTTCCTAAAATACGAACGACCTTATGTTGCTTTTTCCAAAGTCCAATTTAGAGAATCACTTTTGAATGACACCTAAATTTTCTAAATTGTGTGATTGACGTGTTTTAGCTCATTTTAGTCATTATGTAAAGAGGTGTTGATTAAAATTCTGAAAACTCTAGAAAAACAATTAAATAAAAAATCTATTTTAAAAAGTTAGTCGACAAAAATACAGAATCAGAGCTAATGATTTATATTTGTCCCAATATTTAGAGTCCGTTTTATTAAGGAAAATCATGTTAAATTTTTCCTTTCATAAAACTCCATTTAAATTATGTCAAGCAAATAATGGGGACCTATTGTCGACGATTCCCACCCACACATTCAACGAAAATCGTCGCTGTGTACCACAAACTATAGGATGCTAACGCATCAGACGGGGCACTCCCATAGACGAAATCCTGTCCAATACCTGTTCACCTTATCCCATATGACAGATAGCTTTTTTATTTTGAATGAACCTTTTAGCATCAGCAAGGTATTCATTCTACCGAGTATATTTTTTTTGCTTGCGTGCATACAATTGCTTACTATTTTAAAATATTTTATTGATCTACAAAGGAAAGACCCTGATAATCATAATAAACACATTGATTATACAATTAGACATTTATTTACAGAAATATACAGAATAATACACAATAATACAAAATACAAGTCAAACAGTTGAGCTATCTAAATTGCGTAAAACAATCTATAGATAGCCAAACTGGTCCAGAAAATTTGATTATTTCACGGAAGCGGCCTTGAATTCAAGAAAGAAAGGCATATTTGCATCTTATCAGGTCCTCAGCACCTCCCCACATGCAGCTGTCCTCACCAGCTCTAAGAGAAATCCCAGACTGTAATGGGATGCGGCAAGGGTGTCTACACAAGTAGCATCTCATATCAATGGCCCACCCATCTTTTAAGGGACAGAGTCCCTTACCCTTATCAGGCTTCTTACCATCATCACTTATCAGACTGTACAAGCCGAGAACAGCTGGTATGTTGATGTTGACATTTGAATTAGGTGTAATCTTTGCTTTGGAGTAGGTGTGAGCCAAATGTTGTAGTTTCATGGTGTGTAATCACATGTAATCACAGTACTATCTGGAAAAAAAAAGAAATTTAAGCACACATAACCAAATGCAATAATGTTGAGTGTTTAACTTTCTATGTTGTTTCTATTGGTGTTTCTATGTATAATATGCATGTATTTACAAATAAAGGTATAAGTAAAAAATATTGCTGGACAATGCACACAACATCATCTATTTATGGTGACAAGATGACTGATAGAATACTTATAAGAGTATATTTTTAAATACATACATTTATGATACTTTATAACACCCAGATACAGAACAAACACCTATGCTTTTCACACAATTGTTTATCTTGGGAGGGAATCAAACCCTCAACTTAGAGCACAGAAGGCTACTACCAACTGAGCTGACAGACCAGTCGATTATGTAGTTTAACAGTCACTTGGTTCCTATAACACAAGCTCTGCTTACATTATCATTATTATTATTATAATTATTATTTAATGATTTTGGTAAGATAAGTAGGTACAATAAGTACTTACTGGTGATTATAGCAGAAGAACACCAATAGACAGACATTTCGGTAACAGCAGATTACGTTGGATAGGCATGTGCTCTCGAGTTGAAGCGAGAAATCTCTTCTAAAAATGCTTTCGACACACAATCATACTGCTTGCGAAGATCTTGAAAACTTCAGGTCTAGAAGTCTTTTATTCCAATCGAAGTCCAGTCCAAGAGTCCAATCTCTCTTTTCGGAAGCATAAAAAAACTGATGTCCTTTCGTTTACTAGCACAGCTCACAACACAGCACTTGTACATTACTGCGAGATTAAATAACAGATTCAGGAATTGAGAGGATAAATATAAATTACTTCCAGAATTTAAAAATCAACGTCATTTAGCATTGAAACTACAACAGCTGTTGCTTCTTAGTTTGGTTGGTTGGTTTGTTTGGAATGATTTGATGTCGATAGCAAAATAGGAAACAAACACGCCTTGCTCGGGCAGGAAAGAAGTATGAAAGAAGGGGGAGAGGAACTGTTAACTATGTTAGTACTATCGTTCTATATAGACTATAAATCGGCCAGGATTTAAAGTTCAATGATTGCCGGCCATGCTGTGTACCCTTTTCTCTCTTTTTATTGAGATTTCTTCCTTCTTTTTCACTCTAATAGTGTAAGTTATAGACCACAGAATATAAAAAAAGCATTTTGTAAATCCGCATTGAGAATAAATCTACAGAAGCCAAACCTAAGCCTCTGATCTCTCGTTTCAGTTGCTTACACGGGAGTATAATGAGTATAATCCGGGTAAAGTCCCGCGTTATGTACCGTACACCAAACATTCCACTGTGACATTCCTAGTTCTGATGCAGCAGCATTTGTGGACAGGGTTGGATCCTCCGCAACACGTCGAAGAAAGTCTTCTTCATTTTCATCAGCATACACCCGTGGCGTGGTCTACCTGTATCACTAGTTCTTCTTTGTACACTACCAGTTTCTCGGATCCGCCGGTAGATATTAAGTCTCCGACGGTCGGGAATCAGACGGAGATATTCACGGCGACAAAACATAATATCGGCTTATACTTTGTTAAAATATTATTGCGTTTGCTTTCGATCACGATTCACAAACACGATAAAAAGCTTTTGTCTTTTGTAGCTTTTTCACAATGTTAGTAACATCAAAACTGGTTCATTTAAACACGCCAAGACATCGATAGAGCAATCGATCACAGAACCTATTCGTTTGCCAAGTCACAAAATGAGAAATCATAGTCCGTTAATAAAGCCATGTTATTAAATGTCTTTACGATATATACAAACAGTATGAAATTACTAACTTATCTTGGCCTTGGCATGCTTATGGTTAGTAAACACTTTCAAAAATTCATTGTTTGTGGCCCATCAAAAGCAGCAGACTGAACAATAAGGACATCTAATACCGTGTTTATCAACCGCTTGAAACATGGGTTGAAGCAGGAAAAAAAAGATGCTCTCGATAAATTGAAAACAAATTGGCCAGGCGCAAGTGAGTACGTACAGTGAAGGTTTCCGAAGTCTGTAAGGATAAGAATGACAAGTTTTCAAACCAAACCAATTTAACACCATCTAATTAGCATAGCAAAAACATATTGTACTGGCATTTTTTAAAGGTTTAGTTAGTTTCTCAAAATCTAAATCTTTCTCAAAGCCTTAATATCCGCTTTTCCTTGTAATTTCGTTATATATCCAACTATTTTGTAAATTATTTCTCTATCCAAACAGTAAATTAGCTGGTAGGGGGACGATGACGATACTAACCTCTATCAAAAATTTGCCACTTCAAATTTAGATATTTAAAAAATATTAGTGTAGAAAACCTTATTGAGCATCTTTAAAATACCTGTCCAACGAAATGCCACACGATAGGGTAGTAAAATCAATATATACAATATCATTGAGTAAAATATTAAAAAATCAAGCCTACTTCACATGTCCATAGGACAATTCCAAAAAAACTTTTGTAAAATTTCATCACGAACTAATAATATGCGAACAAGAGCAATATTGGAGGCAAACAGAAAGAGAGACAGACAAGATTGGAGGCGAACAGAGAGAGAGAGACAGACAAGATTGGAGGCGAACAGAGGGAGAGACAGACAAGTTGTTGACAAAACAAACAAACAATTAATTTTTCTCAGAACTTGTAAACATTTGTTTTGGGAGATTATGGTCTAATTTATCGGAAATAACCTCCCCTACATCTAAATTCCTCACAGGTTGACTAACTAATATAAAACATTTGAAGTTAAAATGTTAAATTGGTTTATATTGGTACAGAAGTACCTACACAAGTACAACGTTTAAAACTTTAATAAATAGAATATTAATAAAGCTTATCAAACTGAAATATTTCAAACTAAATCTGATATCGACCAATCTCAGCGAACGGGAGATCAAGTTAAGATGGTTTTATTTTTACATTATATTCCAAAAACTACAATTACCAAAATACTTTTTTTTCGAAATGTAGGTACTAAAAATCACTTTTATCACATGACAACCCACTTGATACACTAGGATAAATAAAACCTACTTTTGTAACCACATATAAAAAAACCCTTGTTAAATTTGATTCATTACATTTCTCAATTTCAATCTGTCGACTAACCAAATTTCATGCAGGTCGATAGTTCCATCGAAAGTTTTCGTCACACAAACAAACATACAAAGCCATATAGCCCGAGTTGCCACTAAGAGATCTTCGCGCGCTTTGCTTTTCGATCAATAATGTTTTCTTAAATATCTAAGTAGGTACTTAAAATTGTAATTACGGTAAGAAGTACCTACTTGCAAAATAATTTGCTGAGACGACTGTTTTTGAGTGCTTACCTAAGTATTGAGAACGAATTTTATCCATATTTATCCAAGCGTATGTGTCGTGTCAATTTCCATTAGATTACGGCTGCCTGGTTTTCTCACCGCCGTCGTCGCCGCCGCCACGTCGTCCGCCATGGCGGCGCCCGACGGTGCTCCTACTGGCAGATATATATAATATACATATATTTTATTTTATCAAAATCGTTAATCACCAGTTACACTAATTAATAATATGATTTTCGAAATAGTCATTCCAAACATATTAATAATAACAATTAAAAAACAAAAACAAAACAATGAAATTAAAAAAAACGTAAAATAGCAATATGTAGTTATTATTATCCTTACTAATATTATAAATGCGAAAGTAACTCTGTCTGTCTCGCTTTCACGCCTTTCAAAACTACTGATCCGATTTAAATGAAATTTCGTACACAGATAGTCTAAAGCTTGAGAAAGGACATAGGCTACTTTTTAATTGGAAAAAAGTGTTGTAAAGGGTTGAAAAGGGGGATGAAAGGTTGTATGAAAGTATTGTCATTTTCAGAACTAGAACTAGCATAACATTTTAAGCTGTCGTTCTATACTCTATACTAATATTATAAATATGTAAGTAACTCAGTCTGTTTGTCTGTCTGTCTTTTACGTTTTCACGCCTAAAACGATTTTGATGAATTTTGGTATCGAGATAAATGGGACCTTGGAAAAGGACATAGGCTACTTTTTATGTAGGTACCACGCGTGCGAAGCCGAAGGCAGCACTTAGTTATACATAAATATTAATTAATAATTGAATACAATTGTATGCTCATTCATCAGTCTCGAACAGAGATGTAATCGTGAAACGTCAGTCTTCGGAAAAAAAATAACTACTTAATCCTTAACTACCGTGGCTCTGGGGATCTTGCTACCATTGATTGTGTAATCAAAGGATACCGGCTGATTTCGACCAAAAGTCATTACGTAGCATTTTGAGGGATTAAATTTCATTTTATTATCGAGGCTCCCACGACGAACCGCGTCACACTCCCCCTGAACTGAAGCGAGTCACAATCTGCTACGGAGTGAATAACCGTGTAGAGCTTCAGGTCATCCGCATACAAAAGACGCTTCGCCTTCTTTACAACATCCGGCATATCATTATCCATCAATATGAAAAGTAAAAACCCTAGAGCCATGGCTCACTCCCGACCTCGTACGATAAGGTGCCGACTCATACATTCCGAGTCTCACATACTAGGAACATACATGTTGGTAACAGACGTTGGCGGTCGGCGAGTAACCGAAAGAGATTTGGCGCAAAACCTACTCGTATGCTGCTTAGTTTCTCCAGCAGTATGTCTTTATTGACCCTGTCAAACGTCAAAGCTTTTCAAAAATCAAAGTAAAGCTTGCCAGCGAAGGTCTAATTTTGTAGAGTTGTAATCTACAAGAGTCAAAACACACTTTCAAATACCTTAGCATCTTCCGCTAAGGTATTTGAAAATGTGTTGTGCCTAATTGTTCTCTCTGAGAGTATCGCTATAGGGCGTTGTTCCTCGACAACTAGCTTGTTTGAGGTTTTATTCGGTTTTGGTGTCGTTACTCTAACTTGATATCTTCCACTGCGCAGGGTAGATGCATGTCTGTAAAGTCAAATTAAATACGTGATGAAAAGGTGGAACAAGCATTAATATACTGGTCTAAGAACAGTCGGTGTCATAGATCATCTGGACATATAGAGCTCTATTGTTTTAATTTTTTGATTTAAAAATCCTTCCAGATCCTTCCAAAACATCGATGCGACAGACAATAACATATACATTGACATGGTTACTACTGCAGTTTTTATCACAGCGATTAGTATCATCAACGTTTAACGTTGGAATATCAGGAAGAACAATGTTTCCAAAAAAGTTAGCTAAGGATTCAGCCACTGCAACACCCGATCACGATTCGCCCTTAAAAATAACATTTGGCTCAAAGCCACCCTTTGCCCTAAGACTAGATACATGCCTCCAAAATGCGCGAGGCCTTACTGCTATGTTACTTTCAATGCCCCTCATATACGAATCATAAGCACTAACTGCTCTTGCCTTTAAAGAAGCTCTCATATCAGAAAATAAAATGTAAGCCTCGTTCAATTTAGATTTCTTTCAGTTGGCATGAAGTTTCATCTTCCTTTATAAATCATTTATATGGTCAGGGGTTAACCGAATAGGTAACGCTTAGTTCCAGTTTTCTTGCGACTTTTTTAAAGTTAAAACTTATCAAAGATTTTATAGAACATGGCATAGAAAGCATCAATTGCGAAAATTATATTATCAGAGTGTAACACACAATTCCATGAAGCGTTAAATAGATGAGGTAGACTGCAGGTAGCAGAAATCTGTAAATATTCCATCCATGTTACCTATGATTTAAATTGATTAGACATTTTTACTAATTTCTGAACCCGTTGCTTTAGTAAGGGTAAGCTTAAACGAACCAAGCCGTTTGAGTTAGTGTAGTGTAATAGTAAAAAAGTTTATAACTGTACATTTATATAAAACACGTGAACAAGGTGTGTCCCCCCTTAACTAGACAGTTAGATAGACAGTAAGAAAAGTGCTATTGGACACATTCTTAGATATTGTGTACTTATAAAAACAAGTAAGTAAAAATACTCATTGGTTTCCTTGGCAAGATTGTAATATTATAAAAGTATTTATAAATTATATAATATAAATAAAACCATTATAAAAGAGTATAATGCAGATTTCGGCCAACCGCGCTAATGCAGTACAGTTTAATATACCTGCCGGGCGATTATGGAACTCTGATACTATCAAAACTTTGATACTAATAGTTTTCAGTTACTATTGATGAATTGGTATTACGAAAGGTTAATGTTGATTGTAAGACGGAGCGTCGCTATAAGCGTGTAAATACCCGCTCCGCTGAAGCACGGTCTGGGTGGATGTGTGTGCGTGGGTGCGAGTGTTTACACAGAGGAGCATACTTTTGAGGCCTCACATTGGTTATTCACGGCCTTATTTATACTAGCGACCCGCCCCGGCTTCGCACGGGTGCAATGCTGATACTAAATATACTACAGAATGTTTATATTCAACGTTATCTAAGAGAATAACATAGACTAAGAGATAGACATATACCATTGCGGACTTTTGTGTAGACCTTTTTAAGGTGTACAATACCGTAGTATATTATTTTGATCTATCTCGTAGGGTTCAGCCAGCGTTTGCAATGTAAGCGCATAAAATTGTGTTTATTTACGACACCACATTAGAAACCTCTAAAATTATCAGTGTTTATCTACTATATTATGCATGTTTTATACATATAAACCTTCCTCTTGAATCACTCTATCTATTCGTGATAAAGATAAATCGCATCAAAATCCGTTGCATAGTTTCAAAGCATACATCGGAACAGACAGACAGCGGGAGGCGACTTTGTTTTATACTATGTAATGATTTGGTATGAGATAGAAACCGAACGTATGTAACAGTAATCCATCTTGTCAAAACTGGTTCCAATTACAATCAAACTAATGATTGAAATGATGCCTACTGATAAACGAAACTAACAAACATTGATTGTGTATAAAGTTTCATAATCGCTACTGCTTACGAGAATCGCACTGCTACGCTGGTTTTTACTTCAAATGTATACAATTTGGTCAGAGTATGTCAGTAGTCGTGTTCCCCTTCCAACTGGCCTATTTACGCACACTTGCCAATTTTGCGCTATTCCTAGTAGAGTCGTGTTTTACAGTAACGAAAATAGTGCGGTGATGGCGTCATAGTTTATTCTGTTACTTGAGTTTAGACTATGTGTACAAGGATTTGAATTAATACGTGAAACTTTGTACCCCTTTTTACGAAAACTGCGAGGACGGAGTATGAAATTTTGCACACTTATAGTTTATATAGAGAAGGAGTGCAGAATGCTAAATATTTTTTTTAATTATGCATAAAAATACATTAAGTATTAATTCATTCCAGTAGGCGACCACTAGTTCCCTTAGTTTCGTGATGTCTGCCTGTCTGTCTCTCCGCCGCTAATTTTCGGCTATTAGTTT
This sequence comes from Lampropteryx suffumata, assembly GCA_948098915.1. NCBI lineage: Eukaryota > Metazoa > Arthropoda > Insecta > Lepidoptera > Geometridae > Lampropteryx > Lampropteryx suffumata. Next base: position 28,547,184 of record OX402544.1, read on the forward strand.
ATCGGTTTGGTTCCAACCACTCACTTTTCGAGGATTGAATTACTAAGTGCCACGTAAATCAATATTACTCGTAATAATAACACACAACTTTATTATATTTTTATTGACTTTATTGAATAAAATTTGATCCCATCAAGTTCAACCGAATTGAGAATTCTTCCTTCTTATGAAGTCGGTTAAAATCTTTTTATTCTACGCTTTTTTGCACCTTATAATGTCACAGTAAAACAAAGTACGAAATTTATTTTATCTGGATGGCATACTTTTTCTAGCTATTAGGATTTAAAAAGCAAACTACTGTACCGATTTTGATAAAATTTCCATGGGATCAAGCGGAAAATATATCCTTTCACATGAAAAAATAGTTTTTTAAATCGGTCCATAAATGACGGAGTTATATGGAAACAAATATTTAAAAAAACACCTGAAGTGAGAACCTCCGCTTTTTTGTCTCCTGCCTGGGTGTTTCTATGTATAATATGTATGTATTTACAAAAAAAAATATATCAGTCATGTGGGGTACCACATGACTGATATATATATTTTTTTTATTTTTTTATTACAGAAGCTCTGCTTACATTGGAGCTAGGTGATGTGTGAAAAGCTCGTCATTATTTATTTATTTATATTATTTACATAAAATGGTACCGCGCTTCCTGAATGGTTCACGTGGTTTATTCGTGTACTTTACCAAGCAAAAGGGCTGTTGTAGGTTGTTGTAGGTAAGCTCTATGCTTACCTACAACAAGATTATAGAAAATCATCTTGTCCATCTTCCTTTTCTATGGCGTTGGTAATCCATTTTCTAATAATTGACTGTTTGAATCAACAGAACTATTTGATACTAGTTGAACAGGCTGCGACTTGGTCCGTGCTTTTTATTTTATCAACTAAAAAGAAAACTGACTTCAAGTATATACTCAAGGTAGCTACTGTAAAACGTTGAGGAGTTCCCTTGACTGTCCTTCGTCTTCACCATTAGACCCCTAATGACAGTCATAACCCATCTAGATGTACAGTTCTCATCAATACAAATTGATCAAGCCCAAACACCAGGTAATTGCTGTAAATCGTTGAGGAGTTCCCTCGACTGTCTTTCGCGGCTCCATCATCAGATCGACTCTAAACTTTCATTAAATAGTAGTGCTTTACAATACTTTCATAAAAATAAACCAACGCACTAGTCGCCACTACGATTTTCGAAAGTTCCCTCGATTTCTCTGGGATGCCATCATCAGATCCTGGTTTCCTTATCATGGTACCACCCTTGGGATAACTCCTTTCCAACAAAAAAAGAATTATCAATATCGGCTCATAAACGACGAAGTTATCCTCGAACACACATAAAAAAATAATATATATACGAATCGAATTGAGTAACCTCCTTTTATTTGAAGTCGGTTAAAAATAGAATAGACTAGATTAGAATATATCTTTATTGTACGCCTCATGAATTAAAATACAAAATAACAATTTAACCATGGTAAGAATACTTAAGTGGTACTTACAATAATAATGTTTTGATTTTTTGTATGTTTGTTTGTTTGTAATAAATAAACTCATCCGAAGTAGGTCTCAAAAAAATATTTACTTATAGAAGGCTGCATTATCAGCAATTAATAAAGGCTATATTTTATTTTTAAACAAAATTGAAATCCTTACGTAAATAGCAGTAATGTAGCAAAAGGTATCTAACATTTTCTATAAAAGTCATTATTTGCCGAAAACAATTTAAAGAATGTACCTTACCTACTCCATGTTTATGTGTAATGATGAGTACTTACCATTACACAAACAAGCAAGCAAAGCTATTGTTCACAATAAAATTACGCTTTAAAAGTCACAAAATATACAAAACTTTTAACCTCCATTTAATGGGTTATTTTGATAATTACGTTTTATAAACTAAAAAGAAACAGACTTCATTGAATGAAATTTGAGCCTATAATACATTTTTAGTGGAAAGTAGATGTATTTTGTATTTATGTAATATGGGTAGACCAAATAAACGCACCGCTCCAATGAGACAGCGAGGTATCGAAGTGCATGAAAACATCATCGATGTATACAATTTTTAGATTTTCGTTGATTTTCAGCTCGACCGATTTTGATAAAATTTATATGGGACCTGTGAAGTATACCCTTTCAAACAAAAAAAGAATTTTCCAAATCGGTTCAGTTTTTTTTGAGTAATCAGTGAACATATATAAAAAAAAACCGACGAATTGAGAACCTCCTCTTTTTTGATAAAGTCGGTTAAAAAACCCTGAAACACTAAATTATACTAAACTATTAATGTTGTATATAAGATACAAGTTTCAAGCTATCACCTAACCAAAGTTACAAGTTACAATAAAGTAGTAGGTAGATTAAACTTTCGAGTGGCGTTTCAGTATTCAGGTATGAGCACCGCGCCGCCGACCGCTTGGAGACGACGCGCCAAGCGATCGAATGTATGAACAAACGCAACGCAACTCTAAAATTGGACCAACAAAATGTCAGCACTTGAAGCTTGCCCCAGATTTTTCAGCTGATTAACATTTGTTAATGAAATATTTAATTTGAAAAGTCTCTCAGTATTCTGAATACCTATCATGTCCGAGGCAATAGTGATTTTGTACATTCATAAGGTAATCAGGAAGCTTCCATGTGCAGACATTTTGTTGGACAATTTTGTGGTTGGAGTGCTTGTCATTATGAGCACACCAACCACATGGCACAGCATGCTGATGATGCTATCAAGTATCAGTCTCAATGAAAATCGTTGGCCTATTAGAGACATGTTTGATCACAATGATCGTCTATAAGAAAATAATGCTAAGAAGAATATATTGAAATATTCTGAATCACACACAACTGGTATTTGCACTGGTATTTAAATCAGAAATATGGAGGTTATTCGATTCCGATGATGTTGAAAAAAAAAACCTGTTGAGAAAACTAAAAGGTTTTCAGTCAACACCATTGTGACACTCACTTTATTGAAAAGATCACGACTGCCCGCTGAAAATGAATAGGATGCATAAGATGCATGAACTGCATGAACGATGATTGTTAGTTAATATTTGAAAGTCGTAAGTTTTGATATGAATTAACTTACATTTTCCATTAAAAGCAAGCAGCTTTTTTTATGACATTGCCGAGGCCGCCGACGCCGACCCTTTCAATATTTTCTTTATACAGGCTTTTTAATATTTTTAGAGTTCCAAAGTTCATTGAAATGAAATAGATGTGATGAATTTGCACATATTCGTAGTATTATTAGTATAGTAATCTATTTATGTGCAAAATTTCATTAACATTTCATTCATTAAAATAACAAAAAAACTAACAAACGTACAGACAGATACCATTACCATGTATTACACTTATCATACAATATATAGGTATTCTATCAGCCATACGGTCACCATAATACATGCTTTGATTAGTTTGGGGTTAGATGGTGTCTGCATTTTCCACTAATATTAATTTAAAAAAAAGATTACTTATTACTTAACCTATATAATTAGGTTAGGTACTTAGGTACTAGGTTCTAATACATCCATACTTTCATACTAATATCAGAAATTCGAAAGTATCATAATGTACGAGTATGTCAGTTTGTTTCGTACCTTTTCACGACTAAACAGATTTTGATTAAACGTAGTAGGTGAGCAGATTACTTTTTATGTAGGTACCAATATCTACGAATAGATTTAGGCTTTGGTGGGTTAGTAAGTATTCCAAGCAAATGAAACCGCCGGACAGGCACCAGGCATGCAGTTAACAATAAAATAATGAAGATGTAGCTAGCGATGCACTTACCTACATTTACCTTCATGCATGTGTAATGAGGTGTTCACTCATGCATCAATACAGCAAAAAACTTCGTCAATTTACGGTAACGTTTAAAAAAAAAAAAGAGTCCTTTCTTCTGAGTAATAGATTTTTCCTGCGGGTCGATGCTTAGCTCTTAGCTACATCTGACTAATACGCACTTTCCTAAAAATCCACATAAATTGCGAGTATTTTCATGGTTTTGAGACGGCTCAAATAACAATGAGTAGTAGGTATTACTCAATGCACAGACTGCTGCACTAAATCAAAAACGTTCTATTAAAAGCACTGTCAAAATTGACGCGATCCCGCATCTTACGATCAACATAACCCAAATTAGAGCGATATCGTTTCCGTTATAGTGAATAGGGCGGTACGGCTTATTGCAAACCAAATAGTAATTAACCAAATTAATAAGTAAACCTACTAAACATATCATTCACTTTTAGTGTTTTCTGGGAAAATACATAATTATGGTCCAACATTTGTTGCTAAGGATTAGGGAAAATTCAGAAAACCCTAATCCATTTTATTTATTTCTTAAATGTTCATTAAATTACATTGTAAATCAATTATTATAAATACTTACGGGTATTTATCGCGTTTATTTACCTATTTTTCCCGACGTTTCGACAGGTTTACACTCTGTCGTGGTCACGGGATAACTGAAGTACTGAAGCTACCGCCTCTGCGAAGCGGGGGCAGCATTTTTTGCAACTACCCTCACTTGTTTTTCCGAAATAGAAATGTCCATCTGCACACTCGGACGACACACAACACTAACCGTGTCCATTACGCATTGAGAAACCGGTCTACGTTGAGTACGTTGTGTTCTGATCGCGTAAGTTTAAAAAACTTTATTGTAAATCAAATCTGTTAGATCAATTTAACTTATAGTGAAGACATTTTGTTTCTCATTTCCTGAAAAGTTATTGCAGGTAATATTTTTATTTTTTTAAATAAAATTCAAATTTATTTTTCTCAATCTGCTCTCTTGAAACTTTTATACTTAATATCAATATGTTTTATGCTTTGTGATTAGAAAGATTGCTTGCAATACTTATACAACCATTATTATCATATTATGTTTATCAATATTCATATTAAAACTAATTGCTAGAGATTTAAGCCATAATGCTTCTCTAACAGCTTCAAACAATGCCATAATATTCATATTCAACCTCAGTTGTCGAGGCGGCAACTGACATTTAATTTTGTTTCCTTGTACTCCAGGTTATACAACATTGTTCAAAGAGTATACATAAAAACCAAGTAGTACTTTTCCTGTCTTTTGTATCACTACCACTCCAATCTGAATCTGCGTATCCACATAGGATACTATTGTAGTTAGTTACTTTAAGTAGTTTAACTTTAAGTCTATTGTACCTTTCAAATACCTAAGTACGCTTTTGAAACATTGCCAGAGTTTTTATTATTCTTATTTGTATACTAAGAATATTACCACTGGTACTCAAACCAGCGTTATATTTTTCATCAGAGTTCAATTCCTCATAATTTCACTAATATTCTTAGGAGGTATTGACAGGTTTACATTCTAACATATTAAGTATAGTTAGTTAGAAATATTTTGGGTAAGGCTTTTCGTGCCACATATCGAATAGTGTTTTAAAAAGTCTTACAGTTTTGGACAGCGTCAAGTTAATCTATACTTACCTATAAAAGAGCTTAACCTGACTGACTGATTTATCATCGCCGAGCCGAAACCACTGAAGCTAGAAAGCTGAAATTTGGAAGATAGCTTCCTTTTACAGCAGAACCACCTATTAAGGCGGGATTTTCTAAAATTCAACTCCTACACCTTCTTAGGGTAAAAGGGGTGAAAAGTAATGTATGAAACTTTGTAACGCGTGGTGCGATTTACTTGAAACCTGATTTGAATAATTAAAATGCAAAATAAATGGACACGTGTTTTTTTTTTTTAGGATTTTTCAAAATACCTTAACAAAGGGGTAAAATGGGGTGTCAAAGCTTGTATTGGAACTTTTAAACGGGTGGTGTGATTTCTTAGAAACTTGGTTTTGATACTTAAAATTCAAAATAAATGGACACGTGTTTCAGTATTTTTCAAAATAACTCTCATGAAGGAGTAAAATGGGATGTGAATGTTTGTATGGAACCTTTTTAATGGTTGGTCGGTGTGATTGGTTTGAAACTTATAGCTTGGCAAGGAGATAACTTGTATCCTGGAGAAAGATTTGAGCTACAATTCATAAAAAAAAATGCGGTCGAAGTCGCGGGAACAGCTTATTAAATATATTGCAGTAAGAACTGCACCGCTCCACAAAACTTTTTCTAATTAAGTGCTTTTCATCACAGAACGAGCTTTTTCAGAAATGGTTCACACCATTCGTTCAGAAACTCCATTCAACTGTGGGGTTCTCGGAACAGACAAATGATAACTGATTACTCTGCGCAAAACTTTTTTATCTCAGTAGGAAAATACCATCTACTGTTATCGCTTTATAAGTAAACTTTTGCTAACATTTTTGTAACGAAATACAGCGAATACATCTAAATTTGTATGTACACAACACAGAAACTAGTGTTTTGATCAACAAAAAGTACAAATTAGATAAAAATACTCTCCACCGTTATCGCTAGCTGTATAAATTGACTAATATTTGATTGTCAATATGTAGGAGTAATAGGACCACATACAATCGAATAAGCAACTTATAATGTTGGCGACTTTTATCGTTGGTCTGATTGAACGGCAACCGACTCTATTTCCCATTTATACATGGGAAGCGCAGTATAAATACGCAGCTCGTCACTTGGCAACACTGTATTAATTAGACTTAACTACAATTTTATGGTTTTTAATTTCTAAAATTTTATTAGTGTGTTTTATTAGTGTAGTATTTTTATTAGTGTGACCAAAACGATCATGCCATAATTTAAAACCATTTTTGTTGAAAGAAAGAAAGAAAAGTTTATTTTGTGTCTTATGATATCGTATAAACTAATAAACTAATTAAATTGACAGCAAAATTGTTCGTCACAGCATGTGTTATAAATAACGTTTAGAACGCTTCTATAACGCTGGTTTTCCGTGACGCCGCGTTGGTATGCGCATCGGCACTGTGGTGGCGCACTGTCGTCAAGTACCATCCTAATTGCAATTAATGTAATAAGTGCAGTAAAAACTAAAATAAATATAAATATGTAATGTTAACTAAGATACAAAATTGAAATTGAAATTAAACGTAAATACAACAGAAAAACAAAAATATTTAAGGATAACAATAGAAAATACTTATAAATACCTACAAAAGTCTAACGACTAAGCACTTAAATCAAACTGAAGTCCATACAACTACCTATATGCAATTTTTTATTTGAGATATTAACAGAATTGACAAAAATTGTTGCTATTGCATATTTGGAAAACAGGTCAACTCTTGGTTATAGATGGCACTAAATCTACAGCAATTTAGTTGATTCTAATCATACCTTTCATAATAGTCATATTGACTGCCCTTACAAATCTGTGCTCCTTACTGATCGAAAATGATAGTCCAACCTCCGCGTAGCATTTTTGATACGGACAGCAAGTTGTATGACACCTCAGGACAGAAGAGCACGTCTTCCAGAACTCCTTGAATGCCTTTTTCGTAGCTGATGTATAAGCACCATTTTTAGCAATTTTTATTTTCAGTAGGGTTTGCTGCAAGTCAGTATGATCTGCAAGTAGATCAGCTCTATTTATGATGTGACCAGATGCTCCAAGAACGTAATTTCGTTCTCTTTTTTTCCTCTTGGTAATTTACTGTCATAAAGGCATAGCCTGAAAAATCATTTGATCATTCATTTCATTTGAATCATTTGAAGATTAATTTGATCATTTGAATCATTTGGTTCAGTTATCCAAACCACCTTAACTGTCCTTATCCTTTCCGTAGCTTTATTTTGTCTCTTAGGATGCTGTTGCATTCTCTTAAGATATTAACAGTCCTTTTCGTTCACAACGATGACATTTTATAAAATTCTTTCTTTTCGATTTATTGTCCTTTTGGTTATTATTGGCCGGTTATGAGTTTCATATTTTCTACTCATGCAATACTTTAGCGTTCGTCACTAGACTCATTTTGGAACGAAGTTCCTTATCGCACGATACGGACTTGGCGGATGGAGGCAAGGCGAAAAAAGTATAAGATTTTTCCGTCACGATCTTTTCTTTAGTGTAGACCGTTATCCATAGGGTGACACGAATGATTTAATTAGATAAACGAATGAACGAATGAATTTGATGAATTTAATGATGTACTATAAAATGTTTATTTTCACAACTCGAAAAAGTATGTTAATTACGAAATGTCCTTCCATTCCATTAGTTATTACTGCGTTTCATTTAATTGCTCTCAGACGCTAGTAATCGTATTATCATATTTTCGTATTCATTCGTATTTGTTAATCAATAATATAATACGTTTACTTATCAATAATAATATACTACGATAGAATCTTCGTTCCAACCGAGTGTTCCACAATACTCACGCATTTTTATTGAACTTTACTTCATGATCCAAAACCTTGTTTTTACAAACGCAAACGTTAAACTGTCTTCGGACAAAGTTTGTATCGAAGTAATCATTATTTCCTTAGTTACTGGTAGTGTGAGCAATAAATGTATTTATTTAAAACATTACTTCTACCATTACAGGTTAGCCCTAATACAATAGAGTAGTAACAATAGTATTAACATGTCATGGGAAATAATAGAAAAAAATAACAAAATGTGCCACCTTATCAGTTTCTTCCAACTTGGCCCAAGCTGACAGCAATTACGTGATCAAATAATTAAAAACAGCAAAATGTTTTATTAATGTGACGTCTTCTTGTTGATTTAAAGCTAATAACATTTCTCGTAAAGCCTTATTCGTAAACTGAGTTACGCTCGGATTAGCGCATCCAAACTATTTTTAATTTCTTTGGCCGTGCTTCTTTAGGTATAGGATAGATATTCAACTATCACACTTTTGCATCCAACGTCCAAGTTGCTTAGCAATGCACGTATTTTAAACTTCCACACACTGTATTTTTCTCCAATAAAAGATTTGATGTTCCGTTCATTTTTGAAATTTTCTATCGTGACAAAAACCGCGTAAGTGCGTAGTAATTAACAAAATGCATAAATAATGAAAACTGGCCCCATAACCTCTAGAAAGTCAAATATCTTTGTTAAAATATATTAGCCAATTTTATAATTAACTAGCTGACCCGTGCCCACTTCGTTGAGTGGTTACAACTTCACAAAAGTACCTACTAATATCGCTATTTAAAAAAAGTAACCTTTCAAATTATTGTAATAATTACAGAGATTACCAAAACAACGGATAAATATTGACGGCTTCGCCCGCCCCGGCCCCGTTCCCGTTGTTTGTTCGGGATAAAAAGTTACTAACTATATTCATTTTAAGTTTCATCTAAATTGGTCCAGCGGTTCTCGAGTTATAAGTGGTGTAACTAAGATTCAAAGATTCAAAGATTCAAAGATATTTATTTGCCAGAAAACATGTGTACAGAAGATGACAAAAATATAACAATGTGAAACAACATGCTTGACCGGTTTACGGTATGCAAATTAGGTAGAGAGATGGCATGCAAGTTTAAAAATAATTACAATTTATCAATAAAAAATTCGTCAAGATTATAATAACTCTTTTCAATTAACAATTTCTTTAGTTTTAGTTTAAACATTTGGATGTTCAGGTCTCTATATAGTGTAGGTAATTTGTTATAAATTTTTGGAGCAACACCAACAACACTTTTTTGCATTAGTGCTGTTTTTACAGGGTGTAATTTTAACCTAGTGTTATCCCGTCTGCTTCGAATTACAAAATCAGATAACCGGGGGAACAGATGGGGATTGTTTTTTACAAAAAGAGCTACTTCTAATATGTAGAGCGACGGAAGTGTCAGAATTTTGTGCTTCGAAAATAATGGTTTACAGCTATCAGTAATTTTTATTTTAAACATGGCTCTCACACATCTTTTTTGTAGCCTAAAAATGATATCTTTATTAGTAGAGTTGCCCCAAAATATTAGCCCATATCTCAGAACAGACTCTACCATACCGTGATATGCAATCAATAAGGCATCAGTATTGACTGTTGAAGACAGTTTATGCAGGGCATAGGCAAGACTACTAACACGCTTACTCAGTCCTTCTAAATGAGTTTTCCAATTAAGTTTTTTGTCAATTATAAGTCCTAAGAATCGTGTAGCATCAACTTGATTGATTAAATTGTTATTAAATGTTATATTTATGTTAGATGGGGTTTGGGATCTTTGGTCAAAATGCATTATCATGGTCTTACTTAAATTAATTTTTAAATTATTATTGTCAAGCCATTTTATTATTGATTGAATTGATTCATTTATGTCGGTTTCATAAGATTTAATGTCATTGCAAGAAATTGTTATTGTGCTATCATCAGCAAATAATGTCATGGGATTAGTTGTTGCTCTTGGCAGGTCGTTAATATATATAATAAATAGCAGCGGTCCCAGCACACTGCCTTGGGGTACGCCGTATTTAGGATATCGTATTTTTGATCTGTGTACAACTTCTAGTTTGGTTTTTGTCTCTATTCTTGATATCTCTGTGATTTGCTTTCTGTCACTAAGATAGGATTTAATTAAGTCCAATACGTTTCCTCTAATTCCATAAAACTCAAGTTTTTTTAGTATGATGTTATGGTCCACATAGTCAAACGCCTGTGTCATGTCACAAAATATACTACAGATAGGTGTTTTTTTATCAACTTTAGAAATAACATTATAGAAGAAATCATATATTGCCATGTTTACTGTTTTCTTTTCACGAAAACCTTTTTGTTCTTCGCAAAGTAAATTGTTTTTTTCCAGGTATGTGTTTATTTCGGCGTATATATATTTTTCAAATATTTTCGAAAATATGGAAATGAGAGCAATGGGTCTATAAAATTCCACCAGTTCTCTATTTTCTTTCTTAAATACTGGTTTGACAATAGTAGTTTTCAGCTCATCTGGGTATTGTCCTGTTTCAATACTGAGATTTATCAAGAAGCTAAGATGGGGACTTATAGCTTCATTCACTGCTTTAATAATATTAGTACTAATACCATCAAATCCTGAGCTATTTGTATTTTTAAGGGATTTTATTATTTTATATACATGATGCGGCAGACAGGGAGCTAAGAACATGGATTTTTCTTGTCTATTTATATTTGCTGTTACGTTCTTACCTATCCCTGGTATCGGTTTTATCTTATCTATAAAATAGTCATTAAAGATGTTAGCAATGACTTGTGGGTTTGTTATGTATACATTATTATTCTTTATTTTAGATATTGGTTCTTTCGGTATATTCGGTCGACATTTATTGATAAGTTGCCATGTTGTTTTAGATTTGTTGCTTGAGGTCAATATCCTATGATTATTTTGAGCTAGTTTTGTAAGTGAAATGATTTTTTTAAATCTTTTTGTATAATTGATATAAATTAATTTATTTGTTTTACTGGGCTTAGACCTGTAACTCCAGAGAAGATCCCTTTTTCGTTTACTGCAGCTTCGAATACCACGTGATACCCATTTAGGTTTTCTAAATACTTTAATTAAAATATACTTTTTAGGGAAGCATAACTCATAAAACAACCCAAATGTTTCGATAAATTCCCGGTATGCTACAGAAGAGCCTTCAGCGCTGTACATATCAGAAAAAGAGAGACCTTCTAAACATAACCTGAACTTTTTTATATTATCCGTATTATAATCTCGAATTTCTTTACGCCAATATGTAAGTTTAAGAATTTTTTTAGCTGGGAGTTTAATAATTTGAGCTGTATGATCTGATAGGCCAAATTCTAACACTTCAGTCTTACAAGTCGTTTTGTAGTTATGTGCGATGTTATCAATGCACGATTTGCTGATTAAACGAGTTGGCTGTCTTAATGTTAATTTTAAGTTATAATTTAACAATAAGCATTCAAACTCTTGCGCTATATTGTTACATTTTAGCATATCTATGTTAAAATCACCGGTTATAATAATATTATTTATATTTAGGTTTGTTACATATGTCAGCAATTTTTCCAATTTATTGAAGAAAATATTTAAATTACTTTGCTTAGGTACTCTATAAATACATATTATTAAAATTTTAAATTCAATTAACTGAACAGCACAACATTCAAATACATTTGTAACAGATAACTTTTTTACCTCTAATATTTCTGTCCATTTGTGCTTTTTACTTACTAATATACATGCCCCGCCCCTTTTACTATCACATCTACAAAAGCATGTAGCTAAGGAGTAATTATCTATGTCTAAGAATGATTCAGATCCCTGCTTCATAAAATGCTCAGTGATGCATAAAACATCTATGTACATTTTTTTTTGATCGATGAGTTCTTGTAGATTAATAATTAGGGCGTCGCTCTTGTTAAGTAGACCCGCTATATTTTGGTGCATTATATGTAGATGTTTAGTCTCGAAAAAACGTAGAATCCTCCGTGTCGTCAGGGGTAAATTGCAGTGTTTGAAGATCAGTTACACATTGTTTCTGAAAAGTTTTCATGTAACTTCCCAAATTATTGAAAATCGAACGCATTCCATAGTTATTTATTTTTCCAGAGTGCCTATTAAACATAGTGTAGTCGTATCTTAAGTTTTCATTTGAGTCAAATAGATATGCATGCTCATGTGTACTAATATCGAGGTAGAGTAGGTTGTTGAAGTTTTCTATCCTCCAGTTATACATATCTTTCATCTCTCCATATTGATATGTAGGGAGACATACAATTATGTTGGTATGTTTAATTTTATTTAGTATTTCCCTCATGAGAGTTATTGTACTAAAGTAGTCATGGGTCGATCTGAACTCTTCTTCTCCAATTAAGATTATGCAGAAATCATTCATCGTGAAGTCTACCAGTTTTATACTTAGACCAGCCAGTAGGCCACTTACTGTGCTGCCAGGCTTCAAAAAATGGCATATTTTTGAGTTTTTGCCGAGACAGTTCTTTGCGAGACCCAGGATATTATTCTCTTTATTTGTACTAAGAAGACAGACTTTTATATCTTGTTTTGGTTTAATAATTTCTTGTTTCGATGTAATTTTTTTCACTAGATCTTGTTTCGATTTTGCTGTTTTTTTTTTATTAATATTTTGACTATCATTAGGTGGGTCCAATATTATATTATTCAAATATATTATTTCCCTTTCAGCTTTTTGAAGTTTTTTACTCAATTCGGTTATCCTTGATTGCAGTGACTGGAAAACCGCATATTCGTCTGCTTTTGGGCCAGTCTTCGTCAAAGATTGAGGTCCAGGCGACGTGAACAGTGCTCTTTTGATTTCTGGAAATTGTACTGAGCACCTTCGATTTTTCTTCATTGTATTGGTGTCAATATTTATATCCGGCAGAGGTCTCTGACATAGTGTCTTTAAAAGTTCGTTTTCTTTGGTCAGTTTATTTATTTGTCTATGTAAGTCATTATTATCAAGTATTGTGTTCTCCAGCTCTATCTGTGTGCTAGCCAGCTGGGATGATAGCATTGTGATAGACTCTTTCATTTCATGCACAAAGTTGGTATCAGACAGAGTATTGTCAACACTTCTAGAGAGGTGTAGCAGTGAATCGCAAAACGGATTTTCCGCATGAATGTGTGTATCATCCATCTGCGAAATTTCACTCGCAGGAGTAGAAAATTTAATTGAGTCACTACTGTCGTTCAGGAAGGGGGAGCTAAGTTTTTTTTTTCTGTTCGTGATATTACTAGCATCTCTACTAGTAATCATCACTTTAGGCTTCCGTACACAGAACTTACATCTCCAATTTTCCCTCGATTCAGGTTCCATTAAACGGTATACTTCTTCTGATAACCCACCGCATTCAAATTCAAATTTATGATCGCATTCAGAGCAAATAATCGTATTTTTTGCATTGACTGTTTTCTTGCATTTGAAACAAGTGACATGTAACGCTATCTTGCGGCCACTAGTGGCAGCTTTAGCTGAGCCTTTTGACATCTTGGGTTTATAAGGCGCGGGCGCCGCCACTGTGTTGTGTCGTGCGCAAATCAATGTTGTGTAGGTGCTTGTCGTTATAGTTCGCAGCGCTTTCGCTAGATGGTGTGTCAGAAGCAGCCGATCCGATTTGTCAGCTGACGTTATGATTTACCGGTGAGTTTGAAATGTTGCAATGAGTCACTGTGATGTGGTATGTAACAGATTTTGTTTTGGTTTGTTATTGCGAAGATGTGAGGTCGTAGAATATTTTAATATTACTTTATAAGAGCTTGTCTATGAAATGTAGTGTAATCATACTAATCTACTACTTACATTCATTCAGCCAGTCTTGATTTTTTTCTATTTTCACTACAAACACTAGTACAATATTCACTTGCTATTTTTGGTCACAGTTCTCTACAGATCGCCGGGATAACGTTTGTACCAGTTATTCACAGTTTATTACACCGATTAGCAATGTTTTTCCGCTTGAGATCACTTTATTTATATTTTTCGTAATAAAATTACATGCAGCCGATGTAAACAAGGACGCAGTGGCGCCATCTCTCGTACTAACACGACTTTCTTTTATATATATATATATATTTTATTTACTTTTTTATTATATATGTCGGAGAGTAAACGAAATAATATGGAAAATAACCAATCAATTAGTTTAAAATATTACTTGATTAATTTGATTGTGTTAATGAAACTAAACTTATTAATGTTGATTTTTGAAATGTATTATGTACTAAGATGTTCATTTGATTTTTAATCTTAATCTTTAAAATTGCGAGATGATTTCCGGTTAGCCATATCCGGTTAGCCATTTCCGTTTAATTATTTATGTGTAATAAGTCATTTGTTTGATTTCCGAGAGTGTTGGTACTATTGTAAGTTCATTTCCGTTTCCATTCAAATTAGTTGGGATTTGACTTGGTATTTTAAAATGTCATGAAAGCGGAAACGCAGACGTTGCCAACGATTTCCGGGGCGTCTGGACAAAGCTTTTGTAGTACATCTTGCTTGTGAATTCAGTCACTTATTTTGGAGAGTTGGTAATAGCAAGACGTGGACAAAAGACTTGTCTGTTACCGCGTAATTCTGTTAATAAAGGCATAGTTTTTAAGAATAATCTGTGTGCAAATTCGAATAAAACTGTAAGTGTTACGTGTTTCCTTTACTTCGTTGCCTGGAGAACTTAATAGCACCCACAATAATGGAAGGTGAAGAAAATGACCACCTGATGTCTCACCCTGCCATGCCTGACGCGACATATATATATATATATTTTGTATGTATAGATTTACGAAGAACGTTACGTACGTAAGGAATACGCTAATCTGAGTGATGGCGCTTCTTAGAATCACGTAAGGATTATTTTTGTAAACCAAATAGTTAATGAACCAACAGAGGGTGCGTGAGCGGTCTCGACAAATTTATTCAAAGCTTCCAAACAATTTAATTTATTCAAAGCAAACACGAGCAGCAGGGGTTCGTAGATGCTTTGTTGCACATAAAGCATCTACGGCCCCCAGCTACGACGCGCAACGCGCCGCTACGAGGATGCTACGCCCTGTCTCTCAACCGGATGCTCTACGCTCTGCCTTGCGGTGACGCTTGCCTAACCGACTACATACTTACTTATTATAACCGGAATAAAAAATGCTTAAACTTATTTCACAGTGGCCAAGATTTTGTAGTTTCGCCAGACTAAAATTTCCTAAAATACTAACGACCTTATTTTGCTTTAACCAAAGTCCATTATTAGAGTAACACTTTTAAAATCAGTTAAAATTTACGTTTGATTCCGCGTTAGGACCGGAGCGAGTTTCTTGCCAGTTCTTCTCGGGCTTGGGTTAGGATGAATTAGCACCTGAATTCACCTAGTATGGAAGACGATTCAAAGTGATCCTTGTGATTGTATTGAATAAAATATCTTTTGATTGACTTTGACTGCGATGTATAAGGCCCTATGCCTCATACATCTATAGCCTATGCAAAAACTCAAAAAAGTATCCTGAAAATATATTTTAAGGGCAACATATAAAAAATATGGAAAACATTGTAATGCAATATTTAAAAAGAAGGATATGATATGATATCCGGTATGATAAACCGGAAATTGAAAACTCAAAAGACAACAAAATATGCTATGGGTCATAAAATGTATTCCTCACGTCAATAACATCATTGAAAAGGCTTCACGAAGGTTTTGTTATTCGAAACAGTCATGTGCACAAAAACCAAGAAAATGCATAATAACTGTACATTTTGACAAACAAGGGTTTTACATACATTACATACATTTTTTATTCATGTATTTTGCGTATTATTCTATGAACTCGAGCGGCAACGAGTTGACAAAGATGAAGATTCCCTAGATGAATCGAAACAGTGTCGGTGCCTTCATCGACAAAATAACAGGTGTGTAAAAAACATTTTTATAAAAACGGGCTTTACTCACATATTATTTAGTCGATGGAAGCAGCGACACTGTTTCGATTCATCTAGAGAATCTTCATCAGGGTGAGTTTGATCCGCAGTCCGCTCGTTGCCGCTCGAGTTCATGGTTCGCACTGCGGGTGAGGAGGAGTATCGACAAAATAATACGTGAGTAAAGCCCGTTTTTATCAAAATGTATAGTACAACTCACGAAAGTTTTGAAAGTGAAACGTGTGTAAAACCCGTGTTTGTCAAAATGTATAGACAACTCACGAAAGTTTTGAAAGTGAAACGTGTGTAAAACCCGTGTTTGTCAAAATGTATAGTACAACTCACGAAAGTTTTGAAAGTGAAACGTGTGTAAAACCCGTGTTTGTCAAAATGTATATACAACTCACGAAAGTTTTGAAAGTGAAACGTGTGTAAAACCCGTGTTTGTCAAAATGTATATACAACTCACGAAAGTTAAATGCATAAAAACTCTTTAAGACGAAAGGGTACCGGCTCTTTCTCCATACAAACGTAGTCGACTGTTTCCTCCCTGGATAATGACACTAGAGCAAACTTTTGTACTGTAAAACCTTTTACTACCATGACTATGCCTCTATGTCTTGGTTTTTTTTATATTCTAATTATCATAGGAAGTAGGAGTCTTCAAAAACTAGAAATATTGCCTAATTTTTTTACACATTTTCAGACACTCATCCGAAAAAAATAACGCATATTTACAAAAAAATTAGAACATAGCTGAAGGATTTGTTTAATTATATAAAATAAAATATAAGTAAATAATCGACTACGAAATGCTGTTTTGGTCAATAATTATGTACCTAAAACGGTCTAAGCTGCAGTTGTCCCTTTCTTGCTGTTTTTGGAGAGGTCTGGGGAGGGAAGGGTCGGAACAATACGTATTACTGCTAGCGAAGTGATGCCTCATAGTCGATAATTATATCGATACACTAGTGATGTGATTGTTAGTCGATATTTACTATAATTCTTCGGATTATTAATATTGTATAACATTTATATTAACAAAATTAAATAATTAAATAATCTCTTCATACAATAAAACCGTATTTGGCGCATCCAAAAGTTTTCATTGTTACACTGTGGCAAGCCTGGGGTTACGAAGGGTTTGTTTCATAATGTGTTAAACTAACTACCTAACAAATCAAATATATAATTATGTGGTTTACATTTTTGGTTTGACTAAAAACTACACACAAATAATTACAGAGGCAAAGGAGGGTAAGTGTAGGAGGACGGACGGACAGATACTGGGATAAGTAGGTAAACTGTTTATTCAGTTTACAAAATTTCAGAATAGAGAGTATTTATTTGGTTTAAAAAAGGTTCATATTTAATTGCTTTCATTCCTTTCTCTTACTGGTAGATTTCGGGGTATACGACTGTCGATTATTTCTGGCAAAAGGCAATCATAGTAAATTTTTTCTAATATTGGTCCCATTTGGTTCCAGAAAGCATCGTCCTTTTCAATTTTTTGTTAAAGGATTCCTTTTGGGCTGCACAAAATAAAATAGCAGTAACTTCTGCGGGTTATATGCAACTGGCCTTGCACTTGGTAATAATAATTGTGGTTTTCTTTCAGTTTTAACTGATTGCTTTCAAGTGTACAGAAGTCTACTTTTTTTGTTTGATTCCCTGTATAGGTGTTATTTCCGCAATCTTGTACGGACATTTAACTTCCACGATTGAGTCTTCTCCGATTACACCATCAGGACTCGCAGCTAAAAATCTTTTGTGATCATCGACAAATAACCCGCAGTTTGATACTTGTAGTCCCGTTTCAGCCATAAATTGTTCCAGAGCTTCCTGTTCCTTTTCTTTACCATAATTTGTAGCTTGTAAACTTGTGCCTGTAAACTGTGAGTATAGTAAACTCTTTAACATTCCTGTTACTGATGTTTTTTTCGCAAATTACAAATTTGACCGTTTTGTTTGCGCCTTTCAATAACCCACAGACTAGTTTCACTCTGACCAACTGTGTTTCGTTCAATGTCTTCAGTATTTGATTGTAGTAATTCTGCTAGAAATTCTTCTTTCTTTTTCTCAAATAATTCGGGTATCATATCGGGTTCTAATTCTAACTGTCCATAATTCTCATCGGGCCCTGACACTTTCTTCCTTTTATTGGGAATGTTTTCATTCATATCTAATTTTCTTTTACGACATCTCTCAGTATATTCTATAGCACGCTTTTTCCTCTCTATGAATCGTTTCGTATATTTTCCAGGACAACGACCTTGAATTTTTTTTTGAAGACGATTATGGATAGCTCTTTCACTGTTCCATGAAGTTACAGCACCAAAACACCTCGTTTGGTATGACCCTCTTGCAGTAAAATTCACTCTTTTGCCTCCGATGAATTTAGCTATAACATTGTTGACTTGCTCAACTGTGTTATTGGTCACGTCTAAGATAAGGCTGTCGCTATTTGCCATTAAATTTGTTAGACATTGCTGAATATCTGGCCATAGCCCACAAGCTTGCAGTTCAGGGACTAAATTTGCTTCGTTGATATAATTTTCGGACTTGCAAAAATATGACGCTCCACGATAAACTCCACGACACCCACACATAGACAAAGCAGAGCGGGGAGGGCGCGGGGCGCGGCGATGGCATGCAGCGAGACAGGAACATTTTATTCAAATACCTATTTTTCTAAAGTCTCTCAGGTACCCTTTCCTCTTAATACAAAGCATACTTGAAAACTGTAGTAGCTGTCTTTTGTACAAAAACGGGTCCTATGGCATTTGACTCGAGGCACAAAATTTGCAAAAAGAAAATAATCATATAGTGAAAGACTAGCATATTTCAAATTCAGTTCGCTTGAGGCATGCAGAGATTTCATTGATTTAGAATTTTTGCATAAGCTGTTGAATAATAAAACCGATTGCCCCCAATTCTTGGATAGAATTAGGTTCAAAGTCCCTCGCAGGTATCCCCGTAATAAAATCAAACCTCTGACTATCTAAGGCAAGAACTCGTATATCTATATACGTATACCATATCACGTCTATCCAAGCTTTACAATGAGTTTGCGGACTTAGGATTTATGCCACATTCGTCCCGGATTTTCGGCCCACTCTATTAAAAAGTATTTATTCGTCCCGCACAATAGTATTTGTCCATATTCGTCCCGCATACCAAAGATATAAGCTTTCACAAAATCTATCCTAAATCTATGTTTCTAGGATTTGTATACCCGTCCCAATAATGGACGTTTATTTGACTGAACCTTGGTATTGTTGAGTCAAATAAACGTATTGAACATGTAGCCGGCAGTTGTTGTTACTATGATAACTACTCAACATCGTTTCAAGCTGGGTTCGGACTTTGTACGTTATAGGTTAATAAGGTATATAAGGTTATAGACATGATGTATAAAGACTGCTTTTTTTTTCTTTTTTTTATAA
Organism: Lampropteryx suffumata; assembly: GCA_948098915.1. Lineage (NCBI taxonomy): Eukaryota > Metazoa > Arthropoda > Insecta > Lepidoptera > Geometridae > Lampropteryx > Lampropteryx suffumata. The sequence continues at coordinate 28,566,906 of OX402544.1, forward strand.
AACCTATCTCAGGCACCAGTTCTACACAAAACAGGTTTACTTGGCTCATCTCACTACATTACATGTGTACTATTCGTTAATTAGCCTATGCTAATATGCTATGTGACCCTTTTTGTGGAAAAATAAATCATTTTTATTTTTATTATTATTATTTATTAAGAAATTTAGAGCATACATAAAGGGTAGTCTTTTCAAGAAAGTGTATAGATGAGTATATTATTGATAAGAATGCATGGCCTCATGTTGCTCTGCCCTCAGAGAGTTAACAGACTCATTTGAAATGTATAAACTCTCTTGTATTCGTTTTTCGTAGTTAAGGTAGTTATAAGATGGATCATGCAAAAAAGCGCTAGGACCAGGACGAGTTTCTTGCCGGTTCTTCTCGGACTTGGGTTTGGAGGAATTGGCACATATATTCACCTAGTATGTAAGACGTTTCAAAGTGATCCTTGTGATTGTATTGAATAAGTACCCGTATCTTTTGACTTTTGCTTGACATGCAATTTTTTTCTACCTAGGATTAAATAAAGGATAAAATAAATTAGGACCCAATAAATCATAAAAAAATCGTGTCGATTTTTTTTATCACTCCGGGAGTGCCGACAGAAGTGAAAACTTATTTTGGCGCGTTAGAGTTTGGTAATAAATCACTTCAAAATCAGTAATTATGGCGACTGCCAATCAAATACTGAACGAACACAGATGATGCAATATTATTTGTTCAAAATGTAGATAATATCTCAAAGAACCTAATTCAGTAAACTTCTCCATACAAAAGTAGACTGTAAATATGTGAATTAAGGTTTATAATCAAATGGGGCGAGCGCGGCAGCCGGCTGCGTCTCGCCCCAGATGGTAACGGTGTTGCGAATCCAGAGGTTTTACCTCATCTAAATATAAATCTAAATATGCGACCGCGCTAAAAGAAGTTTTCACTTTAATAAATAATTTACGAGATAAGTTAGTACTAAATTAACGGAAATTGTTTGCTTGATCCAACTGATCAAAAGAAAGTTCATCATTTAATTATAGATAGAGCTGAAAAATAAATGCGCATCGGGTATTGATGAAATCTTTGGCAAAATAATTAAGAGATTTTCAACTCAATCAACACGGTCGACAAGGTCTCAATCCCCATGTTAATAAGTTCAACAATTTTGCTATACACCGACTACAGCGGCTGAAAATTGTTCCCAATTTTTGTCTTCATCTGGTCTTCACATATATAAGATAATCATATAATATATATGAAGAACAATTTCCAAATAGAAATATTCTGGGGTATGGGATGGGATACCCGCAACTTGAAGAGAGTTCACTGCACATAACTGCCTTAACGCAAGCCCCTTGTGTTCATTTCCGGTTATAAAAAGATCAGTAAGTGAGTCTTTCTTAGTGTTTACGTTGACTAAACGCTAAAATTTAAGCAACACATTAACTCGATGAAATCTAGGGTACGGAAGCTGATTTACATACTTAAGTCTCTAAAATTTGTAGTCGACCTTGGCTGTATTAAAATGGTTAATTTTACTCTGGGTAAAGCTATTTTGGGGTACTGTGTCTCAACATGGGGTGGGGCAAAGTCCTATCACATCGAGCTCAAAAGAGTACAACGAGCCAAACTGAAGGTGGAGGCGGGTCTTCAATTCAAATTCCAGATCTGTACAACTATTGGGAGGTACTTACAATGAGGCAGTACTTCGTACTCCAAATTGTGCTCGAAAAACATTTCCTCTCTATGATTCTAACATAGTGAAAAATAGGCGCAGAAAGGGCCGCTCTCACACATACCGCACCAGGTTATTCCACTGCTTTGTCTGATTCCTTGGTCCGTAACAGGACAAACAGTGCACTAAATATATATCTGCTTCGCAAGGCTAAGTGCAACGCAGGGACTGGATGACTAAGAATACTGACCTACCAACAGACAGATCTGTTATCCACATTAGCTTAAGAAGCTAAGCTTTTTTGATAAATGATTCATGTAATATATTTCACAATCTTTCCATTTTCATTTTCTTCTCTTCTGACTTACTCTAATCTGCACATACATCATATATACACATACACACATGCACGCATATACCACAGAAAGTACCTTTTATTTTCTGTTTTTCTTTGTTAAAATAACAAAGAAAAACAGAAAATAAAAGGATATTCTATATTTTCTTTAAATATGTATATATATTATATATAAAGGTTTAGGAAATCTTTAGTATTAGATTCTTTGCTACTGGTTTTTTCATATATAGCTTTTACATATCTTAGGCTTTTCATGTTATACTAAAATGCTCTCACTTATGTAGAACTATTTCGAAAATAAGTGGAGAGGGGCACTGTTGACACCAGTGCTCTCACATACGAGGTTGCAATATCCATAATAACCTCACCATTATGTCACCACCATAATGGTAAGGTTATTATGATTAAAAAAAAACATACAATCACAGAAACAAGTTTTCAATATATACATTGTTTCGATAGTTTTGATAACAGCGATAATATCGAAAAACGGGAATTTCGGGCCAAAACTCTGATATTAGATGTGAATCATATCATAATATAATCACTTATTCTATACAATTTCAATGAGTAAGGTATACCTATTTGTTTACTAGGGACTAGAAAAACACTATTCGAGTTGCCTACCTCGCTCGACGAATCACAGTTCGTCTAGTCTCTGCTCGTTTTTTTTGGGTCACGCTGTTCTACTTAAATTCGTAATTCTTAAAATAGCTGAAGCCTCTGAGCAACATATATAGGAGTTATTCAATTGTTGTGGTGCTTTCTAGTCATTGCATTTTTGTGCCGCTTAGTGTGGAATCATGGGGCCCAGGGAAAAGGGCTGGCTCATTCTTTCCTCAGCATTTCTTTTAGTTTTAAAAAACATAGCACTGATAAGAAATTGTTGTGTAGGTTTAGGTTGCTTACTTTTGAGTTTAGAAGTTTTTTAAGTTTCTATTATTGAAGACAGATTATACATAATTGCCTTTAATTTGCTTTATAATATACTCGTATTTTTAAATAGTCATACTCTGTTTCCTAATTGTAATAACTAATAGGTATAAAAGTTTTTGCAATAATATAAAATTAAAAAAAAATATCGGAACAAAACCGGTTCTGAAAAAAAAGCCGATTGTCCATGCTCTAATCGCCACCTATGTATTTGTTGCTCTACTTATTCATCACATCATATAAAATTAAAATTAAAAATTAACGGTCTCCGGAGATACAGCTTAAATCTAGTGCGGTGTCCATTGAAAAGCGTTTCTTGATTCTAAGTTTGATTTTAAGTTTTCTTTAGGAAATAATTTATTTGTATTGTTCTACCAGTTCGCGGTGAGTTGTGGGCCGGTTGTTAGTTACATTCTAAAGTTTACCCACCTGGGAGTTATTTGAATATATAGTTTATACGATAATTCTACTTTTCTAAAGCTTTCATAATAATAATATCTTGATAAAAAAGAGAGAATGTATTTTTCATGCTAATATGCATGATACCACTGATTGATTTGGTATTGACCCTAATTGTTTGCCTGATGCCAGGGTTTTGGGCGGCAGTGATTACCTTTTTTATTTATTAAAAGTATTCTATACGTACACTTAGATTATTTTTGATCTCATGAAATTATTTTTACCTTTCTATTTAGTTTATTCAATATATATATTGAATAAAGACACCTTAATTAAGAAGCTTTAATTATTAAGAAAAAATAAGTTAATTTATTATAAAGACTATATTAATTGTATAGTGACCTCAACACAATTACGTCACTTTTCATAGATTTTTTTTATGTCTGTATGTGTCTCAGAACTAAGTGTGTTATTCTTTAAAACAAAGGTCGAGAGCTTACATTAAGGGTTACCTAAGTGCACGAAAGGAGCCTCTGAGGTACACTTTAACCCTTTTCACCACACTGGTTAGAAATAACTAGTTACACGATATGAAGAAGAAGAACAAAAACCAGACAGTAGTTTAGTCCTTATCGTAATTATGTCATTCTCTACCAATAAATATAAGCAGCTTGTGTGTCATAATATTTTGTCCTATGTTTTGACCTATGAATGGTTGTGATTTTTTATTTATTTAACGTTTATTTAAAATAAAAATGTATTAAATATAACAAAAACTAAACATTGATTATTATCCTTTAGGTTATTTGTTATTTTCACGCATTATGTTTTGTACATTACTATTAAAGAGATATTAAACTTTTTATTAATTAAACCGCTCTCAGAAAAAAGTGTATTTTTAAGTTGTATTTTTAACGATGACACATCGTCATTTTAAAGCAGCGATGTAGCATTCTTATAAAGATAACGCCACACAGTACCTCGCGATTTGGGGTAATTTTGCAAAACATAATTACGTTTTAAAAAGTAAAAAGAAAACCGACTTTATTTATATAAAAGTACAAAATTTCTTTACTTGGATCATATTTTTACTAACTTCATATTTTGATATAAAAATAAACTACTCAAATTTTAATTAAATTCTATGGTACCTTTATATCCTGTAGCTGCCAAGTACAAGGACGTATTTCTCGCACCCGACTTCTGGTCAGCAGGAGTTGTCTACCGACGGTATAGGGAAGCAAGTACGAAGAATGTGCCCTGACTTTTTGTGTAGTTCATAAGTTTAAATGTATATATATGTTAGTCTATAAGGTATTTTTTTTCTATGGGCCCTTGTTATTGTATTTCATACACTTAATTTTGTTGCCTGAAATAAAATTTAATTTAATTTATAAGAAATTATACAAAATTAATAATTTTAAAATTTGCGGTGTTTGAGATTGTAAATTCAACCTACTTAAGTATTTGTTGCCTATATATAACTCCTGGTAATAAGAACTTCGATGATTTTATGTGAGGACTTGAAATTTTACTAGAACACTCTTTCAACAAAAGCTGTATTATACTTGGAGACTTTAATGTTAATGTTCTTAAACAAAATAAATGTTTTGATATTTTTTAAGATGTTATCTCATCTAAATATTACATTTAAATTAAATATAATTAATTAGTATGCCATATTATTTAGAACGACCGCCCGCCGGCATGAATCTTTTAACATAATAAACATGCCATTATTAAAGTCTATATATTATAGAGAACCCAATAAGTTTAGCCTGATATGTCTTAAGAAGTCTGAGAGATGAGGGTAGATCTTAAACAACTCAAAACTATATTTTACGCTTTGGTTGAGTCGAAATTAAGGTAAAGTATTAAATTCTTATGATACTGTTACGCATATAACATGAAAAGAGCATTTATAATCCTAAAACAAGCCATTCGCACCATGTTGCGGATTCCGCCATGGGAATCGTGTAAAGAGTATTTTAAGGAACTAAACATTTGGACTCTTCCTAACCTCTACATCTTAATAACTTCTATGGATATTGTACGGCATCACTCTAAATATAAATCACCAGAACAAAGAACACTAAGGTTAGACACAAGAAGAAAAGATTTAGCGACCCACAATGTTAGAAGCGTTCTAGAGTATTGCAGCTGTATTTGAAACCCTCACTATATTACCTATATTCAGAGTCTGGAAAGTATACAAAGTAAGTTCATAAAACACTTGATTCGATGTTTCAGTAATTTTAGCGACTGTCAGACAGCGTGCTTATATCATCACCCCATTTCTCTCGAAAACCGTAGGACTCTAACTGATATGTCATTTAATTTTCTGCATGGTGTATGCAATAACTATATCGACTGCTCGGAGTTATTGTCTAAAGTGTTGCGCTTCTGTGTTCCGACCATTAGAACTAGACACACTAACCTGTTTGCTGTTTTGACTACACGCACAAATTACGCCCAAAACTCATATGTCAGTCGACATAGAAACTACAACAAAAAATTTCAACAAATTGATATTTTCCATTGTAGCAAGCAGGTGTTCAAACGTGAAATTCTCAGAATTTTTTGTGAAAATGTATAAGCTTGTGTCAGTTATATATGTAAGTATCATATTATGCATACCATATAATCTATTTCTCTCTCACACACACACATACATACACACACACACACACACACACACACACACACACTTTTACACAACTCTCATACACTCACATAATTAAAATGTATAATTATTAATAGGTATTTTTTATTAATTAACTAGCTGACCCGGCAAACGTTGTTTTGCCATGTATGTATTAGAAAAAAAAATAGGGGTTGATCGTAGAGGGGTGAAAATTTAGGGTTGCATGTATTTTTGTATGATGTATCATAAAATAATAAAAACAAAAAATTTTGTCTGAAAAATAAAAAAAAAAATTAAGGGGTGGACCACCCTTAACATTTAGGGGGATGAAAAATAGATGTTGTTCGATTCTCCCCCCTGACTAATATCCTCGCTAAGGATCACGAAAATCGGTCGAGCCGTTTCGGAGGAGTTCGATTACGCACCCCGTGACAGAAGAATTTTATATATTAGATAACATGTTTGGTTAGTGACTGTCTTCTAAATTATAGGTGATATACATAAAATGTAAATCCGTTATTGGCTTTAGGATAAATGCGTTAGATTAAGTAATATTGTTTATTAAGAGCTGTGGATTTTGTTTAATAAATAAAATAAAATTAAAATAAAATGTCCGGGGTTAGAAGTTGTTAAAAATAGGTGTCGTTTTCAAGCCGTTAGATTATACAACTTTCTGTTAAAATGAAAACCACCAATAGGCCAAGTATACGTAAAAATAATCTTAAAAAGCTCTTGCTGGATGGGTGCTTTTATATCGTGGATGAACTCTTACAATAGTATTAACATTGAATTATATTACATATTTACATTTTTTGTTTGTACTAACTATTGTTTTAAAAATGTGTAATTTTAGGCTAATGTAATGTATCCATATACAATGTATATCATTTTATGAATAAATGAATTGAAATTGAATTGAAATTTGTTTAATACAGATATCGATTGTTTCTTTATTAGTGCTGAAGGTTCTTCTTCTTATCGTGTCACTAGTTATTTCTAACCAGTGTGGTGAAAGGATTAACATTGAAGCGCTGAAGGTTGAAAAGCAATAAACAGTAACATACGCCACAGTTAACATTATGTACATTATGTTTTCTTAACACAAAAAAGTAAAATATTTTAAACTTTCAAATCAAATCAAATCAAAGTAATGTATTGTGTAATATAGGTTTGTAACAGTTTGGTGATACATATTAGAACAGCCATAATCAGCGTGATTCGCATGCAATATTTATTATACACTAGCTGTACCCGGTAAGCGTAACATTGCCACAAATTTTCTCACCGTTTATACCTTCCCTGGACTACGACAAACATTTCAACACCAAAATCAGCTAAATCAGTCCAGCCGTTCTCGAGTTTTAGCGAGACTAACGAACAGCAATTGATTTTTATTATATAGAAGATTATATTCAAATGACAATGGTAGGTACAAACATGCTTTCAATTTAATTTAATTAGTGTAAGTCAATGTTCTAAAATAATAATGTTAAATGTCAATACTTTTATCATTTTAGTATCATAGATAGAATAAGCCTTTTCTAATAATATCTTTTCCAACCTTGCTGTAAACACCACTGGGCTTGAAGTCTCTTGTAAAAATGGTGGTAGACGATTGTAGACACGAATAGCCATAACTAACACGCTTTTGTTGTGTAACGCAGTTGTATTTGGGGGTAGCCTGAGTTTCTTATTATGTCGTCTGGATCCAAAGTTAATAAAAAGATCCATATTACTTTTTACAAAAACAGACAATCCAAATATATACAGGCAAGGCAATGTTAAAATGTTCAGTTGAGTGAACTTTGCGTTTTTACCCATAAACTACTTGCAAAACAGTCATCATAATCCAGTAAAAAATGTGATGTTAGCCTTATACCTGCCCTAACGCGGTGTAAATTGTAAAAATACATTAAATTACCAAGTTATTGTGAACCAGCAAAACAAATTATACGGGCAGACATTTTCACCGCGCACCACTTCAAGCTACTCTCACGGTTACGCGGACGGTGTAGGGATCATTATAGCGGGCTGTCCTCTTTTGTGCAATTCTTGTTGGAGGTACTTCGTGAATACGAGTAGCCGGTCATAGAATAAAACTAAAGATTTTTGGCTAAACTACACTCTTATTTTATAAAATACCCGGGTTGTTAAAGGATTGCTTTGGATTTCAAGTGAGTTACATGTACGTAGACATCCTACGTCGAAGCTCTTCTGTTCGTTATTCATAAATATAACAGCAATCTACAGCCTTAGAAATCTAAAATTTAATATCTAACATCTTTCAAATCTAACATATAAATCGAACAGCCTTTTAGACAGAAAAAAGTCATGGAAATGTCCGGATTGCACTGCCTCATCCAAAAAAGAAAGAGACAACAACCAGACTCCTGTGAGGGGTAATAACTACTCCAAAAATATCACGCACTGGAAAAAGCAAGACATGCCTGTGAAGCAAGACATATGTCTTCCCAGAAACAAAGAGGGCGAGAAGTCGAGGCTAGCTACCGATATAAAAAAGTATATTATAATTATCTAAATATGCTTACCTCGGACAAATTAATAGTATGGCTATTCAACAAGGTAACGTTGCTAGACTTTTGGCAGCACTTGACCTGCGGTGAGTGACGTTTTTTGACTTTTATTTATTATAAATAGATCAGGATAGCTTTATAACCGACTTACAAACATTAGCTATAGCTTGCCTCTCCCTCATTGAATGAAACAAGGAAGTACTATTCATGCTTGAAAATTGGATTTTTCGATATTGTAAGTCAATATTAGAAGCGTAAAAGAGAGTATGAAAACACACAATTAGAATCAACCCTAGGCAACTCTGGAAAACTATTAAAGATTTATGTCACCTTACAACAGAAACGCGATCCAGTAGAGCTATTTAGAGCGCATGGACATACTAACACAAAGCAAGCGCTAAATTGAAATTAAAGTCAAAAATATTTATATTCAATACAATCACAAGGATCAATTTAAATCGTCTTACAAACTAGGTGAATTTATGTGCCGACTCCTCCTAACCCGAGAAGAACTGACAAAAAACTCGTCCTTTTCCGGCGTTTTTGTATGATCCATCTTATAGCTAGCTTAACTACGAAAAACTAATAAAGATTACAGTAGTTTATACCTTTCTAATCGGTCAGTTAACTGTCGTGAGAGCAGAGCAACATGAGGCCATGCATTCTTATCAATAATATAGTCATTTATATTATCATACGCTTCCATCAAAAGAATACCCTTTATGCAGCTTTAAATTTCTTAATAAGTAGAATAGTATTTCCAGCTTTTATAGAAGCGCACCGTGATCCCCGTAAAAGACTTACCGCCCTTCTAGTCAAGTTGATTCTATGAACATACAATTTTACTGAAAACCATCTCTATTTTTAAGAGCGTATAACAAACTATACTGTGAAGCTAATGTGAGAATATTCATTTCTTTGAATATTTTTCTCAAAGACTCGCGGTTTCATTTTATAAACGGTACGTGCCATTTTTTGCCATTATTAAAAAAATATTTCTTGAATATCAGCTGCTTTCCCCCATAGGCAATTCCTACAATAGGTTACAATTTAACAATTGTGGCCGAAACTGTAGCACAAAGTGTTTTAGCATAACAAACAAATGTGAAGCAGCTACTTCAAACAATTTTTTTATGTTTCCCATAAATGTTTAATTTGATAAAGTTATAATAAATCTTCACACAGATAAGGCTTCTGACATTAATGGCACAACCAACTTACTTGTCAAACCGATACTGCATAGTTGTCCCACTAACATAGATTTTTCGAAATAGTCTATCTAATGCCGTTTTCCCAGATGCCTAGAAAGTCATACCGATACACAAGGCTGGATATTCCACACAGGAATATTCCAGGTAACTGCCGCCCGATCTTGCTCCAAATTATGATCGCTAAGTTTTTAGAAAAATGATAAATAGTCATTATATCAGTGAAGAAGTTCGTATTACACTATGTGAGTCTCTTGTTCTGTCCAAACTGAACTGTTGTGATGTAGTATATGGTTCTTGTTTGCTGGCAAGGACTGAAAAGCTGGTTCAGCGAGTGCAGAATGCATGCGCTCGTTTTTGTTTTAAAATTCCCCCTCGTACGCATGTGACTCCTTATCTAAACTCATCTAACCTGCTTAAAATGAAATCACGCATGAAGCTTCACCTTGCCACCCTTTTAGTTGGAATACTTAAGAATAAAACGCCTACCTACTTATTTCAAGCTAAAATGGGTACAAGAATACTCTCGCTACACAGTAAGGGACTGTACTCACGTTGTCCTTACAACTCCTCGGCATAAACTGGTTACCTTTCGTGGATCTTTCAGTTTTGCAGCGTCTCGTTGCTGGAATGACCTGCCCCCACCAATTCGTGCTCTTAAAACACTAAATACTTTTAAAATCAGATATAAAAAAATATTGCTGTCTTATCAAATTAACCATTACAATTGAGTTTCACTATCCGCACTTTTGTCACTATTTACATCACATCTGAATCGATTCTCAGCATTCTCAAGCCACAATAGTGGCAATTCGGTTGGTTTATTTCTAAAATTAGGAATTGTCTAAAATATATTAAGTTAGCCATTGCATTTGTAAAACCTATTCGAGTGGTAGCATCTCACTAAATTAGGAACGCTTAATTAAGTTAGATAAAATTAAATTAGGATAAGTTGGTAACAGCAGAATACCAAAGGTTGATTTGATAGTTTAATTTTAGCTAAAATTAGTTAGGTTGGTGCCAACAGAATTGAGGCCATTAACATAATTTCAAATTACTATTTATATAGTTTACTCTTGTAGGTACGTATAATATTGCTCGGTTGAGTTTGGTACGTCTCCGGCTATTCAGTCCGTCACGGACCGAATAGCCAGCCAGTCAGTCCGGCAAGCACTAGTATTCGATAATCGACCCAACATTTGTTTAAACAATAAAACTAGCACTCTTGACTCTTGACTTTATTGATTGTTGAACATTAAAAATATCAATAATGATTTCTCTGTTTTTAAAATGATTTTTGCCCATTTCGTTTTAAATAAATAACACGCATTTATTATAATTAATTATTATTATTTAGTTATTTATATTTATAACATTATTTATAACCATACAATTTCTATATATTTACACTCATCTACGGATAAATATTTATATAATCAATACATAATGAGTATTTACTATTGTGGTTATGGTATTTGTGATGTCACTATTTCCAGGCCCTGACTGAAAACCAGCGCAGCTTTACATGGTAGGTAACCACTATCAACTATGTAGAGAAGCTTTATGCTGAGTTCAGGACTTGTTTGGCCTGACCTGCGCACACAGAGCGGGACTAGTTAGTGCTTACACGATGTAGATTGTATTATATAGCTTATTGTTTTTAATTATCATATCTTTTTGTTTTTCTTTGTTGTTTTTATATTGATATCTTAGTTTTTTTTTATTATTGATCCGCTCTGTAATGTGTTGTCAAACAAACAAATTTTCTTTCTTTCTTTCTTTTTCTTTTATTTAGTTCAATGTCTTGAAACCCACAATATTTTTTAGTAATAGTTCTTTTTAAAGAGGACTAGTTAGACAATTTAGGACTATTTTATTTAGAAATTGTTTGCTTGTGATGATTGCAATAACTAATGTAACATGCAATACAAAAGTATTTTGATATATCACTTTCTTTCTAAATCTACAAATGTCCTAATTATCTCGAATTGAAGAAGTGACAAATCAAAAGGAAGTAGGAATAAGGCCTCCCAACGCCACGAGTAGTCCCTACTTAAATTAAATATGAAGGCCTAGGATGATATAGAACTTTCCTAGATTAAGGCTATGCCTTTCAATTCAATGAATGTCAGTGCGACAGGCTGTTGGATGGAAATAATGAAAAAAAAGAAAAGGAAAGAGGCTGCTTTCAAATAGATGGTGAAAGGCGATAAGTCCTTTATAGGGAACACGGTGCGCTTCTATAATAAGCGTCATTAAAATCCAACTAAACTACCTGTAAGCAAGCATTTTCAGACACGGCTTAAGCATTTGAAATGTATAAACTTCTGTAATCTAGTATTAGTTTTTCGTTGTTAAGCTAGTTATAAGATGGATCATACAAAAGAGAGCTAGGACTAGGACAAGTATCAGAGAAAATTCTTGCCAGTTCTTCTCGGACTTTGATTATGAGAATTGGCACCAAAAATGACCTAGTATGTAAGACGTTTCAAAGAGACCCTTGTGATTGTATTGAATAAAAAAAAATTGACTTTGACTTTGATACCTAGATGTATACTACAAATGTTCTAATTATCTCTCGGACGAAGCAAAATTATACAATTTAGGTACTTCCGGGTAAATTAGTTTGATTGCTAAAAAAATACGTCAGAATAATGTTACAATACTCTGATTATCTAAACTTTATTATTATCTAATATCAAATCTATATAATACAAATCAATTGCTGTTCGTTAGTCTCGCTAAAACTCGAGAACGGCTGGACTGATTTGGCTAATTTTGGTTTTGAATTATTTGTGGAAGTCCAGGGAAGGTTTAAAAGGTGAGTAAATATGAAAAAAATGCTTGCTTTTTTTATTTATTGATTCTGAGGCGGTACGAAGTTTGCCGGGTCAGCTAGTTTGAAATAAATAAATATATATAAACAAATTAAAACTACCGAGTTGAGAAACTCCGTCTAAGTTTACGCATAAATTAAATCGAACGCAAGTATTGTTTGAATAAAGACTGGCTGGTACGACGGCCCACAGTCGCGCCGCCAGCTGAATAAAAAAAAAGAAAGCAAATTAAAAACGCGCGAACTATAGCGAACAATAGCCCGCGTTTTCGTCAATTTTCTCGGATTGTTAGAAATTCATGGTTTTGTTTTGAAAAATGAGTTCTTCAAGTGACAGTGAAAGAAGAAGTATAGAATTTACTCCTGAAAGTATTAGAACTGACGCAAGAAATGTGATGGATAATCTATTACCTGCAAAATCCCGGGAGAAATATATGAAAGCCTATGGTAATTTTATTGAATGGCGAAATGCAAGAGGCGCCAAGAATTTTCATAATTGCGAAAATTTCTCAAATGTAAATATAAGTTTTTAGTTGTTTTATTATTAGATACTATTTAATTTAGTTGTTACTCTATGTTTCATTAAATAATAATATTACAATAAAATATGAGGCGCTTTTTATTTCCTCAAAGTGGGTGATGAAAAGTAGAGTGTATCACTCGGGCGCAAAATATATTTTTGGCTCAGGCGACGTACTTTGAATCCAGAGCAAAGTGAGGGATTCTTTAGTAGAATCCCTAAAACTGAACGTAGCGAAAAAAAAAGCGCCCTCGCCGTAAAAATATTATTTTATTCCCTTATGATACAATCTACTATTCATTAAGTACCACATCGGGTGGCATATTGTTAAATAGGTCTTTAAAAGAAACAACGAAGTTTATTGAACAGTTTTTCGATACAGATATTCATTGATTATTTAGCTTGAAAGTGGCTATTTTTGGTAGATGTCAGTCGCTGTCGCCGTCCTCCCAAACAGCTGTTTTGGGGAAACCTAAAATGTTTTTAAAATAGTTGGATATATGATACAATTATAAAGATAATTATCACGGCTAGTATGGCTTTACTACAGTAATAGCTCGATTTGTAAAACTTAATTACAACAAAACCCTTAAACAGTTTTTCCACTACAATGAACACTCGTCACTCTTATCCGAACTGACTTCGGAACTGACAGCTTGCTTAAGAAACAAAGTCGTTCTCTCCGTCGAAAGCCCGGCTCTGAAACCGAATTGGACATAATGCAGTTTGACGTGTTGCTAGATAATGTTGCACAGTCATTTTACATTTTATTGATCGATACCACAATGGTTTTGGTGAATTCGTCAGGTAAGTAACGGTGATACATACATACACTATATATATATAAAAGGCGATATACGTATGTTCCCTATAGACTCCGAAACGGCTGGACCCATTTCAATGAAATTTTTAGGAAATCTTCAGATTGGCCTAGCGGGTGATCCTGTGAAGTTTGGAAGATCCTTTTTTTTGCATCATTCAAGTTTGGTATGGATATAGATTGTATCTTAGGAACGGACGTAGGCTACTTTTAATGTATGTATTATGCATGCGAAGCGGGCAGAAGCTAGTAGGTATACCATAAAACATGAAGAGCTCGCGCGGCAGGTGAACTCCTGCATATTTTAGGTGATCTATGCTGAGACTGTCATGCCCAAGAGATTGGCTTCTTTGCATACCTTGAATGATTTTACGTACATCTTTAGCTTCTTCTTATCGTCACTAGTTATTTCATCCAGTGTGGTGAAAGAATGAATAGGCGCTTGAAAGGTTTTTTTATGCACTTGGCACATATTTTCGAACGTTTGAGAGTACTACGCACATAAACCTCGATCTTTAGGTTTATATAAGGTATATACCAGTGTGATATAGCGGTCGACCAGCTTGGTCTCCACGGGTAATCGTGTTCTAGGATTAAGATAGGATAGGATTGCCCCCCACGCAAGTCTTAACGATGTCATTCGTCGGGCACTTACTAGCGTCAACGTACCAGCTGTTCTCGAACCGAACGGATACGTGTAATGGTAAGAGGCCTGATGATATGATTCTTGTACCTTGGGAGATGGGTAGGCTATTGAAATGGGATGCTACTTGCGTAGACACCCTGGCCGCTTCCCATTTGTCGAGGACTTCCGTTAGAGCTGGTGCGGCGGATGAATGTGCCGAGGAACTCAAAAGGCGCAACTATGCCGGTCTTGATAAGTCCTACATGTCTGAGCCTTTTGAAATCGAGACCCTGGGAAACAGGAGCCCACCGCGTTTACAAAATTATTTTACGGCGGCTGGTATATACATTGCGTGACCCAAGAGCTGGCTTCTATCTGGCTCAGCGTATTAGCATTGCCATTCAGCGTGGCAATGCTGCCAGTGTCTTGGGAACGCTCTGGTATTTTTTTTTCTCCTTTTAACTTATTATTTTGTAACAACAGTGACACGATCCATAGCTTGTTAGTATCCAGTGCATTTAAGACTTTTTTAGCTCTGGGTTTATTTTTTGGATATTGTCTTATATGGTTTTTCCTTCAGGATATTTCTCTGCTATATCAGGTTGATTGAGATTCCGTATTTTTTCTGAGTATTAAAACTGTTGTTTGATAGAGTTCAACTAAAGGTATCCATAAAATTTTCGTGATTTGTTGTTGTATTGAGACAAAAGTTTAACTCTAACAATTTTTTGATCTGATAGGAAAGTTGCTTTGAGTACTTCTATGTCCAGAATGCTATTGGTTTTTATAGTGAAAGTCAAAAAATATTACATGAAAATAAATAAATAAATAAATATTACATACATTACATGAATAAAGGTACTGTTTTTTTTGTTATTTAGCCTGTGCGAGAAACACCGGCCCTTATCAAAAACTACTAATTCAAAACAAACGAATACCTGTAAAACCTATTCAACACACCTCCTTACATTTATAATAGACCTATGGACCTGATGAATGGAAGAGATATGACACCAGACGGAATAGAGAAATAAAAAATATTTTTTACACCTAACCGTAGACAAATTGCCACTCCAAATGTTGTAGGATCTTTAAGGTGCCAATGTTAAATGTTGGTAGTGCTTGTAAACAATGACTCCCATTTCATACGGCCAGGAGACGGGTGCGATCCACGGAGCTTGAGCATGTTTCTAACAGATGATTCCCATTGTCGTTGGGCTGAAAGGTTTTTGGGGGAGCGGAATTAGGGCAAGCACTGTTCCAAGCGTTTCTAGCTTCGTCCAGATATGAAATTTTATGAGCGATACCAGAACTAGCCTTAAAAGACGGAATCCGATTTTTTTTATCCAAATTACTAGTGCTGTAAATGGAAGACAAGAACGCTGGTAGAGCCACACTTGAAATTTTGCGAATACCTAAGCCTCCCAATTTGACAGGAAGGTAGGCCTGCAGCCATGCCTTTTCATCCAGACAAATATTAAAAACCGACGATAAAGTCTCCTTTATTATGTTGTCTAAGCTTTCCACCAGCTCTGTGTTTCCACAGTTGACAACATATTAAAACGTAAGTAAATTTTGGTACAAAAAAAACAAAACTTGGTAATTGTAAAAAGTATCGGGAATGGATGATTTGTTTTTGGTTCCAAATTCCATTTTTTCATTTTTTTTTTGTTACTTTGGCACAATTGTTTTCCATCTGTTGTATAGATTAAATACAGTGTTGTTTTTAGTAAAATCATATCTAGTGTGCATTGGGAATTTCATAATGGATAAAAACATCGGACAAAGAGTTTGTTTTCAATTTTGCATCGCCAATCGAATTTCATGTTCGGAGTCCCGGAAAATGTTACAGAAGGCTTACGGTAAATCGACTTTGTTTAAAACACGTGATTATGAGTGGTAGAAAGCGTTCAAAAGCGTTCGAGATGTAATGGAAGATTTGCCTCGCTCTGGTAGGCCATCAACGTCTTCAACTGAAGTTAACATCGCAAAAGTGAAAATCCTCATTCAACGCACGAGCCAGTAAAACGGACATTCAGAGACGAGATGCTTATGTGTCTGGATTTGACTCTCCAGGTCGTGTCCGATTGGGGCGATGCCAATCTAGTTAAGTTTATTATTATTATTATATTATTATTATTGCTCCTCTATGGGATGGTTCAGCCAAACACTAGCTGCTTTGGACTCGATCGAGCGTAAAGCATTGAGGATGATAGAATTAGCCAGAACACAACATCATACACACACTATACACAAGCCACACACCCATGACAAGCCGTGACAACTGTTAGAGTGAATATTAATTTGATCTGGAACGGATTTTTGTACGTTGAAGTTTCAAGGTTAAACTGATTTGACTAGAGTCAATATTTAAAACGTTATCATATTTTTATGAACAATTTGTTTTTTAAACAAGTTATATTAAAAAAAATATCTTCAGATTTATTTTGGATTATGTATGTAATTAGTATGTAGCTATTGGATAATGCTATGACTTAGAGGGTATATCTGTTTTCGTGCGTAGAGGTGTACTAAGAAGGGATTAATCAAAATTAAAACTTTGAAGGGGTGAAACGGGAGGAAAGTTAAGTTAAAAGTTTTTCCTATAAGAACAGTTAAAAGTTTTTCCTATAAGATATGTATATTTTTCATATACCCTTTCATATGAAAGGGTATTTAACGTAGATTTTTACCCTCGGTAAAAACCTACGTTAAATATTTTCAACATACCCAAACGGGGAAATTTGTTTGGACGGGGTGTTAAGATTTCTATAGGATTTTCAACATGTGTTGCGGTTTGCTTGTCATAATAATTACGTTTTAAAAACTAAAAAGAAACCGACTTCATTGAATGAAATTTGAGCCTCTAATACATTTTTAGTGCAAAGTTAATGTATTTTGTATTAATATAATACGGGTAGGCCAAATAAACGCACCGCTCCAATGAGACAGCGAGGTATCGAAGTACATGAAAACATCATCGATGTATACAATTTTTAGATTTTCGTTGATTTTTCAGCTCGACCGATTTTGATAAAATTTATATGGGACAAAAGTCAAAGTCAAAGTCAAAAGATTATTTATTCAATACAATAGTATACAAGGATCACTTTGAAACGTCTTACATACTAGGTGAATTTAGGTGCCAATTCATCCTAACCCAAGCCCGAGAAGAATTGGCAAGAAACTCGTCTTGGTTCTAGCGCTTTTTTATATGATCCATCTTATAACTACCTTAACTACGAAATACTTATACAAGAGAGTTTTTACATATCAAGTGTGTCGGTTAACTGTCTGACGGCAGAGCGACATGAGGCCATGCATCCTTATCAATAATATAGTCATCTATATTATAATAAGCTTTCTTCAAAAGACTAACTTTTATGTATGCTTTAAATTTCTTAATAGGTAGTTTAGTAGCATTTTCAGGAAGCTTATTATAGAAGCGCACCGTGTTCCCCAGAAATTACTTATTAACTTTTTCTAGCCGAAACCTAGGGATGTATAGTTTATATTTATTCCTAGTGTTGATTTTATGAAGGTCACTGTTTTGCTGAATCCCATCTGTATTTTTGTGTGTGTATAACAAATTTTCATATATATATTAATTTCTTTGAATATTTCTCTCAAAGATTATCATGGTTTCATTTTATAAATGGCACGTATTGCCCTTTTTTGAATTGCAAATATTTTACCAATATCAGCTGCTTTCCCCCAGAGAATGATGCCGTATGACATAGCACTATGGAAGTAACTGAAATAAACTATTCTAGCTGTAGCTTCATCAGTAAGCCACCGTATCGCACGAACTGCATATGCAGCGGAACTAAGCCTACCAGCAAGTGTTTCAATTTGTGGTCCCCACTGTAGTTTTGCATCAATGTTAAGACCTAGTAAGATCGTGGAATTTACAAGTTTCATTGCCTCATCATTTATTTCAATGTTGGACGGGCTATGAATAACATTTGGCAAAGTGAATTTGATACATTTAGTTTTTTTTGAATTAAGCAAAAGATTATTTACAGTGAACCAGTTAAGAACTAACGATAAGGATTCATTTACGTTATCGCAATGTATACTAGAAATAAAAAAGGGCCTAGTATCGATCCCTGAGGTACCCCTATATCAATAATTGATCCGAAGACCTCTCACCACCCACGTCTACATTCTAGACTTTATTGGATAGATAAGACTGTATGAGGTCAATCGCCCGGTTTTTAATGGCATAATATTTTAACTTTGTGATTAGGGTTGCATGACTCACACAGTCAAAGGCCATAGATAGATCGCAGAATACCCCAACTGCATCCTGTGACTTCTCCCAGGCCTCACATATATGCTTTAAGAGCGCTATACCTGCATCAGCTGTTGATCGACCTTTAGTAAATCCGTATTAATTACTATGTAGCAGGCCTTTAACGAAGTGGTATAATAACTGATTAAGAATATTTTTTTCAAAGATTTCACTTAAAGCAGGTAATATCGATATCGGTCTATAATTAGCGAGATCACTTTCACTTCCAGACTTAAACATAGGAATGAGTTTACTGTGTTTCATGAGATCGGGAAAAACTCCCTCGTCGATACATCTATTAAAAATATAAGCTAAACATGGTGCAATATCTAAGGTAATGACACCCAGCACCTTTGTAGACATTCCCCAAAGATTTTCTGTATTTTTGATATTAATTAACTTGAATGCTTTTACAATATTAACCTCGTTAATGTAGCTAAAACTAAACTCATTCTTACATTTTGCAACACTAGATTCTAATAGAACGGAAGCTCTGGAGGCTGAAGAGTTTAACGATTTGGTCACTAATTTTGGTATATCTAAGAAAAAACTATCAAATGCATTCGCAACATCCTGTTCTTTAGTCAAAATTGTACCATTTATATTTAATTTGAACTGTATATTGCAAGCCCTTGATTTACCTGTTTCATTATTAATTAATTTCCAAGTTGCTTTTATTTTATTTGTTGAATTTTCTATTATTTTTCTCAAAAACAGTGACTTAGCCGCATGACAAACTTTTTTGAAGACTTTTGAGTTATTCCTAGTATATAAAATAAAAACTGGATCATCTAACATTGTCTCTCTGGTAGTATATAATTCATACAATGTATTCCTTCTTCTATAAATACCCGGTGTAAGCCCAGTCGACAAATCTAGCACAATTTTTTGTTTTGCATGTTTTTACTGTAAATATATCAGCATGTTCTTTAATTATTACATTAGACAATGTGGTGAAAAGATCATTTGGATCATCGATGCATGGTACAAGGGAAACTTTGTGTTCAATTCTACTTTGAAATGTTTTGATGCGGCTCTCTGTAATAGGTCGGTGAGTAAATTTCTGAGCTTCAACTATAAGATCACAAGAAAAGATGGCGTAGTGACTGTAATGGTCAGACTAAAATGTTTTAGTACACACTTATGAACAGGTGTGCAACTGCAATAAATGAACCACCTGTGAAGTACCCTTTCAAACAAAAAAAGAATTTTCCAAATCGGTTCAGCCGTTTTATAGTAGTCGGTGAAAATACATAAAAAAAAGATTTCGACGAATTGAGAACCTCCTCCTTTTTGATAAAGTCGGTTAAAAATACGTCAGCATAAATGGTAAATTAATAATAAGATATTTTTATAACACGCTCTAACCGGATGCGATGGGGTGTTAAAATTGTCGTATCCAGCAAAACAAGGCACTGTGACAGTCATGGTGTTTGTCTTTTAATATACTTTTGGAATCTTCAGGTTTGCAAAAGGAGTTTGAATAATAAATAATTATCGGTTAAAGTTAATGCACTTCTACATTTCATTATTATCTCAAAATAGTTTGTTTTAAAGGGCCCAAAGTAAGCAGAGCTTGTGTTATGGCTACCACATGAAAGATATACTAAATATTTATTTATACATTTTTTGGTAAATACATGCATATTATTCATAGGAAAACCCAGGCCCGAGACAAATAATTGCAGATGATACAAATATTTGTCTCGCGGTGGGAATGGAACCCCTAGCCTGCGTCTCCGCCGAGCATCAGCCCAATGCAAAGAGGTCGCCAATATTAAATTACACGGCAAATGTTCACGGATAGTAAGGCTTTTAAACTAGATTTCGAGTAATAGTCTGATTTGTAAACCTTAGTAAGCCCAATATTTTTGTTTTGCTAACAAGATGGTGTTAAATTGGTTTGGGACCAGACCACTAGTAATTATTATCCTTATCAACTTCAAAAGCCTTCACTGTATGTTGTCTAAAATATGGGCTTGGCCAATTACTTTTTTAGTACCTTTTTTGTAGTCAGAAATACGTACTTACATATATACAAATAAGTACTACTCACCGTGATCCGTGCTTATCTTGTACATACTTTGACTAATTATATCTTCGACCCAAAACGGACGACAAACGATTCTTTATCCACTTTTGGACCACTATTTTTTACATGTTAGCCTAACTCGTCTGGCATCACCACACCACACAAGAGAACTACGAGTATTATCCGTTTCCAGTCGTTTTAGACTTTAGTGCGTTATTAGGTTTTAGTATTTCGAGCAATAAGATTGATTCAACTCGATCCGAAGCTCTCTATGCAACTCGCATGCGAAACCTACAACACATTACACATATATTTTATCACTATCATATAATACTTAACGGATCTACAGTCGAAATAGCTAAGAGAGGGAATAAAAAAACGAACTAAGGGAAGTCTATGCCTATCTAGCAGTTGGTAGAAGGCTGTGTACGATGATGATGATGATGATTACTGATAATGCCGCTTTCTGTAAGTGAAATCATTTATAAAAATCGGTTTAGTTGTTTTGGTTTATATTTAGTAAACAAACAAACTAACATCTAAACATACAAAAATCTAATCATATTTATTTGTATAATATCAGTTTAGATTTAGATTGCAAACACCTGAGACAAATATTTGCAGATCATACAAACATTAATCACGTGGTGGAAATCAAACCCGCAAACTTCTGCGTATCAGCCGGCCCTTGGCCCACTGCACCACAGAGGTTGTTAACAGTTTCAAGCCAATAGTACCTGCCCTCCTTACGAAGAGTGCAGTAACTAGCTAAATGGAATGATGTACCATTCCATTTAGCTAGTTCGACAACCTCTGTGGCGCAGTGGGCTAAGGTCTGGCTGAGACGCAGAAGGTTGCGGGTTCGATTCCCGCCACGGGACAAATGTTTGTATGATCCGCAAAAAAAATTCTCGGGTCTGGGTGTTTCTATGTATAATATGTATGTATTTAAAAAAAAAAAAAGTATATATGTAGTATATCAGTCACTTTGGGGCCAGATGATGCTGTGTGAAATGTCCGGGATTATTTATTATCCCTTGCCCTTGCCCTTACTAGCCCTTGAATAGCTGTTGAAAACAAACATTTTTATTAGTCTTTTATCATTTATATCAAAGCACTTTTGAGCATAGCTTCAGATTTGTGAGTTCAAAGAATACGATTTTTCATACATACGTTTTTCACTCTCTTAGGGGTTGTATTTTGGAAAATCAGTTGTGAGCACCTACATCTAAAAAAATGCTTATGCAAAATTTCAAACCTGTAACTTTTGTAGTTTTGCAGATATATGCATTCGATTTTGATAGGACATTTTAAAACTGATGTTGAGGTCCAATGAGCATAGCCGATGGGATGAGATAAATTTATATTGAAATACGCTATCCATCCTGCAAACAGCCCTAAGTAATAGAAATATTTTTAAAGTGACGTGCGGTTCTTTGCACGGTTTCCTTAGCTCTTCATCATTGTACACAGCCTTCTACCAACTGCTAGATAGGCATAGGCTTCCCTTAGTTCGTTTTGTTATTCCCTCTCTTAGCTATTTCGAAACTGTAGATCCGTTTAGTATATTATATTATATTATAGTGTATACAGTATTATAGTATTATGGTGTGTATAGTATATTATAGTGATAAAATATATGTGTAGTGTGTTGTAGGTTTCGCATGCGAGTTGCATAGAGAGCTTCGGATCGAGTTGAATCAATCTTATTGCTCGAAATACTAAAATCTAATAACGCACTAAAGTCAAAAACGACTGGAAACGGATAATACTCGTAGTTATCTTATCGACGTCCCCATCGAATAAACGTATAAAGTAAAAACCGTAACTTTACAGGAGCAATTAAAAACGTAAAAAAATATATTATTCACTGATTACTACATTTACCTATAAACAATGTATTACCAAATGAAAGGTAAAAAAATCTTCTATTTCCTAATAAAATTTAAAATACGCATAAATTTTAAAATATTAAAAAAAAACCCTTTTAAATTTGTATTCTAGCTATAAATATTTCGAGGTTGGTTCGTTATGAATGTTTACACTATTATTCGTCGGAAATGATATAGTTCCTTAAAAGTGTAACATAATATTAAGCTGGTTTACTACGGGAATTTTGATTTGGTAATGTGGTTATTAGATAGTCACATGATTGTTCCAGTTATTGAGTTTATATATACTTAAAAAGTGCAAAATTGTATTACTGTTTTATTCAATTAGCTTTTTATTTTACATGTTTTGTTTACAATAGTTACAATAGTTAAATAGTTTACTAACTACCAACTACTGAATATTTTAAATAATTTAGAATAATTTGAATCTTGAGGGACAAAACAATTACTTAATTATAAAAGTACCTATCTAAAGATTTTTACTCAAATTGCAATAAATAAAACAGAATAATAAATAAGATAAAAATAAGTCATTTATTGTTCGTCATTTGGTTCGTAGCAGAAATTTTCCTAAAAACAAGATGACATTACAACAATTATTTCTTATATATACATACATATATTTTTCTTAGTATTTAATCAACAACTACTTATTAACTTTCATTTAAAGATCTTCTAATCAACCACAACATAACACAAACATGAAAACAACAATAGATATAAAAATGTTTTGGTAACTAATCTTCATCACTATCGCCAACTACGGAATTGTCTGTTGGAACGAGGTTCCTATAAAACTCCTGGTAGTGCTCGGAATTGCACCTGAATCACAGAGACTAATGAGGTCTTTGTATAGTGGCCGGGGCACAGGTATCATTCCACTATACGCAGGTTTCAATCTTTCATCATGTACAGCTGCTTCTCTTCTTCTCCTTGAGTTCAATTTGGCTATCTGCATTTCTTGGTACGGTTGGTCCAAGGCGTACCTAAATTTGATTAGATCAGGGTTGATACCTTAATTTCTTTAATTTTACTCCAATAGATCTTCTCGCTATTTGTAAATGCAAACCAGTTCTTACCCTTAATCAATTCCTTGAAGTCAAATACTTCGGCTTGCGTCATTAATTTGACTACATACTTAGTTCCTTAGATACTTTAGCGTTCTCGATTATGCTGTACATTTGATCAGGAGTATATATAGTGTGATTCTTTTTTGCTCGCTCGATAACAGAATGCATTGAGTCTCCTTCTGATTGACTTAGTCTTTTTTCAAAAAATCTGTGTATTATTTTTATGTTATGTTTTCTGGATGCTAATGCCATCATCGCAAAGACATATCGATTTCTATTCTGCCTCGTGCACGAGTCGGAATAAAAAGAAATACTCCTTATTCCTAGTTCTACTTGGGTTTGGATGTAGGACCACAAGCAACTCGATATCTCAATTGCTCCTCTCTTTGCAATCTGCAAATGCCACACATAGCAGTAGCCTTTCTTTTGTAATATGTCGTAAATTGTGAAGTTGTAAATTGGGTATTTGCGGTTGTAATGAAATATTCCAACTTCACTTTGCGGAATACTCAAAACTTTTTCCAAATCAAAGCAAGCGACAACACTATCATTCTTGTCAAATCCATTTTTTTCTTTGTCTTTCATTTGTCTTACTACGTTCTTGGCTGTAATATGTTTTTCGTATTCGTATTTTAATTGTATCTTTCGCGTATCATCTGCGTTTTTGTAAGTCATACATATTTCACACTGATCTTTTTTAAGTTTATGAAACGAAAGGTTGAATTTTGAATTAAATATATATTCGTATTGCCGTTTCGTTGCTTTCATAGCCTGATCATACTGTGGTTTTGTGTCTAACCATTCCAAGTAAAGCCGATGCATTTTTGAAACATTTAATATTTCTTCGAGATATTCTTTCTGGCTATCTTTTCGTACATAGTGAGATTCAACTCTGTTAAAATCGTTAATATGATCCATTATGATTTTTTCGGTCTCATCTGCCATCTTTTGATTTCCTCTCAAGTCCTTAAAATTTGTCGATAACTTTTCTATAGCAGTATACACAACTTGTTGTGTAATACTCAGGGTATTTATAAACATAGTTTTGCATACTTTAATCGGGTCGTTCATATTTTCAGTGAAAGGAAGAGTGTACTTCAGCGTCTGGGTGCGATTGATCGCTCTCTGTAGTGTCATTTTCTTAATGTCTTCTTTTTTTACATATCGTACTATGAACTCCCACTGCCTTTCATGATCTCCAAAAGACCAAAATTTTGTAAAAATACTTTTTCTCAGATTTTCATTGAATTTTTCGTAGCATTTTAACCTGCAAACACATGTTGATTTCATCGTTTTTTCATGGTTTTATTTATTACTTCTGACACTTAGATATTCTTGGCCTGAATTTTTCAGAACCTTGTTCTTAACATCTTTCCACGATTGTTCGTTCCTCTTTCTTTTTCTTGAAATAGTCGAAGTGGGAGTTCTATTTGTTTGCTCATTGGGTACGGCTACTGGAGAGTTTTCAATATTATATAGAACCCCCTCTACATCCGAAATACTTTGTAAATCATAGTCTCTGTTTATGTATAAAATAGTCGGCGAAGTGGTAAAAGCTGCGATGTTCTGATTTTGTAATGGTGTTCTTAATATATCCTGTTCATTCGTACGTTGGCTCAAAGTTGGTTCTGTTGGAAGTACTTCAGGTGACATAGGCAAATTAGAAATATCTAAAAGTGCATTATCACGTACAGGCAAAATGGCATGTTGTGGTGACATGGATAACTCAATAAGTGACCTAGTATTTCATTTTCTTGTAACACGGTAAGTTCTTCGGGCGAAGTCCCATTAGGATCACCCTATACGGGTATTGGGTTCGTTTGTGCTGATTCGGAAGTTATTTCTTGCAAAACGGGCTCAAAATTATCGACACTAGGATCATCTACCTCAAACTCTTGTACCCCATCAATACAGATTGAACTACGCAGGAGCTGACTGAAGCTAAAATGTAGAAGTTATATTTTATTAATAATTATTATATTAGCATCAGAAATATGGGGGCATCAAGTTAAAAATATATTTTAAATACCCAGCTTGTACCTATTTATTTCTTACCTGGACTGAAAGAAGTTCTTGCTTCAGTTCTAATCGGAAAACTTGAGGTAGCACTCTGATTTGTTGATGTATACGTATCTTCAGTTACAGTCTCTGGAAGAAAGGAAATATATAGATACTTAGATACTTAGGTAAAAAGCTCATCAGCTAGCTATTAGCCAGAGCTGTTATCCCTTGAGAAAAATAGTAGGTAATGATTGTGATCCTGTATACAGTAAGCAGCGGTAGCAGACACACTATTATTGTAAAAAACATAATAGTTCTCTCATAAACAGACCCAAAGTACCATATAAGGAACCCTTAGTACACACGCATTATTTACCAAGACTACGCCTTAAGTAATCAGACAATCTTTTGATCGAAAGTTGTAATAGGTTGGTGCTTCGAATCCTACCTACATCGTAAAACATAGTATAAAAATGTGTTTACCTAAGTATAAAAGAAGGTAGGTAAACTGACATTGCATCTATTATAAACGATTTATATAGCGTCAAGAGCAACTTTCTAATCACTTATAGGACGCCGTTAGTGCCTGAGACATTTTATAGAAAGAAGTATGTAGGTACAATACTTATGAACAATACCTACTTAGTATACTTACAACTACATAGGCTTGTGATACACTTAGCTTACTATTGTAGTGATTATTAATAATGTTTAAAGTAAATAGGTACATAGGTAGGTACTAACATATAAATAAATAGTAAAATCAAACATAGTAGATACCCAGTAACTTACCTTTATGGCGTTCATGTAGAAGTTTTAACATTCTTCTGCAGCGAGAAGAATTCATTTTGGAATACCACTATGTACTCGTAAATATTAAAAATTGCATGGAATTTGTTTACAAACAAAATAACCGTTGGTGTGCAACGTCACAGGCACGCAGCGCTCGACTAGCTCGACCTTGTGTGATGTAATGACTCAATGCACCCCCCGCGCATTTATCTATTGTCCATCCATCTTTTACGGAATATATCATAATTTTGATAGGCAATAAAATGCTTTTACTAAATCTATATGCAAAAGAAACAACGAGAAAATGTGTCCAATAAAAATAACACATTTTAATAATACATTTTAGAATTGTAAACAAACTATAGACAGTTTTAGAGTATTGATTTTGCTGCGTCACAGAGGTCGTCAAATATATGTAAGTATATATTTCGTGAACATTTGCCGTGTAATTTAATATTGGCGACCTCTTTGCATTGGGCTGATGCTCGGCGGAGACGCAGGCTAGGGGTTCCATTCCCACCGCGAGACAAATATTTGTATCATCTGCAATTATTTGTCTCGGGCCTGGGTTTTCCTATGAATAATATGCATGTATTTACTAAAAAACCGGCTAAGTGCGAGTCGGACTCACGCTCCGAGGGTTCCGTACAAACCTATAGGTATATAAGTAAAATTTCACCCATCACGACAATCGAGTCATAGTTGGATGATGTAACTAAAAAATAACAGTTTTCTCAATTTATCCTTTATCTGTGCTTTAAGACGTTGCTTTGTACCAAATTTCAAGATTCCGAGTTCACGGGAAGTACCCTGTAGGTTTTGATTCCCTTGAGAGTTGCGAGTTTGAATATATGCGACTTAAATTGCTGTTTCTCTTGATTGCGTTGTTATAGAAGTTTGATTTTGTTACAGCTTAAAGGTATTATCGACCTGAGTATTTTATATGAATTTCAATTTAATACCTCTACGCGGTCATGAGAAAAGGGGTAGTAAGTTTAAAATTATTAAAAATATTTTTATTATTCAACTCAACTCAATTTCATTTATTTCAGCCTTCATAAGTATATGTACAAATTTGAGCCATATTTATCATAATAATAATTTAAAACATAAAGAACATAAATAAAATAAAGAAATTAAAATATAGACTGCATGCACATATACCACATCATTACATCACCGGTGCGAATGGTGCACCTCTGTGCAGTGCTTCATGAAGATGCAGTCAGTATCCAGCCTTCCTGCTATAAGTTGCAGGTATCTGTTGGTGCTGTCCCTCACGTGACGCATCAGGGACGACGTTTTCTTGCGGATAATTGCATAAAAGTCATCGACGCGTGCTTTTATATGATGTAACTAAAAATGTATGGTTATCGCATTTTTCCCTTTATCTGTGCTATAAGACGTTGCTTCGTACCAAATTTCAAGATTCTGAGTTCACGGGAAGTACCCTGTAGGTTTTGATTCCAATTTGCAAGTTTGAATATATGCGACTTAAATTGCTGTTTCTCTTGATTGCGTTGTCATTTAAGTTTGATTTTGTTACAGCTTAAAGGTATTATAGACCTGAGTGTTTTATATGAATTTCAATTTGATACCTCTACGCGTTCATGAGAAAAGAGGTAGTAAGTTTAAAAATATTAAAATTATTTTTATTATATGATGTAACTAAAAACGGTTATCGCAATTTATCCTTTATCTGTGCTATAAGACATTGCTTCGTACCAAATTTCAAGATTCTGAGTTCACGGGAAGTAACCTGTAGGTTTTGATTCCCTTGCGAGTGTCGAAAATTTGCGGCATAAACGGCTGTATCTTTTGATTGCGTTGGCTTAGAAGTTTGATTTTTGCAGCTTTAAGGGACAGTAGACCTGAGTATTTGATATAAATTTCAGCTTGGTAACTCCACGCGTTCCTGAGAAAAAGTGTCTTAACAAACAGACGGACAGACGGACGGACAACAGAGTGATCCTATAAGGGTTTCGTTTTTTCCTTTCGAGGTACGGAACCCTAAAAAATATATAAAAAGTATATCTTTCATGTGGTACCCATAACACAAGTTCTGCTTACTTTGGGCCCTTTAAAGAAAACTATTTTGAGATAATAATTAAATGTACATTAACTTTAAACAATAATAATTAATTATTAACAACATGTTTCATACTCTAGTGATTATTTAAAATGGTACGGATACAAAATTTAAGACAAATTCGTTGTTGTTATCATGTCATGTGACTTTGTAATCCTATATATTTATATGGGATTACAAAGATATTTATGCAGTTTGTGTATCTCGAAAACTAAACCGAAATTGCAAAATATTTTAGTTTTTCCTTGATTTATACTTGACTAAATACTAATTGTATTCTAAATTTAAAGTTTCTATGTCTGCTGGAAAAGCCTTGAGTTTTGATAATCGGTCAGTCAGTCAGTGAGTGAGTGAGTGAGTGAGTGAGTAACAAAATTAAGAAACTTTGACTAGTTATAATTCTTAAACTACTTGTTCAAATTAAATGAGACTTGAAATATACCGTATTTATACAATGCTTGCTTGGTTACTGAAAATTCAGGCTTCTTGTTTTATCCACAACGAAGTTATAGAAGGGTCGGAAATGGCCTGAACTGTTTCGAGAAAAGGATGGTACGGCCGTGCCGCTTTTTTGACTTGATTACCACTTACGGATTGTAATTAATGTTTGTATTAATTTGCAAAAGTAGTAAATGTTTGTATGGTATCTTTTGAGCACGTTTCTGTGTTTCTTTAAACTTTTTGCTTGTATTACATTAAAAATAGTGTTTGGATTTTAAGAAAAATCTCTGTATAAATCTAAAACGAACTATGATGCTTAAGATTTGATGATGACGGCAGAATGAGGCTAACGGAACTCCTCAACGAATAGTGACTCGTTGTTTCAATAAATAGAAAAAAGCCAGACATTTCACACAGCATCATCTAATAAGCAGAGGTGTTATGGGTACCAGATGATTGATATACTACATTATACATTATTATTGTAAATACATACTGATCATACAAAAAAAAACACATACAAACATTAGTCCTGCGGTAGGAATCGAACCAGCAACCTTTTGCGTTTCAGTCGAACACTACACCACACAGGTCGTCGTCTAATACTCGTATGTTCAGCGAAATCACGTGCGTGCTTAGTTTACTATAATACTCATGATTTGAGCTCGTTCAAAAATGTTAACTATATACTTTATTTATTACTATTAAGTATTAGCAGCTACCTATCTGAATATTGATACGTTACTTGCCTTAACTAGATTCGTGAATGAGTTACAAATAGAACGGTTGAGAGCGAGAGAGCAATACTACGCTAGTTTATTTCCTACGCAAGCAAGCCTGAAATAGGTATCGGGATGATTTGACTACCGGCTAGACTAGACAGGTCTAGCTCGCGCTTATTGAATTGACTGGTTCGATGACCTGATTCGCCGTGCAGGGTTAAATCTTTACTCCACTACTGAGGTGTATTTTCACTGAAACAATCCTGGTATTCAAAAATACAATTATTGATCTATATTTGAGGCCTTACATTAACCACTGAACTTTTGTGAGCACAAAATTAGCACAAGATTAGGTTTTAAAGCTTGCTGGAATATTATTTGTTAGTCAGCAAACCTACTTGTAAAACATCTTTTTCTCCCAGCGCGCAGTAATTTTCCTTATTTTAATTAAATCGCATTTACACACCTAAGCTCCTCCAGGGTTTTATCTGACTCATACGCCTCCTTGCAGTTTATTTCTGTTGATGTTTTCAATGTTTCATGAAACCCTGTGTCCCATATCAACATAGGTAATGATAGTGTAAGTTGCAGAAGTGGGTATGGGAAAGAAATATATTTATTGATAAACATTGAAATAAAATTACTCAAATCTTCGATGAGCGTCAATTGTTGCATCGCAGTCTCTTTTAAGACCACTGTAATTATATCAAACATTAACATAACTGTACTACCCGTGTTATTGTTTCTAATAACTATTTTTCTGTTTTGTTTTATTTGTTTAAACATTAAATACATACCTACACGATTAACTTTGTTTTTCTGTCTGTCTGTACCGGGCGTCCCCGGATAATAAATTGCTTTCAGAGAACACTGGCAGCATAGACACATTGTATGGCAAAAGCTCATTCGCTGAATGAAATAGAAACCGGCATTCCGGTCACACATAGTCTCTATCTGTCTCAACGCCATGTCCTTGTGGTTAATGTAATCCTGATGCCCATGGACCGAAAGTATATTTTTTCATTTATTCCTAATTAGAATTTCGCTTAATTAAAATACACAGTTCGAGCAAGTTGTGGTAATTTGTTCAAAATATCACCTTGAATAAATTATGAAAGTTCTAAGTACTAAGTACTAAGTAATCACTTGAGAGCGAGAAGGGCTTGCAAGATATTCTAGATTGTAGCACTGGAAGATGGTGGATATCATGTCCTTAAAATAGGGCCTTGACTGATTTGAAGTTCGCTTAAGAATAATATAAAAACAAATAGAGGCATAATTAGGTCATGATTGTTATGCACGATATAATTTA
The DNA here is from genome assembly GCA_948098915.1 of Lampropteryx suffumata. Taxonomy (NCBI): domain Eukaryota; kingdom Metazoa; phylum Arthropoda; class Insecta; order Lepidoptera; family Geometridae; genus Lampropteryx; species Lampropteryx suffumata. The sequence goes on from OX402544.1 coordinate 28,598,092, forward strand.
GTTACCCTTTTGTGACCTCCGAGCGTGGTTGCAGATGGTGCCCGCGCTTTGCTCCTTAAGCAGTCAAGACGTAAATAGGATTTATAACGTGCTTAGTACTATACCTATTCAAAGACTTATCACAATTAAGATCGATCTCTTCTATTGGATCTAGGCGGTTAAGGTACGTGAAAAAACTAAAAGTAAATTGTTAGTGCCTTAATATAGGGTCTTTCATTAAGCGTGTCCTATCTTTAAATTTAAATAAAACAAAGTGTGTGTGATATATTATCGAAATTATTTATTTATTTGAAAGATGTAGTGATGCCATTATGTGTGGAATATGACATCATTCAAATGTCCGCCACGGCTTCTCTGGGTGGAGCGCATGCGAGATATCCAATTTTCCATGACTTTTGCGCATAAATCAGTTCCAGTGCCCATTCAGCGAACACACGTCGTTGTCTATGGTCGTTTACCTTCAATTCCTGGGTGAGTTGAATTTTGTTGTCCAAGTTGTGGTCTGTGAAAGGCCGAGTTTTCGCCTCGGATTCTCCTGCACACTCTCACGGACAGCGGCGATGTTTTCGGCAGACCTTGCGTTTCGTTGACGTACGGGTGTTGGTCGATCATTTACCGAACCAGTGGACTCAAATTTATCCACCACACGACGGATAGTCCTCTCGGTAGGACGATTATGGCGACCGTAAAATGGGCGAAGCGCGCGGTGCGTTGCCGGAACAGAACACTCATTTTGATAAAACAATTTTATCATTTGCACGTGTTGTTGAATGCTATAGCTATGCATGATGATTTGGCAAAACAGAATGAATAAATTACAACCAATTTGACAGATATCAATATATCAAATATGTTGTTGTTGTTGGCCATCTTGTTGAAGATGTAGCTTCAACAAGATGGCCGCTACCAACTGTCAAAGTTCGGACGTGCCTATTGGAAGACCCTTTATAAAAAAAAATAGATATACATAGAAATAATAATTCAGTAACATATACATACGATCTAAAGATTGTTATATTACAATATATTGAGAGTTCTTCTATTTGAAAGATAGTATATAAAACTGTTAGGGGAGCTGGAGCGCCCTTGGTATCGCCCAGTCGAGCGGGAGAGCTATAAACACTTTTAGCTTATATACTGAGTAGACCAAAATGCTGAAAGTTATGTTACAAACATAATAATTATACTCATAATATGCCCAAACCAAAATGAAAGTTTATAGCTGTTACCAAGATATTAAAAAAAGTCTTGACATATAAAATAAAATAAATAAATAATCCCGGACATTTCACACAGCGTCATCTGGCCCCAAAGTAAGCAGAGCTTGTGTCATGGGTACCACATGACTGATATACTACTTATATACTTTTTTTTTTACTAAATACATACATATTATACATAGAGACACCCAGACCCGAGATAAATACTTGCAGATCGTACAAACATTTGTCCCGCGGCGGGAATCGAACCCGCAACCTTCTGCGTCTCAGTCGGACCTTAGCCGACTGAGACGCATATAAATATCGACTTTAGTTTTTTTAATTTAATTCCCGCTATTTTCAAGAAATTATATTGGAATATTTAACATAATAGATATGTAAGTATTGTTTATAAAAAGGATTATTATTTTTTATATTTAACTTATGTTATGTTAAAATTTTTATCTTTGATATATTTTAAGATCTTACTACACTTTTGTTTTGGATTAATCCTGTAAAAATAAATAAATAAGTGGTAAATAAATATTAGAATAAAAAAATCAAAATAGAGTATATAAGTATATTTAATTAGTCATAAATGTAACGTGAAGAAAATCCACGTGGAAATTCTCCACTTGTAAGAACGCACGAGCGGCAAGGCCTCTGACGCTTCCTCACATGGCTGCTTCCGCGAAGTCCCCATCGCCAGCGGACTTGGACGCTGTACTTGCAGAACTGAAGCGGCTTTCCCTCCAAGTCGCTATACTTCCGGGACTCAACGAGAGCATCAAATGCATCAAGTCAGAACTATCTGCTCTTAAAAGTATCAAACCTGAGCTTCAGGAGATTAAATCATCACTAGACTTTGTAGATAGCAAGATCAGTGCCTTGTCTGACAAAATACTGAATATGGAAAAAGATATTCAGTCTCTGCAAAAGACCAAGAATGACGTGGAATTCTTGCAACAACGGGTCCAGACCCTGGAGGGGCACATACGTGAGAAAGATCAAAGGTCACGCCTAAATAACATTGAGGTTAAGGGAGTCCCACCCAACCTCGAACTCAGAGAATCTCTACGAAATTATTTCTAAGATAGGATCTCATATCAAATGTGCCATTCCAAAGGAGCAAATTAATTACATCGCTAGAGTGCCAATGCGCAATGATAAGAACAATAAAATCATTGTAGTTGCTGTGCATAGTACATAGACATCTAAAAGACGACTTCATCGCTGCGACGAAGAAATGTGTTATTACCGCGTCAGATTCAGGACTTCGTTGCACCAATAGAGTGTTTATCAACGACTATCTGACACTTGAGAACAAGATGCTTCTCAACAAAGCCAAGGCGCTAGCAAAGGAGCGGGGGTTTGCCTACACATGAGTCAAAGCATGCAGGATCTTCGTGCGGAAAAACCCAACGTCCCCAGTAATTGCTATAAGAGTGGATTCGGACCTTCAAAAACATTAACTGTCTCTGTGTACCTTTTATGCATTGTTGAAAGATTGACTAACGCTTGTACAAACATTTGCGGCCAAAGGTTGGCGTGCGCTATTTCACTAACCAGTTCAAGGTCAAGTTTTTGCTATGCAGTTGTGATGCGCCGTCCGCTTGTCCGCTTATCGCTACCCGCACCGGTAAGTCGGCTAGTCGCTCGATATTGTCTCTTTTGTGTCGCTAACAATCAACTGAATCAAAGTTTTCGCATTGCCAACTCATCCTCAAGAAAATGTCAGATGTCAGTAGAGAGAGCTGCAGCTTACCTACCGTTTGTGAAAAGGGTGACGGATAAAATTGGACACTTGTTGTGAAGGAAATATGGCATTAAGACAATATTCCGACCACTTACTCAACTCAGACAACTGATACGCTCTCCTAAAGACAAAGACCCATTGAGTGTACCTGGCGTTTACAAGATTCCTTGTGATTGCGGTAGCACCTACGTTGGTGAAACTAAGAGGAACATTTCTACCAGTCTGACTGAACACATTCGTGCCGTGAAGAATGCTGACATTGAAAAGTCAGCAATTGCAGAGCACTCGCTAACCTCTGGCTCTACACATTATATTCGATTTGATAAGGCTCAGGTACTACGAAATGTTTCATAGTAACGATGTGGAGCCGGTTAGTGATAGTGTCAGTGCTGTATGTTTGACGGTTCCCAATGTTGAGGGCACGAGTGGTGAAGTCGAAGGGCCAGTACTAGCACCAAATTTGCTACCGCCTGCCGTGACAATGTTTCCCCCCTCTACCTGCACGCACGACTGAGGCGCGACGAGGCGGACCGCGGATCAAACTCACTGTGATGAAGATTCTCTAGATGAATCGAAACATTTTCGGTGCCTCCATCGACAAAAGAATACGTGAGTAAAGACCGTGTTTATCAAAATGTATAGTACAACTCACGAAAGTTTTGAAAGTAAAACAGCTATGTTCCATAGAAATGTTGGCTTGGGGTCCTATGATGTTATTTGCATTACAGAAACATGGTTGAATAACAGCATTAATAATAAATAATTGTTTGATGATCAATATATAGTTTGGAGGTGCAGCCGGAATTACGATAAACTGGATCAATTAAGGGGCGGGGGAGCATTGATAGGAATTCGTCGTGAGTTTGCGGCTGAGGTTCGGACTGACTGGTCCTCCTCCGCTGAGGATTTGTGGGTTACCCACACTATTCTTAACCGTAATCCTAGATCAACTTATAGAATGCATATATGTGTAGTTTACGTTTGTGATGAGAACCTTGGTACCTCAATGGGAATACATTTAACCAATTTTAGTAATAAATTATCTGAAGTTATATTAAATAATCCTCTCGATAAGGTAATTTTGTTGGGTGATTTTAACATGCCGTTAGTCTCGTGGACCATAAGTGATGATGGTGTCTCACTCACCTCTAGTAATCCAGGGCTCACACCAAGTAGACTTTGTGGATAATCTTGATACTTGTAATCTTTTTCAATATAATTATTTTCTTAACTATAGCAATAGCAGGTTACTAGATTTAGTTCTGTCCAATAATGAGGTGACAGTCAAAGCATGCGACAACGCCTTGGGATTACCTGAAGACCCTCACCACCGATCGATTATAACATACGCAGACTTTGTTCAGTTCCACTACATCAAGCCGCTATCATACATTAAGTATTGTTATAACGATGGTGACTACGAATCTATGTGCTCCGATCTTGATGGAGTCGATTGGCGATCAGAGTTTGTTGGTAGATCTTTGGAGGACGCGGTATCATTTATGTATAGCACTATAAATGACCTTTGCAATAACTACATCCCCTCTAAAACAGTCACTGCTTCTAGAAAATACCCATTGTGGTACAAACCACCCTTAATAAAAATACTTAAAGAAAAAAACAAATTTCATAATATATGTATATAAAAAGTATCAAAACATGTATTATATGATCAAGACTCGTTCTTAATTCTGAGAGAACGAGCACGAATATTAGAAAATGAAATGTATAATACCTATATCAATGGAATCGAAAACTATATAAAGATAAATCCTCGTGCTTTTTTACGCCTCGTACTTTTATACAGCCGTTCGCTTACAGAAGGCATAATGCCTGCTATTTGGAAGACCGCGTGTGTCACTCCCATAAACAAAAAAGGGCATACAAATCTTATTGTTAACTACAGGCCTATCTCAAAATTATGTTTGTTTGCAAAAATTCTAGAAAAAATTGTGTATGGACAAATATACACCGCGCTTAAGCACGATCTTGCCCCACAACAACATGGATTTCTGAAGGGTAGGTCCACAACTTCTAATCTTCTTTTATGCTCTGAGTTTCTATTACATCATATGTCAGAGCCATCACAAGTAGATGTTATATACACTGACTACAGCAAATGTTTTGATCGAATTGATCACCTAATATTATTGCAAAAACTACAGCGTATGGGCATCCGAGGTAACCTATTCAGATGGTTCTGTTCCTATGTTCGTAATCGGTGTCAGACAGTGGTGCTCAGCGGGTATTCTTCCTCGCCCATAAATATTCCCTCGGGTGTACCTCAGGGTTCCTTATTAGGTCCTTTGCTTTTCTTAATTTTTATTAACGACATCTCTTCATGCTTTACTAACTCTAAAATCCTACTCTACGCGGATGATATGAAAATTATGTATCGTATAAAAAGTATCGAGGATGCACTTCATATACAGGACGACTTAAATACATTTTATAATTATTGTACCCTTAATAAGTTAGACATAAATATAACTAAGGGCTACGTCTGCTCTTTTACCCGAAAACCAGTGCCTCTTATATATGACTACACAGTACGAAACCTGGTACTATCAAGAGTAGACACTATTCTAGGAATAACATTTGATTATAAATTACTATTTGACGAACATATTAATAACATCGTTAATAAGGCTTCTCGCGCGCTAGGCTTTGTTTTTAGCATGTCGTCGGAGTTCTCTTGTATCAAAACATTCAAAATATTATATTGTATTAAGAAACCCGAAACTACTTTATGTTTCTTTATTTAGGACAAACTACAGGCAAAACGCCTTTATGATTAGAGCGAGCAGCTCGTTTAACACTTTGGCGGAGTCAGATCTGGATATTGATGTGTTCCATACATCAATACCTAAGCTGAAGCGATTATTATGTGACATTTTTTTCAATAATGTTTAATATCTTTCAATAATGTTTAATCTCTTTCGTTGCTATTTTTAATTGTTATACCTTTTATACTTAACTTTTTTACAACAGTCGTCTACTTTACTGTTTAGATTTTTGTTATTACTTGTTTCAATTCTATAAGTGGAAACTTGTAATTGGCCATCAGCAAACACGTACCTCATAAAAAGTGCATGTTACATAGTTTTTCTATTTATTTAACCTAGCTGTAAGTTTTCCAAAAAATCAAAATAAATTAATAAATTAATTAACCTGACTGATTGACTGATTGATTCATCATCGCCAAGCCGAAACCGCTGAAGCTAGAAAGCTGAAATTTGGAAGGTAGCTTCCTTTTACAGCAAAACCACCCATTAAGGCGGGATTTTTAAAAACGAATGTATGAAACTTTTTAACGCGTTGTGCGATTTGCTTGAAACTTGATATGAATAAATAACATGCAAAATAAATGGACACGTGTTTCAGGATTTTATAAAATAACCCTAACAAAGGGGTAAAATGGGGAGTCAAAGTTTGTATGGGAACTTTTTAACGGGTGGTGGTGTGATTTCTTAGAAACTTGGTTTGGATACTTAAAATGCAAAAAAATGGACACGTGTTTCAGGATTTTTCAAAATAACTCTCATAAATGAGTAAAATGGGGTGTGAATGTTAGTATGAAAACATTAAATGAGTGTGATTGGTTTGAAACTTATCAATAAAATTCTGAAAAAAAAGTTAAATTGCATCCTGGGGAAAGATTTAAGCTACAATACCTTTCAAAAATAATGCGGACGAAGTCGGGAGCAACATTTGTAGTGTGAAATCACTCTATTTGTGTTTAAATAAAGTTATTTCGCAGAAAGGTAGCTCAGAAGTTGCTTGTGTAAACTACTAATTAATCACAACCAATTCATAAAAGTATAATGATTATCAAAAAGTTAATTACATACATTTATTTCAAAAAGTAAGTTGGTATTTAGGCTAATCATAGAATGATTGCTAAAATGTGTATCATTTATATAATAATACAAAACCAACACCTTGTTTTATATATACTCGTGCTTAAAGAAACATAAATACTGATTTGTTTGATTATGACCTTAAATCTGTTCCATGGTCAGAAATCTTGGGTATGTCTGAGCCAGAAGAAATGGTTCATAAGCTTACTGAAAACCTAATCTTCATATTTGATAAGCATGCTCTCATCAAACGTAAAAGAAGAAAAGAATACTCAAAGCCCTGGATTACCGATACGATAAGGTTTATGATGTCGCTAAGAGACAAAGCACTTGCTAGGTCGTATATTAAGAAAACTTCGTCGTCTAAAGCTTAGATTTTTTAAGTTTTTATAATAAAAAGTTTAAAAAATCTAGTTGTGGGTGCCTTAGAAGAGAAAAAATTGCGTTCTTTACAGTTTATGTAAAGCAAAACATACGGCAGCCCAAGAAAATGTAGCAATACTTAAAAAGTATTAAAACTATACATAAAAACACAGGAATCATTCCGGATTCTCTGAACGATCCTAATCTAATAAATAAACATTTTTTAACCTTACCCAGTGATGGAAGTATTGATAACAATACTCTACATTTTTTGAAATATAACAAAGCCACAAGTGATGTTTTTCTATAGAACTCACACGAGTTCGCAAATTTAATTAGTAAAATAATTCTTAGTATTCGCTCAAATGCAACAGGACATGATGGTATCAATGCCGATATGATTAAAATTACCCTCTCGAAAACCCTACCTGTCATAACGGCTATCGTTAATCGTTCGATTGCGATAAGTAGACACCATGCCTCCTGGAAACGCGCAGCTGTAAGGCCAATACCTAAATCTCAGTCAGTGGATCAGCTTAAGAGTGAACAAGTCGATTATCTTTCCATACAAACGTCGAAGGGTGATCACACCACCGTCTGATGATGAACAACCAAAACTAAAAGTGGTATAAATTTGTCTTGTTATAATCTACTAGCTGTGCCCCGCGGTGTTACCCGCGGTAACAAACAAAAAAAAAGATATTTACCCGCAGTAAAACGTAGCCTATGTGTTAATCCAGGGTGTCAGCAAACTCCATACAAAATTTTATTGAATCGCTCCAGCCGTTTAGAAGTGAAGAAGTAACAAACATACACACTCACACACTCACAAACTTTCGCCTTTATAATATTAGTGTGATGCTTGTATCAATACAGAATTGTAAAAATAATATGGGTTTGAAAGATACAAGACTCAAAATAAATAGTTTGTAATCACTGATTTTAGCGCAACTTTAGGTGTAAATAAATAACAAACGGAGTACGCAAACTAAAAAAATATTCCGATACAAGCATAGATTATTTATTCAAGAGCTCAATATCTTTTTTTTTTATAAATACATTCAGTAGTATTTTCATGAGAACCCTTGAGCCAAAGGTCTATTCATTATTTTTACGCAATCACGCAATTTAGAAATCATAGATTAATCTGATCATATGACTCGAAATTATAATCACGCTATCTCCTTACTGCTCATCTCTATCCTTGGTGCACGTCTATCCTTTTCTCACACATATTTGTGAAATAGTGAAAAGCATGTATTTTAGCTGCGTCCACTAACGAGTTTGTGCCGCTGACTTGTGTATCCTTAAGGATCTGCGACCAATCAGTATTCTTCCATTTTTGACAAAAATAAGCCCCGAGCTACTCATCGCAAAACTTTCATACTATGGTTTTTACACCGAGAACAATTTGTGGAGACTGAATCGCAAAATGGTAAAAAAACGATCTCTACCATTGAGAAGCTAAATAGAGGAGTTACACAGGGTTCAATTTTAAGTCCGTTGTTATTCTCCATTTTTACCTCTGATCTGCCTAACTATATTAAAACTGTCAGTATCATCTTTATGCGGACGATACGCAGATATATCACTTCTTTAATGCAGTTCAAACAACTGAGGCTTAATCAATTGTGACTTGGAATAAGTTTTTGGATGGGCTAAGCGAAACTCGCTAATCCTAAACCCTATAAAATCTAAAACTCTAATTCTAGGAACGAAATCTCAAATTGCAAGAGTACATTCTCATCACCCGTCGGTAACAATTGAAATTCCAAATATAGCCATAGAGTCCGAAGCTAGGAATCCAGGACTTATTTTAAATAGCGAGTTAAGATTTGAAAAGCGCATAAGTGTAAAAGTCAGGTCAGCTTTTTACAAACTGAAGGTCTTTTCTGAGATGGTTGTTTCAAATATAGAGCAGCGAAAATTTGGAATAATATCCCGCCTCCTTTATATAAAATGAGTAAAATGAGTACCAATCTTTTTATGCGTAAGTATAAAGAAGTAATAATTAACCGAAAGAAGAAGTTTGAAGCATCCTTCAGTTTCAAAAATTAGTCGCATACACACCTACTCACACAACATACTACTCATACACTACACACGAGGAGGCAGCTTAGCCACCCAGGCTCGTACGAGACTGGAGAGATTAAAATGCCTTCTGCCTTCTCCCACAAACACAATACTCTAAAGCTCATTTCCGAACATACCTAACACACGCTCACTCACACTCAGCAATACGCAGTAAGTAGTGTTCAGTGTTTTTTAAAATGTATGTGTATTTTTTTATTAAATATATTTTATATATTTATTTAATAGTTTATATTTATATTATTTAATGTAATCTATTTTTTCTTTTTTTTGTTGGTTTTATGAGTATGATCCCGCTGTTACCACTTTTTATTGTCAAGTCATAGTCAAGTCAAAAGATAATTTATTCAATACAATCACAAGGATCACTTTGAAACGTCTTACATACTAGGTGAATTTAGGTTCAATTCAATTCATCCTAACCCAAGCCCGAGAAGAATTGGCAAGAAACCTGGTCTTGGTTCTAGCGCTTTTTTATATGATCCATCTTATAACTACGTTAACTACGAAATACTTATACAAGAGAGTTTATACATTTCAAGTGTGTCGGTTAACTGTCCGACGGCAGAGCGACATGAGGTCATGCATTCTTATCAATAATATAGTCATCTATATTATAATTAGCTTTCTTCAAAAGACTACCTTTTATGTATGCTTTAAATTACTTAATAGGTAGTTTAGTAGCATTTTCAGGAAGCTTATTATAGAAGCGCACCGTGTTCCCCATAAATAACTTATTAACTTTTTCTAGTCGAAACCTAGGGATGTATAATTTATGTTTATTCCTAGTATTGATTTTATGAAGGTCACTATTTTGCTGAATCCCATCTCTATTTTTATGTGTGTATAACAAATTTTCATATATATTTTGTGAAGCTATTGTGAGAATATTAATTTCTTTGAATATTTCTCTCAAAGATTCTCGTGGTTTCATATTATAAATGGCACGTATTGCCCTTTTTTGAATTACAAATATTTTACCAATATTAGCTGCTTTCCCCCAGAGAATGATGCCGTATGACATAACACTATGGAAGTAACTGAAATAAACTAGTCTAGATGTAGCTTCATCAGTAAGCCACCGTATCGCACGAACTGCATATGCAGCGGAACTAAGCCTACCAACAAGCGGAACAAGCCTGCAAGTGTTTGAATTTGTGGTCCCCACTGTAGTTTTGCATCAATATCAAGACCTAGGAATATCGTGGAATTTACAAGATTCATTGCCTCTCCATTTATTTCAATGTTGGACGGGCTATGAATAACATTTAGCAAAGTGAATTTGATACATTTAGTTTTTTGTTATTAAGCAAAAGATTATTCAAGGTGAACCAGTTAAGAACTAAGGATAAGGATTCATTTACGTTATCGCAAATACTGGTTTTACCTCTATCAACTTTAAAAATTAAAGACGTATCGTCTGCAAATAAAACTATATCACAAATATTTTTTACAAAAAAAAGGTAAATCATTAACGTATACTAGGAATAAAAAAGGGCCTAGTATCGATCCGTGAGGTACCCCTATATCAATAATTGATCCCGAAGACCTCTCACCACCCACGTCTACTTTCTGGACTCTATTGGATAGATAAGACTGTATGAGGGCAATCGCCCGGTTATTAATGCCATAATATCTTTGTGATTAGGGTTGCATGACTCACACAGTCAAAGGCCTTAGATAGATTGCAGAATACCCCAACTGCATCCTGTGACTTCTCCCAGGCTTCAAATATATGCTTTAAGAGAGCTATACCTGCATCAGCTGTTGATCGACATTTAGTAAATCCGTATTAATTACTATGTAGCAGCCCGTTAACGTTAAAGTGGTATAATAACTGATTAAGAATTATTTTTTCAAAGATTTACTTAAAGCAGGTAATATCGATATCGGTCTATAATTAGCGAGATCACTTTCACTTCCAGACTTAAACATAGGAATGAGTTTACTGTGTTTCATGAGATCGGGAAAAACTCCCTCGTCGATACATCTATTAAAAATATAAGCTAAACATGGTGCAATATCTACGATAATGACATCCAGCACCTCTGTAGACATTCCCCAAAGATCTTCTGTATTTTTGATATTAATTAACTTGAATGCTTTTACAATACTAGCCTCGTTAATGTAGCTAAAACTAAACTCATTCTTACATTTTGCAACACTAGATTCTAATAGAACGGAAGCTCTGGAGGCTGAAGAGTTTAACGACTTGTTCACTATTTTTGGTATATCTGAGAAAAAACTATCAAATGCATTCGCACCTTCCTGTTCTTTTAGTCAAAATTGTACCATTTATATTTAATTTGATCTGTATATTGCGAGCCCTTGATTTACCTGTTTCATTATTAATTAACTTCCAAGTTGCTTTTATTTTATTTGTTGAATTTTCTATTATTTTTATCAAAAATAGTGACTTAGCCGCATGACAAACTTTTTTGTAGACTTTTGAGTAATTGCTAACATATAAGATAAAAAATGGATCATCTAACATTGTCTCTCTGGTAGCATATAATTCATACAATATATTCCTACTTCTATAAATACCCGGTGTAGCCCAGTCGACAAATCTAGCACAATTTTTTGTTTTGCATGTTTTTACTGTAAATATATCAGCATGTTCTTTAATTATTAAATTAGACAATGTGGTGAAAAGATCATTTGGATCATCGATGCATGGTACAAGGGAAACTTTGTGTTCAATTCTACTTTGAAATGTTTTGATGTGGCTCTCTGTAATAGATCGGTGAGTAAAGTTCTAAGCTTCAATTATACGATCACAAGAAAAGGTGGCGCAGTGACCGTAATGGTCAGAACTAATATGTTTTAGTACACACTTATGAACTGATGTGCAACTGCAATAAATGTTATCTAGACAAGTGGCTGTTGTTAGTATCACTCTTCTGGGTTCATCAAAAAGAGGACTTAAATTGAAACACTTAAATAAGTTTAAAAGTCTTTCAGATAATGGATCAATCGGAATATTTATATTCAAATCACCACAAGCTATTATGATCAGTTCTTTCAATAGAAAGATTTCTAATATCCTTACGCTCCTTGCATTTTAAGTTATTTTTAACAATAATTAACAAGCCACCACGTATTGCGCTCATTCGTTTATAGCTGCTGACAATATTGTAATTTTCGTAGAAAGGAAGTACCTCAGAATTCAAAATTCAAAATTTACTATCACTTTTTTCAATACAATCACAAGGACCACTTTGAATCGTCTTCTTACATGCTAGTGAATCTAGGTGCCGGTTCCTCCTAACCCCAGTTCAAGAAGAATCCGGCAAGAAACTTGTCTGGTCTTAACACTTTTTTGTATGGCCCTTGACAATTTTGTCACGGATGCCGAGTCGAGTTCGAGCAGATTCATCCCAAGCTTTTTTGTCATCTAAATAATCAGATATTTTATAATATGCTTTAATAGACAGTATCTGTTTTATTACGTTTTTAAATTTGCCAATCGACAAATTTAACACGTCGCTTGGGACCTTGTTATAAAAGCGTACACATTGCCCTATAAAAGACTTATTAAATTTAGCGAGCCTAAATCAACAGCAGTGGGAACAGCGAGTTTATCTTTATTTCTAGTGTTAATACTATGATTATCGCAATTTTTTTTGAATAAATGAACATTTTTGTGCACATACATTACATTTTCGTATATATACTGTATATACAAGGCACTGTCGTAGTATTAATTTCTTTAAACTTATCTCTAAGTGATTCTCTGGGGCCCATGTTATAAATTGCACGAACAGCCGTCTTCTGCAACACAAATATGGTGTTAATATCAGCAGCACTCTCCCACAACAAAATGCCATACGACATAATGCCATGAAAGTAGCTGAAGTAAACGAGTCTAGCGGTATCTACGTCGGTAAAATGACGGATCTTTTTAACAGCGTATGCGGCAGAGCTGAGTCTCTTTGACAATTTATCTATGTGCGGGCCCCGCCCCATTGCAGCTTATTATCTAAAATAATGCCTAAGCATACTGTGGTGTCGACGAGATCTATCTTTTCGTTTGAAATTTTTACATTAGCTTTCACCTGTTTAACGTTGGGCAGTATAAAACGAATGCATTTCGTTTTTTTCTCGTTAAGTAATAAGTTGTTTACATTAAACCATATTACAACTTTAGAGATTGCATTGTTTACATCGTCAAGATTAGTAAGTCGTCGCTTTAATTTAAATAAAAGTGACGTGTCATCAGCAAACAGTACAATCTCGTGATCATCCTTTACAAGTTTAGGTAGATCATTTATATAAATTAAAAACCGAAGGGCCCGATTATTGATCCTTGTGGTACACCCATTTTTACCATTGACCCCGGAAAACGCTTTCCATTTACATCTACTTGTTGTGTTCGGTCACTTAAGTAGGATGTGAGAAGCTTAAATGAAACTCCCTTAACACCATAGTGATGTAGTTTGCTGATTAGAGTTTCATGGTGAACGCAATCAAAAGCTTTCGACAGATCACAAAAAACACCTAAGGCATCGCGTGATTCCTCCCAGATATCAAAAATATGTGATATTAACTCAACACCGGCATCAGTCGTTGAGCGTCCCTTTGTAAATCCGAATTGTTTACTGTCTAGTAAATTGTTGGTATTAAAATGCTGTTGTAATTGGTTTAGTATAAGTTTTTCAAATATTTTACTAAATGTAGGAAGTACTGATATAGGCCTAAAGTTACTAGGATCGGAATGACTACCTGATTTGAATAGAGGTATGATCTTGCTATGTTTCATCAAATCAGGAAATACTCCACTGTCAATACATTGATTAAATATGAAAGCTAGATCTGGTGCAATAATGTCAATTAGTGGTTTTATAACACTGACAGAAATGCCCCAGAGATCAGTGGTCTTTTTTACATTAATCATTTTGAATGCCTTGATAATATCAAGGCATTGTGACACATTCAGGTAAACTATCTTTTAACAATGATACTGCTATTACATGAGAAGAGTTTAAAGACTTTGTAGACTTGTAGACTTTGGAGACTGGAAGATCAGTAAATAAAGTTTCAAATGCCTTTGCTGCATCTATATCTTGCTTAATGATATTATTGTTGATATTTAAACTTATTACACTATTATGAGTTATGGATTTTCCGGTCTCACTATTAATTATTTTCCAAGCTGCTTTTATTTTATCTTGACTGTTTTTAATTTTTGAACTTAAATACTGAGATTTAGCAAAGCGACAAACATTTTTAAAGATTTTTGAGTAATTTTTTACTTTTTCTTTAAACTCATCACTAAAGTTATACTGTTTTTCACTGTACAATTCATACAAGGTACGCCTACTCTTATGAATACCTGCTGTTTCCCACAGTGACATTCAATGTCATTAACACTCTCAATGATTTTGAGTAAGGCAAAGCACATAAAATTAGTTTCTGTAGCCCAAGATCTAGCTTTTCTAAAAGGGTCTCAATTAGTTTAATTAAGTCTAATCGCTTGACACCACTACTTTCACCTTATTGAACAATCAAGGTAGTGTCTTTGTTTAAGAATTTTTCATTATATATTCTATCGGTAAAATAGTCCATGGAGACATCTGTGTAACAGTTATTTTTGACTGCCTGTTTCATTAGTCCACCAAGAAGTACTCCTATGCCAATACCTATCTTGTCAGAGTACAATACAGTCTTCCGGGTCTGGAGACAGGGTTCGAGCTGTCTAACCGGAGGCTTAACCTTTGCAGCCTGTACCACAGTAGGCTGGTGTACTGCTGGTTTGGGAGGTAGTTGCTCACACATGGGTGGGTCAGTCTGTGTACTATTATTACGCACTTGCACATAGATGCTGTCATTGTTTAGAAATACAACATTATTAACATTTTCTTGATGATCAGAGATCTTCATTTCTGCTTCTCTATATCTGCATGTTAAATCACGAAGCGACTTCTCTAAAGTTATTATTTTATCTGCCATGTGATCTTGGTCTATTGTGTTTCGCTCTATAAGGTTATAACAGGATTGTAATTCCTCTTTTAGATCACATTTTTCTTTGCTCATCTTCGCGTGTTTAAATACATTTTTAAGCTTTTTAGCTTTTTTTCAGATTTTTTAATAAAGTTATTAAGTTTTACATATTTTTTGATTTTGTTACTCCCTTTGATTAATGAGGATCTTTTGTTACAATAGGGTGTTGTGAGGTCAATCAATGAGAAGTCAGGCTCACTATCTATCAGCTCCGCCTGTAAACTTAGTCGGGTATTCTGTTTTGAATCCAAAAGTTGCCTTGACTCTGATTCGTCAATCTTAATTACACTCGGATATTTCTTGTTGTAAGTCCGAGTTTTGCTGCAGCACAGAAGCATAGGTATCATGGCAGTGGTCCACCGATTGTAGCATAGACTGCTGGTTCTCCATCTGCTCAATGACATCTTCATAACGATTGTGGAGCTCGGCAAGTTGTTTCTTTAAAATTTGATTTTTGTTCAAAATCACCATCATTTCGGCCTCACTCTCACCTCGTTCTTGCAGCAGTTGCGTACGAATCTCATTGGATTCTTTGAGCTCCGCCTTAAGCTTTGCTTCCAGGTCACAAGCCCGCCTTGTCATGGTCATAATGCCTCTGGTCTGAAAGACACCGATATGCAAGTGAGTATGATGTTTGTTAAAGGAAGTAGGAGGAGGAGTTTTATAAAATTAAGTGGAAATTAGACACAAAAAAGCTAAGAAAGCTTGAAAAGGGGTGGTAGAAAGGTGGTAAAAAGTTATTAGAAAGGTAGCCTTAATATTCAGGAAGGAGAAGTTAAAGCTTGCTTATTATTTAAATATTTAACAGCCTTCAGGCATTGCTCGTTTGTCACCTAATTTCGAGCTAAGGGGTAGACTGAAAACCAGCGTAAACCCTGCATAAACCATGTTTGCGCAGATATAGTCTACTCCTATTGCTAAATAACTCCCAGAACTGTAAAAATATTTTAGTACGTGATCCTGCAAAATATTTTTTGGCAATAAACTTTTTTGTATTTGTATTTCTAATATACAATAAACAAGGAAAGTTACTGTCTAGATTAAATCTAACTATCTTCAAACGATTAGTGATAATTGTGTTTAAAGTAGTTTTTATATATAATTTTTAGGATGTCGAAGTCCACAAGGAACCCATAGAATTCCGCTATGTCCGTCTGTCTGTATATTCGCCCTTTATATTGTTATGCCCATGGCGGTTCCGACATAGAATAGGACCCCTCCATCTCCTTCTTGCCGGATTCTTCTTGAACTGGGGTTAGGAGGAACCGGCACCTAGATTCACTAGCATGTAAGAAGACTATTCAAAGTGGTCCTTGTGATTTTATTGAATAAAGTTATATTGAATAATGTATAATGTAGCGAAATGAAACTGCAGTCTTTAGTGGACATGTCAAAATACAGCACGCAATAAACAGATTTCTAAGTCTATGCGACGCGATTTGCGTCTCTATAATACTTCAAATATAAAGAACGCAATAGAGCGCAACTAAGGCGGCAAAGTGTTCGCGAGAGATCTGTCTATTGGGTAAAGCCTGTTGACGAAGCTGAAGATCGACAGTGGCAGGGTCGTTTCCTCAAAGCCAGAGGTTTTACGAGAGCTCGAGAAGTTCTATTGACAACTGTACACTTCATCGCAAAGCCCTGCACAACTAGCGATGCAAGAACCCGCCTAACCCGACACTACACAGAAGACATTCCTGACGTCAGCCTATACGAGATCCGAACGGCTCTCAAGCAGCTTAAGAACAAGCTTACAACAAGGCACCGGGGGAAGACGGAATAACAACAGAGCTTCTGTTCCGAAAAAGGCTTAAACTCCATAGCCCACATCCGCTCCGGCAGTTTATACAGAAGACTGAAGAGTAACAACCGGCCACTTTGTTAAGCGTTTTTAGAATATGAGAAAGCCATCGATTCCGTCGAAACCTGGGCAGTGTTGCGGTTACTCCAGCGGTGCCAAATCGATTTGGCATCGCCGATATTCAATATATTGAAGTGTTGAAATGCCTGTACAGTAACGACACCATGTCTATCCGACTCCAGGACCAGAGCACGAATCCAATCCCATTGCATAAAGGGATGAGACAGGGAGATGTTATTTCTCCGAAACTGTTAACTTCTGCATTGGAGGATGTTTTCAAGCTCTTGTACTGGCATACAACATTGGTAACATTAAACCAATGCCATTATGAGACTCGGTCGCTAACTATTGGTTTCATACACAAGCTTAGAGTCTCGCCACGTCCTATGGAGAGAGCTATGTTGGGTGTATCACTACGTGATAAAATCTGCAACGAGGAAATACGTAGAAGAACCAAAGTCACCGACTTAGCACTAAACATTTTCAAGTTGAAATGGCAATGGGCAGGCCATATAGCTCGCAGAACTAATAACGGTTGGGGAGTAACTGTTCTTCAAGGCGACCAAAGACAGGAAAACGAAGCGTTGGACGACCCCCTACCTGATGGACTGACGACATTGTAAAGATCGCAAAAAGTCGGTGGATGGAGAGGGCTCAAAATTGTTCTTCCTGGAAATCAATTGGGGAGGCCATTATTCAGCAGTGGACTTCTTAAAGGCTGATATGATGATATGATGAATTTTGCTCTTACTCTTGCTCGTAGACTTACCGTTATATCGTGATGACATTTTGCACGGTAATAATTATTAGTGACCCCTACAAAAACGGTTTTTAGGGATACCTCTCCGACATGTTACTTGTCCTACATCTCCTACAGTTGATTTCTTAAAAGATTTTACTACCTACCCATATCGTTGGATAGGACTTTTCAAGATAAAATGAGTTTTTTTAACAGTTTTTGGATACTGTTAAATAAATGAATATTAACTAATTACATAAAAAGGTTGTGAGATCTCGTGTGTAGTGTCTACAGAGACGGACATCCATAAAATATATGAATTTAAGTTTATTTTAGATTAGATCAAAGCCCCACTGAGGTGGCTAGTTTATTGAGTTAATTGACAGGCGACGATATTTTGATAATAATAATAAGGTATTTATTTCCCAATAACATTAGAATTTTTTACTTAGGTAATAAAATTATCCACTTATAAATAAGTATAAACCTATTAGCTGCTTTAACTCATTAGGTCCCTAATGGTACCTAATGAGTTTAAGCAGCTAAAAAGGGTTTATACAATTGCACTATTGCAAATTTTCATAATACATAATAAGTAGCTGTATAAAATATATTAGAAATATATTCCAGATATTTTTATAATTATGTATAATTAAATCAAATATTTGTTTTGTGGCAATTTATTTGTTGTTGTTGTTATTTTTTGGAGATTTCTTGGTTGTTATTTTGGGCTGTTTTAAGATACTTGTGTTTAATGAAAATAATGTTTTAATTACAGTTATTATGTCAGGTTACTTTCGCGACTGACACGAACTAGCCTTTCGGAACACGGTTGGATGGTAGTTATTCGATAACCTAGTGCCAGACGCATCTGTCTACCCGCCCGCCCATTTAGCCTAGCCACCTCACGGGTCCTTGCCCTAAAAACTCCTTCAGAAAACCCAACGTTATTTTGTTCGTTTTGTATAATATTTACACGTGAAGTTATTTGATATCGTATGTATTATGTTTTAATTAGGAGCCTATAAAAGTAACGCTTTACATAAGTAAAATTTTAAATTTAAAAATATTACTAGTATATATAACTAGTAAATATTACCTATATTATTAAAAAAATCGGGTTGACCAAATTTACACCGAAAGTTTCGGGTCGTCTGAAGGCGTACAGAATGTATTATACCTAAGTACTTGAGCAGTTTCTTATTCTACAATTCCTTGGTGGCAATTGTTAGGAAAGGAGCATGTGGCTGATAACTACCGCCAAGCACAAGGTCGTCCGATCGATCGCTAGCGACGATGTGCGCTTGTGCCGCCGCAGTCACCGCGCCCTCTTTCACTGTCTAACATTTCGTGTATTAAACAAAATGGTTTCCAGGCAGTTGCAAAGGGGGCACGAAAGCACGAAGACGATCTTTAAGTCCCGATGAACTTTGCCAGATCGCGCGCGTCTCTTAATTCAGACTCATCGTTAATAAATTAAAGTTTATAGTAAAATTGTCTCCTACAATATTTTACTATATTTTCCTTAACTTTTTTCAAGTTTTTGAATAGTTGAAAACTTTGTCAGAAGGGTGTGGTGTGCCAGCCGGTCGGTCTCTTGTGTATAGGAGGACGTAGCATTGTTAAGGGACGAAGACGGGATCCGTTTAAACTGCTGACACTGGCAGCAGTGTCGTGACACGCCGTCGAGTTCCGCCCGGTTGCAGTAAACATTAAATACACACTATTATTTACTACGAGCCGGCGCGTGTCTTGTGCTGTGTCGGTCAAAACACGACTGTATGTAGTGGTTGTAAGGTCGAAAATATTTATGTCGGTTAAGGCTTTTTCGAGCTGCATGTTTGGCGTAGTACATAAACCTAGCAACTGATTGTATTTTATAGTATGTAGCAGACATCGTTTATTTTATGAATGGATTCTGAATGTTACTAGCGTTTAGTGATTTAAACTCTACAATTTCGATAGTTAAATTTTAGGGCGTTTTCTAGTGTATCTTGGAAATAATCTTATAATTATTATAAGATGTGATAAGTATGCGTAATATCACCGAAATAATGTATGTACATTTTCATATATACTTAGGTATAAATAAAAATGGATTTTGGTGATGTGTGATCGCTAGTGCCATCTGTGCTTCGAACAGAACCTCAGACGAAATTTAGGTGGTAGCGCAGCGCAGGTTCAACTCGGATGTAAACGGCTCTTTTTATGGTATTTAGCGACCAGTTTCCAGTAAGCGTAAATTACGCGATCAAGTCTTATTTTTGATGTTTTTTGTACCGCGCAGCAGCGACAGCAGTGCAATAGCCAAGCAATAGCACTCAAGCGTCAGCCTGCCAAAGCTTTGTCGAACAATTGATGAACTTTCAACGGTAGGCGAACAATGGCTTCCGTAATAAGATTGTTTGGACGTCATGCGACTGATTACTTAGTTTCTGTTGCATGGCTATCTCGGCCCGCCACTGGTTTTTACGCAATAACCTCCGGTGTTCTTCAGAATAGTATCTCGACTAAAGTTAAAGTTAAAATTCTTAAAAGAAACGCAAACTCTTGATAATTTCTCTAACAATAATAGTACGATGAAACAGTCTATTATTTAATTTACTAGCAAAACCTAAACTATTATTATATAAGAAAAAAAAACTGAACGTGTCGCGGGACACGCGTTGGAACGCGAAGTCCCTTTCATATGCAGGGTTGGCATAACTAATCATTAACGTGCCAGGCTCTCATTTTCTCTACCCACCTCTCTTTTTAATTTTGATTATTGATGCAATAAATAACTATATTCATAAATATATATACAGTCGTGGTCAACTAATTAGGGACACTCTCTAGTTACACCGAATTGTAAATTTAATTTTACTTTTTAATCGAATCTATAAAGTATTGCAGATTTGATACATTTAAATATAATAAGTAATGTAAGTACAAGTCTATTTAAAAAAAAAAAAAAACTCCTACAACACTTAACTTTTTTACAGTATTGCTGATAGATTATCACAGTGCTATTTGTACATACAATGCTGACTTGCCATTTCATTAGGAACACCGAGAATATGCGTTCCATTTTTAATTCTATATAATTTATTTATTTCTTCTCATATTGTCTATGTGTAGTTTGCGCGACAACCCGGATTTTGAGTTTTAAGTCCTGAAAATAATTTTGAATGAAATGAGCTGAAATACAAATTGTAATGCACCACAACGAAAAATTATTATGAAGTTGCGTGGGTTGCCGAAATATACCGAAAGATAGCAGATTATTTAAATTGTTTAAAAACTATAGTATCTAATGCAGTGCATCATTTCAAGCACAATAATAGAACTTCAGATGTGCCAAGAAAAATGATCGAGAAAAACAACTCCCGACGAAGATAGAATGATAACCAGGTTAGCTAAGAAGGATCTGTTTTTAGGCTCTGTTTTAATTAAATATGAAGAGTTCAGGGTAATTTAGACCAATATCAATACAAGTTGATATTAGAGAAAACTATGCTTCCCTATGCTGAGAAACATATATTATATTATGGACGTTTCAGCATGAACGACCCGTAACATGCCGCCCGTTCAGTCAAGTCGTTTCTCATCAGTCAGTATCAGTGCTAGATTGACCAGCAAATAGCCCGGACCTCAATCAAATCGAGCACCTTTGGTACAAAATCATGAAACAAGTGGTCTCTTATACCACAACTTAAGATGAACTTAATTAAACTTTTTGTGAGGCATGGGCAAATATTCCTGTCGAAACATGTCAGTAAAGATAATGTCTATGCCACATCGGTGCCAAACGGTATATACTAACAAAAGTTTTGGTACTGGGTACTGATTTGACCTGCAATACATTGGCGTTGAGTTTAGGAATTGTAAATAAAGAAAATACTGCTGATTATTAGTTCCATATTACTCTATTTTTGATATTACTTTATTGTTCCTAATTAAATGTCCAGCTACAGAATTGAATATGTGTTTAAGATTAGTCATTATTAATTTTTTATTGTTTTTTTTTATCTTTTATTTACTGCAATTTATAGTATAATAATCGTACCCTATTATGCAAATAATAGTAATAAAGAAATCAATAGGGTTTCCTTTTTAAAATTACAATACCAGGTTTTTTCTCTTCACTACCTTGAATGTCCCTAATTAGTTGACCACAACTGCATTTATATATATATATATATAAGAGAGAAAAAAGAGAATGAAGTAGACCGATAACTATAATATAATATATATATACTATAATATAATATATATATATACATATATATATACAGGTAATTCAGGAACTAGTATTTTAAGCCTGAACGAGGAGATTCCGACCATGAAAATTAACAGTTGTGGGGGTACAAATCCTAAGAATTAATATTTTTAGATTTCCATACAAAAACATTCGAGAAATAAAATTGACAACCCTTATTATTTTGTCAACAATGTTTCTAAGTGCGTTACCTACCTACCTACATCGTTTCGCGTGAGTTCAAATTGCTTGCTAAGCTAGGCTAGATAGGTACCTAGGTTGGTGTGTGTAGGTATCTATTGACGTAGATACTTATATTACATACTGACTGCGGTATTCACACAAGCCATCGTGTTTCGTTTGTAGCACAAAACTAAGTAGATATTTATTTAGTAACTAGGTACTTACCTATTTATCCAGCAGCGGCTAATCCAATTACCTATTCGTCTCTTGCAAAACAATGTTTTTAATTTTAAAGTAAAAGAAGCAACAACTTAGGTAGATTACATACCGTTTAATGTCTTGTCTGAGTTAAGTAGGCGGATCTGTAAAATTTTATAAATTGACAATAACAAACACCACTTTACCCGATTAGAAGGTACCAATTCTAGGAACTACTTAGCTATCCAACACAAATCACTTATGATTGAGTTAAAAAAACACATTTTTACTTTTTTTTACTTTTGGTTACTCGTAAAAATCACACACAATGGTCACATGAATGGTTCAATGTGCCAAGCATTGTCCATAGTTCGACGCGGCACCAACACACATACAACACACACCTCATGAGGAGGACGTCATGATGATAACTCGAAACGGAACTCTTAACAGGATCTAGGAAGTTGACAGTACGACGTACAACAAATCACTGAGCAAAAATCAATTCAAAAGCAAAATAAAATCCATTGAAATTGCCGACAATTTTTTAGGGTTCATTTTTGATGTGAAAATTCAAACCTATCATAATGATGACATTCATGTTGGTAAATACTACTTTGGTTCTTAGTGAAGTTATTTTGCTTAGTTTATTCTGTAGTCATGCCACTGCTTCTTTCTTGGTCACTGAATCCTTTAACCACTCTAGTTCTATCACCATTTATCACTAGACTCATGTTAAGGCTACATACAGAAAAAAAACAGTGACAAAACAAATTAATTCAGCACAGAGTAACCAAGAAAAAACCAATGACAGAATAAATAAATAAATTAATGAATAAAATAAATAAAGTCTTAATCGGAACAACGACTAAAAATAAATACCTACGGAACCAATTTCTGACAAAATAATAAATGCCGGCTTATTACAAAGGTAGACTATTTTTTGAATTAGCCGAGATTTATTAATTATTATGTGGATTAAACTCTTCTGATTGGTTGTCGGTTTTGTTTGACAACTTTGATAAAAAGCCGCGAAGTCACAGAGTCGCACAATGAGGTGGACAGATAAAACTATGGTAACATATGGGATAGACAAGATTTTTCATAGAAATTCAAATTATTAGATACCTAGCCTAGAAATGTTAATAAGAAATCTATCTACCTACCTAGAAAAATGTTGTAGGCTGGGTACCTAATGCTTTGAATTTCTATGAAGATCTACCTACCTATGTATTCTACCTACTTACGAAAAATGTTGGTTAGATACGTACCTACCCAATGCTTTAAATTTCTATGAAGATCCAAATCAAGTTGTTTGAATAAAGAGTAGTGAACACGTTATCATCATCATCATCATAAAAAAATCCTGTTTAGTTTCAAATTTTTGTTTGTCAACAAAAATTAAGTGCAATAAATCCGAAAATTTGATAGAAGAATAAACAAGATTCTTATAAAATTGCAGCTGATTTCAACAAGAACACAAAAATTTACTTTGTTCTCTGAGGCCGCACAATGTAGGCAACTTTTATGTTTGTGTTGCGTGAACTCAAACGATACTTAATTTTGGGGTCACGCTCAGAGTTCAATAAATAGCTGATTTTAGGGACGTTACCATTTGTAGTAAGTGCAGTTTTGAAGCAAACTTTGCTGCTCATTTCTTCAATGAAAAACATTGAACTTATAAAAGAGATAAAACATATGTTGTTCTCGAAAGTATCGAGAATCGGCCCACCTCGGCATAACATACTAGTTCCAGGACACCCTGTATATATATATATATATATATATTATATTATAGTTATCCGTCTCCTTCATTCTCTCTTTTACTTACGGTTTTTCGTAACGTAACGCGTTGCATTTTTTTTCGGCTAGGTCCCTTAGCCAACCCGCGATAAGAAACTTCGTTCATATTACGGTTACATAATTACATTAAAAAAAATTGGTTGTCTGTAAAGTCGGTTTACGGACGATACTTTAACGTTCTCGCTCCGATAGTAACGTTACAATGAGCGCAACTGGACAATGAGTCATCCTTTTTCGTGCGTGTAGCCGGCGTTCATCGCTATATTACACGTTGTCACGTCAAAAATCTGACATTCTACAGCCGATCCGCGTCAGACTGTATAGTCGCACCCTAACTCAAACGATTTCTGACATGTTGCGTCGCGTCTTGTTGAAACAAACATATTTTCTTCATCAATTTCTCCTATCCTGCATCAACATTAATATTTAAATAATGGCTGACATTTCACACAACGTCATCTAGCCCCAAAGTAAGGAGAGCTTGACTATTTACTATTTATATTTTTTTTGACGTGACAACGTCTAATAAATCGATGAACGCCGGCTGCACGCACGAAAAAGGTTGACTCATTGTCCCGTTACGCTCATTGTCTCGTTACACTCATTTTAACGTTACGATCGTAGCGAGAGCGCATATCAAAACAATATGGAGCAAGCCGCATATGAGTACTTGTTGTGAATTATTCACTCAGTACAATGTTAACGTTATTAATACAAAAATATTCCCCAAAACGGCGTTTTACAATGTGTTTTCTATTTCTTCAAACTTCAAATTACGCATAAACAAACTAAGCATATTAGATTAATCAGTGACATACCTACTTGTATTTGCCTAATTCGATTTTGTCCTACTTCAATATTGGGTTTTTTGACTAACAAACAATAGATTTCTGAAATGATTCTCGATTTATCTGTTTTATTAAAACTTATAACATAACAGTCTTTTTTATAAGTTCTTATGCATGAGAGTTGAAAGTTTTGTGCTTTTTAAACACTTTTGTTTTAGTGACGGCAAAAGGTTTACCGTTTACTGTACACTTACTGTAAGTATACAGTTAGAACTTATTTAATTAGCCGAGAAAAAATACAACTGATATTTTGTAGAGACAAAACAAAAGTTGATTCGGCAAAGACAAATTTGTTACCATAAAATAAACGTTATAATTCCGTTAACCCGCCATCTATCTCAATATGGAGCAACATTTGCGTCCCAACTCCGAACCCGCAGTTGTATGCAACTTAATTGCAGCGCCACCTAGTGAATGCAAAGGGGACTGCGTGACCGCTTGCAATGTACTGTAGTGAAGAATTCTTCACTACAGTAGCGCTGCAGCGGTGCAGTCGGAATCCTTTGGAACTACATTGCAAGCGGTCACGCGGTCCCCTTTGCATTCACTAGGTGGCGCTGCAATTAAGTTGCATGCTACTGGGTGTTCGGATTTGGGACGCAAAGGTTCTACACTACAGTACCGCTGTAGCGGTGCAGTCGGAAAACTTTGGAACTACATTGCAAGCGGTCACGCGGTCCCCTTTGCATTCACTAGGTGGCGCTGCAACTAAGTTGCATGCTACAGGTGTTCGGATTTGGGACGCAAAGGTTCTACACTAGAGTAGCGCTGCAACGGTGCAGTCGGAAAACTTTGGAACTACATTGCAAGCGGTTACGCGGTCAGAAACAGAAATAGCAACCTAGCGGCGCCTTTCCCATCTAGTTTCCTCCATCCTACACTAGATGCTAAACAGCGACATCTACCTAGTCCTACTTACCTTGCGATGCCAATGCCGGACGTAGCTTTAAAGATATCGTGATGTTGCAACCCAGCAGCGCTTTTCCCATCTAGTTTCTTCTTCCTACACTAGATGTTAAACAGCGACATCTACTTACATACCTTGCAATGCCAACGCCAGACAGCTTTAAAACTATCGTCAGGTTGCTTGAAAGTAACGGTGAAACCCCGCTACATAGATGTCACATGTGTTGTAGAGCCAGCAACGCTTTTGCAATATCTTTGGTCGCATAAATTATCATTAATTATACATTAGGTAGGTATTCAAACAGGGTTAAAATATAAATGTACCTCATAAAAAAATATTACAGATTAGTAACCCGGGTAGAACATTTTGTTAAGGTCGCTGTTTCCAAAGATTTTGCCTGATGGTGCAAATGAAAGCATTATTAAGGAACTTTGTTGCTATCTTTATTAGTTAATTTCTTAGTTTCATCCAATAATAGTTGTCTTAGTACTATAGTAACTTATAATTAGGCTGCTGTCATCAAATAAGGGTTTCTCTTGTCTTTACTAAAGGTATGCCTTTTCTGGTGGTCATTTCATAATTCTACTAGCTGACCCGACAGATGTTGTCCTGTCTTAACTATGAATATTGAATTCAAATTACATCAGAAAAGTTAATATGGTCATTAAGTTTTTTCTTAAATGTTCTAACTTTCTCCGCAACTTTCATATTTTTTTCTTGCATAGGAACCTTCTCCTGACAATAACAAACACAACAAAAAAATTACGAAATCGGTCTAGCCGATGATGCGTGATGCCGTGACCAAGGGAAATAGGGATTCATTTTTATATATATAGATTTACCTAATACTTACATAACATATAAAATATAATGTTTCATACAAGGATTTAACAGGAAATTGATAACACCATATACTTAAAAATGCTTGTGATTAAGCATAGTGAAGTTAAAAGGCCAGCCTTAGTGTTAAAAAGAATAGTGTGATTGGAGCATAAAATGCATACAAGTGATTAACAAGGTAATTCTATCGTTAAGTGAGTGAGAGTTCAGTGAAAATGTTGAGTCGTTGGAAGAGTAAGGACAAGTCTGAGAAAACCTCTAAATCAAGTGGAAAGAAAAAACGAAAAGGGCGAGACAATGGTAAGTCAATTAGAAATATTAAAGCGGTTCCTTGATCAAACGATTCATTAAAAACTATTTGAAACGGAAGTAGGGGGCAAAATATTGAAAATATATAAGTACCATAATAATCTTTTATAGCTATTATACTATTAGTTAACGAGCATATAAAATTTAACATAAATAGCGGTAAAAAACAGATTCATAATTTAATTATAGCTTTGGCGAAAGAAAACTTCGAAGGTACAAACAAGGAAGACCGTTTTGTATGCTTCGTTTGTTATCAAACCTTACGAATTTCAATCAGCTTTTGTAAATCCGATGTTTCAAATAAATATCAAAATATCCGATATCATGATATTTATTCAAAAATCCTCCTGAGCCTGAAAACCAAGATGTTCAGCCAATGTGTCCTGCCGATACTAACTTATGGATCCGAGACATGGGCGCTCACAAATTTATTTATTTATTATTAATTAGGACTACACAACCAATTACTCTAATAAAATCACATAGAACGCAAAAATAACAAATGATAAAAATTCAAATTATATGTCATAGTAAATAGGTCACAATAAAAATTAGTGGGAAAGGAATATATATGCGTAAGATCAGAGTAGCACAATGGGCAATGAAGCGCGGAATATCACTTTTGGATCACATACCCAAAATCGAAATTAGACATCGGACCAAAGTCGTGGACGTGGGTATGTAGATCGCCAGGTTGAAGTGGAAATGGGTGGGACACTTGGAAAAAATTGATAACGGGAGATGGACAAAGGCGGTGACGGAGTGGTGGCGAAGGAGTGCTCAGCGGCCAAGTGTCAGACCACCCGCCCGATGATCGAATGACATAGTCTGCGCTGTCGGGAACCACTGGATGAGACTTGCTAGGGACCGAAAAGAGTGGCATAATAAAGAGGAGGCCTATACCCAGCAGTGGGTGCAATCGGGCTAAATGATGATGATGATATTTATCCGATATAGGTAGTCGCCAACACGCACTTACCCGCCAACACGCACTGGACCAGCGTGGCGGGTTATGGTCCAACCAACATTAACAATTATAGGCCGATCAGTTTAATATCACACATATATAAATCATTTATAAAAGTAATTTTAAATCGTATAGACGGTCAGCTTGATATGCACCAGCCCCCAGAACAAACTGGCTTTCGGCCTAGCTTTTTAACCTATGACCACCTTCATAGTCATAATGAAATAATTGAAAAACATCACGAGTTTAGTAAACCCCTGTATCTAGCCTTTGTGGTGGACTACAAAAAGGCCTTTGACAGTATTTCCCACAAAGCAATTTTTGAATCCTTAAAGAACCAACAATTAGAAAAAACTTACAAAAACCTACTAAAAAATATCTATAATAACAGCACAGCCATAATTCACCTTGAGAGCTGCGGTCTCTCCTTCAGAATCGAAAAATGTGTTAAACAGGGTAACCCTCTGTCTCCGAAGCTTTTTACAAGCACAAATATTTAAGAAGCTAGCGGCATCCTGGCTAACATACGGGATCAAAGTCAGAGATAAAAATTTTACAAACCTGCGCTTCGCTGATGATATCGTTATTTTTGCATCATCAGCGCAGGAGGTCCAGTCAATGCTACAAGACTTAAGCACAGCAAGTCTTGAGGTAGGATTGGCTATGAATCGATCAAAGACTGAAATCATGTCAAATAGCACGAAACGTAATGTCACTGTCAATGGGCACATAATACAGTACGTCGATGAGTATATCTACTTAGGCCAAGTAGTCTCCTTCAAATGCAGACAAGACAGAGAAATAAGTCGCCGCATTGAGAACGCATGGTAGAGCTACTGGGCCATGAAGCAGCATATAAAGGGAAACCTACCAATATCACTAAAGCGAAAACACATCGACACTTGTATCTTGACAGGGCAGGTCATGTGACTCGAATGCATTCAGAATGTTGGGCAAAGATCGTCACTCAGTGGGTGCCCGATAGTCAGAGACGACGCGGCACACCCAGGAAAAGATGGCGATACGATCTAGATGCATTCAAACCAAATTGGCAAACTGTGGCCTTGGAGCGCAAAGAGTGGAAGGTAAAGAAGGGAAGACTTTTGCCCAGCAGAGAGACACCATAGATTAAAGAAAAAATAAATAAATAGGTAGTCGTAAAACACACGGTTTTTACATAAAATCGCAAATTTAAAGACCTACTTGATTACTTCGACGACCTTGTGGCGCAGTGGGCTAGGGCTGGCTTAGACGCAGAAGGTTGCGGGTTCGATTCCCGCGGCGGGACAAAAGTTTGTATGATCTGTAAGTATTTGTCTCGGGTCTGGGTGTTTCTATGTATAATAATGTATGTATTACAAAAAAATGGTGTATAAGTAGTGTATCAGTCATGTGGTACCCATAACACAAGCTCTGCTTACTTTGGGGCCAGTTGATGGTGTGTGAAATATCCGGGATTTATTTATTTTACTTACTTAAAAAATGTTTTAAGTGTCTCCCCTAAAAGTAGCAATTATTAATTTCTGAGTATAACACGGTTTCACTTGTTTCAGCAGAAGATTGGCACGGAGATGGAAGAATAGATGGTAAGTCAAGTTATTATATTTAGCAATGATAGGTATAAGGGTAATAGAATATGCATAAAACATAAAAATAAAGGCTCTTTATATCTACGTACGGATTACATGAAGTGATTTTAGCAGATAACCGTTTTTTTACTGCTACACTCATTTGATATTATATAATTTGATAGATTTAAAGAATTTTCCGGCTAAATTAACCAAATTTTGAGACATGCCATGAGTTATTATCATCATTAACCTAATTTAACTACTTACTCTTGGTATGTACTCTGATTTTTCTTACGTTTTTCTGGAAGGCAAATAATTTACTGTTTGATGTATTTGACACGTTAACTGAGAGCAGGACCCACTATAAGCAATACAATTTCGGTTTCTTTGCCCATCTGTCGCGCATGCGTAAATCAATCACCAGGATGTACCAATCCAACAGGAGGTACTATTTTATTACCAGTAACACACAGTTGGTAAATAAATATATCAAAAAATTAATAAAGTTTGTTTGGCATTTTCTCTTCATTGTAATTTATATCTTTCTTTGTTGTTAAAAAAGAAATACATTTTTGAACATGATTAAAAAACTTGAAACCATATATTTACGACTGTCTTGATAATTAGTCAACCTTATGCCTAATTATTATAATTTTTAAATATATTTGACTGTTTTTCACAAAAACCCTTTGGTTTTTTTCACGTAAACTATTTAACAAAAGCTATAAATAGTTGGTGCGAAATAAAACTTGATGCACCAGTTTCGTATGGGTTTCTTAATTAACCCACTTTCAAACAAAACATTCCGTTTGACCGTATTTAACGTACGTGGGAAGGGAATATTTAGAGAGAATCAAGCTCTTTGGACGCAGCATGGTTCCAGGCAAAGCTCTAGCATTATAGTCGGAGGCGCTGTAGAGTGTACGACACACGAGCGGCGGTTGGCTGTAACTCGCGTAAATTTACTCAAAAGTGAAAAGTGTTTTTTAATAATATTGTGTATGGTGTGGGACATGGATTTTTATCGTGTAAGTACCTATATAAGTTATTTTATTATTTCTATGTAAATATGCATATAGTATTAATTTTGAGCACTGACCTACTTATTAACTAAAGGCAAATAGGGATCAGAATTGTAAAGTATTCTAAGAATTCTAGGTATTTAAGTATTTCCTTTCTTCGTTAACTAGTCATTGGTGTTACGCGCGAAATAAGTAAGCGTACTACGTTCTTTGTTAAAAGACTAAGTGTTTGAAACTAAAGTTTTGTCAATATTACTAACTATACTGTTAAAAATAATAGTTTGTAGTCGATGCGCGATGAATTTATCTAACATCGAAACATTGCACTTTAGCTAAATCTGGTTAGCTTTTTAGATATACACACCATGAACGGTGAGAGAGAGAACATGAGAATATTTGAGATGTTGGCAACAGGTATCCAGCTTTTCAAATATCTTATAGAGATATTTGTGTTATTGATATTCCTGCCTTTGTTATCCAAATTTTGTTATTTTTTGTATAATTCCAGCGTATAGTGCTAAAGTGATTTCATACAAGTTTTGCGTTGGAATACAAGATACTTTAAGAAACCAAGAGCGCTATAACGGTTACAATAAACGCAGCGTGATTTAGTCGTTTTCTAAATCGTATTTAGGTACTTTTCAGGGGTTAACTGGGCACGAGCTTCTCATCAGCATAAGGCTCATGTATCTAACCATGTAATAGGTATTATTATTATTATACAAACAAGATTAATGCGAAATTTTAAATATTTGGATTTTGGATGTTTAGATGCGGACATACAATTATGACTGCACCAATTAAATGAATGTTAGTATACATATAGATGTGGACATGTTATAACATATTGGCTACTTTTACCTACGTACCACACGGACATGAAACGGAAACTATAGGGGTTCCTTGTAGACTTCCAACCCCTTCTTCTTCTTATTGCGTCACTTTTTATTTCGAACCAGTGTGTTGAAAGGAAAATCCTAAATTATGGATACTTGAAAGCATAATATCTAATCTATCTAAGCATAATATCTCAAATGAATATAATTTACGATATGTATTACCGTGCAATGTTTCATGACAATAAGACTTATGATCTGCAACAAGAGTTCTCATTAGGAGCGAACAGACAGAACGACAGAAAGACAGACGTGGGAAATATATAAATATTCCTTTTCCTTGTCGGCTTCGGAATCCTAATAGCACCATTTCGGAGTAACAGGTTTGAATCTCAAGCTAAGAGTATTTTCATAATTACAAAAATTAGGCATAATATATTGACATAGACTGGCTTGTCAGCTCACTTGGTAGTAGCTCTGCCTTCTGCGCTGTAGGTTAAGAATTCGATTCCTTCCCAGTATAAACATTTGTCTGAAGAACATTGGAGTTTGTTCTGTGTCTGGGTGTCATAAAGTATCATAAGTATGTATTTAAAAATATATAAGTTTTCTATCAGTCATCTAGTCACCATAATACAAGCTATGCATAGTTTGGGACTAGATGGTGTTGTGTGCATTATCTAGCAATATTTATATATATTTATTTATTTTATAATCTTAAATATGTATTGTGGAGGTATTGTAATGCTCTTAAATATGCATTAGGGTACTTCTTCTTGTTCTTATCGGGTCAATAGTTATTTCAAACCAGTGTGCTGAGAGGTGAGATGCGCTTTAGAGCATTTGACACATGTCTTTGAATCTTTTAGTTTCTAAGAGATGACGGTTTTCTCACGATGTTTTTCTACACCGTATTAGGGTACTATAAAATAGCATAACAAATTTATAAAGCACATCTGAGCACGCACAGTAAAGATTTTGGAAATCAGTTCGGATAAAAATGACTAGATAAATAGATTAACACTTTATTGTGCACAAAAAGAACACAGAAGAAATAATAGGAATAATATTGTACAATGGGCGGCCTTATCGCTAAAAGCGACCTTTGATTAGTAGTCGGATCCAAAAACAATTCGACAGCATCAAGTCAGCGCGCGACTACGAAATGCAAAACGTCGCGAATCAATTTAAAGGAAATACTCGATTAATACCTATTAAATTTTGAAACCCTTTTTAACCGACTTTATCAAAAAGGAGGAGGTTCTCAATTCGTCGGAATATATATGTATGTTAACCGATAACTCAAAAACGGCTGAACCGATTTGAAAAAATATTTTATTGCTTGAAAGGGTATACCTCACAGGTGGTCCCATATAAATTTTATCAAAATCGGTCGAGCTGAAATATCAACGTAAATCTAAAAATTGTATACATCGATGATGTTTTCATGTACTTCGATACCTCGCTGTCTCATTGGAGCGGTGCAATTATTTGGCCAACCCATATTATATATAAAACAAAATACATCTACTTTCCACTAAAAATGTAATAGGCTCAAATTTTAATCAATGAAGTCGGTTTCTGTTTAGTTTTTAAAACGTAATTATTTAAAACCTTTTTTGAAAAATGTTTAAAATCTTCAAAAGACCTATCAACGATATGTCACTTTAGGATGCTTTACATGTGTTCATAACTAGGAGCACGACGTGCATTGTGACGTATCTTTATGGGTTACATGTTGGACCACGAAAACCACAAAAAAACATTCTTGCGTCACAACATTAATATCACGACCCAAGACTCAGTAACTATCTCTCCAAGCTCCTATCTTATTATTCGCAAGCTCACAGTCCCACATAATTTGTATACATTTGAAGTTTATGCCTTTTGTTGTCTCTGTGAAAAGCACGTGCTGGGTCACGCACAGTGAAGGCTTTCAAAGACAGTGAAGTGAAAAAAAGGCGATACGTGCCATTTATAAAATGAAACCGCGAGAGTCTTTGAGACAAATATTTAAAGATATTTATATTCTCACAATAGCATCTTAATATGTATAAGAAAATGTATTATATACTCATAAAATAGAGATGGGTTTCAGAAAAATAGTGTAAATAGCTTATATATCCCTAGGTTTCGACTGCAATAAGTTAATAAGTCCTTTATGGGGAACACGTTGTGCTTCTATAATAGCTTTTTAAAATGCAAAAAAACTACCTATTAAGAAATTTAAAGAAAGCATACTATAACTATAATATAAATGACTATATTATTGATAAGAATGCAAGGCCTTATGTTGCTCTCAGTTGCGCTGCCCTCAGACAGTTAACTGACAGATTTGCAATGTATAAACTACTGTCATCATGAATAAGTTGTTTTTAGTCCATTGAAAAGTTACATTTGGGTATGCATTTGTCAGAGGACGCAATTTTATTTTTTTAATGTGTAGGGGGGGTCAGTAGAAGCTTAAGTTCAAGTTTGTGGGGTCGGCACCCTTGTCCCCCGGCCGCCATCTTGGAAAAGGGGGTGCAAAGGGTTTTCGCGCTGTATCTCGTAAACTAGTTACCTTACAGAAAATTTAATCAAACATAAAATGTAGCAAATTAAATTTCCTACAATTTTATTTCTATTACTTTTTATCGTCAAGTGACCAACAAAAAAGTTATAAACAAAAATAAATGAAAATTTTGTTTGTTTGTTCTAGGTTTTACAGCGCTCCAAACTTAAACGGATTCTCGAATGCTCATAGGGATGCAATAAAAACTAAAAATTAGGCTTACTTTTCTATCTATATTTTTTTTATTCATACAATTTATTATGATCTTAACATTCCTATGCTATTATTGAACTATGTTTGACCCTTTTACCCACCACCTATGAGGTATAACATGGGCAAAGTCAAATTTATAAAAATTTAATGCATTTTTTAATGCATTTTTTGTCACTGTCTTAGCAAATCGTTTGTATCGCAGAGTGTCTAGAGTATCGTCTTTATTTCCGCCATATAAAAAGACGAAAAAACGTTCGCCAACAACACTGAGTAACGATGACTCGACTTTCTCACTCATAAATAATTTAGTTCCACTTGCTAACTCTGGATGCTTCTGCAAAATTTTTATAAATTTGACTTTGCCCATGTTATACCTCATAGGTGGTGGGTAAAAGGGTCAAACATAGTTCAATAATAGCATAGGAATGTTAAGATCATAATAAATTGTATGAATAAAAAAAATATAGATAGAAAAGTAAGCCTAATTTTTAGTTTTTATTGCATCCCTATGAGCATTCGAGAATCCGTTTAAGTTTGGAGCGCTGTAAAACCTAGAACAAACAAACAAAATTTTCATTTATTTTTGTTTATAACTTTTTTGTTGGTCACTTGACGATAAAAAGTAATAGAAATAAAATTGTAGGAAATTTAATTTGCTACATTTTATGTTTGATTAAATTTTCTGTAAGGTAACTAGTTTACGAGATACAGCGCGAAAACCCTTTGCACCCCCTTTTCCAAGATGGCGGCCGGGGGACAAGGGTGCCGACCCCACAAACTTGAACTTAAGCTTCTACTGACCCCCCCTACACATTAAAAAAATAAAATTGCGTCCTCTGACAAATGCACACTAAGGCCTAAAAAATGTAACATTTTAATGGACTATTTGTAGTTAAGCTAATTATAAGATGGATTACAATAAAGCGCTCGGATTTCCGTTAGTCCGTCTAGTTACGTCTGTGGTAAGGTTAAGAATTGCCAGTAGTCAGCTCCCAATTCAAAACCATCTTAATAATAACTCAAAATCTAATAAAGCCTCACTATTCGTGACAATTAACTGTGTAATTTCATTATATATCCAACAATTTTTTTCAATATTTCGAGTTTATCCAAACAGCAATTTAGCCGGGGCACTGACCTATATCAAAAATAGCCACTTCAAAGGTATGAACTGTTTAAGAATATATCTAGATAAACAATCAACCCCACTATACATGTAAGGAAGGTATCCTTAAAACCGTTTTTTTTGTTTTTTTTTATGATTAATGTTCCAGAGTATCTTTACATCGTATTTTTGAAGTGAAAACTCTTTAAACTGTAATCTTTGATTATAAAAAGTTCTTTGTAAACCAATAATAATCTAATAGCTCGACGATACAATTCACAAGTTACTTAGTTTTCACCACTATCGGCAGTCCCCAAAGACTGCCCCGCATTTTTTTTCTTGGAATCAGTTTTTGTTAAAACAACCAAACATACTCGTACCATTGTTGTATGAAACAAAATGATGAATGAAAAATATTTCGATGTATAAGCTTATTTTTATAGGATTCAAAGGAACCCGTGGCTACACTGGGTTAAACGCTGTTATGGGAAAACTGAAATATTTTTAAAATGGGATGGATATATGATAAAATTAAAAGGAAATTAATTACGGTTGGTAAAGCTTAACTAGATTATTGACCGAGCGAGCGCGAAGCGGGAGCGAGTGTCTCCGTTTCAGCTTAGGCAAAAATGCTTTCGTATTTTTGTTCGGCCGGCGTCCGATTCAGTTTTGGTAGGTAATTTTTCAAAATGACGGAGATGTTAAGTTATATTTCAGTCATTCCGAAAATAGTTCGCGAGGTTGACAGCTCACATAATACAAAATGTTTTTATTAGTAGTGAAATATTACGTACAAGTGTTTTCCGAAAAAAATATCAAGCTCTGGATACGTTACAGTGCTGTGAACAACTGCACAATAAACTCGAAGATAACTTTTTCCTAGATGCACGACAGATACTCGCAAAGAGTCACAGAAATTCACCAACGTCTATTCACTGTGAGTACATCATAAATCTTATAAAAGAAGCACTCAATAGAAAAGAAAACTGAATTAGAAATATTTACACCGTTAAAAATCTCGAACTACCAACCACATTAATTGATAATTCTATGAACTACAATCTACATGACGAAACCCGAGCAAAGCTACTCACTCATATTTTCAACATGTTAAACTAATCATCGTTGGTGTAGCGGTAGTACGTCCGATACATGTGGGAACATACCCATGATCGGTTCTCGGTAAGGCTGATTTTTTGTATGTTTATTTCAACAACTAAAGTAGCTGAAGTCTAATATGAACTTCTTAGAAAATATAACATTTAGAAGGAATAGGACAAAATCAACAAACTCAGAGTGAGTCGGAGTGCCGACGACGAAATCACGCAAACAAAAAATAACAATTCCGCATGTAGTCTACCGGACGTATCGGAGGATGAATCGTACGATGTAGATAAATTAAAATTAAAATTAAATCGAAACACTCGAAATCGAGCTCAAAAGTGGGCATGAGAAGATTGAAGCGTTATCATTACAAAATAACAAGCAAAAACAATGTATAGAAGGTCTCGCTCTTCCAGATCTTATGTTAGGTACAGTTACAGTTTAGGTACGTAGGCAATTACAGATTACAAAGTAGATGCGTACATGCTTAGTGCCTTTAAACAAAATTAAATGTAGGTCGATAGGTATTATGAGCTTCGTAGAATGATAGAAATGGCATCAAGGAATAAGTAGGTAACTAGGTCAGGGTGCAACGAACCAACATAATAAATTTATTAATTCCCAGTTATAAAAAGGTTAACAAAGTAATTAAATTAAAGATCGGTTGTAAACAGTAATAAAAAAAAATAAAAAATTGTTGGAATTTTGTGTATATGTAAGTGTCTGAATGTATTTTATGTCGTGTGTGTGTTATAATATGTGATTTTCGGGATGTTAAAATTTCATCACCAGAATACATTTTTAGTTTAATCAAACCTGCTGCTATCATATCACAATCGAACAAAAGAACGTGAAAGCCGAATAATCAGACAATGGAAAAATGGAGTCTAAAAAACCAAACCCTGTACACGTATTCATTTTATATATATAAAAGGTATATACATATTTTAATAATTTTACTACCCCATCGTGTGTCATATCGTTACATAGGTCTTTCAAAAACATAAGGTGTTTTGAACAGTGATTCGATACACATATGACGACCTCTGTGGCGCAGTGGGTTAAGACCCGGCTGAGACCCAGAAGGTTGCGGGTTCTATTCCCGTCCCGGGACGAATGTTTGTTCGATCTGCAAGTATTTGTCTCGGGTCTGGGTGTTTCTATGTATAATATGTATATATTTACAAAAAAATAGTATATAAGTAGTATATCAGTCATGTAGTACCCATAACACAAGCTCTGCTAAAAAAATAAACAAAATCGTTTGGAAAATTTATATGGGACCACCTGTGAAGTATAACCCTTTCAAACAAAAAAAGAATTTTTCAAATCGGTTCAGCCGTTTTCGAGTAATCGGTAAACATACATAAAAAAAAAAAAGATTCCGACGAATTGAGAACCTCCTCCTTTTTGATAAAGTCGGTGAAAAATAAGCTTTGAAATGGGTCATTTTGAAAAGAGTCCACTGTCCAGGAAACTTTTTCTAAAGTGTTATTAATTAATTATTAATTTTTAACTTCTTACGGCTGTTTTTCTAGAATGCACCCAACACAATAGTGTAGTCGTCGTTTAATTATTACAAATAATAGAT
Organism: Lampropteryx suffumata; assembly: GCA_948098915.1. NCBI lineage: Eukaryota > Metazoa > Arthropoda > Insecta > Lepidoptera > Geometridae > Lampropteryx > Lampropteryx suffumata. Next base: position 28,636,255 of record OX402544.1, read on the forward strand.
TAACAAAATGACTTAACACATAACGAGAATTAATCAACTGAAGATTGGAATACGTCAATATTCCCCGCTACCAGATTCAGAGCGTACAGGTGCGCGTTAGAAGTGCTTTGTCCTCTGTCCTTTGTCCAAACTGATCCTTCCTCGAGATACTGAGAAGAGGCGCGGCTGTCTATGCCTGTGCACATACCTACTTGTTGAGCACGCACAAACTCATTACCTCTAAAATGCCCGGGTGGACAATGTTACCTCGGAACACTAAGCACATACACAGCAACTCTCTCCTAATTTATAGTTTGTTGTATCTAACCATGCCAAGTACGAACAAGGTTGGACACATCAATGGAAATAATAATTATAATAATATAATGATAATGCCGGACAATTAACACAGCATCATCTGGCCTCGAAATAAGCAGAGCTTGTGATATACTAATAATATTTTTTTTTAATACATGCATAATATACATAGAAACACACAGATCTGAGACAAATTCTTTAGTCATCCCGTGACCACGACAGAGTGTAAACCTGTCGAAACGTCGGGAAAAATAGGTAAATAAACGTGATAAATACCCGTAAGTATTTATAATAATGTGTTCTGATCGCGTAAGTTTAAAAAACTTTAAATTCTTTAGATTATACAAACATTTGTCTCGCGGCGGGAATCGAACCTGCCACCTTCCGAATCTCAGTCGGGCCTTGGCCCACTGTGCCACAGAAGTCGTCTCACAGTACACCTTACACACTGTACAGTTTTGAATACCTTTATTTGCGTGAATTTGGTTTCATGATGAAATATTAAGGAAAAGGCTTTACTATGTAGTTTATGAGTAACAGCTTGATATTCAAGCCATAATAAAACATGGAAGAATGGATTATTTTATTTGGTTGAGATGATATAGAATTGGTTTGGGACTTGATTATTAGTAATTCTTATCCTTGGTACTGACATCGGAAGTCACTGAATCGTGACACTCGCTTGACCTATTTATTGATGAGACAGGTGCGCTCTGATAAAAATACGATACGAGTTTACCCATGACACTGTTTTAAAATGAGCATCTTCCTTGTTATCCTTCCTTGTTATTTTCTCTTCTACAAACGAATGTTATCGTCAATTCGCCTAAAATCCCGCGTTATTTTATTTTGATCCTGTAAATTAATGTAATGTTCCTGTAATGTTGTAAACATAATATCTATAATTCGAGCTTAAAACCAGTAGAGAGACCAAGAAAGGGGTAGCAGTTGGACAGTATCGTTATTGTAGAATATTGGAACGCACTCTGATTCTCCTGCATTATGTCACATATAACGAGAAACTATGCCGCGCGGTGTATACATAATAATATAATAACAATTTATTTTCATAATAGAGAGCTGGTTGGTACATATAAGTTCTTATTTTAATACATATTTTTTTTCTATAAGTATAAAGGTAGTACTGCTAAATGACTCTGTTCCCCACACTAGGACTAAAAAGCCTGTATAGTGGGGGCACAGGGACTCGCTACGGACTCGTCTAAATTTACATAAAGTCTTAGACTTGGCCGTTTTTTTACTTTTATGTTTGACAACATGCTCATGTGATACAGTTCTTAACAGATTCTCGCATTTTCTTAATTATTCGTCTGGTATCAAATGTTTTGTATCTGGCCTCCAAGTTATGAGTATGTACCTGGTCTCCAAGCTATGGCTAATCGAAATCGAAATTTATAATATTATAATTATAATTTATAAGTACCTTACATATACACTCTGAAAGGAATTGTAGCTTAAATCCTTTCCCAGGATGCAATTTATCTCCTTGCTAAGGTTTATTGATAAGTTTCAAACCAATCACAACCACCATCCATTTAAAAGTTTCCATACGAACATTCACACCCCATTTTACTCCTTTATGAGGGTTATTTTAAAAAAACTTGAAACATGTTTCCATTTATTTTGAATAATAAGTATCCAAACCATCAAGTTCCCATACAATCTTTGACACCCCACTTTACCCCTTTGTAAGGGTTATTTAAAAAAAACCTGAAATACGTATCCAATAATTTTACATTTTAATTATTCAAATTAAATTTCAAGCAAATCACACCACGCGTTAAAAAGTTTCATACATTAGTTTTTACCCCTTTTCACCCTCTTAGGGGTTGAATTAATTGAAAAAAAAGTGGGTGGTTTTGCTGTAAAAGTGACGAGCTCTGTGGCGCAATGGGCTTAGGTCCGGCTGTGACGCAAAAGGCTGCGGGTTCGATTTCCGCGGTGGGACAAATGTTTGTATGATCTGCAAGTATTTGTCTCGGGTCTGGGTGTTTCTATGTATAATATGTATGTATTTACAAAAAAAATAAGTATATAAGTAGTATATCAGTCACGTGGTACCCATAAGTCATAACACAAGCTCTGCTTACTTTGGGGCCAGATGATGCTGTGTGGAATGTCCGTTATTATTATTATTTATTATAAAAGAAGCTACCTTCCAAATTTCAGCTTTCTAGCTTCAGCGGTTTTGGATCGGCGATGATGAATCAGTCAGTCAGTCAGTCAGTCAGTCAGGTTAAGCTTTTTATAGGTATAGATTAAGATGGTGTTACTCGAAACCACAAATTTTGTAGTGAATGTCACATTTAGATATAGCTCCGATACATAAAGAAACAGACTATTATATCAAAAAATCATAAAAATATCGATCACGAATCATCACACACATATTTACATGTAAACTATTTACTTGTTGCTACTTGGCTCTGCCCGCGTGACACGTAGATAATGCCTATAATACATGTTCACATCTGTTTATATAACAAACTAGCGACCCGACCCGGCTTCGCACGGGTGTATGCTGATGCTAAATATACTACAGAATGTCTTTATATACAACGTTTATCTAAGATAATAACATAACCTAAGAGATAGAAATAAACCATCGTGGACTTTTTGGTAGACCTTTTTAAGGTGTACAATACTGTAGTACATTATTTTGATCTATCTCGTAGGGTTCAGCTAACGTTTGTAATGTAACCGCAAAAAAATGTGTTTATTTACGACATCACATTAGAAACCTATAAAATGATCAGTGTTTCTCTACTATATTATTTATGTATTATACATATAAACCTTCCTCTTGAATCACTCTATCTATTAAAAACCGCAGCAAAATCAGTTGCGTAGTTTTAAAGATCTAAGCATACAAAGGCACAGACAGACAGCGGGAACGGATTTTGTTTTATACCATGTAATGATGTATCCAATACAGTGCAGTGACTATTGCGTTGCATATAAACATCCAATTATTTACACAAGCTTTTTCATTTATTAATTTTATATTAGTAAAATTGGCATAGGTATTTTGTAGATAAGTAAGTAGGTAATGATTTTATAAGTATGTACTTATTGGTATTTGTTACAGTTGAAGGTGTTGAAACAATAAAGACGCAATGGGAAGTGCCTTGGGCAGAGCTATACAGACAACATGGCGTTGTATTTTTTCATGCCTACGTGAATGCTGCTCTGTGCTTGTAGCTAACTGTTGTGTAAGTATTATAAATTAGGCCTAGCACCTAGCTATAAGTACATTAATCTCGACTGTACTTATTTGTTTTATTTGTTTCAGTGCTTTGGTTTAGACGACGAAGGAAGACCCAAGATTTCTGAATACTGCCGCTATGTGTGGAGTTTTATAGACAACAGTCCAAATAGTTCCCCTTCCGAGTCGGGGAACGGCGAAGGATCTCCAGAATCAGCCGATACTCCAATAGTTATTGAAGAGACTGCAGTTTAATTATAACAGGTGAGTCAATATAAAACAGGTTTGTTAGCATTTGGTTTCCTGCAATACATAAAAGGAAACTCTAACAGACATGCTGTTATATGAAAAGAAACCTCGGACGAAACAAATATAGAAACGGAGCACCGCGCCACGCACAACCAAAGTAAAGCCTCAAAACCGTGCCCAAGTCATGCTCCTGGCTCATAGTTTTGTATTCAAAATAATTTTAGAACTTATGTACATAAAGGAGCACGGTTCGTGACTTCACTTTGGTTGTTCGGAGCACTCCGGCTTTATATTTATTAGGTCTGAGATAGAAACCGAACGTACTTAATACTAATCTATCTGATCCAAACTTGTTACAGTTACAATCAAACGAAAGATTCAAATTATGCCGATTGCTAATCAAAATTGATAGACATCGATTGAATCAAATGTTCCATAATCGCCATGCTGTTCTTGCGCGATGCAGATGTTTTTTTTGACCGTGTTTGATTTTACGATAACCTGGGTGTATAGATAAATACCTCCTGCTCAGTTTCATTCACGCTAACCCTTTTGCAGCAGATATACATAATGTATACTCATACAATTTAAATTTTCCGCAGGCGTAAACGCCACGAAAGTGAAATTTGTCTATGCACTTTCTTGCTTTCTTGACTGTTTCATGTTTACAAAGGTTTCAACGGACGTTATGGATAGAAAGTTTGAAAACAGCAAAACGATTTGTCTGAATTTTTTTCTGATATTCATTTAATTAACCCAACTTCAAAAACAAATATCACATTAATGATTATATGAAGATAATGAAATGCCCTTGGAAAGATTGAAGTGAGCAATATACATAGGTGATAAACATAAAATGTAAATCCGTTATTGGCTTTAGGATAAATGCGTTACATTAAGTAATATTGTTTATTAAGAGCTGTGAATTTTGTTTAATAAATAAAATAAAATATAAATAAAATATAAAAGCAGCCTAGATATTTAAAGATTGGTTACGGCCACTTGCGAACAATTACGAGTGCGGCCGCATCCTTTTCACTACCATACGATTTTTCAAGAGAGAGCGCATTAATAGTAAACATTCTTCCTGAATAAGGCATGCAATGAGTACCTGTTGAGGAGGGGGTAAACTTCAAAACCAATTCGGGAAGATGGGTCTTGTTAATGCAAATAAAGGAGGCAACCCGTCCAGGAGAAGCTAAACTTCGAACTGAGGGAGTTCCGACTGTCTATACATTTTAGTACAGAACAGTCTATTTTGTTGGTAACAGGATGATTAATTGCGGTTTAGTTAACGACGCTACGCGACATTTGCAATATAATTAAATTGGGCAGCATCTCTTTTATTTGAATTATGATTATCTTGGCCAGCGAAGATAGCTGCGATGAAGAGCGATTGCGCTATTTGTCAAAGTAATTACTATTGAACGGATTAGTTTTGGGAAAGGTTTGGATATGTCTATGACTTGTTTAACCTGTATGTCAAAATGGTATCGCGCTATTGTTTCTGAACGGTTTTTGTAGAGCTTACATCGAGGTTAAAAAAATATCTTGTACTTCTCCTTTTGTTGTTTATGGCGCCTGTAATCCTATTTCGATAATTGATTTGACGACCTCGTTGACGCAGTAGGCGAACACCCACCCTTTTGCTGAGATGCAAAAGGTTGCGGGTTTGATTCCCGACGCGGGACAAATGTATGTATGATCTGCTAGTATATGTCTCGGGTACGGGTGTTTCTATGTATAATAAGTATGTATTTATAAAAACAAAAAAAGTTAATATAAGTTATATATCAGTCATGTGGTACCCATAACACAAGCTCTGCTTATTTTGGGGCCAAATGAAGTTGTCTGTAATGTCCGGCATTATTTATTTATTTATTGATTTAGTAAGCAGTACTATTTTATACTAACTGCCCAGACTGCGACTTTGTCCGCTCGTTATATTTTATCAATATTATTTCTATAAATCTAAATCTTAACGAATATTAGACAAATTTATTAGGTTTTTCGTATTTTTTAATGTTAGTTTGTTTGTAATAGATAAACTCAAAACTACTCAACCGATTTTAAAAATAATTTCACTTATAGAAAGCTGCATTATTAGCAATTAACAAAGGCCGTATTTTACTTCTAAGCCAAATATAGATACTTGCGTCAATATCGATAATGTAGCCGTAGGTATCTAAAATTGCCGTGCACTGCGAAAAATACATAAAATAATGTACACCATGTGTATGTGTGTAATGATGAGTACTCACTATTACACACAAAAAAGTCAAGGAAATATCTAACTACATTAAAAGCGGTACAAAGTTTTGTATATTTTGTGACTTTTACTGCGTAATTTTTGACTTAAACTTAACTAGGTAGTAGTTAAGTTTAAGTCAAAAATTACGCAGTAAAAGTCACAAAATATACAAAACTTTGTACCGCTTTTAATTCACGTTTTAAGGGTTAATTTGAAAACCCTGAAGCACGTGTCTATTCATTTTGTATATAAAGTACAAGTTTCAAGCAAATCGCCTAATCAAGATTCAAGCAAATCACTCTAGAAATCTGTAGATTGTATTCAGGCGCAAACCCTTTTTCATAAAAATATTTTCTTTATACAGACGTATTGAGTTCCAAAGTCCATTGAAATTAAGAAAATTTGAAATTGCACATATTTGTATAGAGTCTATTTCCGTACAAAATTTCATCAACATTTCATCCATTCGGCCATTTAGCCGTGAAAAAATGTAACAAACAAATAAGCAGACAGGACACTACGAGTCTCGTCCATACAAGTACGTCCATACGAGTTGATATGAGTTGATAAGACAGTTATAATTATTAATATTATAAGCCCGTGACTTGCCACTGAAGGTCTAAGTTTTCCGTTTTCTTTCTCTAGTCGTGTCCAACAATAACCTCTTTAGAACAGGAGCCTCAGACATGGATATCTTGTCGTTGTTGTTCTCAAGGTGAAAAAACAATGGAGCATATAGTCCTGCAGAACACCGCAGGGAATGCTAGATACAACTGCATAAGTGACTGTAGGGCGGCCCTACATCTATTGAAATATTGTCAGATATGCTGCAAAAAGTGCTGCCATCAACTCAGTCCTATTCTTGATACTTCCTGGATGCTGACAGGGGTCCGGTAAGCAGGACAATGCATAAAACACTCCATAAAACGCAGACCTTCAGTGCTAATCATATGCCTGTTATAATAGCTATAGAATGCTTATTATAAACTGTTAACATAATATATTACTTTCGAGTTAGTATTAGATAGTAAATCTTTATTTCTTACTAGCTGACCCGGCAAACTTCGTACCGCCTCAGAATAAATAAATAAAAAAGCAAGCATTTTTTCATATTTACTCACCTTTTAAACCTTCCCTGGACTTCCACAAATAATTCAAAACCAAAATTAGCCAAATCAGACCAACCGTTCTCGAGTTTTAGCGAGACTAACGAACAGCAATTGATTTTTCTATACTAATATTATAAAGAGGAAAGATTTGATTGTTTGTTTGTATTGAATAAGCTCTGAAACTACTAGACCGATTTGAAAAATTATTTTACCGGGGATTGTCACCCGGGGATAGTGAAGCTTTCCAAAGCTACACTATCCCCGGGTGACATAGGCTACTTTTTATCTCGGCAAAATTGGTTTGTTCTGGGAAAAATCTTCAACGCAGGCGAAGCTGCACGCGGACAGCTAGTATTATATAGATTAGTTATGTAGAAAAAAAACAATATTTTCAAATAAACAAAGGAAAATATGATTTAGTACACGTCAATGTTGGTGCATGAGCATTCTTATTATCTCCAATGACCGGTGATGACTGGTATACCTCCTCGGCGCCAGTGTTGCCTAAAGCGACAAGCTCTCAATATCTTCTATTTCTTATTGTGCCATTTGTTTTGTCAAACTAGTGTAGTGAAGGAATCAAAGTGCGCCCCAGACTCACTCTCCTTTCTTCCCTTTTCCTCTCATAATCTGAAACAACAAACTTATCATACAAATTATAAGTATTCTATCAGCCATATGGTCACCATAATACAAGCTATGCTTAGTTTGGGGCTCGATGGTGTTGTGTGCATTGTCCACCTGTATTTATCTACATGGTTAGGTTAGGTACTAGGTATATAGGTCTATCAATCTATCCATACTTCCATACTAATATTAGAAATTCTTAAATTCATATCTGTATCAGTTTATAATAATGTTCTGTATTTAGGATATCTACAAGAAAACACCGCACAATGCTTGCACTTGTTTAATGGCCAGCAACCAACTGCCGTACGAAACTACCCACACATATAAAATAACTATCAGAAATACCACATCCCTCCACCACTGTTATAAAAAAAACCTAATAATTAGAAATAATTACAACTTAAACTTTGACGGTTTTCTAGTTTTCCTGATCGGATATCGACGGACAACTTCAGGCTCCTTTTGTTCATTATTGCTTTCACTATAAAGGTTTTCCTCATTTTGCACACCAGCAGCTTCAGGAGAACCTGCGTCCACAAACTCATCATCTGAGTCATCTCCGATCTCCTCCACTCTAAGTTCTCGCGCAGGAGATGTGGAGGAGGCCGGAACATGCTCTTGCGAAGACTCGGTCGGCTCAGAAACTAAATCAGCGATAAGCTCGTTAGGCTGACCCGCGCTTCCGGTCACACAATCTCCGTAAACACTTACATCATCATCCTGTTCAGACGATGAGTTTCCTTTGTACGCCAATAACTGATCTACATGTTTTTTTACACCTACATTTTCGGCTGGAAAGTTAACAATAAACATACGCAACCCTATACATTCCTTTACATCCCTGCTTCCAGGTATGTTTTTTATTATTACCATTATTGAAATAATGTTTAACTAAAACTTTTTCTCCTACAGAAAATAATACGTTTCTTTTACCTCCAAACTGTATACATTGATTCATTTGAGCTTTGAATACATTGTCTCTAGCAGCGGATGTCGAAAACGATGCTAAAGCCTTTGCAGGGCATAATAAATCGAACCGGCAACGCAATGGACGTCCAAACATCAATTGTGCAGGAGAAAACCCAGTAATTTAATGTATAGAATTTATATAGTCAAAAAGAAACTTATTTAAAACTTTTACAAACACACTTTGATTTATGTGACTGTTTTAATAACGCTTTTAAGCCATTTTTTTAGATTTTAACACTGTTTTCAGCCTGCCCATTTGACATAGGATGATATATCATCCACGGAATTCAGCACTTAACGGGTGCTCTATATATGGAGCACCCGTTAAGTGCTGAATTCCGTCAAAAATCGCCAAAATGTTTCAAACTCGTTTGAACAAAAATTTGTAGCATTGTCAGTAACCAAAGTACGCACTAAACCAAACCTACTAAAAATCTCGCATAATTTACTTATTATTGACGCACTATCGGTTTTTTTCATTATAAAACACTCCAACCATTTAGAATGAGCGTCAACTGCGATTAAAAACTGTTTACCGCCCAACATAAACATATCTACATGCACACGTTCCCAAACGCATTTAGGGTATGGCCACGGAGCTAGAGGAACTTTTGGTGGACTACTCCTGAGGGTATTACAAACGCTGCAAGAACCTATCTTTTCTTCAATATGCTTGTCAATGTTTGGCCACCACATGCGCATTCTAGCTTCAGACTTTGTTTTAACCACGCCAAAATGGGAATTATTCAGCTCATTTAAAAGTCTTTCGCGAAAATAAGAAGGAATTAATATTTTGTGGCCACGTATCGTTTACAATCGTTTTCAACAGCCAGATCCAACCGACATAAGTGAAAAGGACGTAATTCTGAAATATTGATTTTGAAGGGCCAACCGTTTTTAATAAAACCAATTACTTTTTGCAAGACCTGATCACAAGCCGTTTCAGCTCGGATATCATCAACAGCTATAGGTAGTAAAACAGATTCACCTATAAAATTTATAAACCTCGAATGATCTAACACCTCAGTCTCATTTGAAACAGATTCACCTATAAAATTTATAAACCTCGAATGATCTAACACCTCAGTCTCATTTGACTGGGTGGGTAGTCACAGCCCGTGACAAATAATCAGCCACGTTATTTTCACTCTTTACATATTCAATGACGAAATTATACGCTGATATGAAAAGTGCATATCCTTGCAATCTATTTGCTGCTAACACAGGTACCCCTTTTTCCTTCCCAAAAATGGACAAAAGCGTTTTATGATCCGTACGCAACACAAACGGCACAGTACGGCCATACAAATAATGGTTAAATTTTGTAACCGCAAACACAATAGATGTGGCTTCCTTCTGAATTTGGGCGTAATTAATAAATAATAAATAATGCCGGACATTTCACACAGCATCATCTGGTCCCAAAGTAAGCAGAGCTTGTGTTATGGGTACCACATGACTGATATACTACTTATATACTTTTTTTTTGTAAATACATACATATTATACATAGAAACACCCAGACCCGAGACAAATAGTTGCAGATCATACAAACATTTGTCCCGCGGCGGGAATCGAACCCGCAACCTTCTGCGCCTCAGGCTGGCTTTCGCCCACTGCGCCACAGAGGTCGTCAATTAGTCTCTGCTTTTGATAAAGAACGAGAGGCATAGGCTACCACCCGCTCGGAGCCGTCAGGTTGTTGCTGTGCGAGTACCGCACCCAGGCCTGCGGGGCCAGCATCGCACGTCACAATCGTGGGATACTCTGAGTGGTAGTGGGCCAACACGCGTTCCGAGACCAATTCCTTCTTGATTGTTTCAAATGCATTAGATTGCGCCTTACCCTCAATTTTAACTCCTGTATAAAAATTGAAAACCTCCTTACACGGCTGCAAGTTAACTTCCGAGCAACTGTTGATAGATCATAGCCGGTAAAACGGAGACAGCACTACCGCAATCTATTTCGCATAATAACTCAATGTCATCAATTTTGATTTTTCGCGAGATCGGTTCATCTTTCATTGAACTTTTTAAATTGAATAAATCGTACATACCTCCATCAGCGTCATCGACATCCGTATTAAAAAAATTGCTATCACATAACTTAGCCTTGCACGAAATACTATTGCTTTAATGACACACCGTCACTAAATAACACACGTGAATTACTAAATCGTCGCCAAATGTTCTGTATTTAGGATATCTACAAGAAAAAACCGCACAATGCTTGCACTTGTTTAATGGCCAACTGCCGTACGAAACTACCCACACATATAAAATAACTATCAAATATGCCACAAATAATAATAATAATAATAAATGTTGTATTATTATTATTATTATTATTTCCCCAAAATTACAATCTATTTACAGTTTTGACAGTGGGTTCCGCACTAGGTCGAGCCTGTATCGCGGAAACCCTAACTATGTTTATCAAAAACAAGACGTTACACAGTGAGACACTTAATGCGAGGCAAATGCACAAAACAAGCATCCATATAAAATAAAAAAAAATTAAGATATAATAATAATAATAATAATAACATTTTAGACTACAGTTTGAGTGAAGCTCCAACAATATAGGTAAGTAGGTACTAAGTTTTAATAATGTTAAACTATATACTATATCAGGCAGTGATTTTTTTATGTAGGTACCAATGTCTAGGCATTGGTAGGTTAGAAAGTATTCCAAGCGAATGAAACCGTCGGACAGGCAGCAGGCTTGCAGTAAACATGAAAATAATGGATTTGTAGGTAGCGTTGTACTTACCTACACTTTCCTTCGTGCTGGTGTTATGAGGTCATCACTCATACAGCAAACAGCTTCATCAAAATGCGGTAGCGTTTTATAATGTTGCCTTCTGATGAGAGAGTAATAGATTTTTCCTGCGAATCGATACTAAACTTTCAGCTACATCCACCTCATACGCACTTTTCTAAACATCCACATAAATTGCAAGCATTTTGATAGTTCTCAAACGGTTCAAATAACAATGAAAAGTTTCGTTCGTTTGAAAGCACTGTTAAAAATGACGCGATCCCGCAACGTTTGATCAACGTATAATTCAAATTAGAGCTATATTCTTCGTTTGTAATTTCATGAAGTATGATAACACTTCTAAATTAATATTCTTAACACATATTATTGCATGTTTTATTCAATAATTTTAGAAGAATTTTGAAGAATAAATTGTGACTACATTGGACAAGTATGGACAATTGAATTATAAGTGTGATGTGGTGCAATGTGATTTGAACGACGAGGAATACCAAGAAAGTTCTAGACGGCCAGTCCGCGATGACGTTTAGAATTGACAAATGACATAACGACTTAGACTTTATTAACATACAAATTGACTATAAACACTTGAAACTGGCAAAGAAGAAGAAGAAGACAAAAATCTAAATCGTTAATTTATCTAAAATATTTTATTGTAGGTTTAGAGCTAAATCGTTTCCGTTATAGTGTTTAGCGCGGTACCTATTGAGTTTAGATTGGAGACGTTGAATAATCGGATGAATGGCAAGGCTGAAAATGGCTGGACCAAGGGAGTCGCCTTGCTGACATCCAACGGCAGACGAAATAACATTGTCCTGATAGGTCAATTTAGAAGGTGAACTGTAACACTGCTAAAAAAATGGAAACATTTCCGGAATTTTGTTTCTTTAAGCCCCCGACGACGACGTAATTGACGACGAAATCGCCGGAATTGAAGGCGTTTTTAATATCAACCTTTGAAATTACCTCCCCGCAATATTGCCTCGAAGATGCCTCGCGAACCAAAGCCTAGCTGAACAGGTCGGAAAAAGTCGCCGAGACATCCGGCTTTTTTCCGACAGCAGATTTTAGCTAGATTTTAGCGGCCGGCGGGTCTAATACCGCCGCCTTTCTTTTTGAGCGCATAGGTTCGCACCGAACAGGAGCTCAGTGATCTCGCAATTGACTCTACCTGACAACTTCAGCTTGATCAGAGCCGTCATATCTAGGATTTTTTAGGGGTTGTAGGGGTTTTTAGGGGTTGTAGGGGTGTAGGGGTTGTAGGTATTTGTAGGGGTTGTAGGGATTTTTAGGGGTTGTAGGGGTTTGTAGGGGTTGTAGAATTTTTTAGGGGTTGTAGAGTTTTTAGGGTCCGTAGGGGTTGTAGGGGTTGTAGGGTAATTAACTTACGTAACTTAACCAGCACAGCACTACGCACCCTCTAGTTTAAGTATAAAGTAGAATAATATTTTTAAATGGTACGTCTAAAATTTACTAAATTGGCATGTGGTCGACGTGTTTTAGCTCATTTTATACGCCATGTAATTTAGTGTTGATTAAAACTGCGGAAAATCCTACAAAAATTAACTAATAATGGAAAATAAATTGTCAGGTTAAATTTATTTTGAAACTGTCATTTAAAACTGTTTCTCTAGTTTGAAATTTCCTGAATAGATAGCAGATCCCTAACAATTTTTCTATTCTGAAGAAGAAAAAAATCCGGGGTCTGAACTTTAGGTGAATTCTAAGCCCAGTCACTTATGCAAAAAAAGTAGTCAACCTCGGAATGAGAGATAATTAATGATGAAACAAACATATCTGTAAGTGATGTTCTATCATAATAATGGAAGGCTTTGTCCGAAGGGATTAACAACCCTCCCTGCCTGCGGTTATCTGCAGGCCCCAAATGTTATGTGAAATATGTTTTCCATGTAAGATCTCTAAACTAAATGACGCGAGCTTATTATTATTATCATTCTAGGCTTTGTCCAAAAGGATTCCAATAATAACACTTGTAGACTTTTGGAGATTTAGTGTGAAATATTTTACCACTAGCTGGTGCCCGCGACTTTGTCTGCGCAGGATTAGTATTTCGAGTAGCTTATATAGCGTGGCCTAGAAAAGAACTAACATTAAGACATTAAAATTATCACATAAATAATTTATGGGTCGCATTTGAAAAATATAACAGCCTGACAATATTGAGATGTCGTACAGTCGCTCTATAATAACGTAACAATATTGTCAACATAATAAATACAGTAATTAAGCACTGCAGAGCCCTAATCATAGGCCTATAGGTAGCTACTGCAGTATGCTCCTATAACCGCCCGCCCCGCTCCCGCCCCGTTCGCCCGCCACCGCCGGCCGGCGGCGCCGTGCCGGTGGACCGCACCGTAGCATCGCGCACTCGGTTTGTCATCGTCGTAACTATTAAAATATTTGTCCAGATGATGTAGCGTGAAAGACATATTTTATCTACTTTAAATACCAGAAGCGATAAAAGTATTTAGGAATCAATTTATTACTACCAAATTTTTATTGTAGTTATGGTTCACTATTTTGGCTATAATGGCTTACACATTTTGGCTAAAATGGCTTACACATAAGGTATAGATATATACTGTGGCGGGCTTTTTTGTAGGACTATTTAAGATAAACATTTCCATCGTACATTATATATGTGTAGCGGTCTGGCAGCGCACGCCAGAATAGCTGGCAGATGGTAGATTTTTTCTTACTTTACTTGACACTTATCGTCATATTTTGGACATTTCACACAATATCTTTATAAATTGTAGCCTATGTGTTATTCTGATGTATAAGCTATATTATTGTAAAGTCTCATTAAAATCCATCCATCCATCCATCCATCCATACTTACAAACTTTCGCGTTTATAATATTAGTAGGATATTACACGATTTTAGTTAGGTACTTTAATACTTCATTAACAAAATTATAATTATTGTTACCGTAATAGGTTATAGATTATACTAATCTTGAGTACCTACCGTTGGCCACGGCTCTAACAAAACAATCAATTTGATCAGAATTAACATAACTTATGTATGTAAATCGCTACCCTGCCGTAAAACAGTTTTTAACTAGCATGGAAGGTAGGGGTCTTTACTGTATACTTACCTAGTTTTAACAATTTTGTTTTTTTTGTTATATAGTTATACCTACTGTTTTTTAAGTTTAGTTTAAAATAAATTATTCTTATTCTTATTCTTATTCTTATTCTTACTCTTACTCTTACTCTTACTCTTACTCTTACTCTTACTCTTACTCTTACTCTTACTCTTACTCTTACTCTTACTCTTACTCTTACTCTTACTCTTACTCTTACTCTTACTCTTACTCTTACTCTTACTCTTACTCTTACTCTTACTCTTACTCTTACTCTTACTCTTACTCTTACTCTTACTCTTACTCTTACTCTTACTCTTACTCTTACTCTTACTCTTACTCTTACTCTTACTCTTACTCTTACTCTTACTCTTACTCTTACTCTTACTCTTACTCTTACTCTTACTCTTATTCTTATTCTTATAGTTATATTATAAAAATGATAGAATGAAATAGAGGAACCGCTCCAGCCAGCGTTTTCCTAATTTGATCTAATTTGATCACCTAACTTATGGGCTGCAGAAGTAGCTGCGTGCCTTGTGCTATGCGCTGAGAATATAATGACGTCAATCCCACTGTCACGTAAGGTATTCTTGATCCTGAGAAACCACGGATTTTTCAAGGCTAATGGTTAATGGTTAATTAATAGTTATTTCTGAAGAAAGCGTCTCAACATTTTTGATGTTGTTTTTTGATAGGGTTTGTACCCTGTGTGCTGTTAGTAATGCAATAAAAGTTATCAACTTTTGAAAATCTTATCTAAAGGAAGTGTTTCATTTGGATATAGCTGGCTCAAATAGTTAAGTACTATTGAGGTATCACAAGTTATAGAATATTTTGGAAGTGGTTGTCGTAAACGAAATATTACCTTGAATGTAACGTTTTATCTACGGGAATTAAGCTTTCCGTATTGGCATCCCCCTTCAAAAAGTTTATTGTGAAAAATAATAATGATAATCTGTGGAATTAACGCGTTGTACATAATTATAATAACTATTTCCATTACACCATTAAGACAACGTTTTAAATAAACATTACATATTATATATACTGTTTGAAAAAAAAAAAAACTGATAGTTATGCCATCATAACATTAATGGCAGATGAGGGAACCACGCGGTCCGCATAAGATCCCTACCCACTAGGGTAAGCGTTATGTAGATATTGCGATTGCTAGAATGGAAATGCACAATTGGGGATTTGCATTGAATGTTATTATGTCAGATATCAAAAGGCTTTTGTAAAGAGAGTATCAAGATTGCGTATGCCATAAAAGTACAACAACAATACCTTTTGCCTTATTAGAAACAATCATTCTTAATGCTTTTAAAATAATAGAGAATGGGGGAAACGCACTGAAATAACTATCGGTCCAAGGATATTGTGAATGGTTATTGCGTCGGGGTCTATATGTCAAAAAACGTACGTGACATTTTTTTAATTTATTTGACTAGCAAACAAATCTACATCTGGTGTACCAAATGCTAAGACAATTTTTTGATACGCCCAATCAGTTAACTCCCATTCTATATCGGGGTGAATGCGCCTGGATTCTGCATTTTGTTATTAGCCGAACTTATGTAAGTAGCCATAATATACAATCTACAGCATTCACACTATTACCACAGCTGTCTGTATGGTGCAGGAACTAAATGCCTCTCTTCGGTTAATATAAGAGATGGCCGTCGTTTTGTAGACATGGAGTAAAATTTTACAATATTTTATTTTTTTTGCAAAAACTTTTGAACCAAAATAAGCGGCTGGAATTTCTAAGTAATTTATATGTTAAGCTTGTTCTTGTGAGCTCCACAACCCACTGAGCTTCTCTTACCCGCATGCAACCCCTTTTACCCAGTAGATGAGGCGTCTGAGAATATATCGACATCATGAGTATCCTCTCTGATCCTACCGAAAGGTCTTTGTATTGCGTTATACCACCATTACAGGTCAGGTTTTAGCGTTACAGGTAAATTCCTACTTCATAATTATCATCTTCTAGTACCAGTATTCTACAGCGGGGCATATTGACACTAGTAAACCAATAAATCCAGCTAATACACAAGTTTTAGATCGGTTAAGAGTCTAAAACTTCTCGTACTTTTTCAGTAGGTAACGTTATGAAATCTGAAATTTTGTTGAAACTAGTACAAAACCTAAGAGTGTACATCTCTTGCTAGGTATCATAGAGCTCCTCTCTTTGTTTATTAGAATACCAAGTTAGTTTAATATATTTTTAGTGTGTACTGTGTCGAACATTGTTCATAAAACGGCCCCATAAGTCAAGAATCATCTAAGTTATTAGTTGATATGAGTCCGGCTAAACGTAGCAATCGGACTATAGGTTTCATTACCTTAGTAAATACATATGGATTCAAATAAGGAGCCAAAGCACATTGATACAATTGTTGTTCAATTGGAACCTTAAATACTTCTTTGAGTTAGGATGAATGTTAATTAGGTAATAAGCATCTTTGAGATCTTAGTCATACAACAATCTTTTGTAAATATCTTTAAATCTGTACGTATGTCTTCCATTTTGGAATGCTTGGGGTGATAACATTATTTAATTGTTTTTTTTTATATAAAAAGAAGTAAAATTTGTCATTTGGCTTTGGTACTAAAAATACACTTGATAGGAACTGGCCTTCTGTAGGTTGACATTTATCAACAGCTCCTATGATTAATAGATTATGAATAGCCTCGTAAAAGAAATATCTTTCTATATCAGAATATATTTTCATACTTGGAGGACACAATGTTTACTGGGCAATTAATTGATTTCATAACCTTTGACACAAGAGAGTACAAAAGGATTATTAGTAATCAAAAAACCATTGGTGATAATATAAAGGCAGTCTGCCAGTATAGTCTAGCGGTAATGAGCTCGATTGCCAATTCCTGTACCGAGGGGGTCCTTAGATTTCGAATGATTCATCTGCTTTCGGGCAGGGTAGGCGCTCTTCCAGTTTAAATTCTTGGAAGAGCCCGCTGTCGCTGGAGACCTCTTGTTACCTATATTTGTGGATGGCTTCGGCATTGCCGCTTTCAACCCTGCACCAGGTGTTTTGTAATTGATCTTTCAGCAAGCGCTTTGTATCTATTAGCATCTTGACGAGTGTCGGGTATACCTCGCTTTTCGATATCATTTCGATAATTATGACTTGACCTAGGCACGATATGGCAGTAGCCACCTGTTTTTGTCCGATTTCGATGCTTTTGTCTCGTTTAGCATAAAAATAAAAGTGAGAATTTCATATTTGAAATGCTCACTTTTATTTGCGTGAATTTAATGCAGGAGCATCAACAAGTTTACAGTTACATGACAATAAATACCTTTTCACTTAACTCCTTACGAAGTTTCTTGATAAAACCATGTGTGGCAGAATGTTCTAGACTGACTGCTTCGTGATTTCGTCCTCGTAAGTATTAGAAACAGTAGGGTCTTCGCCTAGTATTTTGGTAATTTTACTAGGCAGTATTCGAGTTCTACAATAGGGCAAGCGTTTGCTTCATAAACAACATCTACTCCGCTAGCGCTTGGTTGTTCAATAGCTGAAGTAACGACGGTAGTGGCTGAAGAAGCGGCAGTTTTCGTAGATGGGTTTAGTATTGTAGCTAACATAGGTCTCACACTGTGCAGCAGTAATGTTCGCGTCAAACACAATCCAGCAACGTTGTTTTCAGTAATCTCATAAGCCGCACTGCTAGCTTAACGTTGTGGTTCTACAATCAATAGATTTTTCATTGTTATATAAATAGTTAAGAAACAGACCGTACTGTTCGCAAAACCACATGTAGTATTTCTCCAAAGAATTGATTTCAATATATTTCTCGTTTCTATATAGTTAAGAAACAGACCATAGTTCGCAAAACTACATGTAGTATTTCTTCAAAGAATTGATTTCAATAAATTTCTCGTTGTTATAGGGGAAAGGCGTACAAAATGACATAGGTTGATAAAACGACACAGTGGTCTTTTCTCCGAAACCACAGACTATTTCGTTCCCGCGTAAATACACAGAGGCTGCCTAGTAACAGGCAGCAACCTTTTGACGGCGGTTTGCAAAATTTACACCACTACAAGTTTTATTCCGTTGGATTTTATTTCGCGGTAAAAGTAAGTTATTTTTATTTTTATTTGCCTTTGATGGTGTCTGTTTGTTGACATTAAACTGAAAAAACTCTGTGATGTGTTGAAAGCTCATAAAAATAAGTGCATTATTTGCTTTTGCTTCTGAGGTTATAAATTTAAATTTTAAAAGTGTACATAATGACATACCCCTTGGCCGGGTAAAATGGTATACCATGTCGTTTGACCCCACCTAATTTTTTTTCTTACAGGTCATAATTAAAACATCCACACATCATCATATGTTAAAAAATCATGCCCCGAAATTATGCAAGACAGACAAACCGTAAGGGTTGGGATAAAATCTCCATGGAAAAGGTTATTGAAGCTGTAAATCAAAATGAAATGGGTTGGCTGATGGCTTCTAAAGTGTATGGTGTCCCACAAGTAACACTAAAAAGACACGCATTAGGCGAGAATAAAACTTTAGCCCCAACCACAAAGGGTATCGGAAGATACAAGAGTGTCTTCACTTGTGAAATGGATCGAGAGTTGGTTGAACATATAAAACTTTTGGAAACCAGACTGTTCGGTTTTACTCGCAAGGAAGTTCTGGAATTAGCCTATCAGTTTGCTGACGTAAATGAAATTCCACACAATTTCAACCGAGAGACAAAAATGGCAGGCCGTGAATTGTTGGCTGGATTTAGGCGCCGTAACCCGGATATATCATTACGAAAACCAGAAGCAACTTCTGCCGCGAGAGCTCAAGCCTTCAACAAACCTCAAGTAGCACTGTTTTTTAACACCTATCAAAACATTATTGAGAGCAATAAAATTTATCCGCATAGGCTATACAATGTTGATGAGTCAGCGCTATCAACAGTTCAAAGACCATAAAAGATATTTGCTACAACTGGGCGTAAGCAAGTTGGGGCTTCAACTAGTGCTGAAAGGGGGTCTCATGTGACAGTCGTTTGTTGCATGAGTGCAAATGGACATTATATCCCGCCGTGCTTAATTTACCCACGCAAATTGATGAAACAAGAGTTGATAGATGAAGCTCCAACTGGCACTTTGGGTATAGCACAAGAGTCAGGATGGATGACAACAACAGTTTTTTATAAATGGTTAGTTCATTTTCAAACCCATGTCAAAGCTAGTCCTAGTAGAGCTAGGCTAGATGATAAAGTGCTTTTGATAGTAGAACGGACACATTAGCCACAAAGGAATCGAAAGCCTTACTTTTGCAAAGGAACGTGGCATCATTATGATGTGTTTGCCACCTCACTGCACGCATTGTATGCAACCTTTAGATGTCTTGTTCTATGGTTCTCTAAAAACCTATTTTAACCAAGAGATGAGCACTTGGCTAAAGAGTCATCCAGGCAGAGTCGTTCCTCACTTTCAGATCGGCTTGATACTCAGCAAAGCTTATGGCAAAGCGGCAACTGTCCAAAATGCAGTCAATGGGTTCCTAAAATCGGGCCTCTGGCCTGTTGATCCAAACATATTTCCAGATTATTTGTTTAACCTTGCTAAAACGACTGACATCCCCATACAATAAGATCTGGTTTAAACCCAAGAAGAACTGATGACAATGGAAAACCCATGCATATCCTCAACGTCCCAGGTTGAATCAACGGGGAATCTATGCGCATCCACGTCATCGCGAGTAGAAGCAGGTACATCAGCACCAGAAATCACAGACACTCCTCTGACACCCCATACACCCCAGACAGTCATGCATGACATCTACAACACCGTCCATGCCACGAGAGTTGAATAGAACTGCAACTGTTCCAGTCAGTGTGCTATCGCCAGTACCAAAAGGAGTCTACGTGGCTGGACAAGAAAAAAGAAAACCACGCCAGAAACCAACAGTATTATTGCTAACATCCACTCCGAATATAGAAGAGGCTAAAGCGAAATCGGCTTCTCCGCCGGTTAGTAAGAAAAAAACAAGAAATGTTACCAAAGCACTAAACTTTAGCTCTAGTAGCGAAGAATATTTTTTGTCCATGCAAACAAAGACTGTGGCTGACGACGACGAAGATTGCCCTTGCATCTATTGCAATGACCTTGCAATGACCTGTACTCCAGGTCCAAGCCAAGGGAAGTTTGGTTAAAATGCATGAGCTGCAAGAAATTGGCTCATGCATCATGTGCAGACGTTCCAAAGAAGACGAAGTCTTTTTGCGAACTCTGCAGATAAAAGAAAAATTTTAATTTTGGTATACTATTTTGTCCACATGATGTATGTAATCTAACCGCACAGGGTGGAAAACGGATTTTGTCAATGTTTTTTAAAATGTTATAAGTGTGTTGTTTTATTATTAAGTTGATTGATCTCTTTAATTTTGATAAGGTACTGAACCAAGGTTTAAAAAAGGCTGATTGTAATGTTAAAAACAATGAATAGAACACGATTTATGACTGATTTAGCAGAGGGTATATCATTATGTACGCCTTTCCCTTATAGTTAAGAAACAGACCATAGTACTGTTCGCAAAACTACATGTAGTATTTCTCCAAAGAATTAATTTCAATATATTTGTTGTTGTTATATAGTAATTAAAACTATAATTATTATTATTATATAGTTATTAAGAAACAGACCATAGTACTGTTCGCAAAACTACAGGTAGTATAGCTTCTAAGAATTGGGCAGTCGTGTAAAAACTCCATGGTGAAACCAACATTGTAGGTAGTACAATTCCAAAAAATAGTACGCAAACCCTGAAAGGTATTATGAGTTTTACGGGTAGTACAGTTCCAAAGAAAAGTACGCAAACCCTGACAGTAAATAATAACTTTGCGGGTAGTACATCTCCAAAGAAAACTATGCAAACCCAGTTTAAATAACAAATAACAAAGTGTAAATATTATTTCTGCTGTATTATATTGGTAAATAGACTATATAAAACATCTCCATAGAGAAGGACGCAAACCCGGCAGCATTTTATGCATAGCTTTATTGTTTAAACATATGACCTACATACATCATTACACCGATTGCTCAGATCAATAAGTTAAACCTTTATAATCCATACGATCCTAATCATGCGAGAATTGACTCCGGCTGCGACATCGCAGCCGCAACATTTTCTCCAACTTTTTGAACTTCTTATATACATGATTATAAAAATATTCAACCTACAAACTTTGAACAGTACTAAAGCGGAAGACACGAGATGTGAATTCGTGGCGAGCACTAAAAAGCGAATTACGCAAGCAGGGTAAGTCAACAACAAGATGACATACTTTTTCTTTTTTTTGTGTATCTACCCTCAAATGTAGTGTCAGTCATACATTACATTTCACACCACAAGGCGGTACAACAAGTGTTATTATTGGAATCCCTTCGGACAGAGCCTAGAATAATAAGCTGTAAACTCGTATATACCATCATATTGGTGTTCTAAAAGTTATCTCAGAAGAATAATTCTATATAATATAAATTCTCGTGTCTGCGCCATAAGTTATTCTAAGTAAGTAGGTCACAAACATCAGTTTTTTGCGATTATCACGGTTTCTATACCTTCAATGATGTTAACATTTAGTAAAGCTGAAGAACATTAAATTTGCGACAAATTTTGTTTTAAATATATTTCATTTAATTCCGAGATAAACCCCTTTATACGACTGCACTCAATACGCAATTCAGTTCATCAGCAGATTCTTTTTGGCATTAATATTGCTTTACAAAAAACATTTAAACCGTTAAAATCGATATTTTTTCCATCACTTATTTAATTACTTTACGAAAGTTTGCTATAATTGTTTATAAGAAACATGCTTTGCATTATTTATTGGATAAGATTAAAACAATAAAACGACTGTTTTAATAATATAAACTTAAAATTAGAAATTGATGCAAGTTATAATATATGATCAAGCGAACTTGCAAAGTGAAGTTCGATCGATATTATATGAGTACGCTTCATTCGAAGCTATAAAACATGGTAGTATCTTTTTATGATACTGGCATCTTCGCACATTAAAATAAAGTCATATTTGACATTTCCATTCTGCGGCGTGGCCCGCTACAGCCTATCATTCTTTTTAGAGAATCACACAATTTTCTTTGTATTGGGTGTTGGGTGGGAGGGTGTATATAACTTCGAATGAAGCGTACTCATATAATACCGATCGAACTTCACTTTGCAAGTTCGCTTGATCATATATTATATTTCGTCGCTTCATTCTTCAGTTATAAAACATGGTAGATGTTTAGAGATGAAAATTTTGTGAATGTAAAAGCAGTTTAATAGAGATAGATTTATTTTATAACATAATCGTATATTCATAATAAAGTCTGAAATTAATACAATTCTAACCTTAGAACAAATACTATGATTAATATTTACTTTATTTCTACCTACAATCAATATGAATGATTAGGTAACAATACCGATCTTGCAAAGATACTTTTGTTTACCTTTGGTCGATTATAACATTTTGCAAACGACAGTGACGTACTAGTCCAACCAGCCGCTTTTCTAATAGTATTCAACGAGTGACCAGAGGCGCGCACCGCGTGCCGCCAGATTGCGGGACAAATTGCTCTATTTTCTTGAAAATAAGGAAAAACCAGTACTGGTTGTTCACGACCGGCGCCAAATGTTTTGATTATATCCGAAATAACTATCTTAACACCGGTGAAATCAACAAAAATGTTTTTATTTTATTAGACACCTTTGAGGAGGTGTTTTACCTGGTCGTTGGAGGCTATGTATAGATCAGTATAGATCGATCTGATCGATGACTGTTCAATGATCCGTAAGCAGCCCCATTGTTAAACTGTTCAGTGAGAAATAACATAACGTTTGAGAGTGAACATGAATAAGAATTTTAATTACGAGTATAACAAAACTGCCACCACAGTTTATAGGTACCATAATACTGAAGTAGGCTGTTTTTGGAAAGGGAATCCATTACTAAGTTGAGGAGTCCTAGAACAGGACAATGGATTTGGGGTAAAACATATAATATCAAACCGTATCAGCCTTATAAACAGGGAGAACCAATGCTTGGACGGCCAGTTAGGATATATTAGGATACCTTCAGCCTCATCTAACATAACTTTCTGTATGCATTTTAAGACTATTGAAAACGGTGGAAATGCATAGAAGTACATCCGTTTCCAGCTCATATTAAATGCATCAACTGCAATGGCGTCCGGATCAGGCCTCCATGAGACATAGTCTACATATTGCGTCTACATATTGCGTTGTTGCGAGAAGCGAAAAGATCTATCTCAGGCTCGCCAAAAGCTGTAACTACTCTTTGATATTCAGAGACAGAAAGGTACCATTATTCAATTCAAAATTCAATTCAATCCATTTCGTAAGGTACCATTAAATATCAGGATTCACTTTTCTAGACTCCTGATTTGCTTCTATGTTTGCTTCTATGTATTAATATATGAAGCGAACATCCAGATATTTCGCTTTTCGCACCACTGTCAAATGGTTCTAGTTAGATTTGTCAAATGAGGGAATTGGATCCCTCCCATCCTATTGATGTAACTTATAGCAGTTGCGTTATCAGCGAATAACAGAACACCACAATTATTGTATTCGCGAGCAAAGCATTTTAAACCGAGGAAAACAGCGAGTAACTAATTGTTATGGAAATGCAGTTTACTATCTTTCCATCCTTGTCCATCCATCGCTTTTTCTTACAATATGCGCCCCTTCCTTGTCTAGAGATGCACCAGTAAACATTTCTAGGACAAAATTGAAAGCTCTAAGAGGGAATTATGTGGAATAAATATATATTTTAACCACCATTCCAAATCTGGTATTAAAGATAGATAGATTGATAGAAAAAACTTTATTTGACACAACATTACACAGACACAATATAAGGTACAAAATTATATACTGAACATAACTACTAACACTAAAAGAAAAATAAAATATGTACACGAGTTATAACAAACACACACAGTACAGAAAGAAGCAGTACACAAAAAGCAGAAGGTTTATTTGTCATTTAGTTTCATATGTCTGATGTTTTATAATAGGTAAATATTTATGTCTATCTAACTTTTTAGTATAGTAGTAGTAGTTAGTTTTATATATATTTAGTATAGTCAGCTTGCCCATCTGTCAAGTATGGATGGCTCCCATACTTGACAGATGGGCAAGCTGATGTAAGCACCCATAATAAATAGGCAAAATATCTAATAGTAGGTACGAACCGGTAATCGCAAAAACTTCTAGACTAATTGTATTATTTTGTGTAGCTTACCCAATTACAGTGATATTGACATATCTACAGAGTTATACATACTTAAACCTAGACATTGTTGAAGAAGTAAAAACTTTTATCGAAATTGACCTCAAAACCTAAACAGTTAAGTAACTTAAGAGAGTTTCAGTTACATTTTTTTGGCACTCATCGAAACTAGGTATCTCCTAGACAGAGATATATAACGGATTTAAATCAGCGATGTCTCAGATAACCTACCACTTCTTTAATTATCTTTGTGAAAGTTCGAGAGGCTGAGCAAAGGCCATAAGACAAAGCACTAAATTCATTATGTAATTTTGTAAAATTGAAATCTTTAATACTTTCGATCGGTCATAGCTACAGGTACAAGTAAGTACGATTCTTTAAGATCGATGGACGACATGAATCCATGGCTAGGTATCATTTTCGATGCAGTTTTATGATCTTCCATTTTGAAATTAGAAACGAACTTATAGTATAAATCTATGACTAAGTATTTGTGCTAAAAATATATTAGATACTTATTTATCTTTTTGAGGTTTACATTTAGTAATAAACTTAGATGCAGTCTATCAGTTTCTGGATGGCCAACTTCATTTCATTATTTTCCTTGATTGAAAGATAATTATTAGAATGATAAGTTTGTTCTGCCTTACGATGAAAAGATATACTATAACCAAAATAACTGAATTATTAGTAATGCTAATATAAAAAAAATAATCTGCCGGCATGTACCTGCTTTATTGTTTCGTAGAGCCATGTTTGTTGTAGTATTAAATATATAATACTACAACAAACCATTTTCTGAGTTTGTGTATCATTCATACTTCCTTGTATATTCCTTTTTTAAGGATTGATAGCCAAAGGTGGCCCATCTTATCATGTATATCAAAACCTTACACTGGAAGGTCATCTCAAGCATTGCTCAAAGCCTGTAATAACTCTGTATCGAGTCAGACACAGCTTCGCTAATCTCTTGTGGTAGCACTGAGGCTCATCTGATATCGTGAGGAGAGCCGGCGCAGGTGGTGCTCCACTATCAACATAATTGCATTCGTTTGCTAATTGCGTTCTTTTTTTGAGATCAATCGTTTTGAGGGTAGTTGAAAAAAAAAATTGAGATAATTTCTTAGGGAAATAGAACGGAATTATAATTTTGGAAAGATTAGAACCTTCGTGTTGACCCGCAGTCGAACCTCTAGGTAATTTTTTGAGCATCATGCTAACCCATCGTGATAACCCGCAGTTAATCCTCCAGGGAAGCTTACAGATGCTGTTATTTAAATCGGCATGAGACAGTATTATCCCTTAGGTATTACAAATTGTAAAAACTAACCTGGGTTTTCATCGGAATCGGATGAATATATAACCACACGTCACTTTTTCGTGGCATTACGGTTTTTAAGTTTATTTTATTTTCTTCAGCACTACGCTTAGGATTTTTTAGGTAAAAGTGTGTGCTAGTTGCCGCGCACGAAAAAAGAATGATAGGCTGTAACTGTCTGTCTGTTTGTTACGTTTTCACGCCTAAACCGCTGAACCGATTTTGATGGATTTTGGTATAGAGATAAATGGGACCTTGGAGAAGGACATTGGCTACTTTTTATGTAGGCGTGCGAACTACCTGCGTACCTGCAGCTAGTACAAAATAATAGCCAAATTTTATTGTTAAGTTTCAAACCCATTTTTTTATTTTAAAAAGTTCCATACAAACATTCACTCCTCATTTTACTCCTTTATGAGGGTAATCTGTAGCGGGCCACGCCGCAGGAAGGAAATGTCAAATATGACTTTATTTTAATGTGCGAAGTTGCCAGTAGCATAAAAAGATACTACCATGTTTTATAACTGAATAATGAAGCGACGAAATATAATTATAATCGACTGGCAACAATTCGGATGTCGATCTTAATGTTAGAGTAATTCTTAATGTTATTCAACAGAACACAAAAATAAATAATCAAAACAAAAAATTACTAGAAGGCTTAGATCTAAAAATCAGTTTCTTCATTTTACAGTTTTTTATAGGTCATTTAAACATTTTTTTTATTCCATGATTTTATTAAGATAAACATGCGAGTTTATTAAAAATGTTTTATCTAGGTTTAGCTCCACTTTATAATGGCATACTCCATGTAAATCCAAATCTTTCGTGTTAGGGATTTCTTAGCAATATCCCTTGGATATAGTGACATATTATCAAAACACCATATAAAAGCTCAGGTTATGATCAAACAATTTTTTTTTATCTGCAGTATATTATAATTACATAATCAATTAAGTTTTCACACATTATTCTGTCTTAATCTATTTCTTAACCAAAAAAATACTTTCATCTTTCCTCTGTGTTTCAGTAGATTAAATAAAATATCCTCTTTTTCCGGTATTTCTTCTTGCATATAAAATGTAGCTTTACTTTAACTCTGTAATATGGTACTTCTTTCATTTTATATTTCAACTACTGAACTTAAGGTCCGACAAGAAATTAGATATTATTTACATCTTCATTCCCGCTTCGCGTAGCATCACTATAAAACTTATCATCCGATACTCTTTCTCCCGTTATTTTACTTAACTTTAATGACTTTTTTCCCATTTCTTTGTTGCTAGACGTATCGTTATTCAATTAGGTTTGTGTTAGCCTGAACTAATCTTAGCAGCTGTATAACCAAGCTTATTGCGGCTAGTTTAAAATAAAATAAAAAGTATAACTTCACAATGTCAATCAAGTAGATTTAGATATTAACGGTTAATCATAAAAACTACCTACCTCGTTCTGTAAATTTATTCGTTTTATGTGGTTAAAAGTCAAAGAACTCTTGTGTAACCTACTCATTCGTGTGGACAGTGATATTTTCAATAAAGTGGATTTTTTTTTACTAAAAGTTATCCAATGTAACCCAAGTTACCATAAACATTTATAACAATCTTTCTTGACCGTTGTGAACCTGAGCTACGACAACTCGCACTATACTCAGCTGGCGCTGAGTCGTTCCCCGCTCGTCCAGCCTGCATTACAATACAAGGGAACTGCGACTCGTAACTACCTGCTTTATAGCTATTTTCGTGTATATTTTGACACCAATTACGCTTTGTTCGGCCTGCCGCAGCGATAGAGAATTAAGAAGACCAGCTATTTTGTATAAAAGATAACTGTAACCAATATTACCACCTCCTATGTACTGGTGAAAAGAGTCCAAATAAAAAGTACATGAGTCTGTCCTGAATGTCGCTTTAGTAAGAAGAGGGGTGACAATGGCTTAACCCCTGTAGGGGTCTCAAAAAACCCGGGATCCGAATGTAACCACCCGGAAAATAATGCCTATTTGTGTGGCTAGTCCGATATCCGTCGTAAGCGAGCAACAGAATTTGAATGGAAATAAAGACATTTACTTCGAAGTTTGCAGCTTAAAGACTGAGATCATATCACTTAGAGACCAACTTTGTAAAGCGGGTGGTCTAATAGCCAAGTAAGAGTCTAAGCTATATAATTATGTTTGCAAAGTGGATAAGCTGAACAATAAGCTTGAGGCAAATAGCATCATATGTGGATTCAACACCAAGCAGCCACAGCCCCCTCAGCCCGCCGAGCAAAGTCCACTGACAGTAACCACAGTTGACAAGAAAAAGGCAAACCAGGAGAAAGGATAGGGATATCAAAAATCCAAGCAAGTCAATGAGAACAATGTCTGCAACAGTGCTAAGAGGAACTGCCATCATCAACATCATTAGAAGCTTCAGAGAGGATTAAGTATCTACATTTCTTCTAAGTCAAGGAGGGGACTACAATGGATCAGGTACGCGCGCATATACTTTTTGCACTGACGATCACTACACTGTTGAAGCTCTTAAGTTTCGTGGCAAATACGCTTCATTTAAATTAGGAGTTCCATTTAAATGGTCAGAACGACTACTATGTTCGCAGAACTGGGCAGAAGACATCTATATAAAGTCATAGGGGCAGCTTTTTCGTGGCAAAAAAGAAAGGCAAGAGGCTGCACAAGAACAATAAAAAGTTCTCTAACTACTACCAAAATGTCCGTGGCCTAAGAACGAAAACATCAACATTTTACAAAAATATTGGAATGAATTCATCGGATATAATTGCCCTCACTGAAACATACTTAATGAGTTCTGTAAACGACGACCAGGTGGAAACAACTCCCCGTTGTTTCCACCTGGTTTTAGCGTATTGCGGAAGGATCGTGGCGATACAGGATATGGAGGCTCCTGGCTGCTCGTAACGATTTGACTTTACGTCCGTTTACCAACATTGATGGTTTGACGGATGACATGGAACTATTGGTTGTTAGTGTGTCTTGGAAAAATATAAAATTTATATGTTGTGTTCATGTTGTCCTTTCACCTAGTTATATAGGTACACAATACCTAAATGTTTTTAATTGTATTGAAATTGCTATTTGTAAATATTCTGACTACGATATATTATTAACTAGCTGTGCCCCGCGTTGTAACCCGCTGTAACAACAAAAAAAAAATATATTTTCCCGCAGTAAAACGAAGCCTTTGTGTTAATCCAGGGTGTCAGCGAATTCCGTACCAAATTTTATTAAAATCGCTCCAGCCGTTTAGACGTGAAGAAGTTACATACACACTCACACACTCACAAACTTTCGCCTTTATAATATTAGTGTGATTGGTGTCTTTAATTTGAATTCTTGCACAGTAAATGTTGTTTATTTTTAGTGATTTCTGTAACATTAATCAGTTGGATTCATACGAAATTGGTGGTACGTTGGGTTTGGTCCAAAGTGGAGTGGATAAACATCAAATAAATGTAGACAAAGCCCTCGAGCCAGTAGTAACCATTGATATATTATACCCTCCTCATGACATAACCTTTGAATTACCCCGAAGATTTATAGCTATATCTCCCACTTGGCCGGAAAACTCTACGTGTCCCCGCTCCAACTAGAAACCTGATTGGAACTTTCGTAAAGCCAATTTTGCCAAGCTTTACTCATAGTTAAGCTATACTGACTGGTCTGAGGTTTTTCTAGAAAACGATATTGATTCAGTAATCCAGGTATTCTATGATAAAATAAATACTTGCTTCGACGAAAATGTTCCAGTCAAAAAACCCTCCAACTAGGTACAAAAGTATGTGTATCCATGTTGGTATACATATGAAATTATTAAAAGCATTAAATATAAACATTTTCATTTACGCAAATTCAAGGAGTCTCACCAAGAATTCAACAAAAAAATGTTTCAATATTATAGGAAACTAGTTAGGAACCTTTTTACCATTGCATTTGATAATCATATCAATCAGGCCCATGCAAATATTATACGTGATCCTGCAAAATTCTGAAGCTACATTAAAGATAAACGCAAAGATCGGCGTACATTGCAGAGGTCCAAATGGACGGTAAATGTTAAATATAATAGGTATCAGGCCAAGAGGCTGTTAACACTTTTGCTGAATTCTTCAGCTCAGTATTTAATAACGTACCTTAACTTGATCCAGATGCTGCACAGCAGAGTGTTACGGACGTCGTATCAAGTTCGTCTTGTGTTACCTTGGGGCATATTATTTCCAATGATTTGAGACAGGATATAAAACGCTTGAAATCGCGATTATCTGCTGGACCTGATGCAATCCCAGCTTATCTTGTGAAATATTATGGGGCGGTCTTTGAGCGACCGCTCCTTTACCTTTAAAATCTTTCACTACGTCTATGTCGTTATCCAACATCTTGAAAAATCTCCAAACCAACTCCATTATTAAATGGTAGTGCGACTGTAGATATTGAGATGTTCAGGCGAATAGCGATTCCTACAGTATTTGCAAAGATTTTTGAATCGATTATTGACATAAAAATCCGTAGACAAGTTAGTGCGCAACTAAGTGATGCACAACACGGTTTTCGATCTGCTAGATATAATACGAACCTGCTCAACTTTGCTGATTACGCATTGGGAAGGATGGATGCTGGACTTCAGGTTGACGTAGCATACTTTGATTTTAAAAAAGCATTCAATCTCGTGGACAACGACATTTATTTATTTATTTAGGTCTACAATAATACAACCATACTTAATATATTACAGTAAGTGTATATAATGTACAGGTTCATGCTGATTGCACAATCAATTATAGGTAAACACTACATGCATAACATTTAACATAACAAAAAGAGTTACATTAGGCAGGCAGGTGCATAAACTATACCTAACTATAAAACTGTTAACTATAAAAAAAAACTTTAATTATTATGATCTAAGAACAGATTCCTTAACAAACTGACTGCCTATTTGATTAATTGCTAATTAACTGTATTGCTAATAAACTGGACCTTACGCCAACCAAATGCTCCGTGGTTACATTTACCCGGACAATTAAAATTATAACATCTACATATGGTCTAAGGCAAGAAACATTGCAAAGGGGCAATACTATTAGAGAATCTAGGAGTTCTACATGATCCAAAATTACTCTTTGATAAGCATGTCGACGCCATCGTCTCTAAGGCATCAAGATCATTAGGATTTGTGATGAGAAGTTCCGCTAGTTTCTGCCGGGCTAAAACCTTTAAAATTCTCTATTGCTCGTTTGTGCGAAGTATCCTTGAATATGCGTCACAGGTTTGGAATCCGCGACATATATATGTATATATATTGATAGAATTTAAAGAATCTAAATTAAATTTATTAAATATCTCTGCTTTCGGTTAAAAGTTCTTTATAATAAGTCCTTCGGTAATGATGAACTCTGCAAAAAGTTTCATTTTCTTCCTCTCTCTAAAAGGCGTAAAATTGCTGATCTAACTTTCCTTTTAAAAATAACTTCAAATATAATAGATTGTCCTGATCTACTCAGTTAAATTTCCATTCATGCTCCGTCCAAAATCACCCGATTTAGCCCCACAATTTATATTCCTATTGTTGGCACAAATTTCAGACAGAATGCATTTTTATGGCGAACAAGTGATCTATTCAATAAGTTTTGCAGGCATCTTGAATTAGATCTAGATCTATTCTGTACGATCCTTAACTCAGTCAGATAGCGACTGACCAGAGGTTACTTTAATGGTGACGTAGGTACTTAGGTTTACCTACATTTATTTTAAGTTCATAGTGTATCTCTATTATTCCACGTCATTGTCTTGAGCTTTTGTCATGTTTACTTATGTTCACATTGTTGTTAGTTATATTGTTACTACACGTGAAAATCTGTTATTAGCTTTCTGTTATTATAGCTGTTGTTTTTCCAATAAAATAAATAAATAAATTAAGATTGAACGAATCTTGCATTTGCACTCTACACTTTTACTGGGTGCCAGTGTTAAGAAACCTAGAAAATAGGTACGAGTTTATATATATTATAGATGAAATATAAGGTACTTTCTTAACTCACCCACCTGATGAGTTATATATTTGTATCAGTGTATTGTATTTGAATTCAATCAGGTAGGTGCGCGACCAACTGTCGACGGAACCTACCTACATTGACTGCGAAGATATCACTATGCTTGCAATCATTGAATGCTCGGCAAAGCCTTGGAATCGGAGAGTTACTGCCATAAATTGAGCTACGAAGTAGGGGGACAAGTGGTGAGACTGGGTGACGAGCGGATGTTCTGCGCGGAACATTGAAGTTAAACAAATGTACGTAAAAATTGAGGGCAGTCCATATGATAATTTAATATTTTATACAAAAATATGAGGTCATGTTGTTTTCTACGTTTTTCCAGAGAATACATTTTAAAATACTTCATTCTCTCAACGTAGGACACCTTTTTTTTGTCATGTTAGCTGCATATGCAAAGTGCCAGAGAAACCGACATTCTTGTACAAAAAATAATTCTAATGAGATTTTTCCCACGTCTTCGCAATTTTTTTGCTTCATACCTTAGTGGGCGTTCTGAATATGTTATCTAGAAACAATATATATTTGATCAGTACTTTACGTGCTCCGGTGTGAGTCAAGGCAGTACTCTAGGCTCAACCTTATTTCTACTGATGATAAATGACCTTCCAACAGTTATTGCTACATCAAAGTGCCTCTATGTAACAGGAGTCAGCATAATCTATAAGTGGCAGTAAGAGAGATTGAGCTAGGATGATTTTGGTCTCATAGGGCAAAAAAATCTGGAATCGCTTGAGGGATTGGAAAAAAATGAACTTTTTTGCTGATTCCATTAATGTGATTAACCCAAGACAACTGAGAATCAAAGATTACACCTAGGTTTTTAGCGTTGGCAGTGAAAGAAATGGGAGTGTTTGCGTACAAAAGTGGAGGAGGGGAAGATTTATTTAACAAATTCAGCATGTAAACGTTCGGCAGAGTTAGAATATTGCATTGGTGAATGATCAACAATTTTTGAGGGAATGTCAGCACGTAGGTAGATGGCCACCCCACCAGCTCCTTTACCAACTCTATCATTTCTGACGAGTTTAAAGCCAGAAAAAGGGTATTGAGTGGAAGGCATCGCGGGTTTTAAAAATGACTCTGACACAAGTATTGCATCAATCAGCTTGTAATTGAACGAAGAGTGAAAATCATCAAAGTGTAATGGAATGCTTTGAGCATTTACGTGCACAATGTTTAAATTTCTAGGGTAACCCGAAAAGATAGCTTCAAGATGATCCCGAAGATGAAGAGAGTCATTGCTACAAGCGCTAGAAAAGTCTTTATCAGAAGAGCATGATGAGGAACAAGAGAAAAATCTATCATAAAATATATACGACATAAAATACAAAAAAATACCTATCTAATAATACAATAATAAAAATATCTGTATATTAATAATAATAGATGCTAACTTATACGAATACACAGTAAACTAGTCTCACACACAAGCCGATCAGTTAGCTGAAATAGAAACACTACCTACATAATAAAATCAAGAAGAAACGACTTACACTCGACTACCTAAAAACGAATATTTAGTACCATGACAACAGAAAAATATAAGAAAAAAAAATAACAATAGATACATTGACATTCACACGAATCAAAAATAAAAAGAAACCCCACTACTTTCGGTAAAACTTCCAAAACTATCAAGGCAAATATTCCGTTTTGAGTTAAAATTACTTACGGTAAAACCAAAACATGTTAAAATATTACATACAAAATCTGCGATGGAACGTTTTTGGACGAGACATATGGGTACACAACGTAGACAGAGAAACCAACACAATGACTGCATTGTGTCACAATATTTGTCAAGTTTGACTTTGACAGTTTGCAACGGGGAAAAATAAATAATAAATATTTGTTTACCTTACCTTGAATATTGGAAGTGTACCCCAAAGTAATAAAATAAAGAAAGTTATACAATGCAATACTGCAAAATTAAGTAGTGTGTGTAGTACACTGAATAACAAAATGGTGAATGCGAAAACAAATGAACAAATGATTTAGGTCCTTGCAGACCTCAATGTTGGAGGATTAGAGGATTTCGCCTTGTCACGGGAAGTCTCAGGAACCGTCAAATCTGCACTAGATGTCACCGAATGCTCTGAAAGAAGCGGCTTCAACTCCGACATGAATTCAAGTCTGCGGCGTTTGTTATCGGACAAGATGATCACAATTTTACCCTTTGACGTCCAGCATTTCCTGTCACCGAAATGCTGCGCAAAAATGCTATTTTTGCGCAGCAGCAAAAACTCTTTGTTTTGTTTTTATTTTGAGTGTACCTCCATATTGTTTTTTTATGTGTATGTTGTTACCAATAAATGTATTATTTTTCTTTCTTTCTTTTATGAAATTAATTTTAATCTTGACCGAACCATAGGTACTTAGTAATATTAAGATTATTAAGTAAATATATTTAACAATACAATCTAAAACAGTTAATTTTAATATGTATATATATTGACCTAAGATCTACACTATTTTATTTTCAGTCTGGTTGTTCGAGGTGGGATTTGATGAAGCACGATGGTTCCAATCAAATGAGAAGACAAGATTTGCCCCTCAATGTCTAGCATCAATACTTAAAGTAGGAGTCATATACCTAAACATACAACAGTATATTAGTGGGTATTAGCTTTGTACATAATACTAAACTAAAAAGAACTAAATTTATATAAATTACTTACACCTGTAGAATTTGTTTTATTTCCATATAATTTTTTATAATTTTCCGACTCACATTAGCCTGGTGTTATCAGATGAAACTTTTACACTTGGACCATACATCAATACTTACAAAAACTTACACCTACTCAAACACTCATTCAAACATCGACACTTCGTAACACTGCACAACATTATTTTTCTACCTACCTAAAATGACCTACACCTCACCACAGCACTCGCGCTGAACTTCGACATTCACAACTGACTTTGATAACTGTCTCAAATCTACCCTCAAAAATTCACAAGATTTTTTTTTATTATAAGTAGTTATGTAAATGTTTTAATGTATGTTACAGCAATATAATAGTTATTAACCACAATTAGGAAGAGCGATATTCTCCTAATACAGGTATTTTATACTTAAAAGGAGGTTTCCAATACTGATAAACTATGTTACTTGAGTTAAAGAAATAAAACATTTTGTATTTGTGTATTTTTTTTGTTTATAAACTTTCATAAATGATAACTATAATTATACCCTATAAACCATAATGAAGAAGACCAACGTTTGTGCGTTAACCGGGACCAACCGGGAGTGCCGACAGAAGTGAAAACTTATTTTGGCGCGTTAGAGTTTAGTAATAAATCACTTCAAAATCAGTAATTATGGCGACTGCCAATCAAATACTGAACAAACACAGA
Organism: Lampropteryx suffumata; assembly: GCA_948098915.1. Taxonomy (NCBI): domain Eukaryota; kingdom Metazoa; phylum Arthropoda; class Insecta; order Lepidoptera; family Geometridae; genus Lampropteryx; species Lampropteryx suffumata. Next base: position 28,671,942 of record OX402544.1, read on the forward strand.
TGATGCAATATTTTTTGTTCAGAATGTAGATAATATATCAAAGAACTTAACTCAGTAAACTTCTCCATGCGAAAGTAGACTGTAAACATGTGAATTAAGGTTTATAATTAAATGGAGCGAGCGCGGCAGCCGGCTGCGTCTATATCAAAGAACCTAACTCAGTAAACTTCTCCATACAAAAGTAGACTGTAAACATGTGAATTAAGGTTTATAATCAAATGAGACGAGTGCGGCAGCCGGCTGCGTCTATATCAAAGAACCTAACTCAGTAAACTTCTCCATACAAAAGTAGACTGTAAACATGTGAATTAAGGTTCTTAATCAAATGGGGCGAGCGCGGCAGCCGGCTGCGTCTCGGTAACGGTGTCGCGAATCCAGAGGTTTTACCGCATCTAAAAATATGCGTAGCGCGCTAAAAGAAGTTTTCACTTCAAAAATACGAGAATAACTGTATTTCTACTTTTTTTCTACCATTAAAAATGGCTGAGAAAGTAAGGATGAAAGTGTGAATTTTCGTACAACTACAGATAATTATGTTTTGTCAACTATTTGCGGGCCGTAAAGATGGTTATCCCTGATTTCTTTATAAACTTAATTTGGTATGCACAAAAATGCACCGCACGTAATTATCTACTACCTACCTTGGAATGTGCATATGTGTAGGTAACTAAAACCAAACCTAAAGTTATTTAATTATTAAAGCAATTAGGTATGTAGATACCTATATATTTATCTAGTCCATGACTTTAAAGGTACTTACCACATTCAGTTTAAAGTTCTAAATAGGTAGGTATGTAGGTTTTACCAATGTAAATTGTACTTAAGTGTTATAACATTATAAAACGCTAGCTGTTGCCCGCGACTTCGTGCGCATTCTTATTGAAAGGAATTGTAGCTTAAATCCTTCCCAGGATGCAATTTATCTCCTTGCCAAATATTATTGATACGTTTTTAACCAATCACACCCACCACCCATTAAAAAGTTTCCATACAAACATTCACACCCTATTTTACCCCTTTGTTAGAGTTATTTTGAAAAATCCTGAAACACGTGTCCATTTATTTTGCATTTTAATTATTGATATCTAATTTTAAGCAAATTGCACCATGCGTTAAAAACACATTCTTTTTAACCCCTTTTCTCGTATTCTCAAAATCCTATTATAAAAAATATATATATAGATATATAGATATAGATATAGATAATAGTAATAAATCCCGGACATTTCACATACCATCACGGCCCCAAAGTAAGCAGAGCTTGTGTTATGGGTACCACATGACTGATATCCTTATATTTATTTTTTATTTTTTGAATACATAAATATTATACATACACCCAGACCATTGCAGATTGTTCGACTGGCCTTTCTGAAATCCTTCTTCCACGGCGTATAACTTATATGTACCTACCTACAGGAATTTATAAAATGAACACTACAACTATGAATAATTATGATTTGTTAGAATAGATCTCAAACTAACACACACGTACAATTTAGGCAACAGATATAGTACAAAGCACAAGCGCGTGTTTTACAGTTCACTATGGTAAGCTGCCGCACGGGTGATTACAAACGATCTGTGACGTCACGCAGGGAGCGCGCGAAAACTCGAAAATTTTAAGAGTTTTAACCTCTTAAGTGGCAAACCTAAATCTAGGCTTCTAAATATGGCGTTAAGCGGCGCGGCGGTGACGGTAAAATGGCGGAATAAGAAGTATTTTCAGAAAATTTACTATTTTGAACAAACTACTTTATGTGTAACATTTCGTGCACTGACACTTTTGGGCCAGTTGCGAGTCTACCGAGTCTAATGGTCAAATTGTACCTTCACATAGCAAAAGGGTTAAACTTACTAGCAGTCATAACTTCGGTAATACTGCATGTATTCACATGAAATAAAAACGAAAGAAAGGTTTAGTTTAAAGTAACACCCTTTTGTGTTCTAAAAAAATTTTCATATTCTACAGGTTTAACAATCGCGTCAATTCACTCTGAAATAAAAGGCATGTTAAACTTGTGATAAATTTTTAAAATATAAGTAGGCACTAACCTAAGTGCCTACTTATATTTAAAAAATACATTTATAAGTGAATTAACTTTTTCTTAGATTAATACCTTAATATAAATGCCTTTCTAATTACATAGTTTGTCTAGAGTAAATAATAACGCAATTAAATTAAAACCTTATGCTAAATTCGGACTAGTCAATGTTATTAGAATCACAGTGCATCACTTAAAGTAATTATAGATTCAGCAACAATTAATCGCTCGAGGACAAGCTTGGAACATAGATCATGACTGGAAACAAGCTTTCCGACTGGAAGTGGCTTAGCTACAGAACTAAGTGGATCGCAACCCAATGTAGTAAGGGGTCTTATAGTTTTGTGTTACAGATAGTTTCAGAGGGAAATTTCAGAGCAAGATTAAACCAAACAGTCAACAGCTATATAACGAAGAATTTTTCAAAATTTGTACAAAAATATCGCAAATGATTTATGACGTCACTAAGCCAGAATAAAAAATATATTATTGTAAATGTGTCACTAGATGTAATCACCATCAAGGAACAAGATAAATAACTTAGGTGCAGAGCAAAGTTGACCTGACATAATATATTATATTTAAAATCCTTAATAAAGTAATAATAGCTTTACGAAAACAAATACTTACAACCACATGCCAATTCTAGGTGCGCTGAATTGGTTTGACGAGACAATTGTAAAGGATTTTTTTTTAATCTACCCACATTATTTTTAGTGTTATTTGAAATTGGTTGCTTGCGTGATATTTTGTGTTTAGAATGTATCATTGTATGTACGACTACCCCTTATTATCTTTGTTATTTTTTGTATTTTCTTAGAAAGTAGATTCTTAAATCATGTGAAATAAATAATCTAAAACCAGGTTATTACTGAAGTTCATTTGGCTTAGGCCCGTGCATGTTAGTGATTTTCCTGGTTATAACCGTTTAACCGAATTTAAAGAACACAAAAACAAAAAGAACAGTTATTAGCCCTAAATGGCTCAATATGGTAATAATAAAATGGTATACTCGTATTATTCTGTAAATTTCTATGCATGTTTGTAAGAGACAAAGTGGAAGGGAACGAAGATTCGATTATCTAGACAGATTATCTGTTGTGGAAGTTATGTTAAGGAGAATAGTGTTGGAGTTGAGCTAGATGATAAGCTTCACCTTAACAATGAGTGGCGGATGTTAAGAGGATTAATGATAGTGTGATAGCTGTGATAGCTGTAGTTACGAACAGCCAGTCTGTTCGTAACAACACATTCACAGCTTCACAGCTGTCCTGAACGAGTAAAAGATAAGTTTAAGGAGGAATTTTATTCGGTAATCGTGTATATTCTTTAAAGTTAAAATATTTACATAAGCGGGGGATTAACGGCGATGTGCATAAATGAAGAGTATGAAAGCATGATAAATGGCGTTTTTAGATACAACATGATACAAATTGACACAACATAATTCTCGTATTTTGTTTGTTAAAGGAGGATTATCGGACGGCGAAGCAAGTCGAGGACCGTCCCGCAGTCGCTCGTCTCGACGCGACGACCCTCGGCGTCACACGCTGGCCAGTAACAACCACTTGTATATGCACCCACATCATCACTCTCAACACAATGCACATGATATGGAGGTAAGAACTAACTAATTTGTAACTAAATAATACAAAAGTTTGTGTGGATGTTTAGATTTATTTTTGAGGTTCAATCGCGCTGCAAGGGATGGCCAGATTAGAGTTAAATTATATTCAGAGACTTGGGGGCCGACCGCGGTTATTTTGAACGTTTGAACCAAAGCTAAACCAAAGTCAAATCCCTATTTTTGACATATTTTGGACTAATCACTATAACGTAAACCATTTATCTCTAATTTGGATTATACGTTGATCAATCGTTGCGGGGTTGAGTTTTTTTTGACAGAGCTTTCAAACGAACATTTTTGATTTAATACATCCTAGTCTGTGCATAGAGTAATACTAGGTAGTTATATATATAAATTTGTTAGATTGGTAAAATCAACGATTAAATCGTTTATTTTACCAATCTAACAAATTCAGAAAGAATTGCGCGGCACCGTTTTAACTTTCAGATTAGCCATATCCAGACCTTTGCAAAAACCAATCCGTTCAATGGCAATCACGTTGACGAATAGCGTGATTTCCGTACTGGAATTGCTTAAGTATAGTCTATTTTTTATGTAGTTACCAAGCATGCGCAGCGGGTTATTCGTTAATAATTAGGCTAGGTACGGTAGAGCCACAACTGATGATTTACAAACCAGTCTTGGACAATGTTTAAGGTAACTTTTTAAAATCATAAACATTATCAGCATCATTATTAAGAAGTACCAAAATGTAGTGAAATGATGGCACCGTTAGGGGACATCCGGAGTTTCACTGACCACCGTAAGAAATATTCATTTTAAATTCAAGCAGAACTATTTATTGAAAGCTCTTATGCAATTGATTTTATGCTTTGTAATAATGGCTTGGTCTTTTAGATTTACCTAAGAAATTACTCTAAGAAATTATTAAAATTAACTTATGTACTGCTCTCAGCCTAGATTCGAAAGTCATCTATTATTGGTAGCTCTACTGTTTTTTGTTGAAATTGTGGAATTATTTGTTTATGAGTTTTCGGGTTTAAGAGCTAAAAGCTTGAAATAGAGTCTGAATTCAAAAAAAACATGTACCTACAAACATTGCAAACTTTGATTGCACGGCAAGGTTGAGCTGCCAGGAAATGGAGTGGTTTTTTTTTTTTTTTTCTAAAATTTTGGAACTACAAATGCTTATATACCATGTCAATAGACCATAGGAGATAGTTTAAGGAAAATCTAAGTATGTTAAATTAGGAAACAAACTCCACATCAAACACGTAAGCTAAGCCAGTCTCCTTTGCAGACAGGCCAAAGTTCTAGAATGTTCGCCAATTACTTTCGCAAATTCGCAGACCAACGGAACCGACCGGAGAGTTTCCTAACAAATTCAATGTTTATTTTACCTGTCACGTTGATATTGTTCCCTTTCAGTACATTAGGTAGGTAGGTATAAATCTTATACATATTTTTAAGGCGAGTCTGGGACGGAGGCACACAAATAATTGGTACATCTAGATTACAATATCTCACGCGATATTGAAGATTTATTATGAATATTAAGGATATCGATATCGGTACATATCTAATTGGTAGGTTTGGATTCAGGGCTTTCTACAGAATAACATGAAATGAGATAGTCGTGGTAATATGCACCTGCACGGTACTTCTGTAAGTGAACACTGCACAAGCAACCATATACATGTAAACTTATGCTCTGAAAGTTAGATGAGTATGTTATGCGGATGACGTCATCATCTTATTCGAAAACGGTCCATTTCGGGTGAGACGATGACTTCACCAGCGTGAGAGAGGCTAAATTATCAAATAAAATCAAGAAGATGCGTCGGGCCGGCCGCTTTATTATTCTTATTTGAGCTCTGGGCGTGACCTCAAAATGATGTATCGCAAGTTTTAGTTCACGCAACAACAAACATAAAAGTTGACTAACCTACATTTACTGGCCTGTCAGCTCTGTTGGTAGTAGCTCTGACTTCTGCACTGTAGGATGAAGGTTCGATTCCCTCCTAGGATTTGTGTGATGAACATAGGTGTTATTTCTGTGTCTGGGTGTTATAACGTATCTTATGTATGTATTCAAAAATATATACAAGTATTTTATTAATCACCTAGTCACCTAGTACAAGCTATGCTTAGTTTAGGGCTAGATGGTAATGTGAGCACTAATATTTATTATTATTGTGATGCCTTTAAGAGGAAAGTCCATTTTTATGTTTTAAATGAGATAAGTGGATATCTTTACATATAAAATGCTACGTCCTGAATGACTGACTGACGGATCAACGGACAGCCCCTGATCGTAGAGACCTGAAACATGGGGAGTATGTTCTTATCGGACGTAGGCATCCGATAAGAAATGATTTTGGGGTAACCCTATGGGGGTGTTAAACGGAGGCAATGTTTGTATGGAACAACGTGATTCCTTGGTCCAATCTACTTCAAATTTTGCATAAATATTAGTAAACAGAATTGATGGAAGATGTGTTTCATATTTTATTGAAACTCAGCACTTAATGGGGTAAAAAAGGGGTAGAATGTTATTTTGGAGGTGGCTTACATCGAATTTGATATCAATACTCCTTAGTGCTTTAGATTTAAATTACATTTTATTTTGACACAACATGTTTGAAAACTGAATCAGATTTTATTCAAAAGAAGTTGAACACAATCAAAAGCTTGGTGCAATGCAATACTCTTTAAAATTTGAATGTCAAATATAAAGAATGTTTAAATTAAATTAGAATTAAAAATTTCAATTTTATTTGTTATTGGATATTTGAAGGAGTAGACTGGAGAGATAGCTGCTTCTCTCACGGCCAGTTGTATTTGGCATGCTCCAGAGTAAGCGCACAGAGTAGCCTGGTGATTCTAGCACCCGAAGGAAAAATAAAAAATATTCTTTACAAATAAATACTGCGGTAGTATTTCGATTTCGTTGTAAAAAGATGTGTAACTTACACCAGATCAAAGGCCGAGCTTCGTGTTCATAAAATATAATAAAACGTTCTATACTATAATAAATATTGTTATATTTTATAAGAAATCAAACATTTTAACATAATAGATTATATGTTTAAAAAATTATTATCATAACCAATTAAAAATCCTATTAGAACAATTTTCGACTTCTACTCAGACGAAGTCGCGGGCATAAGCTAGTTACTAATAAAATTCACGTTAGTTTTTGTTATTGTGTTAACGAAAATGTATAAACATGTATTTGAAAATTTGCGATAACTTTATGATGCTGTGGTTAACAGGTTCACATCTCGTTATTAAAATAACTTGGTTCGGATACTCATAGAAAATCAAAACATTGGGTTAGGTACCTACAACATTTTACTTATCACCTTATCATCTTTGACAAAAATCTAATTCAAATTTAAAATGTATCTGTCAACCTCATTGTCGACTCTGTGATATCACTGATTTTGATTAGTTACAAAAGGATCTCTAAGAAAGACGCCAACCAATCAAAACAGTCGGTCCGCAAAGAAATTGAGCCGATATTTATTGCTTTATCGAAAATAGATTGGTTTTATGTTGATTCCGTAGGTAATAACTTTTTAGATCGTTATTGGAGTTAAGGTATTCCTGATTCATTCATCAATTCATCAATTCATCGGGTCATTGGTTCTTTCTTGGTCACTCTGCGTTAAATTAATTCGTTCTATCACTGATTATTTTATTGCTATTCATTGCCACTTTGCGTTATATTAGTGACTAGCGGGTCTTCGCACGGGTGCAATGCTGATACTAAATATACTACAAAATGTCTAATGTGATTAGAAACCTCTACAATTATCAGTGTTTCTCTTCTATATTATGCATGTATTATACATATAAACCTTTCTCTTGAATCACTCTATCTATTAAAAAAAACCAGCCAAGTGCGAGTCCGAGTCCGAGTCCGAGGGTTCCGTACAAACCTATAGGTATATAAGTAAAATTTCACCCATCACGACAATCGAGTCATAGTTGGATGATGTAACAAAAAATTTACAATTTTCGTCATTTATCCTTTATCTGTGCAATAAGACGTTGCTTTGTACCAAATTTCAAGATTCTAAGTTCACGGAAAGTACTCTGTAGGTTTTGATTCCCTTGAGAGTTTCGAGTTTAAATATATGCGACTTAAATTGCTGTTTCTCTTGATTGCGTTGACATAGAAGTTTGATTTTGTTACAGCTTAAAGGTATTATTGATCTGAGTGTTTTATATGAATTTCAATTTAGTACCTTTACGCGTTCATGAGAAAAGGGATAGTAAGTTTAAAATTATTAAAAATACTTTTATTATATGATGTAACTAAAAATGTATGGTTATAGCAATTTATCCTTTATCTGTGCTATAAGACGTTGCTTTGTACCAAATTTCAAGATTCTGAGTTTACGGGAAGTACCCTGTAGGTTTTGATTCCCTTGCGAGTTGCGAGTTTGAATATATGCGACTTAAATTGCTGTTTCTCTTGATTGCGTTGACATAGAAGTTTGATTTTGTTACAGCTTAAAGGTATTATAGACCTGAGTGTTTTATATGAATTTCAATTTAATACCTCTACGCGTTCATGAGAAAAGAGGTAGTAAGTTTAAAATTACTAAAAATGTACCGTTATCGCAATTTATCCTTTATTTGTGCTATAAGACCTGTAGGTTTTGATTCCCTTGCGAGTGTCGAAAGTTTGCAGCATAAACGGCTGTATCTTTTGATTGCGTTGGATTAGAAGCTTGATTTTTTTACAGCTTTAAGGGACAGTAGACTTGAGTATTTGATATAAATTTCAGCTTGATACCTCCACGCGTTCCTGAGAAAAAGTGTCTTACCAGACAGACGGACAGACGGACGGACAACAAAGTGATCCTATAAGGGTTCCATTTTTTCCTTTCGCGGTACGGAACCCTAAAAACCGCATCAAAATCTGTTGCGTAGTTTTAAAGATCTAAGCATACATAGGGACAGACAGACAGCGGGAAGCGACTTTGTTTTATACTATGTTATGATTAAGTTGAGCCCTAAAAAGTGTCTAATGACGAATGGTGAAAAATACAGTGTAGCAAAAGGACTTAGTGGCCAAGAAAGAACCAGTCACATGATTATTCTTGGTGTCAAATTAATAACCAGGAATAAGTATCCAACTAAAATTCCTGCACTATGAACCCAAGTACCTAGTACAGACCTTATTTATCATCATGCGATTGACACTGCGTCTATAGATTTGTACCATCAATGGTACTAGTGATACTACTATGTGTCCTTAGTACCATTAAAATAGATACTAGTTTATACCGTGTATATTTTTTTAGTTAAATCAGATCGAATCCAGTTAGTTAGGTTATGTTAGAGTATAGCAATATTTTAGAAAATTTCTAGAATTCTTAGAACAGTATCGATGGCTGGGAAGGTGGCTAACCTTTAGAACAATAAACTGAATCAAATCAAAATCGGTTTATCCGTTTGGAAGCTACGGTGCAGCATACTGACACACACACAGACACACAGAGACCGTGACCTCTGACTTCATGAACCGCCGCAAAAGCCGCAACTCATGAACTAACATGACTTCGCCCTCAAGAGAGAGAGAGATCTCGCAATGTCTGTAACGTGTAGTCATTCGACAAGTTAATAGATAGATAAATATATAGAAAATACTTTATTTCACACCATAAATACATTGGTATACAACAAATTACAATGTTTTGCTAGTTGGTAGTACAATGGGCGGTCTTATCGCTATGTAGTGATCTCTACCAGACAACCTTGGGATGGATTGAACTAAATGTAGCTGAAAAAGGGTGATGATAATAATAATAAGTGATTAATTATGAAAATAATGTGTACATACAAATTTCATAGGATAAGAAAAAGATACATACACGTCGATACTAATACAATAATATATATTATACAATACATATATATTGCTCAAAGGGCTGGTGCTTACCTCGTACAAAGGATTAGTATGGCTGTTCAACGAGGTAACGTTGCTAGTCTTTTGGGCACTCTTACCTGCGGTCAGTGAACTGAATTGTATGTTTTATCTTTAAGTAATTGTATATTTATTTGATATTATATCTGTTTACGAAAGGAAGTTAATGTAATATATACATATATTACAATAAATTAAATAGAACCTTATAGATAAACTAAATAAACTTATACATACATAAACATACCTAAATCCAAAATCACATAAATGATCAAGCAACAGTTAACGACAGGACAAAAGTGTTTCCAGACCATAGCCTTAAAACAATCATTGTGATTGTTTTAGTTAGTATCTAGGTGCGCCTAACCACATAAATGACTAAAAGTATAATTGAAAGTATATAATCAGCGCGAACTGATTCAAATGTCTAAAATGTTCCATATTACACCTCCTTATTTCATCATCAGATCAGCTCGTCACCTTAATATAAAACTATAATTTTTGACAGGTGTGCCAATTTTCAGGTCGAATCAGCCACTTCTTACGTTGTTTCTTAAAAACTACATCTTTGAATAAAGTTAAATTATTAATATATTTGAATAAGTATATAATATTTTAATAATTTTTGGAACCCCATATCTTATTAACAGCCTATGTCTAATTTGGTTCAATAAGTTTCAAGCTTATATCTCAATTCTAATCGTCATGCAGATCGGATCAACAGTTCGAAAATTATCGAAGAACAAACAAACACACAAACATACAAAGTCAAATTGCTGAAGTTGAGAGTTTTTGAACTGAACTTTACTTTCAAACGCTATATGCGTTTGAAAGTAAAGTTCTCAATGGCTCTACTCTCTACTTTTTATTTTGACGTTTTATTTTCGAACAGTTTGGTAGACACAAATTGCTAATTCAAACACAAAATGCCACCGGCGGTGTATCAAAACAAACTTCTGTCTTGCGTTGCCTCACAATAGTGTAAATATCTACATTAATAGTAATTTTCTTAGGTAGAAAAGAAGTATCTAAACAGACGACCAAGAGTTTTTTGTGCTTAGAATCGGCACCTAGCTTCAGCTAGCACGTAGATGTAGCATCTAGTACCTAGACAATTCAAAGTGATTGATTGAATATAACTGTAATTTCAACTTCACAATTAAGAATACATAATACACCAATATGAATATTACTGATTTTACTTTGACTAAGAAACTAGCCAGGAGACTACTATCTTGTATAATTTCTATTTGTTTTATTAGATTCCAGACTTTTTAACATCAAACATCATTAGTGGTGCTATGTTTGTTCTAGATTTGATTTATTGCCATACAACATGCAATTCGAATGTTTAAATATCTACAAAGTCATTCTTACTTAAGATGCCACGTTTATTTTTAAATATAGCTTACGTCTCCCCATGAAACAAGGAATTTCTTGAATTCCTACAAATTAAGTTGTGTTTTTAGTGGTTTAATGGTAGTGGTTTTTTTTAATATTACCTCTAAATAACCAGACGCATATAATTTGGAGAAGCCGAATAACATATTTTAAAAATATTAGGTAATTATTAGGCTTTCACAGAAAAATAAAAGACAAGTAAATCCGCATGTAACTTTGGAAAGTTAATTAAATTGTTCATCAAAGCGAAAAGCACAATGAGTGGAAAACATACAGAAATGGCGTATCCCATATGAATTGCTGCTCTGTAAATATTTTGTGCAATTTGTTTAAAAAGTTCTATTAAATAAATAATGCCAGACATTTCACACAGCATCATTGAATTTGGGGTCACCAAATTCAAATAGTTTTATTGAATACAATCTTAAGAATCACTTCGAAACGTCTTACATACTAAGTGAATTTAGATGCCAATTTCTCCTAACCCGAGTCCGAGAAGAATTCATACCGGCAAGAAACTCATACCGGTCCTAGCGCTTTTTTGTATGATTCTTTTTATCCTCAAATTTCTTAATTGGTAGTTTGTTGCATTTTTACCGTTTTACCGTGTTCCCGTACGTGACTTTGACTCTGAAGATATTTGAATAAAGGACTTATTTACTTTATCTATTTGTTCCTAAAATTGAATCTATTAAGATCTATTTTGCTGAACCTCTTCTCTATTTTTAGGAATGTATTTATAATAAATGTTCATATATAGGAATATTGTAAAGCTATTGTGAGAATGTTAATTTCCTTGAATTTTCTCTCATAGACTGGTGGTTTAATTTAGGCATATGCCAAAATAAGCAAAGCTTGTGTTATGGTACCACATGACTAATATACTGAGATTCTTCGTTTGTCATATCATGAAGTCTGCTCTGCTGCTGCTCTACTAATTTAATATGTCTTACTCGTTTTTTTGCATGTTTTATTCAGTAATCTTAGCAGAATTTTAATGAATAAGCTGTGACTAAATGGGACAAGTATGAACAATTGAATTAACTGTGTATTATGGTGCAATGTGATTTGAACGACGAGAAATCCCAAGAAAATTTAAGACGGCCATTCCGCGTGACTGACGTCTAGAATTGACAATTGACCATCGACTAAGACAAACAAATGACTATGACTATAAACAAACATAAACACTTGACACTGGCAAAATTGACATTTTTATGTCACATGCCATAAAATGTTAATAGAAAAAAAGCTATATGATAAATTTAGTAAAACTATACATAATTCATTTTTTCAAACTGTCGAGACAAGTTTGATCCCTATTCTATTTCACCGTTTTACAGTTTGATACTGCTTAACATTTTACATTACAATTTACTTGCTTGAAAGCTTACATTAGAGTATCTATATAGAAAAGAGAATTTAATTTAAGACAATTTACAATTTAAATTCATTTTGTTTTTATAATATCGTCACAAAGTCGCGGTTGATCGTCAATAGTCTATTCTGAACGTCATCGGGGAACGACCGTCTTGCATTCCGCTAAGAATACCCAATAAAACATGGTTTTACACAAGAATTACTAATTTATTTATAAGAGTTATATTACTTCATAAACTGTCAAATGCTGATTTATTGACATTGGTTGACAATGCTATATTTAACCGCCACGCTAGCTAGGTATTATAAGATGGAGTGAATATAACTAAAACCTCATCATCAAAATATCAGCCTTTAAGAAGTCCACTGCTGAACATAGGCCTCCCCATTAGATTTCCAGGAAGAATGATTTTGGGCCCTCTCCATTCACCGACTTCCTGCGATCTCTAGAATGTCGTCCGTCCATCGGGTGGGGTGGATCGTTCACGCTTCGTTTTCCTGTCCTTGGTAGCCATTCCAGAACTTTTATTCCCCAACGGTTATCAGTTCTGCGAGCTATATGGCCTGCCCATTGCCACTTCAACTTGCACATTTTTAGTGCTATGTCGGTGACTTTGGTTCTTCTACGGGTTTCCTCGTTGCGGATTTTATCACGTAGTGACACACCAAACAAAGCTCTCTCCATAGCACGTTGTGCGACTCTGAGCTTATGTATGAAGCCAATAGTTAGCGACCAAGTCTAAACTAACTAAAACCTAACTAAAACTAACTCGCCGTTCCTCGAGAACCGTCAGAAGTTCAGTTTTACTTGAAAAACATTGCAATTGAGGTAATCTTGGTTTTAGGCTAGACGTTTTTACACAGTTCTTTTTATACAGAAACTCCTTCCTAATCGTTTCAAGATTTGATATGACGATACGTAAAAGGCGCATACCACTACCTTTTTGATATTCGCTGAGGAATTAATATCATTCTGACTTCATCATTAGATCCTAATGATCATTGTTCATTCAAGGTTTTACACAGACAATTCTAATGAATTATCCATAGCGAGATAAATAAACTAGAAAGTCTGAAAATAATATACGTACGTAAGCACGTTTCGCAAGACTTTTGATCCTGTGGATCTAGCTAAATGCTCTTTATTTTTAGAGGTCATAATCTGGCAGCGTTATCACTTACTTTCGAATACAAGCTTTATAAAATAGAATAACTTCTGCTGACTTCTAAAAACCATCTTAATTTCCTCAGCCTATCTATTATAATATCTACTTTGGTAACTGATGAAGCTAAAGTTCTAAGTAGAAGTTACTCAAGTCTTAGGTATCTTCTAGTGAGAATATATTACGTCTTGCCTGAGTTTGACGTGACTTTAAAGCAAGGTATAAAGTCTTAAGCAGGCATGTAATAGGAAGCATGAACAGTATCGCTTAACTACTTTTCAGCTCCTACTCTCTGTTTGATTCTCACTAATACAATGTTTTATCTTCCAGACAAATAGAGACATCCCCGTTCGAATTTCTGGCATGCTATTGATTACGCCATAGTCATATAAAGAAACTTAGCGTAGGTTCGCGTTAGACGGATTTTGCGAAATGCCAACTGTTGGTCCGATCACAAACTTTGAGTTATAAAACTCATTTTCCTTCTCGGACTACAATAGCCCCAACATGTTCATGTAAAAAAATTACAAAATATCCTGCAATGCGATTAAAATACGTTAGCTACAACTAGACGATGTGATTTTAATGGGAAGTTGCACGATCTATTGACAAATATATTTGAAACACCATAGGTTTAGAAGTTCTAAAGATAATCCTCTACATCTAATACTCATAAAATCATAAACACACCTTCATACTTCTATAAAATATAATATAGACTAAGCATTTCATCACTACTCCTTCCAAGGAGTGGTGATCAAATGCTTAGACAAAAGTAAGTATTTTTTGTACAGGGTTTCATTTCCTGCAGTCTCGCTGCTTATTTGGTATAGTTAATAATGGTCCAAACTTCGAGATTCGAGATCCGTAAACAAGACAACGCCAATGACTTTTTAGCAAAAAGCTTATCTTGTGTATAAAAAGTTATTATTTTCCCGCTGTCCCATTGCTTATTATACATTAGTATTTTATAATATTCCAAACTTAAATTATACAAATATAAATTATAATTAATATACAATTATAATAATCCGGAAAAATAGCCGCTAGCAATCAGTCTAAGACGTGTGTATTTTTCTGGGTTTGATAGCCCGCGTTGTCCCTTTGCTTATTTTGTATATATTCTAGGTAGTTGTATACTGATCCGGACTTTAATATAACAACTTAAATTGGAAAGATTAGTAAAAACATCAGCAATCAGTTCCTCTCCTTAGTAGATTATCCCGTGTCTGAAAAGTACGTATTTTCCCGATTGGCTTTAAAACCCCGTTGTCCCTTTGCTAATTATGCACAAGTTGTTATTAGTTGTTTTCCATTGTTTTTGTTATTATAATGATCCAGAAAAACAGCAGCAGCAGTCAGTACCACTTTTGCGTCATTTTATCTTGAAATACGTGCCTTTATTTCTATAAAAAAAAACTTAACTTAGCAATTGATCTTGTCACCGGTCACCGGTTAAAATTCACAACAATTATAAATTGTACCTACCTACCTTTTATATAAATTACAATTTATTATAATATATTCTGTTTTTATAAATGCCTATTTTCTGATAATATTACGACAAAAAACGCAAAACTCAACAATAACAGTGAGCAAGGCAGTTATACAACACTGTCTTGATCTTTAAAGTTGGGGATTGGCGCAATTATTTGTCCATCTGTTTAATATTAAATATAACTATTCTAATCATATGATTAGATTAGACTGATGTCTACTTAAATTAGCTGTGTATAATTCATGGCCTGTCAGCTCAGTTGGTAGTAGCTCTGCCTTTTGCGCTGTAGGTTGAGGGTTCGATTCCCTCCCAGGATAAACATTTGTGTGGTGAACACAGGTGTTTGTTCTGGGTCTGGGTAAAAAGTATCATAAGTATGTATTTAAATTTATAGTATTCTATCAGTCATCTGGTCACCATAATACAAATAGCTTGATTAGTTTGGGGCAATACGGTGTTGTGTGCATTGACCACCAATATTTTATATATTTTGGTTCAAGAGTTTTAATGAAAAAACTACTGAATGTATCTATTCAAAATAAAGTTATTTGAGCTTTTTATAAATAAACTGTGGTTGTATTGGAATCATTTTGCTGTTTGCCTACTCAGTATGCTATTTATTTAAGCCCAAAGCTGCGCTAAAATCAGTTGAAATACGATTTTTATGATAATAAGTCATATTTTGTACATTTAAGTTGACGAGACTAATGAATATGAGCACCGGCGTAATGTTGCTTGCCTTTCGATCTTTTATAGAATACAAAAGATTCGGAGAATTTGCCCAGGAATTGCATGATCTCATTCCACCATTTCCTTTTCACAACAGGACAAGCAGAGGCACCGCTCAATACCATCCATACCTTGCTAGTCCACCACCATTACGAACAAAGGGCTTTGCTTCCACATTTATAATGCGTACAGCCAAGGATTAGAATGCTTTGCCGACGTCTGTCTTTCCTGAAAACTACAATTTGGGTCTCTTCAAGTCAAGAGTAAAAAGGTATCATCTAGACTTGCGTGCCCCGTCGTCGGCCACATCGTCGCTTAACATCAGGCAAGTTCGTGGTCAAACGTAGGTCTATCTATGATAAAAACAAAAAAGTCTAATTCATATTACTCTTAGTTTTGGTTGTTCAACATTGGATGGTGGTGTGATAATTCTTTGACGTTTGTATGAAAAAATAATCGGCTAGTTTACTCTCATATGAAGATCATGATTGACACTTTTACTCTAAGTCTCTACTCTAACTCTAATCGTATCGTATCTATACTAATATATTTTTTGATTTGAAAGGAAAGAAAAGATTTGATTGTTTGTTTGTTTGTATTCAATAGGCCCCGAAAGTAATGGACCGATTTGAAAAATTATTTTACCGTTGGAAAGCTACACTATCTCCGGGTGACATAGGCTACTTTTTATCCCGGGAAAATTGGTTTGTCCCGGCAGGCGAAGCTGCGCGCGGACGGCTAGTCTCAAATAAAATTAAAAAGGTCAATACATACATTTTTCATGATAGGCTGTTGAATTGGTTTGGGAACTAATTACTAGTAATTCTTATAATTAGTGACTTCGGAAGCCTTCTGTGCGGGGTCACATGCGCTTGGCCAGTTTATTATTTATTGTTTACCGAGAAGAGAGAAGGAAAACTTGAATCAAGCCCGGCTCGGTGCCAGCGTTATGGACCTGCAAACGAACCGACACCGCATGTAAGTACTGATTCGTCTTTCCTGCCGGTCCTGTCGGCAAGGTCGAGAGCTGACATTAAGGCTTGCCTAAGTGCACGAAAGGAGCGGTTAGAAATAACTAGTGACACGATAAGAAGAAGAACAAGTTCAAAAATAAAAACATTAGAACTGAAAAAGAACACCCTATTATAATACTCGGAGGTGTATAACAGCGTTTAGTTACTCGTCTTCAATTATTTTCTGATACCGGACGACCTTATTTGTGATGTTAACAAGATGGACAAGTCCCGCATCAATGGAGGAGTCCTTTCATAGTCACTATAGGTCACATTAATCAGATGAATCGAGGCACACTGTTCGCTCGACTGCTCATACATCAGCAATGCAATGTCATCATTTAGAATGCACGCCAGCACACTTTTTGTTGTGTGTTTTATGTTTTAATTTTACTTATTCCACTGAAAATCGATTTAATTTATACAAACTCCTTTGTAATTGAATTAAAGGGCAAATAAAACTGGTTGATAGCATGGTGAATACAAATGAGGTTTTTGGACACTATATATATTTATTACATATACCTATGCTTTTTAGGTTTATGACTCAAGAGAGGAGTTAATAGGTTTCTCGGCGGTCGGCAACGCGCATAATAATAATAATAAATTCGTTTATTTCAGGCGTTGGCACCCGATATGGGTTAATGTAAAAATACATAAATACAAAACCATACAAAATAATTACGTTTTATAAACTACAAAGAAACCGAATTAATTTAATGAAATTTGAGCCTATAATACATTTTCAGTGGAAAGTAGATGTATTTTGTATATATATAATATGGGTAGGCCAAATAAACGCACCGCTCCAATGAGACAGCGAGGTATCAAAGCACATGAAAACATCATCGATGTATACAATTTTTAGATTTTCGTTGATTTTCAGCTCGACCGATTTTGATAAAATTTATATAGGACTACCTGTGAAATATATACCCTTTCAAACAAAAAAAGAATTTTCCAAATCGGTTCAGCCGTTTTTGAGTAATCGGTGAACACACATAAAAAAAAACCGGCCAAGTGCCAGTCGGACTCGCGCTCCGAGGGTTCCGTACAAACCTATAGGTATATAAGTAAAATTTCACCCATCACGACAATCGAGTCATAGTTGGATGATGTAACTAAAAATGTACGGGTTTCGCAATTTATCCTTTATCTGTGCTATAAGACGTTGCTTCGTACCAAATTTCAAGATTCTGAATTCACGGGAAGTACCCTGTAGGTTTTGATTCCCTTGCGAGTGTCGAAAATTTGCGGCATAAACGCAAATTTGTTGGCTTAGAAGTTAGATTTTTTCACAGCTTTAAAGGACAGTAGACCTGAAAATTTGATATAAATTTCAGCTTGATACCTCCACGCATTTCTGAGAAAACGTGTCTTGACAGACAGACGGACAGACGGACGAACAACAAAGTGATCCTATAAGGGTTCCGTTTTTTCCTTTCGAGGTACGGTACCCTAAAAAGATTCCGACGAATTGAGAACCTCCTCTTTTTTGATGAAGTCGGTTAAAAAACTAAAAAGACAACCGATTTCATGTATATACACAAGATAGCTACTGTAAAACGATGAGGAGTTTCCTTGACTATCCTTTGTCTTCATCATGAGACCCCTAATGACAATCACAACCCATCTAGGTGTACAGTTCTCATCAATACAAATAAATCAAGCCCAAACACCAGGTAATTATATGTATTATAGGCTAAAATTTCAGTCAATGAAGTCGGTTTCTTTTTAGTTATTATAACGTAATTATAAAACGTAATTATTTTCTATGAATGGAATCAGAATGGAAATCTATTAAACTGTCCGAATATTCATTCATTCCATTCCGAAAACATAATATATTTTGATTATATTTAAAAACAATGTCCATTCCATTACGCAGCAGTAAATCCTGTTTTCCTTGTAAAAATAAACAAACGTGATATCGGATGGCTATTTATGTTTTGAAAATTATGTGAAAAGTTTACCACGTTTCTACTACATTTTCATGAGTAGAGTTATAGCTATTTGTGCTTAGTGAAGCTGTAATATGTTACTTTTGGACGTTTGTAAACAAAGTAGTTTTGTATATATGTTGCAGTGTCTGGATGTCAATAACTTTTGCAAGCAGATACTTAAAAACGACACCCACAAAACTTAAAGAAATGGCCCCAAAAAACTTGTTTTTAACTCCTATAAATATGTAAGGTGGGCTTGATTTTTTTGTATATCTCATCCGTTGTATATATTATATTGTTAATAAATAATAATAAATAAATAATGCCGGACATTTCACACAGCATCATCGGGCCCCAAAGTAAGCAAAGCTTGTGTTACGGGTACCACATGACTGATATACTACTTACATACTTTTTTTTAAATACATACATAAATACTTACATTTTATTTATTTTGGGACCTGACCATTAATATTTGTTATCCCTGCGGACATGGCAAGCCTTTCCTTTCCGGCTCACTTGGTATTGGCCAATTCATAATTAAATTTTTACATTAAGAATAACAAGACCGATCTCAAAACTGTGTATTATCGCTAAGATATTCGAGCGAGTCATCTACAATCAAGTCTATTCAGCTTTAAAAACTCCTTTAGTATATCCCAGCATGGGTTTCTGAAGGGTCGACGGTGTCTAATCTTGTACTTTTCAATGATTTGACTGATGTTATGGACAATAGCTGTCAAGTTGATGTAGTCCACACTGACTACAGTAAAGCTTTTAACAGTCAGATGCGACTGCTGAGCCATTTTTAATGATCCTCAGGTGATCGTAGGTAGGTAGAGTAGGTACAGCGGATGGTAAAAGTTAAAAACTACTAAAATAAAATTTATGTTTGTAAAAAACCATCTGATTAAATTAAATTATATGTACCATCAAATCAAAAAAAAAAATACATACATACATACATACATACATACATAAATAAATAAATAACTAATTCATTCAATTCTAATCTAAAATGGTTTATTCTAAAATGATTGAAATAGTGCAAAATTCAAAAAATGTTTTCAAATAAGAACATTCAAAATGAAATATAATCTTTATGCCCATGCAAGTACTAATATTTTGTTAATTGAATGAAATGAGGTACAAAAGGAGCCCTATTAAACTGACCAGGTCAATGGGGGGGGAAACGTAAAACGAATCATATTTAAAAACCGTTTTATTTTCATTTAAGTAGTATAAATATAAAATCACAATTGAAATCCTTTTATTTGTCCTAATTTAGTATAATCTACTAGGTACCAGCTATGGCAACAAATAACAAAACATACAGTAAAAATGATCACGAAGTTCTCGGAACTTGAGTTGAGTCATTACACGCACGTCATGCTTGATCTTCTCACTTAAAGTGAATGTTCATCTACCTAGACAAAATATTTACAAGCGTGTTCTGACTGAATGATCGCCCGTAAACAGTAAACAGAAACATCCATTCACTACCCACGCCTACGCTACTACTTCGTCGTCTCTTATTGATTTGTATTTTGAACCAGACGAACACAAGTGGGAGGCCGGCATACGTTTCGGGTTACGAAGTTCAACGAAGTTAACCTTTTAGTTTCGCCATGTCCTCACTGAATGTTTGCTAACGAAAGCGTTAGTTCATTCTGAGTTTAATCTCTGAATTTAAGCCTTAGTTTAATTCAGATAATACATCATAATAATAATAAGACTACGCAATAAAAAAATATATACTTTTAAAGTTATACTTTTGATATTCGGAAGTTAGGTTTGCGATACCTATACCTGTGACATGTTTGCCTATTTTACCCTACTTATTTATGTTATTTGTACGGTAGACGAAGTACCGTATTATATTATAGATTTTATGAAATATAATGATATAATAAACTTTAAACTTTGGAAAATATTTTTGGAAAATTGGAGCACCTCATCTCATGTTATTCTTTCAGGGAGGTTTATTTATTTATATAAAGCTGAAAAGTGGTTGTAATTGAGTCCAGTATAGAGAACCAGGACACACCGGCTAAACCGGTAATAAGAAATACCTAAATATTTTTAAAATAGCGTTATTATAAAATTATACAGAAAATTATCAAAACTATCAAAGCATTACTGCTCATACATTATAAGTAAAAAAACCTGCCAGGTGCGAGTCGGACTCGCGCACCGAGGGTTCCGTACAAACCTGTAGGTATATAAGTAAAAGTTCACCCATCACGACAATCGAGTCATAGTTGGATTATGTAACTAAAAACTTTTCGCAATTTTTCCTTTATCTGTGGTATAAGACGTTGCTTCGTACCGAATTTAAAGGTTTTGATTCCCTTGCGAGTGTCGAAAATTTCCGGAAATTTGCGGCATAAACGGCTGTATCTTTTGATTGCGTTAGCTTAGAAGTTTGATTTTTTCACAGCTTTAAAGGACAGTAGACCTGAGTATTTGATATAAATTTCAGTTTGATACCTCCACGCGTTCCTGAGAAAAAGAGTTTACAAAGTGACAAAAATGTGATCCTATAAGGGTTCCGTTTTTTCCTTTCGAGGTACCCTAATGAAGTGAAAATGACGCTGATTATATACTAGCTGTCCGCGCGCAGCTTCGCCTGCGTTAAAGATTTTTTCCGAGATAAAAAGTAGCCTATGTCACCCGGGGATAGTGTAGCTTTCCAACGGTATAATCATTTTTCAAATCGGTTCAGTAGTTTCGGAGCCTATTTAATACAAACAAACATACAATCAAATCTTTCCTCTTTATAATATTAGTATAGAAAACAAAGTCGTGTCAGTAACACCATTAACTCCAAAATGGCTGGACCTATTTTCATGATTTTTGATTTGTTGGATTTGTCTCCGCCCCAAATAGCAGAAAAACTATCAAAAAATAAACAAAAAATATAGATTCAAAGTGTTTTGAAGTGTTCAGATACAACTTTTTACGATTTTACGAACATGTAGGTTCACAGGTAGGTTCACTACTTAATAAGTTCAGGAAATGTAGGTTGATAAATTCTATTCACATGGTTGGTTGACATTATTTATTAAATTCACAATAATGTAGATAGATCAAAGCTTCGAAGTCATTTACATATTACACCATTGCATAGCTAATAGTGAATACTAGGAACATTATAGTTACCTACACGTAAAACTATAACACATCAGTAACAAAATATTACACACTGACAGGTAACAACAGAATAATGAACTGATAAAAATGTAGGTATATATGTAGTTCAAAAAGATGAAATAGTTTTAAAACCTGGGATAGTTACCAAACAGAGAAACACAAACAACACAAATAGTTAACAGTAATCATATTAAATAAACACAAAACATATTTTAGTACAACAATATAACAAATTACTTATCTTTCTAGTTCAGTGGTCACTCTTAATGTATCTGTTTTAGGCTTTTACATCGCTTTTATCAATTATCTTAAATATATACAAAACATCACACCAAATCCGCCATAGTTACTAAGGCATCCCGTGCAGTGGGCTTCGTTTTTCGTATGTCATCACAATTCACATATATAAAAACATTTAAAATGTTGTATTGTGCGTTTGTACGTAACCACCTGGAATACGCGTATCAAGTCTGGAACCCATGTTATGACGTTTATATTTCACGGTTGGAAGGAACTAATACGTAGGAGATTTGTGCGTTATCTACAGTATCGCACTAAAATCGTTGTACCCGACTACTTATCAAGATGCCGTAAATTTCACTTTCTGCCAATTTATAAAGGAGGAAAATCTTTGATTTATAGTATCTCTTGGGCATAGCAAATGGCAAGGTGGACTGCTCGGAGTTATTAGAAATCTTAGGATTACGCTCTAATAGGGCTGCATTAAGAAATCCTAATGTACTTTATGCACCGCAAGTTAGAACTAATTATAGGAAAAATGCGTTTATTATAAGGGCATGTACTTCATTCAACAATTTAGCTAGAGCAGATGATAGTATTGATGTATTTAATACCACAGTAACTGCATTAAAACGCATAACATTAAACAGATGGACAAATATTTAGTACAATTCCGCCAATCTATTCCTAAAGAGTTACCTCCAAAAGAAATTCGACACGTGTTTCGCCTCTCCACGAGGCATCCTCAGGAACACTTGACTCACTCCGCACCCCGACGAAAAAACACTCTGCTCTGCAGACTTGTTGCTTCGACCAACGTCAGAATAAGACTCAAAAGCAACAAGTCGAAGTTGGTCGAAGCAACAACTCTTTAGGAATAGATTGGCGGAGTTGTACTAAATATTTGTCCATCTGTTTAATGTTTTGTAATGGATTTCCGCAAAGTCACGCCTGAATCAATTATCTATTAAAACGCATGTTAAATGAACATTTCTTTATAGAATAAGTTAGCAATATCCTTTTAATGATTTACTTGACCTATCTTTTTTTATTGGGGACAAACTTATTTAATTATTATTTGTTTTTAATCTATATTCTAAATTACTTTAATAGTCGTCTACTTTTTACGATGTTTTTAATTAATCTTTACTTAAATATATATTGGCCATCTATACCTATAAAAGAGCTTAACCTGACTGACTGACTGACTGATTTATTGTCGCCGAGCCGAAACCGCTGAAGCTAGAAAGCTGAAATTTAGAAAGTAGCTTCCTTTTACAGCAAAACCACCCACTAAGGTGAGATTTTTTAAATTCAATCCCTAAGAGGGTGAAAAGCAGTGAAAACGAATGTATGAAACTTTTTAACGCGTGGTGCGATTTGCTTGAAACTTGATATGAATAAATAAGATGCAAAATAACTGTACACGTGTTTTTTCAGGATTTTTCAAAAGAACCTTAACAAAGGGGTAAAATGAGGTGTCAAAGTTTGTATTGGAACTTTTAAACGGGTGGTGTGATTTCTTAGAAACTTGGTTTTGATACTTAAAATGCAAAATAAATGGACACGTGTTTCAGTATTTTTAAAAATAACTCTCATGAAGGAGTAAAATGGGATGTGAATGTTTGTATGGAACCTTTTTAATGCGTGGTGGGTGTGATTTGTTTAAAACTTATTAATAAAATTTGGCAAGGAGATAAATTGCATCCTGGGGAAGGATTTAAGCTACAATTCCTTTAAAAATGCGTACGAAGTCGCTAGCAACAGCTAGTCAACTATATGTACTTTTACTAAGTATGTATAATTATATGTTAGTCTTTTGATGTACCTAGCTGTAAGTTTTCTTAAAAGTTCTAAAATAAAATAAATTCAACCAATCACAGTAGCAAATATTTCGGTACGTTATGATCAAAAACTGAATCTATTGTTAATAAAATATGTTGAAACATAATTAGGATATTAAAACATAATGTATGTGTTACAATTATAGTAATCATAGTAATGCTATAGATAGGCACAATTATCGAACAAGTAAAATTAATTAAGCAACCAATCACAGAAGCCTATTAAGAATTTAGGTATAATAATGAAAGTTATTTTACTTAAGAACAATAAAAAAAATATATATAAATAATTTACCGAAATTGTAAACAATCAATTGAAAGACTTATAAATATTAGAATAATGAGAACAGAAAATAGTATAGTGGGGTATTCGTTAATTAATCTAAACTAATTAATGACTGAAAAATAGTAAGAAAGTATGTATGTATGTAAGTATGTAAACAATTAAATCTATAAAATCAATCATTCGTTTTATTGGTTTTCTTTCATTCAGAAATCTTAATTTCGTTCTCAAATGTGTGTGATGGTATAATATTTTTTTTGCAATAATATGAGAACTATGTATTTCCCACTTCGCACCACTCTGCACACATCTTATTATTTTCA
Source organism: Lampropteryx suffumata (assembly GCA_948098915.1). NCBI lineage: Eukaryota > Metazoa > Arthropoda > Insecta > Lepidoptera > Geometridae > Lampropteryx > Lampropteryx suffumata. The sequence continues at coordinate 28,696,486 of OX402544.1, forward strand.
GATTTCCATACAAAAGCATTCAAGAAATAAAATTGACAACCCTTATATTTTTGTCAACAATGTTTCTAAGTAAGTGCGCTACAAACCTACATAGTGAGTGCAAATTGTCTGCTAAGCTTGGGTGGTAGGTACAGAACTATTTTCGATTATTATTACTATTATTATTATTCGAAAACATTTTTTTAATTTTTAGTAAAATAAGCAACTACTTAGGTAGATTACATACCATTTACTGTCTTGTCTTTGTTAGGTTAGGTTTGTTAGGTGGATCGGCGTCTTCTCCGTAGAATTTTGAAAATTGACAATAACAAGCACTACTTTACTTGGTTAGTAGGCACCTATTCTAGGTACTACCCAGGTATCCAACGAAAAGAACTAATGATAACTATTGAGTTAAAAAAACACATGGTCACTCGTAAAAATCACACAATTGTTACAATGGCTTTTTTCAAACCGTCAGATTAAGGAAATTCCTTTTCATAACTGTCAGATTATGGATCAGAACGACAAGGACATCAAAATAAAGCGTCTGTATAATAATAAGACGCGCTCAAAAAAATTTAAAGGTCAATTAGCATTTTAAAAAATTGGCCAAGATCCCTTGTTAAAATACCTACATCCCTTTTCAGTGTCTGACACACTCGATTTTTTTTTCGTACTTTGTACGGTCTCTCCCATTCTGCAAACCATCAGATAAATATTTTTCTGTTATCAGAAACACGTAAGGGCGCATACACTATTAATATCTGAAGCGGGTGATTTTTGCGGGTTTTGCGCAAAAATTTTTGCGGGATCGTTGTGGGTTTGATTCCCGCCGCGGGACAAATGTTTGTATGATCTGCAAGTATTTGTCTCGGGGTCTGGGTGTTTCTAAGTACAATATGTATGTAGTAGGTATATTGGTCATGTGGTACTAATAACACAAGCTCTGCTTACTTTTGGGCTAGATGATGCTGTGTGAAATGTCGGGAATTAAAAAAATAATAATTGAGACTGTTTTGTTTTACATTTTTGAAAACCTGTAAACGCTCCCCCTACCAGTGAAAGGGTACCAGTACCAGTACCCTACCAGTACCCTACCAGTACATCATACAATTTTTTTTCTATTTAGTACCTAACCTTCACAATCCAGTACACCCCCACGATACTCGAGTAAATACCTATTTAGCCTCTTAAGCTCCCCTACTATAAGTAAAAATTTCCGTAAACAAAGCCAAAGTCGAAATATTATTTAAGAAGGTATTAAGAAGGTTATTATTTCCAAACAACAAGGCAAATCTCAATCCAAGTCAATGGCTAGGTTACTAGAATAGGGACCAGACAAATACGCATGCACAGTACAATAATTTGTCAGACATCGATTTATAAAACAGTAAATAATAATTTAGACTTTCCTTCTACAATAAAAGGTAAGAAAAGTGTAGAGAATAAGAAAGAAAAACAGTTAAAAGTTTAAAAAGTGTATTCGAAGTCAGTCAGGGTCGGAAAGGTCAAGCCAAGGTCATGTCTTACGCCGTTCGGTTTGGGAAATACCGCACTCTCTTTTGGCAGTCTCGTCCATGGGCTTCCGCCGTGTCTTCCAGGCAGCGTCCAGGAACAAGCGCACGTTAGCTCCAGTGCAACGTCCGGTCTTCCCGTCTTCACTTCAGTCTAGTCTTAGTTTTCTCGTCGCAGCTAGGTTAGCTTTCTAAGCTGAGGGTTGTTCCAGGAATCGCAATACTAGAGCATTACGATCACGCAACGAAAGGTGTTTCAGAAGAAAGCGTAGGGATCACACAGTACTCCACACTACAATTCAGTTAACTCCCAAGGCGAAAAGAAATAAAGGTGGCGTTTAACATTAGCTAGCACAGCAAAAAAAGAATAAGGTCAGGTGACAATAAGGTTCAATAAAAACTTAAAACATAGCTAATCCAGTATTTGGAACACAGTTTTCACTGAATATAATTTGAGAGTTACGATTATGAATAACGTAACGGTTATAGCGCAGAAAAGTGGCGTGGTGTCAGTTTAAATTCAAGAAGACCACTGGCCCGCCACCTCGATGCGAATGAGCTCGTCGTATGAAGCATCGTCAGAACCGGTTTCGCGCTGTGAATTAGCTAGTAGTATTGCCGCCCGTGTGAGTTTGTCTGTTTTTAATTAAGTCACGTTACATTTTACCTATCTATTTCCCCTTAGAAGACCTCCGTACAAGCCCCGAGCGGCGGCGGCGTACGGTGTAAATACGTTGCATTAGTGTGTGTGTGTGCGTACTTGTCCGAGCGATCACACAACTGAAGTGTCCCTAAGTAATCATTGGTTGTGTTCCGCGAAAAATAGTTCTCGAGTTTTTACTGTGTAATGGGAAGAGATACAAAGAGCTATAGGGAAGCTAGAAATTGAAAACAGTCAAGCCTATGTTGCGCGGTATTTCGGTGTTCATCGAAGCGTAATTTGCCGACTCTGGAGGCGTTATTGTGACACAGGTGATCCGTCTGAACAGCACCCAGGCCGAGGGCGTAGTACCAATCGTTGTCAAGACCGATACATCCAGATAACAAGTAGACGTGAACCAAACCAAATGCTGATGGTCCCGCTGTTTGTCCGCAAACTGTGCGAAACAGACTGCGAGAGTATGGTCTACGTGCACGTCGTCGAGTCAGATAGCCACAGATCCGTCACGGAAATCGAGCTCGTCGTATTCAATGCAGATCACGCGTGCTATGGTCGCAAGAACGATGGGACCAAATTCTGTTCAGCGACGAATCTCGATTCGGGTTCAAACATTATACTAAAAGAATGGGGGTATATCGTCACCCAGGAAACCCTGAGTGTCTAAGATGTGTCCAGGAAGACCTCCCATACAGCAGCGGTTTAACAATAATGGTTTGGGCTGGAATAGGTAAAAAAATCGATCTCGTTTTTATAAATGGCAACCTGAATGCTGAAAATTATGTAGAACATGTGCTCCCTATGTGCGTCCATTTTTACAAACATTGCGATCTGAGTATACATTGATGCACGACAATTCCCGTCCGCAGACAGCGAGACGGACTCAAGATGGCTACAGGGCGAAAATATACGCGTTTTGCCATGGTCAGCTCAATCGCCTGACTTGAAATCCATTGAGCATGTGTGGGCTATGCTCCACAGAATGGTCCTTAATGATCTTGTTGGGGTTTTAACAGAATAACAGCTAAAAACCTGATCAAGTTCCACTAGGACCAATCGCCCCAGGTGGTCAAAGTCAAAGTCAAAGTCAAAGTCAAAAGATGATTTATTCAATACAATCACAAGGAACACTTTGAAATCAGTGTGGAAGTGTGGTGAGGAGTGGAAATCAATAACCTAATTGAATCCATGCAGAATCGTTGCCGACAAGTTTTAAACAACCGAGGAGAAAACACGCTGTATTAGATTTAATTTAAAACTCCAGAAGTCATATTTTTATTTATTTTTACCATTATTATAAAATACAAATTTGAACTCACACTTTTATTTAATAATAAAAAATAAGTTTTATTTGTAAATAAAATAATTTTAAAAGAAATTTTTCGAGTGTAATCAAATATTTAATGCATGGAATAATAATAATAATAATACCGGACATTTCACACAGCATCATCTGGCCCCAAAGTAAGCAGAGCTTGTGTTATGGGTACCACATCACTGATATACTACTTATATACTTTTTTTGTAAATACAAACATATTATACATAGAAACACCCGAGACAAATACTTGCAGATCATACAAACAATTGTCCCACGGCGGGAATCGAACCCGCAATCTCTTGCGTCTCAGCCGGACCGGAATAGGTTCTTAACTAAAACTTTTAAATATAATGGTAAATGTACTGAATTTTTAGACGTGTTTGTATTGTTCTAGCCTTCCCTGCTGCGAGGGTATCCCCCAAACAATAACTTCTTATACGACGATGATCCTGGAATCATGTCGGAGGTGGAAACTGCTTCCACAGGGTTCCGACGAGGTGGCAAGCAAAGATCTTCTCTCCCTGTAGTACGCACGCCAAGCAAAACGTTGGAGAGACCTCTTGGTGAGTATTTTTAGAAACCCATAGTTTTTCTTTTAAGCTCATAATACTCAGTACTCGGTACTCAGTCTGCGAGTGGAACAGCTCTGACTCCGACCGGACGGACCTTTGGAGTGGCGGTGAAGTCTCTGTCGAGTTTTGTGCACTTTAAAACCTTTAAAAAAAACTTTCAATGTGATAATTTTCGAATTCGATTCGTTAAAGTAAATAATCTATGAAAAACAAAATTATTTTGAAGGTTTCGCACGTGGTATTAACATTAAAGATAACTTCATAACTTCAATAATATTTGTTGTCATAAAAACTATATATTATGTTCCTAATTTCATCCAATTGAAACCTGCTCAGCGGCGGAATTAAACCGCGCAAGCAAACAAAAACAATATTTTTACAAATAAAAAAAATCTAGGTAAATATATGATTTCGCTAGTATGATTTGTTGACGACTCCTTAACAATTTTTGGCTTACGAGTGTCCAAAAACAAAAATTCCTATGCACCCTATCAAAGTACAATCGAGAGCAATGAATCCGGGTCACTTAAAGAAACCTATAAATCTCGGAAACTAAGAATACTAGTTATGAAATAAATTGTGTTTAAGAGACAATTAAATACTCCTTAAATAAAAGTAATAAAATGTATGAGTACTACATTTTATTTACTAAAAATGTTATAAAGAAAAATAACTGCTGATCTCGCCTGAAAACAAAAATAGGAAACATGACATTTTTGAACAACTACGATTTTCTTGAATTTTAATACTTTGTATTGCCTCCTCGTGCTTCCATTACTGCGTTTACGCGGTTTAGCATGCTGTACACCAGGTTCCTTATACGATTTTGGGGAATAATAAGTATAATAAATATAAATAAATAAATAATGTTTTACGCATCTCCCTAGCTCGTCCCAAGCATGCTCGATCGGGTTGATATCCGGGCTGCGTGCTGGCCACGCAATGTTTATCTCTTGAAAGTAGTCATTCACAATCCAACCTAGATTAGATTATACATGCTTGCCAACCGGTTCAGGGCGCGTTAAGGAGTAACAAGTATACTCGTACTAGTGTCCATTTTCACCCAACTCTGAGAGACAACTCAATCAAAAGATGAACAACATCATGAGACAAAATGAAGTGTCAAACATTAGTTAACCCGTATCGTAAGGTTCAATTAGTGAATATCGATTGCAGAAATGAAAAACTATTCTTGGATATCCCATCCTCACAATACAGATACACGTTACCCAGTCAGGCATCATTTTGTCGTGGTTAGTAAAAGGAGCGTAACTTAGCGTAACTTAGCGTAACACAAGGACTCACAAGTTCTCGCATTTATAATACTACTAAGACTACGGTTAGTGTGAGAAAACTAGACATAAAATATTGAATACTACTTTGCTTTGCTTATTTTACTGAAGAAGTAAATGATGTATGTTTGTCGCCAGGCCTCGTTTTCCTACAGTACCGGAACGAGACGAAGAGGGCTCTGCTGCCTAACGAGATCACTTCAATCGACACTGTGAAAGCGCTGTTCGTCAGGAGCTTCCCCAAGCAGCTGACTATGCAGTACATGGACAGCCCCATGGTCAAGATCTACATTCACGACTCTTCAAAGGATATGTTCTACGAGCTCGAAGACGACAGGTTAGTTTAGTTTTAAGATTGCAGGAATATTGGAGTCTGGACTGCTAGAAACGGTAAGTGATCTCTTTTCAGGTTTCTCTTTTTAGGATGAAATGGACTTTAATCTTTATGAGGCTCTAGAAACAGGTAACTCTAAATATACGAACGCGTACGGCACCGCCAGCACCAGCCCCAGCCAGCATACAACCGGCGCCGCAACAGAAACCAGGATAAACCTACAAACACATACAATTTAAAGAAACATTGAAGCTATGTTTGGAAAGTTGAATATGTGCGTAATTGTTATTAGATTTTTATAAAATAATATGCGCTTTTTATTTATTTATTTACTTTATTTATTGTTTTATTAACAAAACGAACATACTCGTACATCCGTTATTTGTAACATTCTGAATGCAACAGGATAATGGCCGGTATAACAATTAAATTGGGCGGGTCAAGTAACTTGGACGCAGCCGGATGAAATGGTGTAGTAGACGCCTTTCACAATGATTTGTAGAGAATGATGCTAAACTAACGGATGTCGAAGCTCCGTCCGAGTTTCAACCAGTTCATATATTAAACTAGCATATAAATCACTTGACCTCGATGTCAACTATTCCCTTAATATAATAGTTCATTATGTATTATACAATGGGGCAAATAAATATCATTAAAAAAACATTGCTAATTTCGAAATACTGGGTAGGCTTTTGAGACGGGGCAGTGAAGTTAAGAGGTAGCCTTAACCGTAGACGGTACAGGAAAACATTCTTGGGAGACTGACCTTAACTCATTAAGTTTAAAACTGAGTTGAAGTTTTAAACGATTTCTGATATAACTCGAGTCTACTCAAACCTCCGTGTTGATCTGATAGAATATTTTTATTCCTAAAGGAAACATGGTCTATTGGCATAAAAATGTTTTTGTGGAAATAGCCCATTTTCTTGCTGACTATGTGTCCATTTTTTTTATTATAACTGAATACATTTTAAAATATCTTTAAAAATTAAAACTTAGTCTCGTAATACCTTTTTTTGTGGCTACAAGCTAACACTTGACTTGACTTCTTCTCAAATACTATTCCTGTATAGACCATCACTATTATAATAATCAGTGCTAATGGGAGGGGAGTCCCTATAATAATTGATACCAATACCTACTATGTAAGTACTTGCTGTTCGTTTTCCAAAACATAAGGATAAAAAAAATTCAAAAACCCCTGACTCACAAAATTTATCAATCTATAACCATGAGACCATTAATATTTAGGCAGTTAAGCTCGCTAAAGTAAATGTTTTATAAGGCAATGAGTCTACTATAACAAGGCATCAAACGACGTACTTGATTTGAAGAGATATTACAATTTAAGAACGTAAGAAAGAACTCATCATAAAACATAAAGCATACTCTCATAAAGCATATTATAATATCTAATTATTTTAATGACAAAAAAGCTTTGGACAAATCCGCTTCAACTCGACTCTGGATCCGTAACAAAATTGGCAAGAAGCATACAAAAAAGCGTTAAGACCAGATGAGTTTCCCATTATTATAGAACAGAGCTGATCTCCTAACGGATAAACAGTTTTTCTTGATCACAGCTAAAAAAAACGCTTGATCACCTTTAAGTCAAAAAAAATCGGGTTGCACTCCGGGAGTGCTGACAGAAGTGAATACTTATTTTGGCGCGTTAGAGTTTAGTTATAAATCACTATCAAAATCAGTACTTATGGCGACTTTCAATCAAATACTGAACGAACACAGATGATGCAATATTTTTTGTTCAGAATGTAGATAATATATCAAAGAACCTAACTCAGTAAACTTCTCCATACAAAAGTAGACTGTAAACATGTAAATTAAGGTTTAAAATCGAATGGGGCGAGCGCGGCAGCCGGCTGCGTCTATATCAAGCAACCTAACTCAGTAAACTTCTCCATACAAAAGTAGATTGTAAACATGTGAATTAAGGTTTATAATCAAATGGGGCGAGCGCGGCAGCTGGCTGCGTCTCGCCCCAGACGGTAACGGTGTCGCGAATCCAGAGGTTTTACCTCATCTAAAAATATGCGTACCGCGCTAAAAGAAGTTTTCACTGTTTGAGAGCTACTAGAGACAAACACAAACACAAACATATACACAAGGACACACACATTAAACTTATAACAACCCTCTCCTTGCTTCGATTGCTAATAAATAAAAATAGCCGCACTTAAATGGAACTTGGATTTGCTATCATTGACAGCTTGATTATAAAAAAAATGTTTGTGTTCAAAACGAAATAAGAAGGTAGGTATTTTGATAACAAGTATACGAGTAGATCTATAATAATGTGATAGTTACTACTAGAGAGATCTTGCTACCCGCTACGTGACGTCAGTAAAATAAATATATTATTTTGTTTTTTACTTCTTTTGACATTATCCGTAGAAATGCAACTTCATCTTTTCTGTACAGTTATTTCGAACAAGTATTGCTAAAATATTAAATCGCGCTTCAGAATCTCTTTTTATTATAAGAAGGTTGTTATAAGAATCATTCGAATCTAAAATAATCGTGACTGACTAACTGGCACGCAGCCTAAACAGCTGGATGCAAAGAAATTGAAAGGGTGTGTTCTTTACAGTATGTAAACGTGTACTAAAGAAAGGAAACCCTAAAGTAAATACTCATATTGGGTGCAACAGGTTACCTACTGTTTCTATGAAAATTACACGCGCGAATTGTTCAGTTCAGTTGCTCAGTTCGCGAATTGAGTTGCGGGGAGTTCCATTAATCGATACAAATGATACAAAAATCACTCGCCCCGCTTATCCTGCTTTTTATGTCAATGTTAAAATTTTCATTTTTAACTTCCTTATCCTTCCAAATTGTATGAGAGAAAGACGGAAACCTCACCTACGAAGGTGCGAGTAAGCCCTATTAACATACTGAAACGCCACTTACTCATTGTAAGTGGCGTTTCAGTATACAGGTGTTAGGTATGAAGGTACTTTTTAACGTAATGTGTGAACTTATCTCGTTATTATAAGTATCCTACTGATATGGTTACTAGGCTAGTTTTCTTCTTTACTTCCATTCGTGTCGGTCGAGTGCTTCTGTCCAACATTATTGCTACTAAAATAAGAAGGAACTAAATATTTCTCTTAATGTCAACTTAATCTGTCCCTAATTACGATTTGTTTGTGTCTCCTAGGCTAGTTTGTTTATTATCTAAATCGCCGGCGGCAGGTTGTTTTGATGCGCATCCATGCAGTCCATGCATCCAGCGTCAGTCGTGCTCGCGCAACCCCCGTGGGCACGCGTATGTTTTGCTGCGATAAATTTGCTTTTCGGTGCAAATAACAAAAAACCAAATGTGCAATAATCCTCTAAGGGTAAGTCATATTTTTTTTATTATACGTGATATTTTTTTCCATTTTTAATACGGTTAACTACTTCCTACCAGCGGCTTCGCACGTGTATTATCTATGAACATTAACAAACAAACAACAAATTTACAATATAAGTATGAAAGTATGAATTTTCGTATCTTTATTGTCATTTACATTTTAAGTCAATTACATTCAGTATTTCAAGGTTAAGAATTTTATGCGAAGCTTTATTTATGTTTACTTTGGGGTATGCTTTATCGCGTTTGATTGAATAAGGCTCCGTAACGCAGTCGTATTTTATGAGGGTATATTTAGTCGTACATTTTATTAAGATTAAAAAAAAATGGAGTAAATTGACACTAACGTGAATTTCATAAGAATAACAATGACCAGTTGTCAGGTCCCAAACCAATTTAACACTATCACGGTTATCAAAATAAAACATTTCAGTATAGAGCTTTCATAAACTTTTTTCAAGTTCACAAGGCAGGATGTTACTAATATATAATTTTGCTTATTTTGAAAATAGTTAACAGCAGTTTAGCCGGGGTCTCCGATTAGGGGCGGACAGACAGACATGGCTAAGCTATAATGGCCTTACTCTTACTTGTAGACTATTAGTTATTCGGCACATTAATACTCATTGGTGGCGCAAATCAAATGTTTTTATAAATGTGGGGGATACTTCGCCTTCGTGTAATATTCGACTTCGACTTTAAGAGGCACAATTGACATTATTTTCGATCCTCAGCTTGGTACCTTTATCGAAGGGTATGGAATTGTTTTTCAAAGGTTGTTATGCTATGGCTCATTTTTTAGGCGGCATATTAAGTATTTCTGATACCAGAGTTGGCCACAGACTCATTCGAAGTAGTTGTATCAATATTTAGGTAAGCCCTTGAAATAATTTGAGGAAGTTTGGAGCTTTGTGAGTTTTAAATGTAAAATTTAATGTGATTAACTGACTGCCTGGCCGTTATTTATACGTTGGTTGTCGGTCATTGATGTTTGGAGGACAAGTACTCTTCTTTTAGGGTCTAGAAGTGTTTATTGAGTGAACCGTATTTGAATACAAATATTTCTTTAATAAGTATTAAGCTTTAAAGCGGCTATTTTTGAAAGAAGAGTCGGAGTGGGGTTCCGGCTAACCAGCTGGATACTGGTATACATAATAATGAGTTATATTATAAAATTACAAAGAATGTTATCGCAGCTTTAAAGGCTTCACTAGATTTTGAGTAAAAGCCAAATTTGTGTAAACGGAACTTTTTAACTTTTTTTTATGTTTTGCTAATTAAATAGTATTGAACTGGTATGGGACTAGTAATTATCCAACTTTCGCGATCAGAACTCATATTGCTGAAGTAGTTTATTAGTATTCATCACCACTACGATTTCAGGGTGTGTAAAAGGCTTAGGAGGCTGGAGGCTTAGGAAGTTACTACCGGGTAGCATGGGCAGTCACTCGAAACTTGGTCTTCAAATTCCGAAATATCAACGTTCACAATACGACACACCACACTAACACTATCCACGCACTGATTTGATGAAACGCGACACGCACACCTACCAACAATCGGATTCCACGACAAAAGAGCCTAAAACCGTCTTCTCGATAGGCATTCGCGTACTTCATAATTTCGATCGCCTCACGGACCATTCTCTTGTGTGGAGTCTACGTTCATTTGAAATAAGGATCGTGAAGTTCAATCCAATGATTAGGCCCTGGGCCTTATCAGTCCTAATGGACTAGACCCACCGTGTACTACGCTATCGCAGATTTTTTAAAATGAAGGTTTTTAAATGCTGCAATGTGCTTTTTTACACGTTTGCCTATTGTACGATTCGGTTACCCAATAAACGAACACAACTTCAGTCTACTTATACATACGTGGTACATGCAAAGGTACGACATCCTTCGGCGCTCGCAACGGTTTAGCCATCTTAGTGAGAGGAGTATTAATGATTTGATGGAATACCTTACTTTCTGTCTGAGTTTAAGAACCTCCTGTACATGTACCAGCTCTCCCTTCAGAAATTCAGGGTCATAGAGATCATATACTCTGTAAGTCATAGAAGACACCACTGACAGGAAATGGCGAGGATGTTATTTTGATGCAGGATTCAGATACCTGCCAGTGTGCGTCGACTTACTCTATACAGAGTGTGCCAAATAACTATCTGACTTTACCATAACCTTGACATAAAGGAAAGTCAGCATCATTTTCACCTTGCGTGCGTGGATCAGTGCGTGGATACTGTTAGTGTGTCGTTATGTGAACACTGATATTTCGGAATCTGAAGACCATGTGAGGGTACTTTCGAGAAACTGCCTGTGCTACACGACAACAACGGTTATTGCAACATAACTGAAATGTCGGGCATCAATTAAATTATGCGATATATACCCGTTAACTACAATATTTATTTGTTTTTAACTTTGTAAGGGTAATTATATGTATTACCGTCCAATATTTTATAATTAGATATTACGTGTAATTAGAACATATTAATAAAAAGTGCATTAAAGCTCAAATATTTTGTTGACTTATTTGATGGTATTGATTTGGCCACTATTCTAATCCGTACTAACTTCGAAAGCGATAACTGTGCGTGGCCTGACACGCGCTTGTCTATTTTATATAGATTTGTTTTTGTTCTTCTTCTACTCAACTTCACCTTAGGAGATATATTTGAGAACAACATGCTCATTTAGGTACTTAAGTTTAACGTATTCTGCGATAGAATTTATCTTATTATACTTGGTGTCCCGGAACTTATAAAGGTTTCATGAGTGATGGATTTGAGTATTTCCTATTAATACGGTGACAAAAGATATATATGAGAAAAGTAAATGTTTGCTTGAGATATGTTTGGAATAGCTCCTATGTGGGACAAACACTATGTTTGATCACTACCAGATCCACATGTATACAAGGGAGGCGAGGAATATAAGAAAAAGTATGATAGGTTTTGTGATCATAGACGAAAGAGTGAGAAAGAAAATACTAGACAATAGGATATATAGTGGCATTCAAACAGACCGATATAATGGTTAACATAAATTTACTATATCTAATACTTATACCATTGTTTCTCACTTTTTTGATGGAGAGATGGGATGGGATTGGATCATATTGGTGATATCGAGAATCTATGGAAGATATTTAAAAAAGTTCAAGATGACCTTGCAGTCGCGCATTAGTGATCAGTTTTGCTAACAATTTAATATTAAAAATAAATAAATGCTGTAAATAAATAAAATGGTTTATTATATCGAATAATATTAATAATAATGCCGGACATTTCTTACATCTTCATCTAGCCCCAAAATAAACAGAGTTTGTGTAATGGGAACCACCTGACTACTTAAATACATTTTTTTATTAGAAATCAATGTGTTGCAAGTGACTAATTGACTTCATAATTAGGAAAAACTTATGGTTTCTTAAACTTAACTTAAAATTTAACACTCGTTTCTTGTAATTGGAACACCCAGTGCAGATATGTGACTATTTACTGACTTGTTCATATTATTGCATTAGTACATTGAGTAAATAATTTTCTTAGGAGCGATAATAATAATTGATAAAATGGTAGCATAATTATAAAACTTGGAATTTAGAACGTCTGAACCAAAGCTAAACCAAAGTCAAAACATTATTTTTGACATATTTCGTACCGCGCTAATCACTAGATCAGAAACGATTTAGCTCTAATTTTGATTATACGTTGATCAAGCGTTACGGGATCGCGTTATTTTTGAGAGAGCTTTCAAACGAACGTTTTTGATTTGGTTCATCCTATTATTCTGTGCATGGAGTAATGTAGTTCTATATATAAATTTGTTCGATGGTAAAATTAACATCTTTGCCATCCAAATCTTTGCCAAAACCAATCCGATCAATGACAATTACGTTGACAAACAGCACGATCGCCCTACTAATGATAAACCCAACCACTTCGTCTTTAACTCACTGATCACTAATTTCGCAACAGGCTCTTATCAGCCGAACGGTTGACACCATCGACATTCGAGCCCGAGTTTGAATCCTATCAGCTGGCCTGTCATCTCAGTTCGTATAGCTCGGCCTTCTGCGCTGTAAGTTGAGGGTTTGATTACCTCCCAGGACAAACATTTGTGTGATATATACACGTGTTTATTCTGTATCTGGGTGTTATACAGTGTTATAAGTACGAGTATGTATTTATATATATAAGAATTCGATCAGTCATCTAGTTTCCATATTACAAGCTATGCTTTGTTTGTATGATTTTGATTGTTTAATATAATGTTTCTATGATCTGCAAGTACTTACTCGGTGCTTCTATGTATGTATTTACAAAAAAAATAGTATTATAAGTAGTATATCAGTCATGTGCTGCCCATAACACAAGCTCTGCTTACTTTGGGGCCAGATGTTGTTGTGTTACACTATTTATTATTTATTATTGCTTAGTTTGGGGCTAAGTGGCGTTGTCTGAATTGTCCACCATTTTTTTTTATTAAGTAGGTACATATAAATATCATACGTATTAAATTCATTTAATTAATGATATCAAAATATTCCAAATTAAGCAAGAAGAGTGTTTGGATTTCATACAGAAAGAGATAGGAATGCGTAGTGTTGCTTTTTTGAATACCATAACAGGACAAGGGCTATGGTAAAGGGCTATGGTTACCTCTAAAAGTCTTATTAATATCTCAGTAATTTAAAATCTACAAATAGTGATCCCCTAACAAAAAGATCATGCAAGATGAATCAGACAAAGGAACGGAAAATCGAGGCCTATTGTTATGGGATTGACTAGAAGTTGTAATTGAAGCAGGAATAAAGGCTTTTATCAAATATAATTGGTTTGTTTTCGTATTACAATCAAACGAGCATACAAATGAAGGTCCCAGTGACAAAAAAACGTGCTCTACCAAAATAATTTACCCATTAAAAAAGAATAAGAAGAAAAATAGACCTACATTGCATAATATAAATATAACCCAATACCTATCATACCAATACAAAAACCCAAACCTAAATTGTACACAGAATAATAATCAAGAAAATTCTAACTTATTATTGCAAAAAGTACTACATCTACGCAAAAATAATTATACATGTTCTGGGTGTTTCTATTTATAATATGTATGTATTTACAAAAAAAAAGTATATAAATTGTATATCAGTCATGTGGTACCCATAACACAAGCTCTGCTTACTTTGGGGCCAGATGACGTTGTGTGAAATGTCCGGCAATATTATTATTATTATTAAATAAATATTTAATTTTATTTTATTTTATTTGGGAAACAAACAGACAGTATTTTGCTTATATGTAACACAAAGAGTTCAGTATAGTTTCCACGGTTACATTATTCATATAAAGAAAAAGAAAGCGGACATTTAAACACTATAAAAGACTATAATTAATTATCTAGCTCATGTGAGCTAAATTAACAGAAAAATAACGAATAGAAAAAAAACAATACAAAATAAAACTACCTTATCAATTATCAAAGAAAACATTAAGAATAGTTTCTGAAACTATAGACTGTATGGTAAGAAATGTCAATGAAGGAGAAATATATAGTAGTGATCATTGCAAGATCTGCGTATAATAACATTTGACCCGTAATTGGTACGGGCTGAGGTTCAAAGACTGGTTTTCTTCTTGAATCGGCTCGTGGGCATTTAAATAAGACTTTACTGAGCAAATAGGGTGAGTCGATATGGTTATTGATAATTTTAAATAAATTGATCTCTAACCCGTCTTCGCTCAGCTAGAAATAGTAATTTTATAGGTTCTGGGAAATTTGAGTACATTAAACGATGCAAGAGATGTTTTACAAATTTATTTCGAATACTTTCGATTTGGTTTTTATAAATATCATAATTATAATAAAGGCTCCAAGCAACTGACGGAAATTCCAACGTAGAACGTACAAAATAATTGTAAAGCAAGCTGAGAGTGGATACTTTTTTAAAATCTGTACTAACCCTAAGAATAAATCATAACATACGATAGGCCTTATCAACAACACGTTTGATATGTACGTCGAACATTAGCTTCGAATCCAAGTAAACGCCCAGGTCCCGAACTACAAAAAGACACTACACAAGACATTGCTAATATCTTTAATTACTACTTTATAGACAAAATAAAACCGATACCAGGAATAGGTAAGAACGTAACAGCAAATATAAATAGACAAGAAAGATCTATGTTCTTAGCTCCCTGTCTGCCACATCATGTATATAAAATAATAAAATCCCTTAAAAATACAAATAGCTCAGGATTTGATGGTATTAGTACTAATATTATTAAAGCAGTGAATGAAACTATAAGTCCCCATCTTAGTTTCTTGATAAATCTCAGTATTGAAACAGGACAATACCCAGATGAGCTGAAAACTACTATTGTCAAACCAGTATTTAAGAAAGAAAATAGAGAACTGGTGGAATTTTACAGACCCATTGCTCTCATTTCCATATTTTCGAAAATATTTGAAAAATTTATATGTACGCCGAAATAAACACATACCTGGAAAAAAACAACTTACTTTGCGAAGAACAAAAAGGTTTTCGTGAAAAGAAAACAGTAAATATGGCTATATATGACTTCTTCTATAATGTTATTTCTAAAGTTGACAAAAAAATACCTATCTATAGTATATTTTGTGACATGACACAGGCGTTTGACTATGTGGACCATAACATCCTACTAAAAAAACTCGAGTTTTATGGAATTAGAGGAAACGTATTAGACTTAATTAAATCATATCTTAGTGACAGAAAGCAAATCACAGAGATATCAAGAATAGAGACAAAAACCAAACTTGAAGTTGCACACAAATCAAAAATATGATATCCTAAATTCGGCGTACCCCAAGGCAGTGTGCTGGGACCGCTGCTATTTATTATATATATTAACGACCTGCCAAGAGCAACAACTAATCCCATGACATTATTTGGTGATGATAGCACAATAACAATTTCTTGCAATGCCATTAAATCTTATGAACCGACATAAATGAATCAATTAAATCATTAATAAAATATTAATAATATTAATTTATAAATTAATTTAAGTAAAACCATGATTATGCATTTTGACCAAAGATCTCAAACCCCATCTAACATAAATATAACATTTAATAACAATTTAATTAATCAAGTTGATGCCACACGATTCTTCGGACTTATAATTGTCAAAAAACTTAATTGGAAAACTCATTAAGAAGGACTGAGTAAGCGTGTTTGTAGTCTTGTATATGCCCTGCATAAACTGTCATCTACAGTCAATACTGATGCCGTATTGATTGCATATCACGGTGTGGTAGAGTCTGTTCTGGGATATGGGCTAATATTTTGGGGCAACTCTATTAATAAAAACATAATTTTTAGGCTACAAAAAAGATGTGTGAGAGCCATGTTTAAAATAAAAATTACTGATAGCTGTAAACCATTATTTTCGAAGCACAAAATTTTACACTTCCGTCCCTCTACTTATTAGAAGTAGCTCTTTTTGTAAAAAACAATCCTCATCTGTTCCCCCGGTTATCTGATTTTGTAATTCGAAGCAGACGGGATAATACTAGGTTAAGATTACACCCTGTAAAAACAGCACAAATTCAAAAAAGTGTTGTTGGTATTGCTCCAAAAAATTATAACAAATTACCTAAACTATATAGAGACCTGAACGTCCAAATGTTGTTAATTGCAAAGTGTTATTATAATCTTGACGAATTTTTTAAGTGATAAATTGTAATTATTATTAAACTTGCATGCCATCTATCTATCTAATTTGCATACCGTAAACCGGTCAAGCATGTTGTTTCACATTGTTATATTTTTGTCATCTTCTGTACACATGTTTTCTGGCAAATATATAATCTTTGAATCTTTGAAAAACTCTTTGTAATACTTGTGAGTCAATAGTATAATCAAAGGTAATGATGTAGATGTCTTTCGAAAATAAGATATAATATTACACATTTTTGTATTAAGAACGAGTAAATTATTCTGGCAATATGACAATAATTTGTTAAGATCGGCTTGAAGCTTCAAACAATCGTCACGAGTTCGAATAATTTTATAAATTTTATAATTATCCGCATATAAAATGAATGATGAATTAGCAAAAACAGACGACACGTCGTTAATAAAAATGTTGAAGAGCACAGGGCCCAGATGCGATCCCTGAGGAACCCCAGAGGGAACGGGACGGGAGTGAATGTAGAATAGAAACCTTTTACTGTTACAGCTTGAGAGCGTTCCCTTAAATATGATTCAAACCATCTCAGAAGATCACCGTGTATACAAAATTTTGTAATTTTATAAGCATGACATCTTGATTAATTTTATCAAAACATTTAGAATAGTCAGTATACACGACATCCACTTGTAGGATGTTTTCCATAGTCTGGTTTATGTTATCAACAAATTCACAAATATTGGTCCTATGCCGTTGGGCCGAAAGGTTCTTGGGGGGAGCGGAATTAGGGCAAAGACTGTTCCAAGCCTTTCTTCGTCTAGATATTAAATTTTATGAGTGATTTCAGATCTAGCCAGAAAAGACGGAATTAGATTTTTTCAACCAAATTACTAGTGCTGTAGACGGAAGGCAAGAACGCCGATAGGGCAACACTTAAAGTTTTGCTAATATCTAAGCCTCCCAATTTGACAGGAAGGTAAGCCTGCAGCCATGCCTTGTCATCCAGATGAATAAGTCATTATAAAAAAACAGAGATGTTTTTAATTTATTGACACAGCATCAAAACCGTATCGAAAGCTTCGAAAGTTACACTCAAATAAATATATCACAAACCAATTGAAAGATTTGGAACCAAACTATGAAGAACTATGAAAAACACGTACACTTTTATATTTAAAATTTAAAAAAAAATTAAAATTTAAAATCATCATAACTTAACATATAATTTTAGGTTTTTGTTACTGAAGTAGCTTTCCGCAGGGGTTGATGGTGACGATTCCGTTTAAAACGCACCTCAGCGACCACTATAATTCAATTTAATTCATTTCAATTTATTTCATCTAATAGGCACATATGTACACTTTTGAATGACGATACAATACAATATCAATCCAATAAAAAATAAAATAAAATGTCAATGCAATAGAATACAATACTATGTCAATACAATCAAAATAAGTGAAATATATAAATTTGACTTATCAAAGTAAGTATTACAATTTAAAATAAATTACATGTCAACTTAGTACCAAACACAAAGTTGGTAGGTTTATAATTAATTATCAATATTTTGTACAATATACGTATTATGCTACATTTAAATTCTAAGCAAGACAGTTGTGATTGCGAGACATTTCATCAACAGTAACAGATACACTCTGCCAGTACATCCTATCCGATATGAACTCATCAGAACTGTAATAAGCTTTTTGTATCAGCATTTGCTTCAACTTGTTTTTAAAGGCTTTGTCATCTAAGCTAGTTATACATTCTGTCATCTAAGCTAGTCATACTATCAAGTGACAAACCAAGAAATTTGGTACAGTCTGAATAGCTCAAATCATGGCCAGCAATATTGATTGGAGTAAACATTCTATTTCTTGCTAGCGAAAACCTAACACATTTAGTTTTAAGGGCATTCAATGCTAGGTTATTAGTATTAAACCATTAATAAATATTGTTTAGTGAACGGTTTATCTCTTCAGAATTTGTTTCCTTTCCTATATTGAATAATAAAGATGTATCATCCGCAAATAGAACCTGTGCAAAGTTTTGGGCATAGAATGGTAGGTCATTTATGTTCACCAACGTTTATCGATAATCCCCAGATATTTTCAGCAAATTTTTTAACAGATTAAACGTTTTTATTATGGTGTGGGCAGATATCTCGTCAAATTGGAAACAACTTACAGTGCAAGCTACATTATTGACGAGAATTTTATTGGCTTCCAAGTTACATGATCCCAGAGATTTTGTAGTTTCAAATGGTTCATTCTTGAAATATTCGGCAAATTTATTTGCAACGTCAGCTTTATTTTTATATTTGATATTATCAATCAATAACTGTATATTTTGGTCATGATACGCATTTTTACCAGTTTCTGTTTTAATAATGGACCATATTGTTTATACGCCGTGAGAACCCGCGCCCACGCACAAGACTTGTCAGAGAGTTTTCACATGCAAACCGAATGGGGTTCCTAGGGGCCATATTGTCAGTAGATTAGGACGATACTCTATCAAATCGAATGGGGTTCCTAGAGGCCATATTGTCAGTAGATTAGGACGATACTCTATCAAATCGAATGGGGTTCCTAGGGGCCATATTGTCACTAGATTAGGACGATACTCTATCAAATCGAATGGGGTTCCTTGGGGCCATATTGTCAGTAGATTAGGACGATACTCTATCAAATCGAATGGGGTTCCTAGAGGCCATATTGTCAGTAGATTAGGACGATACTCTATCAAATCGAATGGGGTTCCTAGGGGCCATATTGTCAGTAGATTAGGACGATACTCTATCAAATCGAATAGGGTTCCTAGAGGCCATATTGTCAGTAGATTAGGACGATACTCTATCAAATCGAATGGGTTTCCTAGGGGCCATATTGTCAGTAGATTAGGACGATACTCTATCAAATCGAATGGGGTTCCTAGAGGCCATATTGTCAGTAGATTAGGACGATACTCTATCAAATCGAATGGGGTTCCTAGGGGCCATATTGTCAGTAGATTAGGACGATACTCTATCAAATCGAATAGGGTTCCTAGGGGCCATATTGTCAGTAGATTAGGACGATACTCTATCAAATCGAATGGGGTTCCTAGGGGCCATATTGTCAGTAGATTAAGACGATACTCTATCAAATCGAATGGGGTTCCTAGGGGCCATATTGTCAGTAGATTAAGACGATAATCTATCAAATCGAATGGGGTTCCTAGGGGCCATATTGTCAGTAGATTAGGACGATACTCTATCAAATCGAATGGGGTTCCTAGAGGCCATATTGTCAGTAGATTAGGACGATACTCTATCAAATCGAATAGGGTTCCTAGAGGCCATATTGTCAGTAGATTAAGACGATACTCTATCAAATCGAATGGGGTTCCTAGGGGCCATATTGTCAGTAGATTAGGACGATACTCTATCAAATCGAATGGGGTTCCTAGAGGCCATATTGTCAGTAGATTAGGACGATACTCTATCTAATCGAATGGGGTTCCTAGGGGCCATATTGTCATTAGATTAGGACGATACTCTATCTAATCGAATGGGGTTCCTAGGGGCCATATTGTCATTAGATTAGGATGATACTCTATCAAATGCGAAATCTGAAGATGGATTAGATCAATCTATTATTTCACTTTAAAAACTTTCGTGAGTTGTTCATTTTGATAAACACGGGCTTTACTCACGTGAGTACAATCTATTATTGCAATTTTAGTTAATAAATTTAATATATATTATTTCCTTAGAAACGTGAAAATAACAAAAAACAGTCATGGGTTTCTCAGGAGCTTGTGGGCCAGAAAATTACTCAGACTTAAACTTGCACTTTTTTATTGAAAAGGTTAAATAAAATATGAGAATTTAGTAAAATCACATAAATTCAGACACTATGAGAACATGATTAATAATAGTCCAAATTATTGTATGACTATTTGGCGTGTAGTCAATTTAATAATAATAATAATAATATTTATTGAGCACAATTTAAACATAAGTTATTATAACTATTTAAAAACTGGTTTTAAATGTAATAACATTAACATATCTATTATTTAAAGGCCTCAGATGCCTAAACTAGGCTAAAAGCCTGTCCGATAGACATCTACGCTCCCCTATTGTGCATTACACAGAAAATTACATTAATTATTGTTGCAAATAGGTAATATATTGTAGACTACAAATATATAGTAATATATTTGCAAAGATCGCAGGAAGTCGGTGGATGGAGAGGGCTCAAAATCGTTCTTCCTGGAAATCTATAGGGGAGGCCTTTTTTTTTTAGAAAACGTCGTTTTATCTGAGTTTAATACCGAGTAAAGCTCGGTCATCCAGGTACTTATATTTATAATAGATACGAGCAAATCGTGTAAATTACCATTGGAAAATAAGTTTTCTTTTATTAATTTTATTATTTAAAGAAGAGGTTTTGAGTGTGGCTTTAAAAGTATGTGGAGTGTGCAAGTAAAAAAAAAGCACAAATGTTGAATCATGTGTGGTGGGATAAAGATATGCAAATAGTAGTAGGTAAAAAAAGAAGGAAAAGCAGTAATATTATAGTTCCACTCAATAGTCCACTATTGAGTGGAACTACAATATTACAGCTTAAAGACTTAAAGAGTCGCAGCAACACAGCAAAAATTACAGGTTCATTAGCTACGTCTTGAAGCTGTGTGCAATAGTGTTGATTGAAAAAGTTGTGAGAGAAACTGATAGGAAATCCGTAGTCTCTGTCTAACAATTTTACGTATGTAGGTATGTCCCGAAACTCCAGATAACGGTATGTTTTTTTTTTTTTTTTTAAATGTTTGTATTTACAGAAATGTACAAAATAATATACAATAATATAAAATACACGTGAAACAGTTGAGCTATCTAAGAACAGTATGTTATTTCTCGGCCATTTCTCGGCTCTTAGAACAACAAATATTAGGTACTTAAGCCATATTTAAAAAACGACCCTAAAACACGTTACATGGAGCTTTATTTTATCAAATATGGGATAGACAAGCAAACAATAAAAATATTAAATATATAATTAAATGTGAACAGGACGTGTTATCTATATTCTAGATGATCAATCAATTTACAATAATTAAGAAAGTCTGTGACTCGGAATTGTCTATAAGCTACTTGTAGGTATCCCTGCGAAGCCGCAACTACATATTTAATTTGTCAGTAGGTACCTAATGTTAAAATTTTATTTTCAGATTAAAGGCAATAAAATGCCGTTTCCTTTTTTACCGAAAGGTTGCGACAATAATGTGAAGCTGAGCACTATCGCTCCCCCTACTATGAGCACTGAACCTCCTACCATTATGAGCACTGTCCCTCCTATTGAGAACTTGAACGGGAATGATAACAATTGGATAGTCATTTATATGATGGTTGTTATATTTCTTTTAATAACGTTGGGGGTGTGCCTGTAGTAAGTATTTTGTAATAATTTACTTTCAGATCTTTCAAAAAGCTTGCCTACACCTTCGTAAAAAGCTGTTTTGTCAAGCCCTTAAATATGCCGAAATTGCAGACTTAACTTCTTCATCGTCAGTATTTTTTTTTCACAAAGTTTTTTTTTAATTTTGGGAACATAATTATCAGAAGGGGGTAGCCCCTTCTGATTATAATTGTTATCTGGACTAATAAAAAGAGTGATTTAATGTTCGTAACCAAATTTTCGCATTGTATCACGGTTCTTGTTTACAAAAGCAGCTCACCTCGACTCAATTTTCCTCGTCTCGATAAAAATAATATTATGTACATACATATTTACAGGATAACAAAAAGTGAAATACGGGATTTTTAATTTAAAGACAATTTGTATGTTTCCAAACGTAGTTCAACCCAGGTGGACATGTCTCGATAGTTCTTTCATCTGAGAGCCTAAGCCAAGACACAAACAGTACCATAAATATATAAGCTTGTCAGAAATGGCATAAAGCTCTACCTGAAACATACTAAATACTTTTGATGTTTACAAAAACATCACACCGTATCAGCCAATCACAGGACAGCAACTAATATTTCGGTACATAATGATTAAAAACTGAATCTATTATAAAAAAATATGTTAAAACATAATTAGGATATTGTAACCTATATAATATGACAATTATAGTAATGCTATTATAGGCACTGGCCTCAATTCCGTTGGCACCAACCTAACTAATTTTAGCTAAGATTAGGTTTTTAACTGTGAAATTAACCTTTGTTATTCTGCTGCTACCAACTTATCCTAATTTAATTTTATCTAACTAAATTAAGCTTTCCTAATTTAGTTAGATGATACCAACCGAATATGTTTAACAAATGCTATGACTAATTAAATATATTTTAGTCAATTCCTAATTTTAGAAAGGAACCAACCGAATTGCCACCATATCATTGAATAATTAAAGTGTATTATTCAACCAATTACAGAAGCCTATTAAAAATCTCAGTATATCTGTTTTCATACTAACAACCTCCAAATGGTCCTTCTCAGGGCGCAAACCACCCACTGGGTGCAATATTAATTAGAAAGGCCACGGCTTTGTGTTTGCTGTTGTGCAACAAGTTTCTTGTTGGTCTACGACCTTTCCCAAAGTCAACACCTACCATAGTAAACGTTGTCTTTATAAACATGAGGGTTTTTCTGCAAGCAAAAGCCAGTTGCTATCAGACATGTGCCAATAGCTGCACTGTGATATACTGTGCCTCCAATCGAAACGCAACGCTATCCTGACCAACTACCAACATAGACACTCATTTATTTGTTACTCAAGCACACATGTATCTGTGTGCTTTTTTGTAACAAAAAGGCTCAGCATAATATGGCTACGCTACTTGAAAGTAGCTAGGCGCTGGTTTTCTGTCGAAACCTTTAGAAACAGACCCTGTGAGATATTTTTGTGAAGTGTTATGTAAATCTTATAATTATGAGTAGGCATAGATGTAAATATATTTTTTTTAATTTAAATTGTTTATTTCAGTAGCCAAACATTACACTTTATAACCATGGTGGGAGTCTTCTACAAATTACGAAGTACTTGTGCCAGATGGTTCCGCTTTTACATATCCATATTAGTGGCTATATAAAAAAAATAAAGAAATAAAAAAATATTGTACCGAAATATACATATTTATAGATTACTCTAAATTAAATAAACAAACCCAGACACTAATACTAAATAATAACAAACTATCAATTCCATTCAAATCAATATATCTTTATTCAATAAATCACAAGCGTACACATTGCCCTATAAAAGACTTATTAACTTTAGCGAGCCTAACAGTGAGAACAGCGAGTTTATCTTTATTTCTAGTGTTAATACTATGATTATCGCAATTTTTTTAAAATAAATGAACATGTTGGTGCACATACTTAAAATTTTCGTATATATACTGACAAGGCACTTTCATAATATTAATTTCTTTATACTTATTTCTAAGTGATTCTCTGGGGCTCATGTTATAAATTGCACGAAAGCCCTCTTCTGCAACACAAATATGGTGTTAATATCAGCAGCACTCCCCCACAACAGAATGCCATAAGACATAATGCTATGAAAGTAGCTGAAGTAAACAAGTCTAGCGGTATCTACGTCGGTAAAATGACGGATCTTTTTAACAGCATATGCCGCAGAGCTGAGCCTCTTCGACAATTTATCTACGTGCGGGTCCCATTGCAGCTTATTATCTAAAGTTATGCCTAAGAACATTGTGGTGTCGACGAGATCTATATTTTAGTTTTAATCCATTTTAACACCTAAAAATCTCTTGTGAGTATCTACAATATAGTATCTTTGAGAGTTAAACAAAATAAATACAGATATAATGAATTTCATAAATACTTAAAACTTTATTACGGTAGATAATAATATACGAAATTCATTTGTTTATATTAGAAATTATTATTATTTAAATACAAATACAAAATATATATTTCTCTAAAACATAATATATGATACATTTCATGGGTGTGGGATCCTCTTTTAGGTAATGATATATCTGTGTTAGAAGGTCTCGCTCTTCCGTAGTACAGATATATACATTAAAATTAGAGAATTATTATAACACTAAACTATTAAACGGAAGTTAATAACAATGATAATAATAAAAAAATATTTTAAAAAGATATACTACTACTACTACTAGCAACTGAAAGGTGCACCATAGCTGTTTACAACAGACAACCCAGTTCTTTGTTCATCCAGTAGAAATGCTTTATAACGTTTTTAAATGTTAACTTGGATTTCAACAGCCGAAGAGGTGGAGGTATATTGTTCCAGCACTTGGTTGCCTGGTAGCGAAAACTTCCCCAAAAGGCCACGGTCTTGTGCTTGCTATAGTGCAGCAAGTTTCTCGTTGGTCTCTGACTTTTTTAAATAAATATTAAAATAAAGTAATATTCTCACAGTTGCTTCACAATATAAACGAGTAGATGAAAATGTATTGTACACTTATAGAAATAGTAATGAGATTCAGCAAAATAAAATCAATACTAGAAACAGAATCAAATTATACAACATTAGACTGGAAAAAGCCAATAGGTCCTTTATAGGGAACAAGGTGTGCCTCTATAATAAACTTCCTGAAAATGAAACTTTACTACCGATTATGATATTTAAAGGTTTCATAAAGGGTAGTCTTGTGAAGAAAGCTTATTATAATAAATGTAGTAGACTATTTAGTAGATCGTTAAAGTTGTAGTATGAAAATAAATGTCTATTTTGTTGACTAGAATGCATGGCAACATATTGCTCTGCCCTCTGACAGGTAACTGACAGATTTGCTATGTATCACTTAATGATACCTTATATTAGTTTTTCGAAGTTAAGATAGTTAAAAGAAGAATCATACAAAAAAGCACTAAGACGAAATTCTTGCCAATTCTTCTCGGACTTGTGCTAGGAGGATTTACCAAGTTAAAGGTAATTTACCTAGATTGGGTTAGGTTAGGTTAGGTTGTCAGGAAACTCAACGGTCATCTCACGAGGATAGCAACATGGTCTAAGAATAATAATCTGTTACTCAACCCTACCAAAACCAAATACCTGATTTTCGACAATAGGCATCAACTGGCAATTCTCATTGATAAGTTAAAATTTGTTATGTCATGTATAAGATAAAAACGCATCAAGTATGAGGTTTTGTGAATCCCGGCAGTGTTTTGTGAACGACGCAGGCGACGACAGGACATAGTACGACGATCCTTTGTTTTGTGAACGACGCAGGCGACGACAGGACATATAGTACGACGATCCTTTGTTTTGTGAACGACGCAGGCGACGACAGGACATATAGTACGACGATCCTTTATTTTGTGAACGACGCAGGCGACGACAGGACATATAGTACGATGATCCTTTGTTTTGTGAACGACGCAGGCGACGACAGGACATTGTACGACGATCCTTTGCAAAAATTTGCCCATTGTTTGATAATACGTCTTGTTAAAAGGCAACCTTTCAACGTCTGGGGGCATGTTCCAAAACGCCTATCAGACTCCGCTAGCAAAGTAGCACCTAGCGTTTGGTATTACAGTTATGTAAGGTTTATTGTAGCTTTTGTCGTTGCCGCGAAGAAGTTTTAAAAAGTACACGTCAAAAACAGCAATTATATCTTTTAGTTCCAAAACTCCGAAAATCTTTAAAATAGGTACATCCTATTGGAATCCGGCAGCCTTCATAGGTATCTTTCCATACGCTGCGTCGGTAAAACATTCATAGTTTTAAAATAATGTTTAAAAAACATCTAATTGACTGGCTAAAGAAGCAGGAACGTCATCTATTCGATAAAAGTTCTATAGATCAATAGTTCAAATAAATAATGTATTGGCGCAAGTTTTGAGAGATTTTGTTTTATCATAAATTTTTCTTACCTACAATATTTTTTTATTATATTTAATTAACAAAAATAATTACGGAAATGTACAAAATAATATACAATAATATAAAATACATGAGAAAGGACCGTTTAAAACGATCTATAGATATCTAAAATGATCTGGATCACTGCCACTGCGTTCCCAAGACACTGGCGGCATTGCCACGTTGAATGACATTTGTAATGTATTTTATTTTTTATATCATAGCTGAAATTATCATAATATATGATTATTAGTTCTAGTGGTGGACCACTGGTCGAAAGTCGACAATAATTAATGTATTTTTTATGAATAATTAAAAAAAAAATATTCGCTTTCTGCACTCCTTTTCTATATAAACTTTAGGTGTGTAAAATATAATACACCTCCGTCCGCGCAATTTTGAACATTTTGATTATTTTACACTAATTTGTTTGCCACATTTTCAAAAACACTATGGTATTTAGTTATGTCTGCAATTTCAAATGTATTTAACGCAATGGGCTTAAAAGCTTCTAACAGAAGACGAGCGCTGGTTGTTTACAACCCGCAAATGCTGAGTTAGATCTTTTTTTAACAGTAGGCAGGTACTCGTTAGAACTATGATTATTATTAATATGTATATTATTTAAGTTATATCTTTGTATCATGCTGTTGCAAATAAATACAATTCTATTATTTTCTTTTCTATTTAGATATCACAGCATTTTGTAAGTAACTAGAAAGTTACACTCGATGCTGTATAAATCATCTAAATTAAGAGTTCAAAAGCTCGTCTCTTTAATGTAGTTTACGGAGTAAAGATCCGTACTCTTATCCACCAGAATCGTAGTGCAAACCCTTAAATGCATAATATTTTAAAGTTGTTTCAGTTACATGGATAACCCCCTAGTGTGTTTCTTCTGTATAATATTCCGCCCTTTACCAAGCCGCCGCCGCGAAATCGAGTTCCCTAGCGTTATCATCTTGTAAGTCGTTATTATCAAATTATCAAAGTTCGTCACGGTTTGGATACAAATTTAAAAACAGCTTCCTCAAGTAATTTGGTTGGCGATTAATTATCTACGACACTTTGTCAAGTAGTAATACTAGTTTCAAACTACTTACGTATTAACTACACGTGTTGGTAAATATTGTTTCTATTAGCTTCGAACCAAACCGTTACGACCTTTTAATAACATTGCGAAATGTTGCCTATTGTGTTAAATTTATATTATGTGTTGTGTGTGTGCTACTTTATATTATGTGTAGTGTGTTTGCATGCTTTATTCAACAGGATGAGACAAAATAACGGGACTTTATAGAAATGAAAAGAACCTTTTTCCATAATTACGTATACTAGTGGTCGCTCATTGGTTGAAATTCGACCATAATTAAATTTTATGTATTTTTTATATTATGCGTAGTTTTAAAAAAATATTAACATTTTGCACGCTTTCTCTATATAAACTATAAGTGTGCGAAATTTCATACTCCTCCGTCCGCGCAACTTTCGTTAAAAAGGGATAGAAAGTTTTTGCTTCAGTTATTATTTTAAAAAGATTTGTACCTCTTGAAAACCTGAAGGCTTGAAGTTACTGTATGTAATTACATTTTTTTTTTGAAAGAAGAATGTTTTTACTTCCGTTTTGTCGTTATTAAACTAGAAAAGTATCGTGAAAAGAGCCACTAGGCTAATATTTTTAAAAAATTACAAAATCTGAAATTTAATTAAAAAAGTTAAAGTAAGGGTTCACTTAGACCATACCGCTAATCGAACTTTTCACCCTGTATAGCGAACTATTATAACATTGTATTTATCCATTTGATTTAATGTTAATATATGAACTAGCAATGTGAATTGGCCAAGCGCATGCCGGACCTCGCATAGTACGAGTAAAAGCTTCGGAAGTCATTAAGACCCATCAAACGATGTGCCACACGATGGGGTAGTTAAACAAAATAATAATCCCCACTTTACATGTAAGCGTTATACGTATCTCCAAAAATGATGTTTTTTTTGTATTTTATTTCTTAGCTTTGTAGAGGCCATCAATTCATATTACCGTGTTCAATTTCATAATTTCATTATGAAAAATTAAAAGTGTGCAAGGGCTCTGAATGAGGTCGCGCAAGTAGACCAACAGACAGACATGGCGAAACTTTATCGGTGTATTGTTGGCTTTAGGGACCCTAATAAAGGCAACACACAAAATAAGCTTCAGCGAGCTAAATTCGCAGTATGACCAATAGAAAAATCTGTGGCCAATGCGTAACTATAGTATTTTTTTATTATTTTGTTGAACGCTTGCGTTTGTAGTTTAGATTTCTACCTACCTAAAACACACAAAATAATTATGAGAAACATGCAGGTGGGTAGGTCCCTATCTCTATGACCGTAATACCATACCAACTTTCCGACTCCTAAGCGTAAACACTCTCTGTGCACTGTGTGAACTCTGATAAACACACTAAACCAAACTTTAAAGTGACATAAACAGATCACTTTCGTTTATATAAGATATCAAACTAATATCTGTATCGAAAAGTTCTTTAAGAAACCTTGTATTATCTATAAAATACCTATCCAATGATATTCCACACGACTGGGTAGTCAAATAAAAAAAAATATTTTAACCGTTACCATTTTTTTTAAAGTTTAATTTTATAACTTTGTAGGGGCCAGTAATACATATTACTGTACAAAAATGTAACATGGTAAGGTTAATTGTCTGTAGCGATTAGTCGGATAAGGGGGGATTGGCGGACAGTCAGACAGACAGACGAGAGGTTGAAACATTTGAATGAGTAACCTGATGCCTTAACTTACTTGAACTTGAAACTTGGAATAATTATTCTTTGAATTAAGAATAATTAACGTACTGTTTTTTTATAACTACCTTTTGAAATGGGGTGCAGTGGAATCCCTAATAAAATATTTCTTTTATATTTTTATTTTAACATCATATAGTGACAAGTATACCTAACTAGGCTATTCCGTATTAATCAGTGGCAGTCGATCCTATAGTTCACGCATGCAAAGCTTCAAGTGAGAAACCAATGAGCGAATGTACATGTCATGCTACATAATGCGAGTACTTTACTTTTCTATGTAGGTATATTTTTATTTCTTTTTATATTAAGTGATTAACAAGAGGTTTCAAAAGATACTAACGCAACATTTTTTTTAAGCGTTTCAGTTAAAGATCTTACTAGTAACATTGAAATAACACCTCAAAACCATCTGCAGCAGTCTAAATAGCAAAAAGTGCCAGCAAAGGCAACAAGAAGCGCAAGCGCAACCCAGATTCACCCGCACAATCTCCAACTCCGTCCAACAACAACTTTGCTCAGCTTGCAATTGATGTCACTAGGGATAACGGGAGATTTTGAATTCGTGCCACGTCTACAAGGAATTTCTTCATAGTATAAAACACAGCCACAGTCAAAGAAGTTCTTTACCCAAGATGATGCACTAAAGCAACAACACACAACAAATCTACATACGTATATATAATGAAAAAATATTTGATTGTTTGTTAGTTTGTTAAACTGTTTGTAATGTTTGAACACAACTGCAACCGCTCTCTACCACTCCCCTAGACTAAGCTACCAAGTCTCTTACTCTGAAGCTACCAAACAACCAACAGTGCACGAATCACAACCACCTAGTGGTGTGGAGAACCTAAGTACTACAATTCTTCCTCACAAGTTAACCCAAGTACAAGGACTGCCTCATAAGACAATCTAAAAAGAAAACTACTACAGCAAATAAGTCTTCTTCTTCTTATAATGCCACTAGTTATTTCAAGCCACCGAGCGTTGTGAAAGGATTATAGTGCGCGTTAATGGCACATTTCGTGCACTTGGGTGCACTTGGACTTGAGTCTTATGCTGATTCTGGTAGAAAAGTAATTCCAGTAAGAACTTTTAAGATAGCGACCTAGAGCATCAATGATCTGGCTCCCAACAAACTGGAAGTGGTAATGCTCATTGATATGCACAACTTAGATAATCTGCTTATATCAGAAAATCACCTTACAAATACCTACGCACAAAATTACACAAATACGCATACGCTGGCTGGCGCAAATCCTATAAATGGTGATCACCTTGTTGCACTGAAAAAAATACGAAACAGACTACCGACACTCTAGAGAAGGGCGCTGACCAAACTATTATGGCTACCAGACACTGTAGGCCTCTAAAATGAACTAGAGGGCGTGCTCATCAATTAAGCAAACTACAACTATGAGAATGAACATCGACAATGTAACTCACAGATCAACCAAGAAATCTAGTTCTCCGATAGTTTCGTCTAATATATATACGATGGAAAGTTCTAAGATAAGTTTGGACAATTCAACATACAAGGAATTTAGCATACCTCAAAGTCTTCAAGTAAAACTCGATAGAATAAATGAAAACTTGCAATTAGCTAACTCTAAAATAGACAATTTGCAGCAGAAAGTCAACAACTAAGATCTGATCTGGATAAATACAAAAAGTTTATAGAAAGAAACAACTACTCGTAAGAAATATTACCGAGAGTCTAATTATAACAGGTAGATGAAAGAAGCAAAAACTTATCGAATTAAGCTTAGACAATAATATTGACCTCGAACTTATACAGGTAGTAAATAAATAAATATAGAAGAAAAAAACTCCTTACTTAGAGAGTTATAACTGACGTTAAAAAAACTCGGGATAGTAGTGCAGTGGAAAATATAGAAGTCTTCGTAAATAATGAAGACACAAATATAGCGCTCGACAGGATCATAGAAGTAGCAACAGTAAACTCTAGGGTCAACTTTAGACTCCCAAAGTGTCTAAAGTTGATGGATGGCCACATACCTAGATATGAGGTAAAAAGGTAATAAAAACAGGCAGACCAGCAGTATGGCATGCACACATAGTGATGATACAAGTACAGAGTTTGAGTTATTTCGTGGATAATGAAGAAACTAACAGTAATTGTCTGATATTGGAACAGAAGGTTGATGCTTATAAACCAAATATTTTACGGACATACCGTTACACAGGGACTCTGTAAAATACCAAGATACTCAAGTGGAGAACGGACATACAAAAAATAAGACGAAATTAACCTTAGATACCGCAACCTGTATTGGTTATTGGGTAGAAACTCTGTCCTAAGCATGGACAAGAAACTCTTGTTCCAAAAGGTTGTCCTAAAACGTATCTGAACCTATGGAATACCACTATGGTTGTAACTCAAATACGCAAAGAGTACAAAATAGCATTATAAGATTCCTATAAATGCCTCCTGGTTACCTACGACCACTAAGCTGCATTATGAACTGATTGTCAACATAGTCGCCCATGAAATAAAGCTCTTATTTTTAGAAATCTCTTATTTTTTCTACTTATTTTAGAAAAAGCCCCTAAGTGTGCATCTAAATCATTTAGCCCCACAGCTTATCACTATCACTTGTCCAAAGGTTACGTAGCAACACATCATAAATTTGGGTGGTGCATGAAACAAAATAAATAAGGGAGAATGCTTAGTGGAGCAAAATTCATCAAGCTCGACTGCTCACATCATACCTGCTCATAGTTTCTCAACTGATCGTAAATAAAAATAGAAAAAAGTAAGCTAAGGATTTTCTTACCAACATTATCGTATCTTTTGCAGCTCTTTGATTGCTGAAGTTTGCCGACTTATCTTGCGTTTGTGTTGGAGAGAAATCTCCAGCTTTATCATTGAGACTTTTAATAATTTTTTTATTTCTTTCAAGCGTCTAACTTTTTAGATATATAATTTTCACTCAAAACGGGATATTTACCATGATATATGAGTTTTTCTGCTTCTCGATATTTCGGCACAGTTGCATGCGCCATGATCACGAGATAAACAGTCAGTAGATCAGTTTATCTCGTGATCATGGCGCATGCAACTGTGCCGAAATATCGAGAAGCAGAAAAACTCATATATCATGGTAAATATCCCGTTTTGAGTGAAAATTATGTGCAAAACCATGATAGTTTTAAAAGTTATATTTTTAGATATAGATTAAATCACCATTTAAATTGAATCGTATTCATGTTCCCGCGTGTTAATCAATGGTTTTAGTAATTATTTTATAAACAAAACCAAGTGTTAACTGGTTAACAAAGCGTACGATAGTCGGGTTAAAGTAAATTAGAGTCGGTTTTCTAAACAAATATCGATAATTACAAAACGTTTAACCCGAGTTGCAAACTTTGTTGAGGGAAATTTGGGTATAAAGAGCTCGCACGCAACTTAGTAAAATTTAAATGCAGTAGTTTAAAATGTTGATCTTTAAAAGAGAATTGCGCGTGCTCGGTAAGGTGAGTTACATATTACCATACATACAAATTTTGCCCTGCTTGATTTTTCGAATGTTGTATCTGCCTACATAATTTAAACACGGTTCCCTTATTTTGTCTTAACATTCTAGTTGTATCTCTGTATGTGCTCGAACTTCGCCTAAACATATTGTTTCTAACGGAAGTCCAAAAGATCCAATCTGATAATCAGGATTATAAGTTTGCAAAGCATGTATCTCTTATTTTTTTAGTAAAGTACGTACAAGTAAGTTTCTTAGTCAAGTACGTAAGCGGCCATGGTACACACTTGATACGAGTATGTCTGTAAGTTACAGACTTCAACTGTCTGTAAGTGATAAGGTAAGTGGTACGAGTATTTTATTATTTAGTCAGAATAATGGAAAGTGCTCCAGTGTGCCCCATGACATGACAACTACATGAGTGAGATCTCAAAGATTAAAGGTAAACCTACAAGTTAATTTAAATGTTCCTAGTGTTAAACATATCGGTAATCCACGTCATTTTTACTAGCAAATCTTATTTTGTCATGTCTTAGTGTACTGGCCTGTCAGCTCTAATACCTACCATTTAATTTATTCCTGACGTTTCGGTTATGATTTAATAACCGTGGTCGCAGGCTGAAGGAAATACCCGTTAACTACCACAAAATCATGAATTCAGGTCTAAATAGTAGACGCTTATCCACCCCTATTCTACGATAGAGCGCTGTAGGGGTACGGGTTCGATTCCTTCCCAGGACAAACTTTTTTGTGGTGAACATAGGTTGTTCTGTGTCTGGGTGTTTAAGTATAGCCGAGATAAACGTACTCATGATCATGTGAAGCCTAATCTCCAGGCTTGCCGTCGCTAGAACTTGTAATACCTATTTCTTGTTACTGAAAAGCTGAAGATGAGGAAACATGATGTCGTCAGCGAAGCGAAGTTTTGTCTACCTTGCTTTGCCTAGGTCAACTCCCTTCTCTTTCCAGCGAGTTATGAAATGTGCGGAAAACCTCTTCTAGGGTACTAGTGAAAAGCTTAGGAGACAGTGGGTATCCCTGCTTATGTATGTATTTAAAAATATATAAGTATTCTATCAGTCTCCTGGGAACCATATTACATGTTATGCTTTGTTTGGCGTAAGATGTTGTTGCGTGCACTTTCCACCAATATTTCTTTATACATTATAATTATTGTAGCATTGGTTAATAGGCGAGCCTTTGAAGCTTTGGTTTGAAAATATTTATGTATGAATGATTTTACTAAATCATTTATTTAGTTTTAGTTGAAATAAAACAAAATAGTGATATAACCACGCTAACGACGTGGTTGAAAGGTGTGGCGTCTAAACATTTTAATTGTCCACAGGACGAATTTGAAAGAAATCCGGGATCGGTCGGTCGTGCGACTGTTTGAGGCGAATGATGTCGGGGGCGACTCTTTTCCTGTTCAAGTTGGTGTTGGGACCGTGTCCATACCCATTCCGACCGCTTCTGGACCTCCAAGCTGGGACCACGACCAGTCGTACTTCAGTGAGCCCGAAATCGATGCGGGCTATCACCAGCACAACGTTCACAAATCTAAGGTAAGTGTTCAAGCTCGTAAGATATTTATAACGATATGTCTTTTATATTTACAGAGATATATCCAAATTAAATCAATTGTTTTAAAAGTAGTTTATTAATAGTTAATTATTCACAAAAATTATGACGTTATTTTAAACTAAGTCGGATAACTCCTACGGCTCTACAGGTTCCGGGTGAGGAGAACCCTGTCTGAGGAGTGGCCTGACTTAAAGCGTTCTACTAACAAAAATATTACTTAAATACTTACTAAAATCATAAACGTATAAAACTACAAACATTCTTACAAATTAAACTATGCCTAAACGCAAATAAATAACACTGAATTTCGATGGCTTAATAACAAAGTTATTTTCGCGTATCAATAATGTTCGAGTTGTCAGACTAAGCCATTTGACAATTTTTTTTATCAGAAAATACTTTCATACTTAATTCTAAAAACAAGATCATTGTTCTTTATAAATATTTAAATTAAAAAGCTCGACATAAAGGTAGTCCTTTGTAGTAGTGAGCACCACTATATAGTTTCTTAGGCGTCGAGCGCCAAGATAAGATCAGAGCACGTTTGAAAGGCTCAGGGGTGCAACCGCTGCACACCTGCATGACTGCCTTCACTTCGGCTTCGGCAGGCTCTCTTTCATCAGCCTGTAAATAAATAGCGATAGCTTTAAATACATAATCCAGATCACTGCCAGATCAGAGCAGCGTTATCAAGACACTATCTCAGTATCTCAGTCATGTTGAATGTCAATGCATTGGCCCAGACAAAAGCATAACATGAATATCTAGTCTAATTTATCTACCTATATATTGTAAAAAATATCTTCGCTTGTCTAACTAACTGACAATTCAACATTTAAAGACGACGCACAGCCTTAACTGCTGGTCGTATAGACTTGAAATAGGAGAGTATGTCTGTTTTGGTGCGTAGAAGTTTACCTAAAAGGAAATTGAAACAAAAAAATTAAAAGTTAAAAACATGAAACTTTACGTTTGAACCGAATGAAACTTATTCTTTGATACATTTGATATAAATCTGTGATTAACTATTGTCAATGAAACCGGGTTCTGTTAATGTTTGTATGTAAGCTTTTTAACGCGTGTGATTATCTTAACTC
The DNA here is from genome assembly GCA_948098915.1 of Lampropteryx suffumata. NCBI lineage: Eukaryota > Metazoa > Arthropoda > Insecta > Lepidoptera > Geometridae > Lampropteryx > Lampropteryx suffumata. Next base: position 28,732,080 of record OX402544.1, read on the forward strand.
TTGTGTTGCTCTTTCTCTATTTAGTAAAAATTAAATGTGGTTTGTTGGTAAGCGCATCACTCGAGAACGGCTGCATTGATTTGCATTTTTTGTTTTAAAATGTTCGTCATTTTCTATGTGAGGTTAAATTGAATAATAATTTGTCAAATTCAGCAAAAAATTTACGTCCTTTGGAATTATTTACGTTATGCATTATTCGATTATATTTGATTTTCATTTTATATATTATGCCCCCGAGATGAAAATAAAAATAGATTATTGAAACCTCTGCTAGACCCTGTAATTAAAGTACTTTTTAAAGACGGGGTAAGCACTTTACTAAGGATTGGAACTTTCGCCGGCGTCTAATTTCCGGGTCATTATAATCTTGTAGTCTGTACAAATATTGAAAACTATGCATTAATAAGCAACGCGCAAAGATACTCCGTATCTGCGTCTCGTAGCATATTATGCAAACTATGCATAGAAGATTCTAACTTTTCAAATTAAAGTTAGCAGTTGTGTTTGTGTTTTTCCGAGTATAGATGAGTTCTTGCTATTTACCAATAGCTTTTCGCAAATTTGCAAATCGATCATAAACTAATTTGTTTAAATTTGAACCGGACAAAGTGTTAAAGTAAACATCAGTATACTTCTTCTTCTTATAGTGTCACTATTTATTTCCAACCAGTGTGGTGAAAGGGTTAAAGTGTGCCTCAGAGGCTTCTGTCGAGCACTACACAACGTCAGTATTAAAGAAGCCAGATAAAGTTTTAAACCATAGATATTGCAACGATTTAGTAGTGAGTTAGATAATGTTGTAGCATTCTGTGTCTAACCCATTTGACATACTGTATTTCATGCTGGGAAAACTCACCAAAAACAACCTTTATTTTAATTGAAAGGTTTGTACTGAAGACAATGCTTATATAACCTTTATATGCGATATACTACTAGCGTCTACAAAGATAATGATGTTCTCACCGTTCGTCAACTTTTTATTTGAAACACGTTAAGATAAGACCTTGCATAAGACCGTACTAAACAGTGATAAGGATAACAAAATGCTAAACCGTAGAGTTTTTAAAAGTTCAGTATGAGTATAAATTCGTCATTTCTCAAACGGTTTAGACCCTTCGTCTCATCCTTATTATATAACAGAATTATCCAATCATGTGAAGTAAAGAACTGCTCCGCCTTCAAGGTCAAACACATGATTACCACCATAGTTTTAACACTGTTACAAACCATAGTTTAACATTTATTTATTAATTCTCCTTTTATTTATTCGTAAACAATATTATATCTACTAATATTCTATATTACACGTTTGTAATTGAATCTGCGAACCGAGGTCTTAAACATAACTGTAAATTCGTACAAATATATACCCACGATACAGATCTAGTGTGGGTATCATAGTTAATTACTTATCTAAATATCACCGATCAAGCAAACCAAATCTACTTCCACGATAATTAAAAAAAGCGATTTGTATTTATTTTAACTCACAGTTTCTTTTTGTACATTCTGTACGGGTAAGTTTCCAACAACACCGGCAAGTCCGTTCAACAGAGACTCTTGGAATATTGCATCTTCGTCCCTTTCGCCATTTAAGTCTGGACTCAGAAGCGCTTCATCAACGATAGAACCGTCAGATAAAGCGATTAGACCCCGCTTGTCCTTTTTACCTGTAAAGATTTGATATTTCATCATCAATATATTAGTACTTACATCAATAATACTATAAATTCACTATTACTCCAATATCTACAGGTAGATGTTAAAATTGAGTTATTAACAATTAATTCAATATAATTTGGTAGGCTTATCAATATAATAATATGTTTAACATCAAATCGTTCAAATGAGCGCCGCGGCCTTTCTGGGCTTTTGCTTTTGTGCTTTTTTATTGACGAAATGTAATTATCTCTCTTGATAATCTAAATATCCACGACCCTACTTTGACAATCAACATCCATCATCATTAGCATCATTTAACTTTTACGACACAGACACAAAATCTTGTTTTACCTTCAGCTTATACGATTAGTGGACAATGCACACAGCCTCAGACTAAGCATATTTTGTATTATAGTGACCAGATGACTAATTGAATACTTATATATATATATATATATATATATATATATATATATATATATAAGTATTTAAATACATACTTTATAACACCCAGACACAGAACATAGATACATCACACAAATATTTATCCTGGGAGGGAGTAAAGGGAGTAGCAACCTATAATGCAAAAAGCAGAACTACTACCAACTGAATTGATTATATGGCGAATGAGTTGACAAGACGAAACTATAAGGGTTGCTTGTAGACTATGGTAAAAAGAAGAGATAAAACATTGCTGCCACGAATAGATAAAAACCCGTCCCAATTGGAATCCTTAATGATTCCTTGAATCCAATCCTTACATGAATTGAGATTTGAGATTGAGACCATTGAGATCAAAGCAGCAGCAACCAACATTAAAAGCAACCTATGTCCGTCCCCTAGATACAATCTAACTCTTTATCAAATTTCAGCTGCGGGTCGAACCGTTCAACGTTTTAGCCCTGAAAAGTTAGCATAGGAACAGAAAGATAAACTTTCAAACGCTATTATTTTCAAATTATATTAGTCATCATCATAAATTTGTTATGAAAATATTCTGGCAATTTAAAGACCAATTTGTAATGAGGTAACAAATGATGCAACGCGGTTTACAACAGTCACCACTAAACTGCTCTGAGGTACCATTGATAATCAGCGCTACAGGTAGGAATCTATTCAGCATTATGCTGCTGGCACATGCTGATTTTCCTATTCTACTATTCCTTCTATTCTATGTATTTTACTGCCCCATTTGTCAACATGACGCAAAATAAATGATTTATATTCCTATCTAATTTATTTAATTTTATAATTTCTAATTTATCAATAACATCACCTGTTCGCAGCTGCTCATTCAGCTCTTTTTCAGGGTTATCTCGTTTGGCCCGATTAGAATTCCGCTTGAATACGTTATGCATATCATCTTGTATATATTGCACGTTAGCCGGGTTAAATAGTGATCCCGACAAAACCACTGTTGTTGCTTTTGAAGGACCGATAGGTCTCGAAGAGTATGTCGGCTGCCCAGCAGTAGGCGTTATTGTTAGTTGAGGAGTTGGTACTGATCCTACAAAGTGGTCTGGCTGCACGCTGTTCAGAAGCTGTTCGGATATTATTCGGTTTCCTAGTTGTCCATTCACATATTCTTGTTGAAGTTGGAGACCGTTCGGCAACTGAATGGGAATCATTTGCTGTGGAGATGGGACCAAATTGAGATTTGCAGGTCGTTGTAGTTGGCCTCCAACGAGGAAATTTCCATTGCCGAGTGGCGTAGCTTGTGGTGCCGGAGGCTCTGTAGCGGGTTCCGTAGATGAGTCTACTGGAGTTCCATCGTGTTTGAAGTGATGGACGTGGTGGTGTTTATGGTCTTTGTGAGCTTTACCAGCTGTAAGAGCCACGTGGTACAATTGAACCATTGTAACTTCTCCCATAAGACCCGGTGGACCTGAAGTCAAATAAAACTACTTATTGTTTATGAATAAAACATATAAATAAAAATCAACCCAGACTATCCAGAGTAATTCTTGCATAACTTACGCGTGACTGACTTTTGAATATTGTCCTTGCTGAATAGAACCGATTGTTCTTGGCCCGTAATAGCAATTCCACCTCCTTTGATCACATGTCCCACCAACTGAAAGTAATGATTATTATTAAATATAAATTGACCAAGTGCATGTAACTGTGAAGGTTACTTGTAGGTTAAGAATGACAGTGGTCAGGTCAGAACCAATTCAACACAGGAGTCTATCAACTATTTGGGAAACGAATATCTGTAACGAAAAACCTTTGGGTTTGTTATTTTTCGGCTTTCCCTAAAAAAACATTTTTTGTTTCATAACTAACTAGGGACAACTAATATAAAATAAATACCAACCAAATTTTCATTTTGAGAAGGCCAATAGTCTGCGAACTACTCTGATTCAGGGCGGACAAACAGACAGACAGACGAAGATGGCGAAACTGTAAGAGTTCCCTTTTGAACTTTGGATCACAGAGAGTATGAACGTTACTATTATTATTAGTCATACTAACAAGTTTCTCAGCGAAGACACAATTATTCTCAAAAAAAATATGTCGGATGCCTCCATAATATGTCCGTGTAAATTTTTTTTAGCAATGCCATTCAACGTGCCAATGCTCCAGTGTTTTGCTAACGCTGCCTTCTGGAAGTGATCTGGATCAATAGAGCTATCTATAGATCGTTTTTCTTTAGATAGCTCAACTGTTTCATATCTATTGTATATTATTCTGTACATATTGACCATCATAGTTTAGTTTTTCTGCTTCCTGATAGTGAACACAGACATTGTGTGGAGGCTACAGGACATAGTTTTTTTTGAGAATAATCGATTCTTCTCTCGAGAAACTTGTCAGTAATACTTACTCTATTGTGGAATCCTCTTCCAACCCTTTCTGCATTCACCCATATTTGCCACTCGCCTGTTTTGCCATTCCATGATTGACACGAGTGATACCACCTACAAAAGGTGGAAAACATTTGAATACTCGTATTATCGATGTGGCAGACGACCACAATCAATTTATTCATAAAGTAGGAAGTATTTAAATAAAGGTTTTCACAGTTTCCGCCTACTTCCGCTAGCACTGCACTATTGGGTATGATTTCTTTTATATATCTACAGCAATAAAGAATACATTTCTGTATTCTGATTTCTGGGTCATACCTAAACATGGCACAAAAGGCGAATTGGCAGATGAGACATAAGAAATGCGAACTCGATTCCCACTGCGGGACATTTTTTTGCAATTATTCTAGTTGTGTTGGAAGTGCCGCCCGGTAGGAAGTTTAAGATACTCATGATTAAAGGTGTAGTTTGGACTTCGGACTATAGCTTAACTGACTTGTTGCCAAAAACACAGCTCAACATTTTCTTAGTGTTCTAAAACTATGCCGTCTGGTAGTGAAAGATTTGGGCCAGTTAAGCTATTCATATTGTATTTTAGATCGTTTTAAACGATCCATGATAGTTTAACGGTTTCACATACATTTTATATTTTCGTAATTATTCTGTACGTTTCCGCAAAGTCAATATTTACGTAATAAAATGTTCAATATGTATTTATAAATACTGTTACAGTATAATGTTTGCCGATTTTCACGGTCGGTTCACCACAGCCGCTATTTGTATAGTTATGTCCACACTCGTGAAAATTTAACATTCGACATTCGGAGATAGTTCGGACTTTTTGTACAAATTTTGGACGTCATGTTTGATTTAAACTTTTCAGATTTATGGATAATTCATGATGCGAAAATGATTGGTGATTGATTAGTATATCTGGGCGTTTATCTAAAATAGTTAACGACAACATTCAAATATATTGTCCTACTCATATTACAGTTGGGAAAGTTTGTGTGATCGTCTGTTTGTTACTCAAAAACGCAATCAAGGCTGACCAATTTAGATGGAACTTTGTATGGCATATAATTATTAGATCTAGCCCTGTTGCCGACCGCAGTAAATTGACCGTCAAAGCCAAAGCTGAACTACTACCAACAACGTTTAGCACAGTTCGACTCGCGCTAACCATTTTAACTGCGTTAGTTTTTGGCAGCGCTGTCAAACGCACGGTAATGATTTGTCTGAACAAAATAAAAAAAAAACCCGTTTCATTGGTAAATACGTACCCAGCGCGATGCCTTTGTGGATTAACCTATTGGCTACTTTTTAACTATACTACGCGCGAAATGCACGGATGTAATATAGTTTACGATTAACGCAAATTGTAACTGTCACCAGCATTGAGTGGGCAGCTAACTGACAGTCTCATACGTCGTGTGCTCAGACAGCTTTACATATAGCGTTAGTTTCGAATGCTCGAAAGCGTTAAACAGATTTGGGATGAAATGAACAACGAAACAAACTAAATTATTTTTCTGACAGTCGCAATATTGAATGCATGTTATTAAACGTTAACTCGTTTTAAATATAACTCATTATAACCACTTGGTTCAGTTTCTATAAAATCAATTCCTTCCCTGTTCTTGTTTAAAAGGAATTTATGAATTTGTGTATAAGAACGAATCATCAAATTACTATTGAGAATGTTTGATCAGTTGCATTTGTAACTGTTGGTGTTGCTGTTGTCGTCCACGTTCGGCAAACTCGACCAAACATGGTCATGACATCTTCAAAATTTAAATTGCCACTCATCGTCTTCTTCTACATGAAGTTGAAGACTTTTTTAATTCATTTCTTATTCAATATTAACCCATTATTGATATAATTACATGTCAGATCCTATTCATATATACAATACAAAATTCTCAATTTGTACAACTTCAATTTAATTACAATATTATGGATAATTAAAATATTATGTGCGATCTGAATGTAATTGTTTCGTATTTCTGATGAATTACAATACATATAAGCAAACAATATTTTGTTCATTACGATTTTGAACTAGTTACAATACTTAATATTTTATCTACAGGACACTTTACACCTACTGCAATCCATAACATATCAATTACCTACCATTTAATTTTAGTATATAAAGTCATCATAAATAATATTTTCAAATAATAATAACAATATTAACATTCGTAATTATCAATTAATTTACACTGTACGTACTCACTTTATTTTTTACTTACGTTTTTCAATCAACACAAATGTTGGTTTGTATAATTATCTTAAATCCAATAAATGAAACCTGATAAGAATAAGTTATATCGAACAACTAATATAGTTGTTAAATATTTTTTTATTTTTTTTATTTTAAATGTGTTTATGACAACTATTTCACGATGCACGTTATAATAGCTTCTACATGCTTAGCTTGCATTTAATTTAACACAATAAAGCATTTATGAATGCTTTGTAACCGTACCTGATAAATGCTGATAAACGCACAGTTACGTTAATATGAAGTATGTCGATAGCAGGCGGCATTACGCCACAGGCTCAGACTCAGACATCTCGTTCTTAAGGTTAGTACGTAAACTGGTATTTTGTTCACCCTTAACGAAAATCTTGCAATATATGTATAGGATGGTGTCGTCGTTAGATAAGGTATTACCTAGGTATTACATACATGCTTTCATTAGTTAAACGCGAGCTGATTCATATGATCCCAAGCACGGGTTTCTCTCTTATTCAATAATAATTTCCATCCATCCATCATCACTCCATCATCAGATCAGATATCATCTATGTGTACAATGTTGTAATCCAGAACATACTAATGACACTTTTTAATTGGAAATTTTTAATTTAATTAAGATCATACGCGTAAATACAACGTGGAGCTACAACGCTGACATTAAATAAACACACTGACAGAGCTACTTATAAGTGATCATTAAATAAAAACCGAATAATTTGAAATATCAAAGTTTTCAAACCACATGTATGGTACATTACGAACAAAAATTTAAATCATTAATTGTGAGCGCTGCAGTAGCGGGACAGATACGCGGAGGCGACTCGAGACGGAGTGGGCGGGGTGGATAGCTTCAGCTTTATACGTTAAGGTTAGTCCGTAATGATAATAAAGAAATTGGATTTATATCGATAAATCTTAATTTAAATGAAAAGAAACATAATTCGAAAAGCTGAAAACAGGAAAATGGAAACGTAGTTTCATTATATGTCTTAATGATTGTTAAAGTAAGTATTTACCTATGAGTTTGCTATTCACTGGCCATTTGAAATAAAACTTTCTATGGTTGGCTAAGAGTTCTAATATAATATGAATGAAATATTTGAAACCGGGAATTAAATTTTCAAATTCTTATTGATAGTGTTTTGTTTTCATCTCATTTCAATATCTTCCGTCACATATTGTCCTTGAGTATGACACATTAAAAATACATATAAATAAGGAATACGAGCCCCCCGTCGTGGTCGAATGCGTCGCAAACGGCATAGAACGATAACAACGTATTTTACTCCTGCACGACAACGCTCGACCCCACACTGTACAACAGACTGTCCTCAAGCTGCATGAGCCTAGAGTTGAAAGTTCTCTGTCATCCTCCGTACTTACCAGATTTTGTGCCCTCAGACTTAACGAGAGCTCTGGATTTTGTAGAAAAATAAATAAATAACATAAATAAAACTGTTTGCGAAATCAACAATGATGACCTACGAAAACGTGATGGAGAATTGTGATTTACACAATTCTCCATAATCTCGACACAGAGTGTGGTTTATTTAAAGACCACGAGTACAGCATATTGTTGTGCCGGAATAATCCGGAGCCACCCGATAAATCTCGATAATTGCGTTGCCCATGTAGTCTCGTATAAATGCATATTATGTATATCACGCCCTGATTGTCACGTCGTTGCATCGCACAGACACTGCAGATTACGATCTTAAGAACAATTTTTAAAACGGTTTCGGTTTTGTTGCAATTTCTCACGTCCGGTTTTTGTTATTTTTCCATTCTAAAACGTTTTTCAGTATATCAAGCCTCTTATATAGTATTTTTTACCTAAATTTTGTAACGTTGTAATGTGCGCGCTTACCGCTCGATTCCACATACTCTTACAAATACCTTCATCAAAAGGATGAAGTGAAAAACAACACCGTGCGACAAAGTGTTAAAACAACACACCATTAGTCAACTCGTATCGTAGGATTCAACAAGTAAATATCGATCGGTGAAACGAAACGAATTTGTGCTTGGGGATTTCCTTAGTCAGGAATCACATTGTCGTGGTTTATAAAAACGACCGTTAATCTCACTCTGCGCTATGAGGCGTTATTTGTCTGCACATAGGTCAGATTATGTCGCTTTTTAAATAAACCCATTTCAAATGACTTTTCAAATTGAGACAGTTTTGGCCCCAGTGTAGAAACAACTAGAGCCCACCGACGACGTCTCTATGAGTATAGGAAGAACTTTGAATATTGTCAATTTAATACAATTTTGGATCATGCAATGGTATACTTTGGCTATTGCAAATTGAACTCACGTGTTCAGCTTTAAAGGGTAGTTCAGCCTGAAGAATGTCTGTCCGTTTATGGCCATGCTGAAGTAGCTTGCTTCCTCAGTGTTAGATATCCACGATGAGATCTCTTTGTGTTTAGCTGCGACTGTAAATACATTGGATTGTCTGTCGGATTGAAGCATCCTGAATCTGAAGTAATAGAAGACGTCTATTACATCATTTTCTCGTTAGTTTAAGCATGATTGGTACAATCTTATCGTAATCGTATACATAAACAAATAAATATTTGTGTACTAATAACACAGTGACGTCTATCCTCTAACTAACTCAGCAAAGCTGGTACGATGTTATCCAGATTACTGGTCAGACACTGATCATTGCATAATTTGTCATGTAAATTGAATATATTTGAATATTTTTTTACCATGAACTTCCAACTAGGAATAATTTGTAATGGACCCCTTCGACCTAGAAACTCCATGTATACATGAGGCATTAGATCGATAAAATGGCACAGAAGATGATTATATTAGTATAAGTGAAGAAAGATCTTCTGAACCTACTTGAGCGAACCTAACATATTATAATAATAAATAGGGCATCGATCGTGCTTCTATCCTTTGTGATAGTTTTTTGAAGAAACCGCAATCAGTACTATAGTTTGACAGTTCATGAAGGCCGTCCAATTTCGTTGAGGACCGAGATTGACGGACGCGTCGCGAATAATATTCTTATTTCTTATTTCTCTATATTCCATTCTGTAACAGCGGCTTCAAAGCTCAAATACGGTCCAATATGAACTAAACTATTGATATATCAATGACTAAAACGTAATAATCAAGCAGCATGTAGTGTTAAGTAGAACACGTCTAAAGTAAAGTATTTAAGTATATAATATTGAAAAGACCTAGAAAAGAAGTATATATACCTACGCCATAAACAAAACTTCATCTGCCAAGTCTGAGAGAACATCGTACCTAGGTACCTGGTACCTGGTATTTCATTGAAATAGATTTTCATAGATTCATTGAAAGTTCTCGAATGGCGACCAAGGACAGGAAAACGAAGCGTAGGACGATCCCCCACCCGATGGACTGATGGCTCAAAATCGTTCTTCCTGGAAATCTATTGGGGAGGCCTATGTTCAGCAGTGGACTTCTAGGGGCTGATATGATGATGATGTATAGATTTAAACGTGTATAAGTAATTGTGTCATAATATATCTTTCGAATGATTATGTAAGTGCCCTGCGTTGCAAATTTTGTTAGTTGGTACTTATTGAATTTTCAGTGAACTCACCAGCATAAGAAAACAGTGGATGATCATCTGAATGGTTGTGAAACTTGGTCCACATGCATAACGTAAATTCTTTTAGGTCTGGTATATCTTTCTCATACTCCAAGTATTGGTAGAATAGTTCCTGATTCATGGAAACTTTGTACACGCTGCAAGAGTCGCCTGAGGGCGATGGTGAACCTGTATACTTGCTTGGAGCAAAGTGCGCTGGTTTTCGGTTCAAAATCTTCAAGTGCCCGCTGAAATTCAAAAGATAGTAAAAGTTGATTTTTAAGATTTCTTTTCCTACGTTGAATAGTGTCAAATGAGTTATTTTTCCTTGAAGGTTGCCATTGCCATGCAAGTTGCCACTTTTATCCTTACTTTAACAACTTAGGGTTTTGGTTAGGTACGTGTAATATTGACGATGGAGGCATCACCACTTTTTCGATTAAACCAGAGAATCTTCATCAGTGATATTATCCGCGGACCGTTTGCTCGAGAAAGAAAATACGAGACCGCGTTTCTCAAACTCACACTTTGAGCCAAATTCCTCAAAGTGTGTACTTTGAGCCGTGTCTCTCAAAGTGTGCACTTTGATAAACACAGCTTTTAGTCTCTTATTCCTTAAAAGATCTTAAGGATTAGAGATTCTCAAAAAAAAACTTGTTGGTGCAGGTGGATTTATTTAAAACTAGCTTCTGCCCGCGGCCTTGTTCTTAGGACCTAGTCAGAAAGAGAAGGTTAAATGTGATTTTTGACAAAATCTAATTGATTATTTTAATAATACCTATAGCCAAAATATAGTAATACATATTTTTTTCTACAATTTTTTTTATATCATATCTGTTTAATTTACCAAAACCGAGATAGGTTTAACGGAGCTCTTCCTCTATTATTAATAAACACTCATAAAAGCTTCCATTATGTTTTAAGAAAGAACTTGTCCATCAGGCCTTCTCTGTTATCTAATGAATTTGTAATGTCTGCGTTTTGCCGACGAAAAGTTACCGCAAGCATATCAGCATAAGTGCTTTCGTAAATATCCGGCAAGAGGATAGAGTATCTACAAACTTAACTTTAATAGATATATGAGAACATTCATTCTACCTTCCTAAGTAATTATCGTAAATATTCCTTACCTAAAGAGAATATTTAAACACGATACAACGAATGCCGTGTTTAACTTCCACATATTGAGTTATTAGAAGGATCGACGATAATGTAAATAAAAATATAAAATAAGATATTGAAAATGTACACTATCTCTTCGTATTCTATTAGTGGGGATCAGGTGTTGTCGCCGCGATTCGTTTACACAGTGGATGGACTTCCAAGTGGCTGTAATGGATGCAAACGCACGATCCACTCTTTTAGTTTACTAGACCATGACCATGAAAGGACGACTAAGTGCAAACTTTAGTAGACATTTCCAATCGATATCCAGTTGCTTTTTTAAGGACATCCGAATTCTTAGCCTCGTATTAAAATGAAGCTCTAACAATTAGAGATATTTTGATTATGGTTAGTTGTTGTTTATAATTGTTTGATTTATCTAGAGATTAGCTTACTTTGAAAGAAGTGATCGTTCAGGTGACTTGTAACTAGTGTAAGCAATGGATGCTTCTGGAAGTATGGGTTGCCATTCGCTTTCGGCCATTGAAGCGGCAGTCATGGCAAACAGAAGCAGTAAACGCATTTTCTGTAACAAATATAAAAAAGAACCATATTATCAATTTGTATCAAGTGGACTTCTAAAGGCTGATATGATGATAACTTCCAAGCTTCGAAGCAGAGACTCGGCGTAAAGACAGGTTACCGTTTTAAAACGAATGAAATGAAAACTAGATCTTTAAACTGATTTTCTAATTAACTCCCATCGCTTGCAGATTTTTCCGATAACTCGGACGGGTGTAGAAATGCTTTTGCAAATTCACGAGCTCTTTCTGTACTCTCTGGGATATCGTAGTAATTATAATTTCAAAACGCGACGTGTTTGGCGTACTTGCTTTTCTTATTTTATTATTATAAATAAATAATGACAGACATTTCTCTGACCATCTGGCCCCAAAATTATCAGAGCTTGGGTTATGGGTACCACATGACTTATATACCATCTACAAATTTCAATCCTTCTTATGTAAATATCTACATATTATAAATGGAAAAACCTATACCCGAGACAAATAATTGCAAATCATACAAATATTTTGTCCCGCAGCGGAAATCGAACCCGCAACCATCTGCGTTTCAGCCGGGTCTTGACCCACCACGCCATAGTGGTCGACAAATAATCGAGATTAGTACTGAACTGAAGTTACTGAACAGTCAGTTTACAAACTAGGAAATTGATCTGACAATTTTACGGCAACTCTCGTTCTCTTTCAACAAAAACACATACAAAATAAGGGTTAATTTATCAATGATTGAGGGATAAACAAATTATAAACCTACGCTGAAACCTACTCGTATAATAACGAACTGAATAGAGGTTCATTTGTAGGTGAAATCAGATAATGCATAATTGAATAATTCCCTAATGGTAATAGGTCATGAATTCATTATCATTGAATCGTACCTCGAAATCGTTACAGGAACATTAACGTTAAAATATTTAATAGAATTTATAGTATGAAGTATTTTATAGAACATTAAAGTATTATACTGTGCGCCTAATTGTTATTGACAGCTTAAACCGTAAACGAAGGTATAAATTATATTATATTAATCATATTTTCGAACAGAATGACGGTATAAATGAAATGATTTATACCGTAAAATATGGTTTCTAAATTATAGTGGCCTACAGAAATGTGTAGAAATTACACAATAACATACAAGTACACGTCAAACAGTTGAGCTATCAAATAACTATATAAAACGATTTAAAGATAGCTTAACTGATCCAGATCACTACATGTGGGCAGAGTCCATAAAGACACTGACAAAAAATAGTGGTACATAATAATATAAGGAGCCCACTGGTTCCCACTGCTGGGGAAGGGCCTGTCTTGCCTTCCTCCATTCGTTTCGGTCGAAAGTAGAAAGAAACAATAATGTTCACTAAACAATAAATTCACTGAAAACATTATTTTGCTAGAAGAGAAATATTTTAGTTAGAAAAGAACAATTAAGCCTACATGGTTTTATAATGAACTAACACGAAACCCAACAATTCAATCTTAGTAACTGATGCTCTCTCATAGCTTTTGCACTGCCAGATGTTACGGCTGTATAACTTCGGAATCGATATTATACAATCTTTAGGTGAACTGATATCAATCAATTCACAGTTTAAACCCTATGTTCTAGAGAGCTAAAATGTTAAAGGTCTTAGTGTTGCTGAACAAGGGAGAGATTAAACTTTGTATGAAATTTTAATTTTATAAATAGATCGCGGGTAGTTTAATAAAAATTGTTGTTCTCTGTACTGAGATGTTGGATACCATTATTATGTTCTTACGGCTTAGCAATTTATGCAATAGCCGGCATTCTAGATTCATTTAAATCTAAAAACAGCCAAGTTCAACACAGAGACTGTGTTGAACTCGGTTGACCTTTTCCAAAACATTCGTAGTCGAAATCAACACACTAGAATATAAAACCAGCCTAACATGGACCAAAGTCTTCGAAATAAACTGAGTTAGTATAAACTAATAATATGTATCATCTTAACTTTAATTTATACAAAAATATTTTTTCAAACAAATAAAAAAAAACATTGTTAAGTTGTTTGTTGTATAATATTATATGCTTAAAGAAGGAGTTTATATGACTGATGGTAGTAAACTTGGTTTGCTTCAACCATTTTTCTTCCATCTTCCCGATAGAATAAAAACCTGTTTTAGTAAACAAAGTTTGGGGACATTGGAAAGGAGGTTTTATAATACTAACAACTCCGTAGAATATGAAAAATATTATATTTTCTTATTAGATTTTAATAGAATTCTTAAAAATGTTATGTATAAATCGCGTGATAACTACACTAAACTTTAGCTTCATGCTTTCTAAACCGGTATAATTTAAACTGAAATATAGATCGCCATCCAATTAGATGTGCAATATTATTATTCGATCCTTTCACAAGAAAGTGAATTGAAACGTAATTGAAACGTAATGTAGCAATAGTTTTAAATCTAAAGATCTATCTTATCTTGCCACCTCTAGTGCGCTTAAGTATGGTGTTAAGAAGAGACCATACATAAGCGCCACGCTAGAGGGTAAATATTTAAGTATTTACACGTACATTCGTTTCTATAAGTACAAGTTTTTTCTACTAATACAAATTATAATTGATGAAAGTAGTTTCTGACAACAACAACTGAAGCGATAGGTCGAAGATGAAGATACGAACGTTGAGATGATTGTGTTGAGTGGCGAGAACGGACAACAAGGTGTTTGAAAGTAACGCTAGTGAAGGAAATGTTGATAGTAGGTAATAGATTAGCATGGTATGTCATACAGGGGAGAGGAAGTCAGGTTACAAGAAAATATTTGAGTTTAGATGGATCTGGTCTGATATCTGGTGAAGGATAAATTAATGCTATTGGGATCTATAGAGAATGATACGGATGGTAGGAAATAATGGAGAAAAGAAACCTAATGTGGTGATCCTACTTAGTAGGATTGCCACTTAGTGGGCAGGAAGCTGACGATGTGATGATACAGTCGACATAAGAAGATGATCGCGGCACCCTATACTCAGCGTTCTCCGAGAATTCGTGCATGCGATGTCACGTGTTTAATACTCTGGCTCCGATCTTAGCCTAGCCTTTGAGTTGTGTTGTATGTAATAAATTACTTACGTTTTCTTTCATGGCAATATTATATTGCTACTAGCTAGCTAGTTGCAATATAATATTATAATAATAGAATGGAGTTTTGTGTGTTATGAGTTTACAGACTTAGTCGTGTAATTGGAATAAGCTGATATTACATTTTGACATGTAGATCTTTAGGGAATGTTATTTAATTTTTCAGTTACCATTATACTATGTTTAGAATAGGTATGTGATTTTCGGTTTGTGGTATGTTACATGATGAATGAAATAGCTTCATAAGACCACATTTTTACACATGTTTTAATAAAACACCAGTGATGTAAACAAATAACTGTAGAGCTTAAAGATTGGTTAAACATTGACACGATGCCGATGGTTTGAATACAACATCCAACGCCTGTGTAGAGTAAATTAAATGCGAGCAAACTGTAAATGAAAGCTAGTTCGTCTCGTATGGCTATATGCGGTGAGGGGTGGCACGACCAAAGGCTTAAATGCCGTTTATGAGTCCGGTATTCCCCCACTTAAAAATGACTGCTATGGCTATTGGATATTTATTACTCTGGCTGGACTGTCGACCGACGCATAGTGCAATAATACAGCCGACTTTCGAGTTATGCAAGAATGCTTATGCTGTACTTATGCAAAAGTCTTCCGGTATTAGGCCGCGGAATGGTGTAAGCTTGATTCAAACGGTTGCCTAATTAGCTGTACGTATAGTACGTACATACAGTCATGTTTTTGCTATACCTGAATTCATTTTAAATTGAAGGCGTTTAAGCGCCTTTCTACTCGTCTATAAAAAACAGAGCTGATATAATTGAATCCTTGCGGCGAGATATTTACCTACAACTTATAGAATGCCAGACCCATTTATTTTCACCCTTGCTTCGTTGTTTGTTGTTCGAGAGAATTCTAAGACCGCAGCCGCAAGAGGCTGGTACGCGAACGCGACGACCGGCGCGTCAATAGAAATGTCACTTAGCTTCATGCGGCCTTCTTTAGAGTTTAGAGTTTATTTTAACGGGCTACATTGAGCAATTGTACAATCTTTGAGTTTATATCTTAATGTGTACATTTCAAATGACTCTTGTATCGTTATTATTGTTGTCTCATGTCTAAAATATGTAAATATTTATACATATATTCTATATATGTAAAATATTAATAAATAACATTTGCTAAACTACATGTCAGGCCAGTTTTCTCACTTTTTGTTCAGCTAGAAATGGTAGCTTTTAAAATTGAGAATTGCTAGTCGCTTTCTTGTGGCCCCGGCTTTAGGCCAAGCACACTATAGATTGTTTTTGTCCGAAAGTGAGTTGTATGAAAAGGTACGATAACGCTGGAAAGCCAAACCTCGAAATACTTTAGAAGCTCGCATGTTATGTACGAGGTACAGGTACTCATGCGAGAGTGAGTGTATATAAATCGTACGATATCGAACGTAAACAAGTTATTAACGGACGCGCCTAAAAATCACGGATATTAATAATAAATTTAATTTGATGTCTACTATTTTTATATTCAATTCGAAATGCCTCAACATCTGTTTTTATAAAACTGGCAAATTAAAATAAAACAATAAAATTCAATCTCGCATATACAGAGAGTTGTTTACAGGAATATCGGTAATAAAAATTCAAGTATTGTTTATTTATTAACACAGCGTCGTTCAAAATAATGGAGGTATACTTTCCGAGTCTTATAAAAAATGTGGAACCTAATTTTGTAAGTCTGTAGAGTCAGTAGACTCTGTCGCCAACTTTGCCGGCACAAAGTTAATAGGCTGGCTCAAAAATAATACCTAGTCGCTTGCTCTTTATCTCAATAAAATCTACATGTAAACTACATTATGTATATATTCTAAAGCTAGTAAATACAGATAATAGATTAAAAAATCAATAATACAGCGAAATGTATACTTACTTAAGTCAGTATCAGTACAAGTCAAATCAAGTCAAAAGATACCTTATTCAATACAATCAAAAGGATCACTTTGAAACGTCTTACATACTAGGTGAATTTAGGTACATATTTGAATTTCTAAAATAGGTTCCGTGGTTTTTAAACCCAGTATACCCCTACCTTAATATATATCTCTGTCCTTTTGGCCACCTACTTGCATATTGTGTAGCGATGCATCCGAGATGTTTTTATGTCAAACTGTTATTTGCATCAGTTTATTTTTGTTATTCGTTTTATAACTTCCCGGCTTTCTAAATATGAACTGAAACTGGTTACTTCTCTTAATTAGATTCATGTTATGTCTATCTCTGCCTTTGCAAGCGCTGTTCCTACCTAATTGGCATCTCGAATTATATCCAATCTATTAATATGAAATTTGTATAACAGTTGAATTGACATTCTAATTTAGAATATTAAAATGCCTTTGAGATCAAAACCATTCCAGGATTTCAATTTGTCTTTACTTCAATAACCAGTGTATTTCAATACACTGGTATTTAGTTATGAAACATTGAGGCAAAACCCGCAATGTCTTTTATGAAGTGTTCGCGATATTGTATGTATGTAATGTATGAATGTAACGTAAATCTTTTGTTCAGCTGATGGTGAAATGTTTTAATGAAATTACAGGGTCGATTAAATTAAAAAAAAAACAATGACTGCATATATGTATAGTCCTACTATTATTATAAACGTGAAAGGTTGTGTGAATGTTTGGTGGTGTTGGTGTTAGATGTTTTGTTATACGTTAATTACACTTTTTAAACATAGTACTTATAAACATTTGTAGATGTGGACCTAGATAACATAGAGGCTGCTTTTAATTCATGCTACCATGCGAATGTTGCCGCGGTCAGAAGATATTGTTCTACTCCTTATGTATCTAGATTGGGTTTAAATAGCTTTCTTAGGTTTAACAAATTCACACTAGCATCTAAGAACCTACTAAACACTGAAAATAATATCAATGTAAAAAGTATTGGAGTTACAAAGTAATGGTACCTTGTAAAAAAGAGGGTGTACACTCCATTGCACCCTGTTAACACATTCCCAAAATGTCTAATCTGCGACTCTACTCTACTATTTTTTTTTGATGCGAGATGTAAATATTGTAAAAAATATTATACTTAACCTTGGAAATCCATACAAAGTCAGGGGGAAGTGTCACTAGTCATCAGTAACAGGGTATAAAGCCAAAGATGGAAAAACAAAGCATGACAAAAGCAGGTTCCATTCGTTTCACTGTTGTATTTTCTAGCCTTCGTAGGCCTTGTGTGTTTGCTGTAGAGAGCCTTTCTGTGTACGCAACTTATTGAGCAGCTAGTAAATTCTAAAACCGTTAAACTCGATTCGATAAATTAATCAAAGCAAACATGAAAATCGTTGATTCCAACATCTAAAATTCTTAGGTATGCCATTAAGTTGGAAGCTCTAAGGATGACAACAGTAATTACCCTGTATACCTTTCTCTATTTAGTCAATCAACACAATGAAGGGTTTTGTGTGGTTACGATTAGATATATCTAAAACAGTACCGACATGAAATAATAATCCCGGACATTTCACACAACATCATCTGGCCCCAAAATAAGCAGAGCTTATGTTAATGGGCACCAACATGACTGATATACTACATAATATACTTTTTTTTTGTAAATACATACATATTATACATAGAAACACCCAGACCCGAGACAAATACTTGCAGATCATACAAGCAATAGCTCATATGTTCCTATAGATATGGAATTGACCCATAAGATGCGTTCGAACGTCATTTAACAAATTACGAATTACTTTCACGAATTTACCATCGTATGGTATCGTATATTATAGTAGCCGCTGTGCCTAATTAAAACAAAATCCTTTACAAACTGTCAGTTTAACGTTCGATCAAGTTACTTCACGTAAATTCGTGAATGTCCAACGCGTAAGAAGATCCAGCAATTTATCAATTTCCATTAATGAATGCGGTGTATGAGGCTTATTGGGTTGCGCGCGTTAATAGCTATTGTCAGGAAACAACCATTTATTAGCCCCAATTATTAGCTATTGCAGTAATGTTTACAATAAGTTTAAGGTGTAGTCTATTGCGGTATTTTTTTTTATAATCTTACATTTCCTACAAGTTTAATTTAGTTTTCAATTAAATGTGTTTTACTGTAATTAATAAACGGGTACTGCTATAGTTTTTTTTATACAACCGTGTTGATAAACAATCGTACGCCCACCTGCTGGTAAGTACCCTATGGACGCTTGCAATACTCGACGTAAATAATTGCTGTTGCGAATTGCCGACCCAACACACACTCGTAATTATTTTATTTATATGTCCACTAATTTCACTTGTTCTATTGCCTTTCAAACTTATGCACAGTTTTGATTGTATGCAAATCGTGCAAGTACTCGTAGATACTAACTTACTCGTAAGATAGTCAATAAAAAAAATGATATTTGTCTATTTTATTATATTAATGGAACTGTACGGGGTATTGTGTAGGGAGCTGTACCACAATTACACCGTCAATTAGATGCCTCCCAAGAACATGGTACTTAACATAGTTTAGATCCATTGTTATCCCAATCATTGTTTATTAACATAATTTAAGCTTACAATTTAACTACTACTGAGGTATTGAATGGAACATAATTGTACTAAATTAACACCCCATTATATTCATAATTATATCGTTATAAAAATACTTAGGTACATCAAACTAAGTAAAAAAACATGTGACCAATTCGCCAAACACAAATCTCGCAGTGCATAACCAACGGTAACTACTATCGACATGCAATAAACACTTACGGCTTCGTCTCGACTTTCGATGACAGTCTCCACTGCGCGGGCGCACACAAAGTTCCCACTCACACACTGACCGGTGGATCGGATCCATTCGCCTTCGTTGGCCACCCCACCTTAGTCCCTCATAATTATGTAGGTACGCGCTCTAGAATAAGTCGACTACGTTGGTACCAAGTGATACAGTTATGTCATAATACCGTCACATGGGTGGGTTCCGTAATTGCTATACGAAGCGTGTCCTCAAGTGGATGCCGGATGTGCCTATATGAATTCGTGATAATTATGTATAATTGTGTTGATGCTTGGAACGCACTTTTTCTCAACAATTCAAGTCACTAAAAACTTCAGTAAAATAACTGTTTTCCCTAACCAAAATGGTATTGCAAAGGTTTCAACATTATGATAGTAGTAATAATCAATAGAAAGGTGGAACTACTATATAGGTACCTTGAGAGATTAAACAATTCCTAGAACAAACATTTGCGTGATGAACATACCCGGGAGATGTTTTTTCTATGTCTAGGTGTAATAATTAGAGTTAGAATTAGTTAGAGTGTAATAATTAAGTATTCTATCAGCCTTCGGGATCCATAAATTACTTATGTATACTTACATTAGTTTAAGAACTTAGTTATTAAGGTTAAATGAAAAGGTTTATTATTTTTTGCTTTTCAGTTTTTTCGGCGGTTTAATTTTTTGTTAAAAAGTTTAAAAATTCGGTATCTTTTCAGCAGTTCAATAAAAATAATAGGTATGTTACTGTTTAATAAAAAGCGTTTCAAACTGATAAAAGTATACCATATTGCGCGTGCCAAGTAGTAAAATGATAGTAAACAGGTAACGTTTGCAATACCACAGCCCCATTAGAATATGTATATTGATTTAAAGGTTTTGCTACACAGCATTCCAAAACATTTACGCCAGTAGGTACGTACACCATTATGAGTTTTGGTTGTATGCATATTGTGAGAAAAGATAACGAAAACAAGTAAATTAATAAAAATCACTAATTGAATCGACAAATCACTGGATTATTTAAATTTATGGATATTCAAAAAATATGATAATATCTGTAGACGTATAGTGCTATTTACTAACAAATCGTATTCAGCGACACACTCTAACTAACAGATTAGAAAACGAGATGTTGTTTGTAAAAAAACGTGATTAGGAACGTAATCTGAGTTCCTCACTGCGAAATATGTGACTCGTGATGAGTGGTCCTCATTTGCTCAGCCTCGCAAATGTTTATTGCAGCCTCGATGTTCCTATTGAGTTCTAAAGAATGTATGTGTTCGCATAAACAAGACATTCATACGAACCTAGGCAAAAAAGTAGGTAAGCTTGTAAACGTAGGCACGTAAACACGAAAGAAGCTAGAATCTAAGATCTTACAATCTAAGATAGGTTATTATTTAAACAAGATGTTGTAATAACAATATCTAAATAAACGGACGATGGTGGGTGAAACGAGCGCAGCTAATTCAATAATTAACCCAAAGAATAAAAACTGTTTCCTGTTAACCAGTTTTTCTTCTAAACAGTAGGAACCTATTTCAAATTTCATTTCATTTGAGAAAGGAAATCGCTAAACTATTAATTCAAGTTATGAACTAATAATTCTATGGTCAGAAGAACTAGTTCTTTGTGAGTTCCTCTCAAAGAGCTGGTATTCAATTTTATCTGCAAAAATAACGGCAGAACAGCGATCGTTTGAAGCTCTGTTTTCTACACAATAGGATAAAGAATGCAGATCGTATTATTGTTCGTATTCACATTTGAATAGCGCACGCGATCTGTGTATTGTATTAAAAAAGATCAACAATATTATTTTGTGAATGCTTGATTGACGTTCTTTTCCAGATGTAGTAATGCCACTACCGAGTATTCGTGATCTTAACAAATGTTTTTCCTAATAAATACATTTAAACATTTGTATTTAAAACGTTCGTTTCCGTTATGTTACCTCATACACCTACATTCAAATTAGTTGTACGTTATACCCATCACAAGGACCACTTGAAGTCGTCTTACATATTAAGTAAATTTGGGTGCCGAATAACAAGAAGACTACACATATTATTACATCACAGAGATCCATACTTAACCCGCTCTCGTTTTCATATATAAACAACATACATTTATTAATCTGGACTGAGTGGACGTACTAGTGCGCCGGCCGGGGAACGTCTATAAAGGTGCTGGATGTCATTATCTTAGATATTGCACCATGTTTAGCTTATATTTTTAATCGATGTATCGACGAGGGAGTTTTTCCCGATCTTATAAAACACAATAAACTCATTCCTCATGTTTAAGTCTAGAAGTGAAAGTGATCGCGCTAATTAGACCGATATCAATATTACCTGCGTTAAGTAAAATCTTTGAAAAAATTATTCTAAATCAGTTATTATTTCATTGTAACGTTAACGGCCTGCTACATAGTAATCAATACGGATTTACTAAAGGTCGATATACAGCTGATGCATGTTTAGCGCTCTTAAAGCATATATTTGACGCCTGGGAGAAGTCACAGGATGCAATTGGGGTATTCTCTGATCCATCTAATGCCTTTGACTGTGTTAGTAATGCAGCCATAATCCCAAAGTCAAAAATTTTATGGCATTCAAAACCGGTCAATTGACCTCATACAGCCTTATCTATCCAATAGAGTTTAGAAAGTTGACGTTGGATCAATTATTGATATAGGGGTACCACAGGGTTCGATACTAGGCCCTTTTTTATTCCTAGTATACGTTAACGATTATCCTTTTTATGTAAAAAATATTTGTGATATAGTTTATTTGCAGACGATACATATTTAATTTTTAAAGTTGATAGAGGTAAAACCAGTATTTGCGATAACGTAAATGAATCCTTATCGTTAGTTCTTAACTGGTTCACTGAAAATAATCTTTTACTTAATTCAATAAAAAACTAAATGTATCAAATTCACTTTGCCAAATGATATTCATAGCCCGACCAACATTGTAATTAATGGAGACGCAATTAATCTTGTAGATTCCACGATCTTCTTAGGTCCTAATATTGATGCAGAACTACAGTGCGGCCCACAAATTGAAACACTTGCTGGTAGGCTTAGTTTCGCTGTATATGCAGTTCGTGCGATACGGTGGCATACTGATGAAGCTACAGCTAGACTAGTTTATTTCAGCTACTTCCATACTGTTACGTCATATGGCATCATTCTCTGGGGTAAAGCAGCTGATATTGAAAAGATATTTGTAATTCAAAAAAGGACAATACGTGCCATTTTTAAAATAAAACCACGAGTCTTTGAGAAAAATATTCATAGAATTTAATATTCTTAAAATAGCTTCTCAATATATATATGAAAATTTGTTATATTCTCATAAAAATAGAGATGGGTTTCAGCAAAATAGTGACCTTAATAGAATCAATACTAGGAATAGTAACAAATTATACATACCTAGGTTTCGACTAGAAAAAGTAAATAAGTCCTTTATAGGGAACACGGTGCGCTTCTATAATAAGCTTCCAGAAAATGCAACTAAACTACCTATTAAGAAATGTAAAGCATACATAAAGTGTTGTTTTTTAAATGATTACATTATTGATAGCAATACATGGCCTCATGTCGCTCTGCCCTCAGATAGTTAACCGGTACCTTTGAAATGCATAAACTCTCTTGTATTAGTTTTTCGTAGTTAAGGTAGTTATTAGATTGATCATGCAAAAAAGCGGTGGGACCAGGACGAGTTTCTTGCCGGTTTAAATAACAATGTTACGTAAAAGCGCGCCGTAAAAGCTTCGAGACCGACCTCATAGTTAACTTACAAGTTTTTCAATTTGTTTCTTTGGGGCTAGATGTTGTTGTGTAAATTGTCCAATGTTTATTACACCAATACTTATTGTACTGATATGTATGTCACTTTTTTACAGAGGAAGTAATGCAATGTAAAAGTCTATTCAGAAGGTTATCTAACTTTGGAAATGTTATTTGCGCTGCGATCCCTACACTTATTTTTTATTTTATTCTTCAGAATAGTTTCATAAAAAGGTCCTCCCTCACTACCGTATGAAACTTTTGTCTAGTTATGATTGCATTAAAATATTCGTGAGATATATTTAGTAAATTACTGCCTTTGAATGTGTACCATGTTTCCAATTTACTAAACGAAAGGACTGCTATTCAAAAGCAACCATTAAACATGTTTGTGGCGAAATAAACGAGAAACCAAGAGAAACATTGGTTTTATTTAACTGAAAGAATTCCACTAGACAAACCTAATGACCATATGTAGAGATAACTCTTATATTTTCCACACACAGCGATAAACAAATATCAATTTTATAGCGGGGTTTTTTCCAATAAATGTAACTGAGATGCTTTGACTGCGGTTTCGCCGGACTAAGTAAAAGCATTGAGTACGAAACTAAATGTTATACTAACATTTGAATTGAATGTGATGGTATTTATTTAATTTGGAATTGATATTGTTTGTTTGTCTATCTCGCGAAGTACTCACATTTCACAAAACATCAATAATTGCGGCATATCATTGGATAGCTCTTTCAAATATGTGACAAGGTTTCTGGAACAGTTTTTCGATTGGCTATTATTTCAGAGTTCAGTGTCGTCGTCATCCCATCCCTACCCCCTCCCCCCCGCCCTCACGTTCACCCTTAATCATATTTGTTTGAACATGTTTTTGTTTTAATCCGTTGTATCCGCCTCGTTTGATTTTCCCGCGCCACAAAACGAATGCTTTTGAGGCAGCTTTCGGCACGTTTCGTGCACTGTCATGAAATGTTGGAACAATTTCATTCAAGCATAACATTAGCAGCAATTATTATTAGAGTGTAGCTCCTTTGTCTTCTATAATAAAGCCACTGGGGCGTACACACTTCATGATACATACCTACTAGTTACTTGCTAGATCTTAGTTCAAGGAGAAATAGTAGTAAACAAAACACACGGTTCAGTGTTTACTGATTGGACATTTACCGCCCGACGGAGCGCGTCAAAGGGCATGTACCGTGTATGATATTAATTTGTGTGTCTAACATTTATTTACTAAAAGAATTACAGAAATGTACAGAATAATATACAATAATATAAAATACTTATGAAACAGTTCAGCTATCTAGGCACCGTTTAAATCGATCTATAGATAGCTCAACTGATCCAGATCACTGCCAGAGGGCAGAGTTCCCAAGACACTGGCGGCATTGCCACGTTGAATAGCAATGCTAATACGCTGAGCCAGATAGAAGCCAGCTCTTGGGTCACGCAATGTATCTATAGACGCCGTGAAATAATTTTGCGGTGGGCTCCTGTTCCCAACCAAAAAGCTCAAATATGTAGGCTTTAGCAAGACCGGCATATTTGCGCCTTTTGTGTCTAATGCACGAGTTTATTCAATTATTAAAGTTCATCATATTTGTGCGAGATTCAAACCCTCATGCGCGTACTCATAATGCTGACCTAAAATGGTGTAAGTTTATTTTTGTTTCCACAAAAATCTTCCCGAAACCTATTTCTCAACTTATTGTTAAGATTCAGTTTTTGACGCGCTCTCTTAAAGGTTGATAGGTCATGGGTCACACAGGATTTATTTAAAACAAAGTACTGACCGAAGTACCAACATTCATACGTATCTCTCACAAAAAATATTATAAAATATATTCTCATTTTAGAACTTAACATACTCGTAATTTGGCACCAAAAATACGCAAACGTTTCATTATTATAATGAATGCAATGACCGACTTTAATATTTTTGCACATAAAATGAGACTTTCAAAATGAATCGCAACAGCTACCTACAATTTGTAAAGCCTTGCTCAAAAGCAATCACGTATGTATCAATGGCCAGCTCTAGTAATAATTCCGTCAAAGTCTTCCTTCAATATGGCTTAACGATTTTTTATGTGTGTGGTGTGGTTATATGCATGAATCGCCCACCGCAATAAGGCTTATCTAGAGCCGTGACATGCATTATTTGTTATTTATTATTTATTTATATGTGATAAATAAACAATAAGTACCTAACAGAAATAACATTTTACTAAATACACTATGCGGTATTCGTCGTGGATAACAGCTAGTTAACAATAAATTGAGATAATCCAAGTTCTGCGATATCTTAACACCTAGCTCTGATATAATTTTTATTAGACTAAGCTTTTTCTAGTGTTGGTACTTCCCTCGGAAGATGTCCTTGGTACTTACTCGTTGATATCCTACATTTCTCAGGATTTCATTTTCTCAGTAAATAACATTTCTTTTCTTAATTACGGATGGCGTGGGCACTGAGAAAGCTAAAGGATGTCCTTTGTACTTCCATCTGGGGATCTACATTTATTTTTATAAATTACGAACTTATAATATATATCTAATGATTACCTACTTGAACCAGTGCACTTTGTACCTACCCGTATTTTATCGTACATCAATCAAGTATCAATATGCTTATTGCTTTTATAAATTGTATCTGCGAATTAGGTATTTTTAAACATTTTCCTGCTAATAGAGGAAAGTGGGTGAAGATGAGAAAATCTTGAATAAAAAATTTATGCTATGGAGTAGGATTTTTTTTTGTGTGGTGTAAGGAACTTTGATTCACTGAGCACATAATAAAGGTACAATTTACCGTTTATGTAATCCTTACTATAATATTATAAATGCGAAAGTATGTCTGTCTGTCTGTCTGTCTGTCACGTTTTCACGCCTAAACCGCTGAGCCGATTATGATGAATTTTGGTATAGAGATACATGAGACCTTGGAGAAGGACATAGGCTACTTTTTAGGTAGGTACAACGCGTGCGAAGCCGCGGGCAGCAATTAGTTATGAAATTAATAAATTAATATTTGATATTTTTATTCAACCCTATTCTTACATAATAGTCTGAATCTCCATGAAAGCAAAGCACATACATTTTAATGATACGATGTTTAATTAGTACAAAATTTATATATTAAACTATATCGTTGAATAAACCAATAAATACAACATAAAACGAGCAGAATGCAATCATGCAATAAATGATCTGCGATTTGCGTGTCGTTTATTAACTCTACTGACCAAGATGTGGTCACAATTTTATTTATTTTCATGAATGTACATACATAATAGTAAAAGTCATGACTGACTGGACAGACTGCTCATAAAGCAACGCACAAAGCCTAAACCGCTGTTCGTATCGATTTGAAGTTCTAAGGATTTATTCCTTTCAGGGTCTATAGAGGCGCACTAAAATAATCCCCAAATCATAGCCTTAACGGGGTGACACGAGGCGCAACATAGGTTTACAGTTCGTATGAAATAGTTTCAATTTGCAAACGAAGTTGCAATAGTTAAATTTAATATTCTTTAAAATTTATGAAGCATTTGATTGTATTACACTTTTATACAACATACGATACAATACAGTGTTATAGTAGGGCAGCCCAAGAAGCTAAATGGGGATTTACTCCAGCGTCGCTCGTGGCAACCCATTTGGATTATGAAGATTATATGCTAAAAAGAAAAAAAGGTTATAAGTTGGAGGGAGCGAGTAGACGGTTTTAAAAATGAAAAAAATAACGGTCACAAAGAAATACTTGAGCGCTTCAGATATTAATAGTGTAAGCGCCCCACGCGATTCTGGAAATGGAGGAATATTAATCTACCGATTTGCATGGTACGGGTGGCCGTACGATGGGGAAGAAAATAAGAAAAAAACCCTAAAGAAACATAAAGGAACTCACTCCTATTCATCATTTTAGCTACTCCGGCTTGTGGAAATTGACAGATTATATTATTCAATCTGATCGCCTGCCCTAGACGCACGACCCTATATAAATGTACGGTTGGGGTAATTAACAGGGTGCAAGGTTGCCCAAGAGGGGATTTTGGATTTACTCGGAATAACATAAGGTTCCCCCCTTATACTGTAAATCCCAAAATCACTACTGCACTACTGTGGTGCAGTGGGCTAAGATCCGGCTGAGACGCAGAAGGTGACGCAGAAGGTTGCGGGTTCGATTCCCAATGCGGGACAAATGTTTGTATGATCTGCAAGTATTTGTCTCGGGTGTTTCTATGTATAATATGAATGTATTTACAAAAAAAAAAAAAGGATATAAGTAGTGTATCAGTCATGTTGGTACCCATACCACAAGTTCTGCTTACTTTGGGGCCAGATGATGCTGTGTGAAATGTCCGGGATTATTTATTTATTTTATTTATTTACTAATAAAAACTTTTGTTTGTTTGTGATTTCGGACCTCCAAAATACTCGTACCTACATTGATTGACAGCTTTCATTATATCTGTTTCTAGTGAAAACTGGTAATTTTGTAGTTTGCATTGGTGGAAAAAATGGAGGAGCATTTTCGACAATCCGAGTTTATTGAAAAACTGCCCACCTACCTTTTTCATTTGCAGTAATCCTATATCTGGTAGATTACATTATTTCATTTGAATTTGGAGTTCTGTTTTAATGTTTTTAATTTGAATCCTTATAAAATCTCCTTTTTGTTATTCTTCTTTTACATACCTTGTGCCCACAAAGAAATAATTGAAATACTTATAACAAAAAAATTACCTTAACTTTTTGTTGCGTGACGTTGGCGCTCGCCGCACTGTTATCACGACGGAACTTTATTCCATAATTGCCCATATTTTTAACGTATCCATGGTGACGAAATTTAGATGAGAATTTATAATTAAGAACTCCATGATATTAAATTAGAATTCTTAGCCAACCATAGAACGACTACATTTCAAATGGCCAGTACTATAGGACGGCATCTTTATAGGTAACCTATTAATATTTGATGGACTATGACTACGACTGATTTATCTGTCAATATATCATGTAGAAACATGTAGAAAACAATATTACAAATTAATGTTATAAATAATAAAAAAGAGATCTATGAACTGGTTTGTCATGTGGGTTGATATTTTAGCAAAGCCAAAACGAAAGTTTACGTACGTCTTATTTACTTGATCAAATAAATATAAATATCTTGAAGTTGTATTTATACAATCGTTTTCTGGACCGGAAGCGAGCACCAGATTCCAGGATATCCGGAGGCAATTATGTATATTTCAAATTGGAAAGTACGAAGTCTCTTCAACGCCCAGAAAGACAAACGCTTAAAGAAGCCATTCTTGAGCTCACACCGACAGTTTCGTACTGTGTAAGTAATCGAAACGTTTATAATATGAAATCCATTCTTCAACTACGTACCTGGCATTTAAATTGTTAGTCACAAACAGTTAGTCTGAACTGTTCAGATGAGAATGCCACTGGACACCCATCTAACTAAGTATCTTAAAAACATCTATGTTAGCTTTGCCGACAAAGCCATGTGAGGATAATGAAGCCACTGTTTGTGTTGTATCTAGTTTCACATATTAAATGTATGTTTATATGTACACTGTTGCTTTTGCATACCTAATATTGTATCTATAGCAAATACTGCATACTTCCTGTATCAGTCCTCAAAGCTATATTATTAAGTTCCTGTTTACTGTTTAGTTTTTGCTGTTTACGTTAGATACGCGTATTTCGTCCACTCCAAGGCTGAATATTATAATAAATTACTTCAAAGCTGAGATAAATCTTCATCAAAGGAATATGTGTATTGAAAAACTAGTAAAAAAAATCTCGGAATATACATTTCGAAAAACACGACGAGCTTGAGGTCTACTTAGCACACAGACATACGGACATGGCGACTACTTGACTACACGGACTAACAAACCACAATTTGTATGATATACTAGCTGTCCCGTTCACGACTTCGTCCGTTCGTTTTAAAAAGAAATACAAATAAAAAAATCTAATTGTAAATCTTAACCATTCTCGAAACCACTTGAACACACACAAAAAATTAATCAAAATCGGTCCAGCCGTTTAGGAGTTTAATTGCAAACACACGCACAGAAGATTTATATTTACCATCGTATAAATATTGACAAATATTTACATTAATATTTATACGATACTAACGTCACTCAATTGTTGTACCTTCCCGGAACCTCTCCTCTAACACTTATACTTTATGGTATGGTATTAAAGTTCAAATTGACTTTTAGGTATTATTACGAATCGATTGTATGGGAGTATAGAAAGGTATTGTTTTTAGACTTTTTAAGCAAATTTTTAATAATTTTCTCCGTAAGAATCATCCTCGTACTTCAAGGAATATTCTAAAAAAAGAATTAGCGAAATCAGTTCAGCTGCTCTCGAGATTTGCGCTTAGCAACACATTTAGCGATTCATCAAACACAAGCTCTGCTTACTTTGGGACCAGATGATGCTGTGTGAAATGTCCGGGATTATTTATTATTATGTATTATTATTTTTTATACGCTTTATATTAGCTTCACTTGTATGTATGTTTGTATGTAACCGACTCCTTAGGACGCGACTTTGACCCACTTTAAACGGCCAGATTTCATTCAAATTTTTATAAATAATTCGAAATAGAAATTAAAAAAAAATTTAAAATATCCGGTTATCGTAAAACTAAAAAGTAGAAAACAAATAATAGTTAAAAAAACTAAAAAAACACGCTTTATATAGAAAACTAGACTAAAAAATAGAAAAAACATTTTTTTCTTACTTACATTTATTAAAATTTATTTTCTATTTTTTACTTTGGTTTTCTATATAAAGCGTGTTTTTTTAGTTTTTTTAAACTATTATTTATTATATTATAGATTTGTTTTTCATATAACCTTTTTTTTTAGAAACATGTAAGGAATATATACACGTAATTATGGTGCCCTTCAAAAACCAAAGCCTAATAGGTGCTATCCGTAACTTCATAGCTGTGAAATGTTGAATGCAGGAAGCCTTTCAGACATGCTTAGGCATAATATCAGAATAAAATAAATAAAATAAAATGAATAAATTACAGTTACTCAATTTATTATACAGTCACGTAGAATATGTTGTACTTACTTACATAACGAACATTGACAAAAAAAACTAAAATAATACAAGATCAATTTGGTAGGCGTATCCTATCTGGCTCAGCATATTAACATTGTCATTCAACGTGGCAATGCAGTCAGTGTCTTGGAACTCTGCCTTCTGGCAGTGATCTGGATCAGTTGAGCTATCTATAGAACCCGTTAAACGGCCCTTAGATAGCTCAACTGTTTCACGTGTATTTTATATTATTCTGTACATTTCAGTAATTATTTTTGTTAATAAATGTTTATACTAGAATCACATTTGGTAGGTACCTCACTTTTTTTATGGATAGGTAAACCTACTAATTAATTACTTAAATATTATATTCCAAAGTGTCACAAAACACACAGGTTTGCACAGTTTTCCTTTTAGTTTGAAATACGTAAGGATCTACTAACTAGGTACTTAGAAAATCTTGAGAAAATAACACTTTTATGTAAGACGTAGAATGCTTTAATATCTCAAATGGAAAACAAATAATGTAAGTACAGTTGAACGTAAGTAGGTACGGCTGAAGTATAATGTATGTTGAAAAAGAGTTGTTTGTTATTCCTGCGCAAACCGTGATACCCTATTACGGGAGTATTATGATGACTAGTTTTGTTTCTATGTTTTATGTATCAAAAAGTGATGCGACAAATAATACTTATAAGTGTAGTAGATAGCACATTCACGTTTGCATTGTGTTTGTTAAAATAAATGATCGATTCATATTGTGAAGATGGTATGTCCCTGTGACTGCCGTTTATTAGTATACGTACATAATAGTGTACTCGTATGTCTGCTACAATAATTACTATTGTTATTTAATATTTTCGACGAATGTGAGTGCCAAGACAAACCTTATCAAGTTTAAAGGTACAATACCTACTGAATTATCTGTATAGTTTAAGTGCATTAAATAAATAAAAAAGAAAATAAAAACAGAATAGTAATACTCAGTACGAATAATGAAATGTAATAAAGACACAGACAAATGTAGACTTTAACATGATTAATCGGAATCGATTTCAAATGGAAATTGTGGAATTAACTTAGTTGCTCGAATTTTTTGTGCTTCGTTTAACTGGGTTCTATTCCGTTATAGGTTATCCTGTGTTGGATGACCTTATAAATAAAATACATATATACCACAGCACATAGGTACACGTACTACCTGGCATAGTCACCTGCTACTTCTTGGCGGATAATTCATAGTTTCGAAACGAGAGCATGATCTGAGCTGCGGTACTCTCATTCAACACTAATCATTAGAACCTAAATTACGATAATTTCATCTTCTTGTGTAAACTCTATCTAGCGGCTGTCATTGCGCAATGACACATTTTCCGAACACTTACCTTAGATTATTTCTTAAATACATACAAAGGTTCGTTCATTCAATTCAAATGTGTTTAATTTTTATACCGAGGTTTTCTTGGTTCCAGTTTATGATCATATTCATTAGCAATATGTGGAATGAATAAGGTTATGGAAACGTTACAATATACAAAAACTTTAACAATTACAAGTTATAATTATTAAAACACGATTTAAAGGTATAGGTCGACCTTGAACTTGAGATTGATAAATAAACATGATATACCTAGGTAATAAACATAACAAATTCCGATGAAACAACTGTCAAAAACAATCACCAACATTGGTGATTCAGTTGTTTTAAAAATGTTACTTGAACTCAATCTTTGGTGTAAACAAAATAAGATCGATCGCATTTTACTAAGTTCGTCCAAAGCAACAACAGTATGGCCTCTGTTGCTTCTCAAACAATAATTTATAATCAATAATTAATAATGATTTGTAAAATTAGAATAATTTTGGTTAAAAAAATATTCATAGTTAGGTAAGCTCATTTCTATCAAATTGTATATTCCACTTCCTCGTCCACTCGTTAGTAGACGAGGGCAATTCTTATAATAACACTTTAGCTGATATATTGTTTAAATCTGTTTGTCATCTCTATTAATTAACAATAAAATGACGAACATGTGATCACAAACAGAGACAGAAACAGATTGGTTTTAATATATCAGAATATCAGAAGGCATGTTGAACATTAAATAATGCGAGTTAATACAGTTAACCTATTCCATTCATTCCATTCCATTCCACATTCCATTACTACGATTTAATTAATATCCTACTAACTGCCGCCCGTGGTTTTGCACATTTGGTAGGTTAACATAAAAAGTACCTTATGTTCGTTTCCAAGATACAATCTAACTCTGTACCTAACTCATCAAGATCCGGTTCTCAAAATAACCTTCAACCAAATAAAATAAAATAAAGAATTCCAATACTACAATCGATACTTACATACCTCTTCTTAGGGTTTCGAAATTTCGGATTTCCTTAAAGTAGTTGCAAATCAGTAACTTCAAGTGGTATTTGGTGGTCGATTTTATGTAACGATTTTATGTTTATATTATATAGATAACGTCGTAATTATTCGACTTTATATGTTTTATTATTGAATTATCCTGAATTATCCTGATCTTAAAAATGGTTTTGAACATAATGTTCTCTCAAAACGGGTTATTTCTTATGATAGGTGAGTTTATCTGCTTCCAGATATTTCGGCACTGTTCGCCATGATATGCGCCATATACACGATATAAACTCATGCAACGTAGTTGCTAACTTAGTTTGCTCATTTTGCTTGCAATTATGTTGGATAAGTTTAACTCGTGATTACGGCGCATGCAACTGCTCTGAAATATCGGGAAGCAGTAAAACTCAACTACCATGGTAAATATCTCGTTATGAGTTAAAGTGATCTACTAAATGTTTCTCCGGAAGGGTCAATTAATTTTCACCTAACTTTGTTATTGTTTCCGCCAGCAGACTATTAGTCGTATCGTGATGAAAATTTGAACGGTAATAAATATGAGTGGGCTCTATAAAGTTATTAAATTTTAAATTAGCCAATTAAGTGCAGGTCCGTGAACAGTGATACCTTCTGAAGTCAGTAAGTATTATAACGACTAACTGGCACGTCCTATATGACTAATTGAGCACCATCTCGTTAGCATTTATTCAGTTTAAAGATATAGAGTTCAGGGCGCAGCTTTCGTGCTTATTTTTAATGAGCTCTGATTAGGAACTGTCAAACAGACAGATATGGAGCAACTGTAAGTCAACAAGGAACCCTTAGAGTTTCGTCATAGCCATGGCATGAAAAGTTATTAGGTAAGTTTTGCGAACAAGTTTATGTACAATGTCTGGAGATTGTCGATAGTTTTAAGTATATATATATTTACTCGAGGTCATCTATGTATACCTAACAGACAGATAAAGGCTTAAATATTATGCAACAACTTCTGTTCTCCTTCGTTACTGCCTACCTGTAAAACCAGTTCACGTCTCAAAGAGAGTATTAAATAAGTACCAACTAGAGTAATGAAAGGTCTCCAATTCCAACACAGGATTTCGGAGCTCTGTTTGGTCTTGCAAAGCCAATCAAGATTCTATTTGTATGAATGAATTAATGAATTGAATGAATATGTCTTATATGCGAGATGGTTTTAGAAACAGTATGACACCAAAAATTCATAGGATCATAGTATGAACTTACTATACAACGATAATTAGAATTAATAATAATAATATTAATAATGCCGGACATTATTAATAATCTGGCCGGGCCAGATGACGCTGTGTGAAACAGTGTCATGTGGCCCCAAAGTAAGCAGAGCTTGTGTTTGAGTAGATAGATAGATAGATAGATATATATAATAGGGTACCACATACCGAATGACTGATACTTAATATACTTTTTGTTTATAAATACATACATATTATCCATAGAAACACCCAGACCCGAGACAAATACTTGCAGATCATACAAACATTTGTCCCGTTGCTTTTAAGCTGTACCTGTTACCTGTATAGTGAACGTAATTGTAGTGTCTTCGATATCCGTTCTATCATTATAGTTATCGATTAGCAGTCGCATATAGTCACAATAGAATAGAATAGAATATACCTTTATTGTACACCTTATGAAATAAAACACAATATAACAATTTAATTAAAGTATTTGAGTTATTTATCTATAAATTGGCCAAACGGGCCATGCACAGTGAAGGCTTCTGAAGTCGTTAAGAGAGCTTTACTATTTGTGCAAGCTCTTCTTGTAATTTCATCATGAGCTAAATACTGACCTCTACAAAAAAGGGCCACTTCATAGCTTAACACGTATCAAACGAACATCTATAAAATAAACTTCGTAATATCTCCAAAAACGTATCCTACGATATGCTATAGGATAGGTTAGAAAAAAAAACGTTTGCGTCTCGAAACGCCTGACAGAAGTGATACTTAAACTAATCTAACTAGCGCTGTGGGTTAGAGTGAGAGAGGAGGAGCCTGCCTACCGCTGTCGTATGCGTGAGAGAAATGGAAGCCATACAGACTGGCGCCGTAACGCGTTACGCAACGAAGCGGTTATTAATAAAATCACTAATCAAAAATTAAAACAAAACTATCAAAAATATATTTTTTTTATAATTAAAATTCTGAGAGCAAAAGTTCAGGGTGGCTACCGTTGACTTACGAAGCCAATGCTAACATAGGATTTCAGCCGATTTCATGCCATCAGGCTCTGTCGATAGCGTTATGCACGCACTCATTGAAATAGGCTACCTCGATCAATTATGTTTGACTTGACATATCGAGATTCTGTCAATCAGAAAAATATTTAACTATGCCATGATGAAAATTATTTATTTAAGATAATAATGTAGGGTTCATTTAATTTAAGTGATCGTTTTAAAAAAATAACTTAGAAACAAAAAGTTTTGGTAATGTTTCTGAGGATAAGTGTTTTCAGGGTGAATAAATATAGACCATCCAATTAAAACAAACCTTTTACTTTTACGTACTGGAATGCTAAGTACATACAATTACCATAGTTCAAAATTAAATTGAAATTAGTGCTATAAACAAAGAAACATAAAACCTCTTGTAAAATTGAACCAAATATATTAGGTACATAAACATAATTACAAACATGCGTCCCTGACCCTAACCTTAGCGGGGAAAGCATAGCAATACTAGCAATCCATCAAAAAAAATACATCTGCTACCCTCGATCAATTTCAATATCATGTTATCGTTTACGTTTAAAAATAAACTTATATTATATAAATCTTATTTTTGGAGTCGTATGTGATGATCAAAAGCCGATAATGCCTAACCCTACTCGTTGTAGTGATATACTTTAAAGATAAAAAGGTTTGTTAACACAGTCAATCATACAATAATGTTCACCCCAGTTACAAATGTGTTACAGTTATAATTAAAACCACTTACAATTTGTATGTTAACGATAAATATTGTCTTGTCCAAAATGGTGCTTTTTATAACATTGTAAACAACAACCTATACCAATTTTTTATTTCCAAATTTATGTTTTGCTTATGGTCGCCCTCTCGTTTTACCTCGATAACAATGGCGGGGAGTAGCGAGAGACTTACTAGTTAGTGGTAAATGGTAAAATTTCTAGCCTTGCTCTTACTACATGCTTGTACTAATAAATATTATGTGGTAATGTCATGTAGTCTAGTAAACATCGTACAAAAAACGTTATGCTTTCCTCCTCTTTCGTGGTGTGTGCGTAACATAAAAGTGTCAAGGAATCACTTACACTTTTATGTTACTGAAAATATCGAATCAAAGTTTTTTGGGTATTTTGAACACGAAAGGTCATCGAATGCACTTGACCTAAAGCATGCAGGTTTTGTACGATGTTTATTCGAAGATGACGTGTCATGTACTAAGAGCAAGGAGCATGGTTTGGGTGTAAGTGTATGCGTGGGTGTGTGTATCACAGAGTAGCACGGTTTTGATGCTTCACTTTGGTTGATCGCGGAGCTCTTTTTCTATATTTATTTTGTCCGAGGTTTCTATTTATATGACATCATGTCTGACAATCAACATCAACCATTACCATTCATCAATAGTAATTTAAAGCTATTAGTATCAATGTTTTGATAGTACATACCATACCACTTACATTTATTAAAATTTATTTTCTATTTTTTATTTTGGTTTTCTATATAAAGCGTGTTTTTTTGTTTTTTAAACTATTATTTATTTTTTCCTTTTAATTTTGGGATAACCGTTTTTTTTTTTTTTGTTTATTTTTTCGATTTATTGCATTGTCATCGGGTTTTGACAGGTGTGCAAAATTTGAATGAAATCTGGGCGTTTAAAGTGGGTCAAAATCGCGTCTTAAAGAGTCGGTTACAAACATACAAACATAAATACAAGTGAAGCTAATACAAAAGCGTATAAAATACTTTTACCAACAGCAACCGCTTAAACTCACTTAGGTATTTGTAGCACACGCAGCTATCAAACTTTCACTAGGGGGTATACATACCTACTTGTTGCGATTTCGCACATTGGAATGTATTGAGAGCAAAATATTGATTATTTATAAGATAGTAGGTAGTTCCATTATCTAAACCAAACGTATTCTTATTAAAATAAACGAATAAAAATTAATATAAACTTGGTACGCCAGGTCAACTACTATTTATACTGATAATTATTGTAATTTAACTAATAATTATTGTAAACTGATTATTCGATTACTAGTGCATTAACAACGTCTTTCACTAACATTTCCAATAACTCAATAGAAATGCATATGAACATAAAAAAAACAAACAACACTAAACATTACAATAACGAATATTATCTGCGCACAACAATTTCAAGGGCGTCAAAAACGGCGAGGTATTATAATATTTTTATATGAAACTTTTACATTTCTTGCCCCACAAATAAATCGAAAGATTACATAATTACGTTTCAAAAACTAAAAAGACAACCAACTTCATGTATATACACAAGGTGGTACTCTAAAATGGTACGGAGTTCCCTTGACTGTCCTTCTTCTTCATCATCACACCCCTAATGACAGTCATAACCCATCTAGGTGTACAGTTCTCATCAATACAAATCAATCAAGCCCAAACACCAGGTAATTTCTGTAAATCGTTGAGGAGTTCCCTCGACTGTCTTTTGGCTCCATCATCAGATCGACCTTTATTAAATAGTAGCTTTAAAATACTTAATAAAAAAATTAATAACAAACGGACTAGTCGCCACTACGATTTTCGAAGGTTCCCCTCGATTTCTCTGGGATGCCATTATCAGATCCTGGTTTTTTTTATCATATCATATCACCCTTGGGATATGTCTTTTCCAAAAAAAGAATCATCAAAATCGGTTCTTAAACGACGAAGTTATCCGCGAACACACATTAAAAACCTCCTTTTTTTATGTCGGTTAAAAAGTTAATATCTAGTGAAAGCAAGAAATAAAAATAAAATGATACGCGCTTCAAATTGAGAATTTGTTTTTGTAATTTTATTATCGTCAGTTAAATTTAATGGCCAACTTTGATTAATACTCTAAAACAAACGGTAGTAGTTTTTACCAATTTACTGTAAAATGCAAATCAATCGCTCAAAACGCTACAGAAATTACGGGATTATTATAGACTTTGTGTGCTTTTATACAGCAATGGGAAATTGAAATATAGAATCAAACAAACAGATACAGGAAAACTATTTTTATCATAAAATAATGCAGATGGTAAACTATTTAATATGAAAAGTTTCATTAAAATTTGTGTTTAACCTAAAAAAATCCACAGAGATCTGTTGTAGTTTTAGGATATGCACCACCAAAAAGACGAACTGGGGTGTTACTCCAATCTATGAAAAGCTTTGAATTTCTCTCTAAAAACGATTCGGCTAAGGAGCATTTTTTATAATTCTGTAAAATAAACTCAATAGCTAAATTGCTTTCCTTCACTGGAGATAAAATGTGAGTCATGTCGATACTCTCATCTTGCTGCACATATAAAACGCGGTCATACAACTCGACGTTCTTGCAAACTCTCGGACCGAGAGAAGAAGGTACTCTTTCATCCTGATTATCAATATCAGACCTATATCTGTTTATATCTGGAATATTTTCAAATCCTCCAACAAAACTTTGTTTCTTCTGATCCTCATTCGTTCCTAATACGAGCCTCTCATTTAATGCGTTCCCAATTTTAACGCGTTTATCAAAACTGTTGTCATCCATATTTCGCTTTGCATTAATTTTAGGTCTCCTTTTGACTTTTTCGTCGTGCGTTGGCAAATAGCCGTGATTGTATTTCAGTATTGATACTGAATCTTTGTTGTCGTTTGACTGGTTAGACACTTCTACAGCCAGCTTTCTGCCTTTTAATATAGTTGGATCATCGTCTTTTTCAACCATTTCTTTACTGTGTTTGTATTTCAAACGAATCGTTGGATGCTGCAACCTATGACTTATTAGACTTTCATCTAGTTCCATGTTTATGCGGCGCGGTGTGTAATCGTTGTTATAAGATTTTACATTGTGCCATTTATTACCATTTGCTAAACTTTTTGAGTATATATCCTTATCACGGACTGTTACCTGAGGTTCAGTGTTTTCAGTATCAGTAATGTATTCCAATGATTTTAAAAACGGAAGCACAGATTTATATTTATGTTTTGATATAGATGGTATTGATAATTCATTTAAATATTTGTGATTATTTTTCTTATCGTTAGACGTCATAAATGATCGAGGCTTGTAAACATCCTCAACGCTATGATTTGTTTCAACTGAATCATAGTTAGCGTGCCTGTAAAACCTATGATCTGCCTGTTTCCTTTTTGTTTCACCCCTATTTGTTATATCGACCTGCTTAGGCCGTGTTTTGGCATGCATCTTTAGGATATTGCTTCTTAAGTCGTTGTCTAGAATTTGCACGTTAATTTGTGGATCTCTCTTGAAGATATCGTTACGTTTTGCTAAAATATTTCTTCGGCTAAATTGAGGAGGTGGGCGAAGTTTAGTTATTTTAAAATCACTTGCATACGGAAAAGAGTCCGATATTTTAATCAAAGGTATAGTTGAAGGGACTTTTCTCGTTACCTTTTCCCGTGGATGGTAATTAATTCTTTTAAGATATTCTAGCACAGTACCAGCGTACTTGGAACTGGTCCATTGGCCATAAACTTTGGTGTTTTTGTTGATGGGTGGAGGAGTTTCCATTTCAGCTAATTTAAAGTTTGGCTTTGGCCCTAACTGATTTTCTCCGGTCTTTGTAGAGTTATCATTTAATTTGTGTATAGAACCAGTCCAGGATGTTTCTTTTTCTGTTTCTAAACTTATATCAAAATAGACACTTGGTGCATCAGGAGATGGCGGCGTCTGGTATTCAGATATCATGGAAACATTCTTGGTACTAAAAACAGACTCCTCGCGGTTTATTTGAGCTTGAGATTCTGATTTCTCTGTCCCAGATTCAACGTTGTTTACTATGTTCCAAAGATCATTTATATCATTTTCTTTGGTTCTTAATTTATCAGCATTTAAATATATTACTTGTTTTTCTTTCAAATTACCTAACTTTTTTGAAGTTTTTATACCAACATTGTGTTCTATGAAACTGTGTGGAGTTTTAATTTTTAAATAACTGTTGGTTGTAACCATTTTTGGGGATATAGTTTCAAAGTTATTATGTATTTCATCAGTTTGCAAATCATTTAAAACAATATAGTTATTTAGTCCTTTATCTTCGTCCTTGACTTTGTTTTTCGAAAATAGCTTTTGTTCAAATAATGGATCTTTTCGCATTGTGTAATTTCTTTCTATAGTTGACGTCAGTATCATATTGGCTCCGAATATTTCACCTTCAAAACCGTTGGATGCTCCTGAAACCAGAATAAATAAATAAATAATTATTGGACAATCAACACAACACCATCTAGCCCCAAACTAGGCATAGCTTGTACTATGGGCACCAGACGCCTGAAAGAATACTTATATATTTTTAAATACTTTCTTATGATATTTTTATAACACCCAGACACATAACAAACATCGATGTTCACCACACAAATGTTTGTCATGAATTAGTGTTTAGTAAATACAAGAATCATAGGCCTTTATTTACAAATGTACATAATAATTTACAAAGGACAATACAAAATACACATTTACACAATAGTATTTTGTAATACTAGAAAATAATTGGGACAAATGTAGAAGTGTTTTTTTTTATGATAACTAGCTTCGACTTGGGACTTCGCCCGTGTATATCGGATCGTGTGGTTACTTATAAGTAATAAGTATCATGTAGGTAATTGTTATTCCAGGTTCTATAAATGCATATCAAGTGTCATTCAAATTAATTCAGCTGTTATCGCGTGATTGATTAACAAGTTTCGAAACATCCACACCAACTAACACATTTATAAGGGTTTTTCATAACTCAAATGTTCGCAATGTTGACGTTTGCTTTTTAGAAAAAAATTATGAATTTATGAACACAGTACGAATTACTATTTCGTTACGCACTCCATTCCCTACATATAACGAAAATGCTGGGCCGTCATGTCACAGCTTGTTCTCTCACAATCACACAGCGAAACGAACTGCCTCTAGTGTGCTAAGAATTAGATAATCCAGGATTATAAGTGATACACTCGTGTACGTCTAAATCAATTTATCATGTAGGCTTGGTAGTGCGTGGAGCGTACGAATTAAATGAAAATATTTTCACATGGTTCTATTTCATTTTTGCACAAATAGAGAGACCAGTTTTTTTCTGGTTATTACAAAACATTGATAATAGAAATATATATAAAATATACAAAAGATAGATATTTTATTTGACTTACCATCATCCGCAGTTCCATAGCCAACAATAAGACTGCCTCCTTTTGGTAATACAAAACCGTAGAGCTAAAAAAAATTGTAAGTTAATTTCACGCACACTAGTATTTCTTAAATAATATCAGAATTACCAACCATGCCATATTTCAAAGATTAAAAATGCCAGACCGTCTTGCTTAATTTTGTCAAGGCACTGAATTGCCTCAGGTAATTTTAATGAGAGGGAACTATCTCTTAACGAATCAGATATTATAGCCTTGTGCGATGATCTAGTTTCAAAATAGCTATCTATGTCAATTTATCATATCGAATCAGTAGACTTTGGTGTTGGTCCTTTTGACCTTCAATCAATCTAAACTACGGTACCTATGTAGAAAGACAATTCGCTTGCAAATATTACTCTTATACATTATTATCTTGCGGATTGCTTTGTAGTGTGCTAAAATAACGAATAATTAAATCAAGAACACATACACTTTGAGCCGCTTCACAAGAAGCGAGTCGTGAGTCCATGTAAAGTGCCCACGCCCCGTAATCGGACTGGTAGGACAGGCAAACGTGACGCCAGACATCCTTTACGACTTCTACAAGGAAACTAGACTTTACTTTTCCTCTTATAGACATCTTCATATATCGACCGCCAGTGTCCAACCAAAGCCGTACTACGCGACTGTTACTCTTAGCTGAAAAGAACATAATATTATATTTAAGATTAAAAAAATAAGTTCTTAAATGCAAATCGGACCAACTGATGATTAGCACTAGAAATATAAATTTCTACTAAAATCGTGCTCCTGTAGCTACAACGGTTAAGGCCTTGTAACAATAATTATATAAGTACAGTAGAGCGTCGATAATCCGAACTAATTGGGGGACGTGGGTGTTCGGAAAACCGGTATTTTCGGATAATTGAACTACCTATATGTATATTGATTCAGCCATACATATTTACGTACAGGTAAATGAAAACCATGTTTACATTTATATATTTAATGACAAATAGGAATTAAACAAAAACAATTGCAGACAATCTTGTAGCAAAACATGTCATTGTATGTACTAGACTAGGTGTGTACAATTAACGTTTAAAAAAATCTTCAATCTACGTTTGCCGAAGCATGCCTACCCCAGCCTACTTTTTTAAGGACATATATTTGACACTGGTTGCTTCAGCCTATGTTTCAAACCAACGCAAGGCAATATCTAAGCAAGTAAACGCTTCAGAAGCACCAATTATGTTATCATCTGATTAATCTCGTATTTATCTTTCATAGAAAGGACGACACGTTTACGTTTAGGCATTTTAAATCGAGAGGTTACTTCACGTGGCAAAATTTAGTTTATCGACTAGCGGTTACTTGGAAGTGACATACGAGTACAATTAGAAATGAACTGAACGTGTCTGCACTGCAGCGCGGGAGGCGCGAGAGAGGCATGCGCGGGTCCGGCGGGGGTTCGGATAAGCGGTCGTTCGGATAAGCTACGTTCGGATAATCGACGCTCTACTGTACTGGTTTTCGGTACCACAGCAACCAGTGCATCACTGCAATTTGTTACTTATTTCCCTTTTTTTTTGCGAAATAAAACATTAGAATTTGTACCTATCTCTATTTTGCTGCTGTTTGTATATAATTACTAGCTGGAACCCCCGCGACTTCGCCCGGCCGTTTGTACAAGAAACCATCGAGTTTATT
This sequence comes from Lampropteryx suffumata, assembly GCA_948098915.1. Taxonomy (NCBI): domain Eukaryota; kingdom Metazoa; phylum Arthropoda; class Insecta; order Lepidoptera; family Geometridae; genus Lampropteryx; species Lampropteryx suffumata. Next base: position 28,775,314 of record OX402544.1, read on the forward strand.
ATTCATATCAAGTTTCAAGCAAATCGCACCACGCGTTAAAAAGTTCCCATACAAACTTTGACACCCCATTTTACCTCTTTGTAAGGGTTATTTTGAAAAATCCTAAAACCGTGTCCATTTTTTTGCATTTTAATTATTCAAATCAAGTTTCAAGCAAATCGCACCACGTGTTTAAAAGTTTCATACATTAGTTTTCACCCTTTTCACCCTTTTAGTTGAATTCAGCAGTCCACTGCTGAACATAGGCCTCCCCAATAGATTTACAGGAAGAACGATTTTGAGCCCTCTCCATCCACCGACTTCCTGCGATCTTTAGAATGTCGTCAGTCCATCGGGTTATATCGGGGGGTCGTCCTACGCTTCGTTTTCCTGTCCTTGGTCGCCATTCGAGAACTTTTATTCCCCAACGGTTATCAGTTCTGCGAGCTATATGGCCTGCCCATTGCCACTTCTACTTGCAAATTTTGAGTGCTATGTCGGTGACTTTGGTTCTTCTACGGATTTCCTCGTTGCGGATTTTATCACGTAGTGAAACACCCAACATAGCTCTCTCCATAGCACGTTGCGCGACTCTGAGCTTGTGTATGAGGCCAATAGTTAGCGACCAAGTCTCAGTTCCATATGTCATCACTGGCAACACGCGCTGATTATAGACTTTCGTCTTGAGGCTCTGCGGTATCTGTGACGAGAAGAGGTGCCGTAATTTCCCGAACGCTGCCCATCCGAGTTGGATTCGTCGGCTGACCTCTTTGTTGAAGTTGGACTTGCCTAGTTGAATCGTTTGACCCAAATAGACATAATGGTCTACAACTTCGATTATATCGTTCCCAATATGTACCGGTACGGGTGCCACATGAGCATTTGACATGATTTTTGTCTTGCTCATGCTCATTTTAAGACCCACCTGTTGGGACACGATATTAAGGTCGCTGAGCATTGTGCCAAGGTCTTCCAGAGATTCTGCCATGAGGACTATATCGTCGGCAAATCGAAGGTCGAAGGGCAAATCGAAGGGTGTTTGCCATTGATGTTGATACCAAGTCTATGCCAGTACAAGAGCTTGAAAATATCCTCCAATGCAGAGGTAAACAGTTTCGGAGAAATAACATCTCCCTGTCTCACCCCTTTATGCAATGGGATTGGATTCGTGCTCTGGTCGTGGTCTGGTGCTCTGGTAATATACTACACTCTGGCCAAATCTGGGATATATCCCTATCCGTTTTGTATTTACGTCTACGGAAAGTAGTAACAAACATACAAACATTCACATTGTAATGCACTAGCTATCCGCGCGCAACTTCGCCTGCGGTGAAGATTTTTCCCGTGACAAACCAATTTTCCCGGGATAAAAAGTAGCCTATGTATAGCTTTTCCGGGGATAGTGTAGCTTTCCAACGGTTAAATATTTTTTCAATTCGGTCTAGTAGTTTCGGAGTCTATTCAATACAAACAAACAATCAAATCTTTCCTCTTTATAATATTAGTATAGACTAAGTGTAAGGGGATTACTTAAGTATCTAGTTTCATTAAAAGGGATCCAAGCCCGCTTTTGTCTCAAATGTTGTGCTGTTAATAAATATTGCTTGACAATTCACACAATAAAAAATTGTTTTAAGCCTCTGAAAAACCATCTCTTTTTGACAATAGTCTTTCAATACAAATACCGTTGCTGGGTGGTTAAATAGTTTGTTCCTATTTGTATAGTCGTGGGTGTTGGACATTGATGTTATTTATTTATTTAGGTTTACTAACGATTATTACAATAATACAACCATACTTAGTATATTACAGTAAGTGTACACAATGTACAGGCTCATGCTGATTGCACAATCAATTATAGGTAAACACTACATGCGTAATATTTAACATAACAAAAAAAGAGTAACATTAGGCAGGCAGGTGTTATACCTATATCGAGAACAATGAGGTACGAGTTTCTGAAAACAATCCCCTCTGCTCTGGTGTAAATTATTTGAACGATGCACACCGGTCAATATAATCCCCTCTTTGTTTATTTTGTTAGTATTATTGTATGATCTGCAAGTATTTGTCTCGGGTCTGGGTGTTTCTATGTATAATATGTATATACAAAAAAAAAGTATATAAGTAGTTTATCAGTCATGTGGTACCCATAACACAAGCTCTGCTTACTTTGGGGCCAGATGATGTTGTGTGAAATGTCCGGGATTATTTATTTATTTATTTATTGAAGCTTTTGTACAATTTTGTACAATATACATGTTATGATAAAATCAGGAACCTAGTTCACGAGTAGTTTGTGTCCTTTCGATTATTTAGTAAAAAAATATCATACGTGTGTATTTTATTTATTTATACGTATTCTATCTGTCATCTAGTTTCCATAGTACAAGCTAGTTTGGGGCTAAATTGTTTTGTGTGAGTGGTCCACCATCCACTAATATTCATTATTAGATACGGCCGTTTATTTGACTTCTAAATAAAGGATTATATCTTACTGTTTAATGATAAAAACTATATAAATAATGAAACAGTAAATAACTGCAAACCGGTAGAGTTTTAAATGTGTTAGTTAAAATTTAATTAAGTAAATAAATAAATAATCCCGGACATTGCACACAGCATCATCTGGCCCCAAAGTAAGCAGAGCTTGTGTTATGGTTACCACATTACTGACATACGCGTGGTCTGCTTCTACACCACCATGTGTAAGCGGGGAGCATCTCTGGTGCGTAGGGTCCGAGCCAGCTCCAACACCATTCTCAGCGTGTTCGCAAATAGGTTCGATTGCATTTATATGTATTTGATATAATATGTACTCGAGGTTGCACGTTTTCACTAATATAATAACATAAAGTATAATTATTCTAAATAAATGTGTGTAATCGTTTAATGTATTTCTTTGTTTTGACTATTGTATTATTTTGTAATTTATTTTTTGTATGTACCTAGATCAAAAGGTCTGTGAATGGTTTTTAATTTTATGATAGTTTCATGTATATTATGGACATATGTAGTCTGAAAAAAAGATATTTTATTTTGTAAATACATAGAAGCCCCCAGACCCGAGACAAATACTTGCAGATCATAGAAACATTTGTCCCGCGGCGGAAATCGAACCCGCAATCTTCTGCGTCTCATCCGGACCTTAGCCCACTTCGCTACAGAGTTCGTCTAAGTAAACATTGTTCTCTACAAGAAATATTCGTTAATCTTGACTGTATTGTCTTTTAGTTCTTGTGTAATTTAGCATCTAATTCCCCTATCCCTTTCATCTGCAATTCTTGTCCATTCCTTCCCCTGTGTGTATTCATGTTGTCTTGCCAGCGTTTGTTTTCCTTACATCTGCTTCTTTCTCTCTCCAATTACTATGGTGTGTTTAATCAATAACAACTTTTTATTTGTTGTCTTGATAACACCATTTTTGGATTTTGAGTGAAGAAAGTGAAACAAAATCCAAAATTATGCAACATCGAACTCGAAAAACACGTTCAACTTTATAGTGGGTCAACATACTTTGGCGCAATCACATTTGCTCAATTTTTGTTTTAATGATACCAATACCTTCCCTTTTTTAGGGTCTTGGTATTTAATGATTATGTAGAACGCTTCATATTACATATAAGATAGACATTTACGACATTACTTGGTAATTGTAAATAAATTGAACGCACGCGAAAACCAACTCTTCACTCAATAAAACGCGGGTATGTTTAATCGTGTATAGTATATTATATAATACTAGCAGACCCGGCAAACGTTGTTTTGCCATATAAAAATCTTTCGTAAAAAAATTTTTTTTTCATAAAAACTATCCAATGTTAGATCAGTTAAGTAGTTTTCGCGTGAAATCGTAACAAACAAACTTACATTCACATTTATAATAGTAAATAAGTAGGATGTAATATGATAATCTTGCGACAATAACCGTCAAAATTTAAATAAACATGTTTCAAAATAAATGTAAGAAAATATATATATCGAAACCCTCAGACCGCAAGTCACGCATGCTCTTGCTCATATAAAAATATGAGTAGGTATCTACCTATATCATTTTGCGTAAGTACAAACATAAAACGAGACATAACATTACAAAGAACTCTTGAATAAGTTAATTGACTCACTGACGTATGTGAAAATACTTTGATCTTTTTCTAGGTCGTAAACACGTATCCAAGTACAAAACGTGAACTCGCGTATAGGTGGAGTCTCGACGTCGTATTGCAGAAACTGAAAATTAAACATTAATCAACATCACTACACAGTATAAAACAAAGTCGCTTCCCGCTGTCTGCCTGTCCCTATGTATGCTTAGATCTTAAAAACTACGCAACGGATTTTGATGCAGTTTTTTTATTAGATAGAGTGATTCAAGAGTAAGTATCAGCATTGCACCCGTGCGAAGCCGGGGCGGGTTGTTAGTTTATAGTACAAAACAAACTATCTTAGTTAGGCTAGTTGCACAAAATTTTCTTGCATTAGTTAAAGTGAATTTTACTAAACTACACATATATAGCAAGCTGTGTACAGTGGAGGAAATATAATTAGAAACAGCTAATCGCTTATTGATAATTAATGTTACTATCATTGTTACCGGAATTTATTTGAGAACGAATCTACAACATCGTAATATACCTACTCTCTTATTTCTAGTTTTAAAACATGCCACAAGAATAGATCTATATAAATAAATACGATATCCCCATCCCCAGTAGCTGGCAGCCCGGACAACTTATTACAAAAAGATAAAAAGGCCAAGTGCGAAAGTCACGCCTGTGGAGCTTACCGTACCCATTTACCCACCTAAACACGTTCCCATACATAGTTACCTACATACAGCGTCAAATAAGTTTGTCACCGCAAACAATTTTTATGTAATAACAACATATAAATTAACTGCTTATTTATTTCTTTAACATTGCTTCTTGCCAAATTATAATTTAAGATAGAAAGCACTTGGTTTAACTGTAAGCTTATTATCGTAATTGTAATAAATAAATAAAATAAATTTGAGGTACGGAACACTAAAAAACCGGCCAAGTGCGAGTCGGACTCGCACACCGAGGGTTCCGTACAAACCTGTAGGTATATAAGTAAATGTTCACCCATCACGACAATCGAGTCATAGTTATGGTATTTTTATTGCAAAAAAAAATCTTCTAGATCTCAAGAAAGGGTTAGTAAGTTTAAAATTATTAAAAAATGTTTTATTACATGAAGTAACTAAAACTTTACGGCTTTCGCAATTTTTCCTTTATCTGTGCTATAAGACGTTGCTTCATACCAAATTTCAAGATTCTAAGTTTACGGGAAGTACCCTGTAGGTTTTGATTCCCTTGCGAGTGTCGAAAATTTGCGGAAGTTTGCGGCATAAACGGCTGTATCTTTTGATTGCGTTGGCTTAGAAGTTTAATTTTTTCACAGCTTCAAGGGACAGTAGACCTGAGTATTTGATATAAATTTCAGCTTGATACCTTCACGCGTTCCTGAGAAAAAGGGTCTTGACAGACAGACGGACGGACGGACGGACGGACAACAAAGTGATCCTATAAGGGTTCCATTTTTTCCTTTCGAGGTACGGAACCCTAAAAATATAAAATATAGTTCACAATTGGTATAAAAGAGAGTATAAAAGAAAAACAAAAATAGATAAACTTTTATTGAGAGAAGAAATGACTGCTCATCTAAAGTGCTTTGTAAGGATGGTACTTAATGCTATTGCTCATTATAAACGACACGGCAATTCGTTAAAACCATGGGAGATTACAGCTTTGAAAGGATTATGTTTCGTTTGTCTAACACGAACCTTTTCAAAGGTTCCAATTAAATTTCTTTAAAAGGATGTTCGCAGATTAGTTCTCAGGTAGAAGCAAAGGCTATCAAGCAAAGTTTTACTTTCCGACGATACTAAAATAAATTTAATAAATTCTGACGGAAAACGATACGATACGAAGCCCAATCAATGAGGCATTGAATAACATTTTACACGGGGGCGGAAATGTTAAAATGTACTGATGTTTTTCGGGATACGGAGAATTATGGTTTGTTTTTATTACAAACATTGAAGAAAAAATAGATCATTCGCAATACAAAAATATCTGACAAAAGATAATAGTACTTTTTCTACCGATAATTTGCCATGGACTTGGATATTTCAACACGATATTGAAAGCGCTCAGCATACAGGGTCTAAAGCGTCTCTCGAACATTAGATTGTCCCGAACGTAAACCAATAAAATAACATATAACTTCGTTGGTTCTTCATCAAACGTGAACATGGCTATAAGACCTTAGTATCTCAGCATACGATCACTACGAATTTTTAGAGTTCGTGTACTCTTTGTGCATTTAGTGGTTGTATGTCGGGGTCGTGGCGGTGGTAAATTTCGTGGTAAATTTTCAACATACCTGGGCGTATCCTTTCTGCGTCAGAACAATTTTGTATACCGGACGGTTTATTGCATTTACTGACATGAAACTCAAACACGCAAAGTAAATAGACCATGCCATTACGGTTGAAAGGTTTCACCTGCAAAATAGGAGTCGTTTATATCATCGTACAATTGAATGTTATTATAAACGATGAATCATAAACTGTATTGTTAAGTATTTATCTCTCGCACTCGCACTATTGGCTTATTAGGTTGTTGTAAAATATGTTTAAAGCTGACACTTACACAATTTATCTATGCAAGAAATAAAGAATGATAATTTTATTAGTCTTTTCCGCGAGAAATCTGTGTGACAACTGAAGAGACTGTCGCTTGAAACAATTGTTAGTTTATAAATGGTGTTTACAAACCGCGATGCTGAATACATTTTTGCGTTATTATTGTATTGTATGTACTTACATACTTTCTTGATTGAACATAATTTCTGCTGCAATCCTCATCGCAGTAAACTAAGCACTCTGCTTAGTCATACAGTTGTTATTATTAATATTCATATTGCATATCTAGACGCGTCCTCCATTCTACACGCAATACAAACACAATAAAATAATATAATGTAAGTAAATACCTATCAAAATACGTAACATGCCAGTTGCGTCAGCGTCTTTATACTTCTGTCTGACTGACCTGCTATCATGGGCAGATGAGCAGGACATTAGCTCATCGTCTCCTAAAGTTAGATTAAACTAAATAAACAAATTTAAAATTATCTACCTGTTCAACTTTTATTACAATGCTTGTTTTAAATTTATCTGATAAAACATCATGATTTGAGCATCGTCAAAACGCGTAAAGACTAACAGTCTACTTAGGGACTTGTTCATCGGCATAACAGTCAAGTCAAAGTTAAAAAAAAATATATATTTATAATGAAGGATCCCTTTGAAACGCTTCTTACATACTAGGTGAATTTAGGTGCCAGTAACCTACAAAGGTACTGGATGTTGGCTCTAATGAATCCATTCACTAAACAAATGTATTATATTCTTCCTCTTCTCATCATGTCACTAGTTATTTCAAAGTGTGGTGAAAAATTTAATGTGTACCTCAGAGGCTCCTTTCGTGCACTTGGCACGTGTCCTATATATATTTATTATATAATAATATTATATTTGGAGTTACTGGTTTTTTTTTATACTTACCTATATTTCAGTTTATTTTAATTTATTTTGTCTTTTATATAACAGGTATGGATAGACCCAGTTGTAGACTGATTAAATACATTATTAAAACTATCTCTGCAAAATGTACCTTTGACGTACCTAACAGCTGAACGGATCTTTATGAACGGTGCGATGTATTGTATCTTGGGGAAGGATATAGATTACTTTTAAGTAAAAGGTGAGAGAAGCCACTGGAAGAAGTTGTAAAGAAAAACCAATCAGAATAGCCTTTATCCATTATACATGAAATGTATGCTGAGGCCAAGCCCCGACATGATTGATATTAGCAGCAGCTTTTAGTATCTAAGCCTTTTTGAACTTGTCGAATGCAAACTCAGGACATTAATATAACAACTCGATACTTTTGAATGGCATTGAAGGATATACGCATACACGTACACATCGGCATACACGTGGTTCCAGGAACATTCTAGAAGCCCTGCAATATCGATAAACTCCCACGAGTTGCTCAAATATTTTTTAAAGTCTTCTCGAGTACCGTCATGCGCTTTCTTTGTGAAGTTCTTCCAGAATTTTCTAGTAAGTACCTATAATACGTCTGCCTGAAGAATGTATAAAAAGTCATTTTCAAGTCACGGGAAGCCTTACAAAATTTTCTTATTATCATTAATCTCCGACAATGGATATCGCTTAAATAAATATACTTAATATCATTTATAACAATTAATTATATGAAAAGGAAGACATATTTTTAACCGGTATACCTCCGAGGTCCCCTAAGTTTGGTTAGGATCTGATGATGGACATCATGATAAAAATGACACTCGAGAATGAATGGATCGCAAATTAGTGAAATGGAAATTATAGTAATACCTATTTGTGTACCTGACCAACTGACTTGACAATGGACTTGATGAATAACATACCTACAGTTCTCTTTAACGACAAACTGCTCATGTGTCAAAATTAAAATACTATAAAGAGGATCTCAGGCAATATGTCATACTTGTCAGTTGATCTAACCTTGAGCTTTAAAGGAACCCTACGGAACGAATTGATGTATCGAAATTAAAGTACGTATTTTATTGTATATATTATATCAGAGGTTTTGATATTCAGATTAAGAAGCCGCTTTCCAGTTTTTTGTAAAAATATATTGTAAATATAATGTAGTATAAGCACCTACACAACAAATTATTATAAGGTATTTATTACCTAAGTCTTCCTCTTCTTTCGTGTCAATTTTCTCTCATAAAAATTAAATTTGCTTCAACCAAAAGTTGCTGCCGCTATAGCAGCGTCCGATGCGTTGAGGTCAGCTCTTGTGCAGGAAGAGGGGCAAGTAGGGCAATCAAGTAGATGAGACATAGCCATTACCTAAGTAATTACAAGTAAGTACATGTCCAATTCAGCCAGCATCTAGGTATGACTCATATTGATTGCAGGTACAAAAACCAATAACAATTATTTGAATAATTAGTGATGCGTGCGTCGGTAGGTATTCTACAACAACCTGATCAGACACTGTGCCTTCAACTAATTAAATACAAATAATTTTCTGCAAACAATACAGTCTAGCGGAAAGTCGCTCTTCCACGCCGCGCCTTTAACTTGATAATGATTAGGTGTATATCCTATAGATAATCACATATCAGTTAATGGGTTTTTTAATCAGTTGCCATTTTTATTCATTGAAAAAATTAAAAAGACAAACCATTATCATAATCACACAAAACGCCACTCTAGCTAGTAGAATAGAATAGTAGGTAAATATCTTTACATGTTGAATGCTAGATACAATTTAATTTTAAATTGTGTAACAAAATTTATATTTTTATTCGATTAGTAAAATTAGTAAAAACAGCTACTATAACTAGGAATTACTAGGTTTCTTAGGGTTATAAGAGAATAACAAACAATTAACTAAAATTCTTCAAAATTCTTTAAAGAGTACGTTACCGTGATCTCGTGATACGAGTTAGTGATAGTTTGCCTGAACATTGCATTGCCAATCACTTAGCTTACTCGTAGTTCAAGTTCTAATACTCCAAATGATGTGAAATGAACTTTCAGAGAAACAACATAGTTCACTTTCTAAAGCAAAATTGTCTAATTATCTACTGTTAAGACGAAAGGGCTGAAACTGGCTCTTTCTCAATACAAACGTAGTCGACTGTTTCCTCCCTGGATAATGACACTAGAGCAAATATTTTTGTACCATAAAACCTTTAACTACCATGACCATGCCCTGTCAAGGTTTTTTTTATATTCTAATTATCATAGGAAGTAGGAGTCTTCAAAAATTAGAAATATTGCTTAATTTTTTAAACATTTTCAAACACTACTCCAAAATATATTTACAAAAAACTTAGAACATAATGGCAAAGCTGAAGGGTTTGTTTAATTATATTTTAAAAAAACAATTGGGCATGGTTTGGAGGAGTAAATAGTCGACTACGAAATGTTTTGTCAATATGTCAATGTAATGTCATGTCAATAATTATGTACCTAAAACGGTCTGAGCTGCAGTTCTTGCGCGGGGCGTGGCGGCGGCATTCAGCGAGACAGGAACATTTTATTCAAATACCTATTTTTCTATCTTTTCTCAGGTACCCTTTCCTCTTAATCTAAATTTTCAGAGACAAATAATCTCGCTCATAGTCCTTAATAGTTAGTTAAGTCGCGTCTAAGTATAGATTTTCTTTGTGAAAAAGGAGCTTTGCTAAGGAGCCATAAAACCATTAAGGACTGCGAAAAGGCAATATTAAAGAGGTAACGAAAAGTATCAGAGTTTAAATGTCAGCGCGTCACGATGTAGTGGCCGAACAATTTCCCTCGGCTCGCGTAGCTATGTACTAAATACAAGATATTATTAAATATTTTTGTCTTTTGTCCTGCAGACCAAGGAAATTTTCATGATATCGCACCCATCTTCAAGCACGCTTCCGCGTGTCGGACCCACGATGCTACTCCCCTTCTCTCCTTCCGCGCCGCCCTTGCCAGTCGACCGGATCATTAACGCCCCAGCAGGAGGTAAGACTTGCTTTTCTTTAAAAAGTATAATATAATGGACGAGAACCTCTTAACCTTCCAGGCATAAAATACAAACTTTACAGTGTAAATTTATTTTGTTGGAAACATTTTTCATTACGTACATATTTCGAAAAATATTTACTTGGTATGTACATTTTCTGGGTAAGTTATTATCGTGTCACTAAATATTTAGAAAATTCAAGTTTATTCTGATCTTATTAGATGTTTACAAAAATAAAACTAAATAAAATTGTTGTACGAAAGAAAATAAATACACAATTTCAACAGTTACATTCTAACATTGAATGTTCTGTTCCATTGCACTGTAATCAAAGAATTACCCACTGTGGTTGATTTCTGATTGAACTAAAAGATCACAATATATGCACGTGTTAAAAGTAAACTTATTGAAAAATGGTTTTATTATCGTACGAGTAAGTAGGTTCAAAGAGGCTGTATGTGTAGGTTCTACACCAGCCAAGCCCATGCGTACGTACATCCCCGGCAGTGGGTCAGAGCGGTGTTTCCCTCTCGCAGTGGCTGAATCTCGGAGTGAACAACTGTATACCATTCCCGGTACCACCCTCTTACTCATTACACCTATTTATCCAAACTTTTCTATCGCCTCTAACAGTTATTTTGCAGCTTCGACTCTTGAAATACCATACGCTCTGTATTATTTTAGTTTTTTCCAAAATAATTCAATATCGAGTTGGTTTTTTATTATGTTTCATTATTTTGATGTTTTTAGCGTCTTCCTGTCTCCGATCTAAATCCTTATCCTGTGACACCATACATCATAAATTGTATCGCATAAGATTCGGAACATCATTTCAATAGGTTTTAAGGATAATGATTTGCTTAGGTTTATTTTAATAACAATATACACAATTTTCATAATGTAGGTACTTAATTAGAATTGCTTGCTTTTATACCTACTTATTTAAACTTAAATACTTGCTTAGGTACGAAAGCTTTGTTTAAACGTTCGATGTCGTGATAGTTGCGTGCGTATAGTACCACACAGGGTTTGTTATATTTGTTTTTACCTGCAGGCCATGATGGATACATATCGTCACCGGAGCGCACCCATGGAGCCAGGACCCAATACGAAGATCCTTACTACTCGCAGTTCCCAGGCTCTTCCGCCGCCAGACCAGCGATAACTCCCATTGTTAACGAAGATGCTTTGTAAGTTGAAGAGTCTTGGTTTACATATCACTCTATTAAGTCGATTAAAAACTATATGCAGATTTATGATTAAGTTAAATGTTGTGTTAAAATAAACCGCACTTTTGTCATGACGATTGTTTGTTCTACAGGGCCTCTGTCATTATTGACGATGCGTACCAGATTTACGGCGCCATGGGCAACGGTCCTCGCCCAGTACCGCGCCCGCAAACCGAGCCAAGGTGGATCTTCTACTTCTTAAACAACTACTCATTCATTACCCATTATTATGGAACTTGACGTGATTTCGTACTCTATTGTATATTATATATATTTCCGGAATCTACAAACACTTCAGCTCTCTTTGACCTACTCAAAGGCTAGGCTGTGCTTTAATGGCCAGTCAGTCAGTAAGTCGCCCTATGGTTTGATATCGTTACATAATCTAGCAAGTAATATTAACCACGACGATTTTTTTATAAAATCACACTATCACAACAAAAATATTAAAAATGCGAAAGATTTCATGCTGGTTAGTTACTCAATAAAATCAGAATATTTTAGTCAAACATCTGTTTAGTAAACAGAGTACCTGTTGGATGAGACAGGATATTTTTTTTTAAAACTAGGTGTATGAGAATAAAGTCGGATATCTAAGTAGGCGAACGAAGTCGCGTTCCACTTGTGTAAGATAAAATGTTGCGATGGCGATAACTATGGCACATGCGAAAAATTTTGGGTTGGTTATAGAAGATAATAATTATAACACAATAACGTTACTCGCGCTATTTTATTTTCAAGGAAATCAACAGCGCTTTATACAGCGGTGTAACAAATGCTTACCTGCTCAGGGAGCCAGGTATAAAGTTTTCACGTCTCGTAGAACCTTTATAGTAAAAGTAATGTATCTAAGCACTAGTATGGACTCTCGCGGTAATAACAGCCTATTTAGGTATATAGAGTAACAACCATATGCTGCAAGTTTGGTCGATACAAATAGTTATAAAAATACCTGTCTGCAAATGTTAGTAAGTATTCTTAATATCGTATTTTTTTATCGAACGGAATTATCAGAGCTGCTCCAGCGTCCGAAGATCAAATAAACCGCGTGGATAAGATGGAGAGGCAACTCGCTGATTTGACTGGCCTCGTGCAGGCTCTACAGGGTCCGGGTACTTCGGGAACTCCGCCGGCTGTAGCTCCTCGTCAAGACAAAAATGGACAAGGTAAACATAACTTATCAAATATGTAAATTTAAACTCTTCAGTGTACTCACCGTTGCTTCCGCCAACGTTGGTTAACAAAAATTCAAAATTTTAAAAATATATAAGTACGTTCAACTCCACCGGAGCAAGTCACGTTGAGGCGTGGTGCTTAATGTCCCATGCCTTTTCCTGCACTCAGATGCGGCACGATATGGAAACGCCGAGAGACCTCCCAAATTAGGGAGAGATAAATTTCGTAAGTGTGGTTGAGTCACGCAGAATTTGTGTTGCTGATACATAACTAATGTTTGCTGTATAGGTAGGCACGCAAGTTATTTGGAAAAAGTAATCTAAGCTCTTGCTTCTTTGGTTTTGTGAAGTACAAGTGGCATAGGATGATTGAGAGTACGTACCTCAGGGAAACCTTTGGTTTGTGGTTTGGTTTTCCTTCACATTCCACTTACAAACTAGAAAACGCAATGCCTACGACTTCCGCACATCTCACTTGAACAGAGAAAGTGACGCTTTCACTCTATTGCTAATCAAATGGAGAGACAACAGTGACAATGTGGTTTAACGTCCTATTGACCAAATTACATTAGTATTGTATCGAGCATCGAAAACATTCCAATCAAGTACCAAATCACAGTACTCACGCAGTTTGCTTGCTTGCCAACTCAAACATGTTTCTTTCTCTGTTTCCAGCTTCCATCATATCGATTGTACTAGGTTATTCAATATATATAGCATATGTACGTTTTATTTATTTATATGTATAAAATTATCGCTTAAACTTAGCGTAATTGTGGCATTGAGCTTCGCCTATTACAATCGTTGATTTCAAAATGCATCTGCTCGACAACATCGATAGATTGAAATGAATAATTATTTACTTCAATTGAGTTTTAGTCCCATCCCACTCAGAAGCACCTCCAGCTTCATTTTACTTAGATAGCATCCATCGCTATTGTTGAAATATTCAGTAATTATGTTAATTATTTTGATTTTTATACTAACCATTTATGAAAAATCCTAACATCATATGAAACATCCAACTATGTAGGTGTTTACTTAGTCTATCTTATAATCACACACTAGCTAATGTGTTGTTTAAATATGTTGCCCTCTTTATTTATTGACATCAGAATGTCAAGGACAGAGCCCACTTAAAGCCCACGCTAGCTAATTATGTAATTATAAGATATTGGCTTAGTATTTTGCTACGGTATGGCAGAATATTGTAAATAAGTTAAACTTTCCGCATTTTAGCAATAATGTCACCGCATTGTGTGGAGTAAGTACTCGTGTTTTTAAAACGTATTTACTTTTTAATTAAGAACACATTTGTTCTATAGAATTTTAATTAGATCATAAATAATTCTTAATACAGTTACAATTGCGAGTATATTTCCACCGTACCTACCTCTATTAATTTTGTAATTTCAACATTGTAAAGTCTGAACTGCAGATACCATTCACAGTGACATAGGTAAACACAGTCATTGATAATTATTATGTAACACTAAACGCACACAATTTGATTAGCACAAGGCACGAATGAGCCACTTTTTTAACTTTACTGTAAATCTATTAAGCGTGTTCCAGTAGTATTGCCAATATAGTTGCGATGAATACTAACAATTTGTTCAATCTAAACTCAGACTTTATTATTTCAGAAAAATCTGTTTCATTTGAAAAGTCGGTATCGTTTAGTGACGATCCGCCTGACCTGAATGGTCCAAAACAACATTCTCCTCAGCATTCAGGTATGCTATGAACCATTGTTTAACTAGCTTATGGTTCCCTATTCCTATAAAACCAGCTATTATATAAGGTATTATCTTTTATTAAAATAAGCATATTTTTGCCGTAAATATTCATAGTACAGGGTGTCAACAGATTATTATTTTGTTTGTCGTATGACTGATAATAATATTAAATCACAACACAATGATCTGTAGACACTTTGGTGTTCTGTACTCTAAGCAAAATTAGCTATCTATAAATTATACGTTTGAATTTGAATTGAGCTCCTTTGATGCACAGTTTTAATTAATTAAAACCGTCTTTGGTCAAGTTTCATGGTTGAGACCAGTCTTGCCTGATGAGTACCTATTTGCTAATGAGTGCGGTCAATGTTTCAAACTATAAGCTTTGACGAGGTACTCACCTACCGAACCGCAAATTGCTACGTAGGTAGGGCATTAGGTATTGGGAACTACTTATCTAATAAATAGCATCCAATAGACATTTGATCTATAAAAACAGTTATTATAGTTTTAATTTCCTTAACACCACAGCAGATAATTCATTGTTCAGTTCGTACTATTATTTGAGTGTAAATGTTCATTTAGTTAGTGCATTGCATCTTGCAATCAAAAGTAACAAATAATGTCTTGTCAGTAAAATTAGTATAAGTTATTCCAATACTTACCGTTTAGGTCCTGTTGCTAAAAGTCCTAGATACGAAGACATTATTTTATTGGCATTGAATATGTTAAATGTCTTCGCTTTGAAAGCTAATCCCTTGCTCGTACAAACTGTCTATCATCCTTGTAGTTATTGTCATAACCATGTTCATAATTCTTGAATTTCTTTCCGCTTACTTCTTTGCAATAGCTGATACGAAACCAACAAAACCGGCTATAAAGTCATCGACGCTGCCGCGGACCTCATCGCAAGGTAATACTTGTATACATTTACTTGCAACCAAAGCCAATGCTTGGGGTAAGCTTCATACTTACCTTACTAACATGCGGGACGGGTTATGGTTAGCGTGTCGGGTGACCTACCGATTACGCGATCAAAAGGCCTGAGAGCTTCTTTTGTCGTCTGCTTCATCATCAGGTTGTTGTATGAAATGTATAATATAATTATATTTTCCAGAACGCGATCGCTTGAAGCCAGCTCCGCCTCCGAAGCCCGCCGGACTTGCTGGGCAACTGACAATGGTGCCCCAAAAGATCATGACTGTGACTGTGCCAGCGGATTTTTTTCAACAATTACGTCTCCTGCAAAAACAAAGCCGCGATTTGAGGATCGAGGTAAGTTAACCATCCTTACCCTTTCCAGTGCGAATGTTTCGGCAATGGCTTAACCACCTGGCGAATTCAACTAATTATGCTTATATACTCGTATCTCTATTGTGTGTGTGTGAGTGTAATAGTTGGCTTATGAAGCGTTTTTGATTGGCAGACATGCAACTTACGTCGTTCTACCCTGGGCCAGGCGATGCAAATGCGTCAGATGGTCGGAGAGACCATAGTCGAAATCGGCTCTCTGGCGGAAGCATTTGCTGAAACTACACCTAATACGGTATATATATATTAAAATTCTGTTTGTCAGCCTCGAACCAATAACAAGGTTTACCTACGAGTATAATCTGTTGAAGAGTCTATTTTAAAGTATTTCCTTTAAAATAATGCCACCGACATTCAACCAGTGTCGGCGAGGACGTTGCTAGGCATTTCGTTGTTTCTGCGGACAAATTAAAATTTCGTAATCTAGAAGGATTGGCAGTTCTTCAATTTCAGAGTGACGTACGATTGACATTTTAGTAGCCATGTAAAATCCAAGGAAAATGCAAAATCACTTGCTATGTAACGCTGTTTTAAACTTTTGTGTAAACCACGAAATATTAGCGAGACCGGCGTAACAACAGAATGTCAGTAAAGGTCCTTGTTCGAGCTAAAAGCTTTCAATCAGTTGCGGTTCTCCTCTAATCGAGTGTAAAGTTACACAGTATTGTTGTGGTTGGTTATTATCCGAAAATACCGTCCAATTAGTTTAGCCCGGTATCCAATGTGACATTGGCTGTTCGCCATTAACGCTAACAAACAACCTATACTGTACAACGGACTGAACAATTAAGCAACTCTCTCATTCTGTCTTTGACATTTTTCATTTTTATTTATCAATGGTTTTTAGCGTTCTTTATTTTAAACTATAAAAAGATAATTTATTACTGCTATGTTAGAAAAACGTTGCGAAGCCTAAGTGGAGCTGGGCTGGTCATGTCTGTCGCATGCCAGAATAGCTGTGGGCCAAAATCCCTACTCAGTGGAGCCCTGAGACAGCGAGACGGCGCCGTGGTAGATGGCGTGGTGATTTCGACACATTTGACAGAGCTTGGTCATATTAGCTCAAAACCAAGATTACCGGAGAGATCAAGGGGAAGCTTTAGCCCAGCAGTGGGGCACAATGGGCTAATCGTAATCGTAATGTTAGAATGTCAGAGAGAGGTGGAAAGAGCTGGAAGAGGCTTTTACCACGGCTAGAACTTGCAAAAACAAACGAAAACAAAAAAGTATACTTATGTATAAATATAAAAAAAAAGATTTTTTTTTGGTTTAGCCTAACTTTGTTTATTTTTTGTTTTTTTTTTGTACATAATCACAATTGATTATGAAATTATTTGATTGGATAAGGATTAATATCATGATATGATTGTATCTTTCTATCAGCGGTTTTTGTAGCTTAACTATAACAGTTAGATATATATTATAGCCTCGCTCGCGGACAAAACAAACATAAAAAAATATTAGATATATTTTTTTATTAAAATAAATAAGGAGAAATAAAAGTTATGTTTAACTTCTTGAACGGATCTTGAGCTAACTTACTCAGTTAAAGATTGTATATTATAAGATTGTCTTGGAGACAAACTACTACTTTTTACGTAGAAACAACGCGTGCGAAGCCACGGGCAGCAGCTAGTAATGCAACACTTTCCATGATTACAGAAGCTTTCCCGAGAAGAAGAAGTCTACCGACAGGATATACTCCTGTTAGAAAATGATTTATATGAGTTAGAGGCTACCGTTGAGCGGCTGAGAGGACAGGCCGCTAACAGATATAAGTACGTACCCTCAAATAAGACAAACGATAGATATACATTTCTATAAATACTTTGTTTTTTATTACTTTGTTTATTGAATTTGTCTAGTGATTTAGATGATTATATTTGATGATTAAGATGATGATATTAGATGATTTATCTAGTTTTCACTCATAGATTTTGACGAGCTGTTTTAATGTTATACAATATACCTAATAATTATTAAATGATTCAGAGAGACAAGAGTAAACATGGCAGATGTTGAAAACATCGCCATGGTGCTCTCTAAGAGCAGTAAAACGGTTGCGGATTGGAAGCTGCGATTCCCCACTCTACAGCAAGCATTAAAGTCAAAAATTGCCAGCGAAATGGAAAAAGTAAGTCTGCTACGGCCTTTCTCAGTTTGAACCAATTGCATACCATAGAATAGGCTTATTTCATCTAAAGCGTACTGACTATTACACTATATTACGGCATAGTGTAAAGTTCAAAGACATGTGCCAAGTGCACGAAAGGAACCTCTGACGCGCACTTTAATCCCTTCTCCACACTGGTTCGAGAGAACTAGTGGCACGGTTAGAATAATTACACTATTGTTTATTACGGGGCATAAACATTTAACATTTAACAAAAAAAAATCCCGGACATTTCACACAGCATCATCTGGCCCCAAAGTAAGCAGAGCTTGTGTTAGTACCACATGACTGATATATACTACTTATATACTTTATTTTTATTTTTTGTAAATACATACATATTATACATAGAAACACCCAGACCCGAGACAAATACTTGCAGATCATACAAACATTTGTCCCGCGGCGGGGATCGAACCCGCCACCTTCTGCGTCTCAGCCGGACCTTAGCCCAGTGCGCTACAGAGGTTGTCAATGATTAATTTAAAGTAAATATTTAATATTAATCGCTCGACTAACATTAATTGTATGCATAATCTCCTCTAATTATTATCAGGCTTCATAAACTAATCTCTTTGCTTGGTTTTCTTTGTTTTATTGAAGTTTAAGTTCTTCTTCTTCTCTGTTAATGACATGTGTTATATAATAATGTCAATTTTGCCAATTTAAAGTGTTTATATTGTTTATAGTCTATTTGTTAATAAAGTCTTAGTTGATGGTCATTTGTCAATTCTAAACGTCAGTGCGGAATGGCTGTCTAGAACTTCCTAGGGATTCATCGTCGTTCAAATCACATTGCACCATAATACACTTATAATTCATAATTGTCCATACTTTTATTAAGTAGTCACAATTTATTCATTAAAATTCCGCTAAGATTATTGAATAAAACATGCAATAAAACGAGTAAAGAATATTTTAGAAGTGCTATGTTACTTTGTGAAATGACAAACGAAGCATCGACGTTTCAATTACTTTGGCACTTATCATAGTTGTCACCTGTCCTGTCAGTCGTTTGATTGCCACAGTACAAGTAATGTGTTTTTTTGGGGCTGGTGCTGTGTGAAATGTCACCAATATTAATGTTTCATGATTTTTTTATTGGGGTTATATTTATTCAGATACATAGTCTTACCTAAAAAACTAATAAATGAAGTAACTAGTATTAAAATGTAAAGTAACCTATTTCTTGTACAACTAACTGAACATAAAAATGTAACAGTTAGTAATAAATAATAAATTTATTTTTATTATTTTATCAAAAACTTTTTTGATTATCAAGTTTTAAAATGTTGCACGATTTTACATTTAATGAAATCTGTGATTGTAACTTAAATATCATTGTGTATATTATCTTGTAGGTAGATTGGTAGAAACTGGCTTCTTGTTCTTGTACGATAAATCATCATTAATATTAGCGGAAAATAAACACGACACCATCTAGCCCCAAATAAAGCATAGATTGTACCATGGGAAGCAGACGACTGATTCTTATATATTGTAAGTTGGATATTTGATGTAGTTGGTGTGGTGTTGTAATGGTGTTGTAATGGTGGTGTAATGGCAGGTCCTGCGTAAGGAGAAGCTGCTGGAGGAAGAGCCCGAGCGTCTCGAGCTGGCTCTGCGTCGTTGCAAGAAACTGACGGGCACTCTCGTCACTCTTAAGAGGTCAAACACTTACTTATTAAATATAACTATGGTATCAATATAACATACACATTACGTAAATGCGTCAACTCGCACCGAAAAACTCGTACAACATTAACCGTCTTGTCGCTTCTGGGTAGGCGACAGGCGAATAATACACAGCGGATAGCTACCGTAATTATCATCTATGTATTAAGTCTTGACGCGGATACTGACGTTACTGCTACGTTTACGTAATAACCCGACAGAACACAGTGCAATCATTCAAGTTCATCGCACTACAGCTGAAAAGCGAAGTCAGTTGAACCTAGTCGAGTTCTCGATCACCCACAGAAAGGACCTCGTCACCGAGCTGCCCGAGATCTGTTACTTTCCCTTAGACCCTGTAAATGACGTGAATATATAAAAAGTTAAAATACCTAGTCTTAATATACATCGGTACGTAAAATTAAAATAATGATTCAGCAAAACAGTAATCTTTAATCAATATTAGGAATAAAAATAAACTATAAATCTCTATGTTTCGACTAGAAAAAGTAAATAGTAAATAGTAAATAACAGGTCATCTAACATAAATTTCATAAAATACAATTAGTTTACCTATTAAAAGCCTTACATTAGTTGCATTCGATGTGTAACACCTGACATCTCAACTTGGTAATAAGCAAAATTAACATTATTTCTGAATTATTTTATATAACAGCACACTTTATACACAACACTAGGTAAAGCGCACAGCTGACGACTTCTCCTTCTCTATTTCTCTTTCTCGTCACACTTACAGTACCAAAGTATTAGATAAAATAAATCGTAAATAATATTAATGATCATATTCTTGATGAGAATAATTATTGCTCTAAGTTGTGACACTTTGATACTATTATTTTTACATCTATCATTTATTAACAGAAATGTATAGAATAATATAGACGCATGTTAGATAGTTGAGCTATCTAAGAACTGTTTGAAGCGATCTGATCACAACTGCGACGGCTGCGACGCCAAGTCATAGGCGATATGGCAATCGCCTGGCAAGATTGGAGCCAGCTCTTGGGTCACGTGCCGTTTCTACCAGTCGGCACAGATCGGCTCCTATGATTGTATTGAACGAAACTGTGTAGAACGTTGTATGCGTGTAAGAGTGAGAAGTTGCGGTCTGGTGTTGCAGACTGGCGTGCGTTCAGGAGCAACGCTTGCCGCTCGAAGGGCGCGGCTCTCCGGGCTCCGAGCCGCACGGCTCGCTCGCTTCACTTTCCTGCCTGGCCGCTGTCGATGACGTGTCACTTAACATTCCGCAAGTACAAAACAAGGTAATGCCCGCAACACGCTTCTATATCACACCATCACACAACATCGCACACTACACTAAATGATTAAGAAGAATTGTAACAAGCACTTTATAGTCCTTGGAATAGTTGTTTAATATGAAAAAAATATAGGTAGAGAGTGCACACAAACCATCTAGCCCCGAGCTAAGCATAGCTTAGTATTACTGACTAAGCAACTGTCAACTGTCAAATTAACCAGTTGCCAGTTTACAAACAAAACAAAAAACACCTTTATAACACCCACAGAACAAACTATTATGTTTGCCCTAGGGAGGAAATGTGCTAGTAATTACTTATTATTTCACGGCAGTCGAGTTTCAAGTCTATTATATATTTGATTGCGTTACAATAAGTTTTATAGTAAAATAATCACATAAATGTACAAAATAATTAACAATAGTATGAAATACAGACACTGGCGGAAATACCACGTTAAATGGCAATGCTAATACGCTGAGCCAGATAGGAGCCAGCTCTTGAGTCTCGCAATGTTTTTAACTGACGCCGTGAAATAATAAAAAAATAACGTGATGGGTTCCTAAATTAAATTCACCTGGCACACCCAGGTAAATTTAATTATATTATGTAAATTTATGTAACAATATTTAATCATTATTAATGTGTGTTTAACAAAAAAATAAACAGATCTTCTTCCTGAAATAGGTACATACATACATACATTATTAATTAAAAATATATATTAGTAGATAATGCACACTCACCATCTAGACCCAAACTTAGCATAGCTTGTAATATTGTGGCTAGATGGCTGATATAATGCTTATATATTTGTAAATACATACATAACTATATAACACCCAGACACAGAACCAACATCTATGTTCGTCACACAAATGTGTGTCCTGGGAGGGAATCGAACCCTCAACCCACAGCGTAGAGGCGGTGCAACTACTGACTGAGCTGAGAGGCTAGTAAATAATTAATAAATACAATAATGAGCAGATAGTTTTATGAATCAATCTGATATAATACCAACGATAATGCGCTTAACAATTGCAGGTTTGCCAAATTTATAAAATTTGCATTTTTTTCCGACACTATAAATTAAGTTCTTATTTGCTCCCTTCATCCAGCCCTCAGCTTTTAGAAGTAGATTCATGCTGGTTACTTGGCTGATGGCTCCACCGCACCATGCTTTCCTTCTAATCCACCACTTCCGCACTCTTGATATGTCTTGCATGCGTTCACCATACTATACAACATCTGCGAGTAAAACGACTTTCTTAATCCTTACTCTCGTCATCTGTTCTACCTCTTCATAATCATAGACTGAACCGCTTTGTATAATTTATTTATTTTATAAGTAGAATCCCATCGGTTTAGATCTTGGCGCGTGTCGAATGCCCAGATCACTCCGATGTAGGTATTCTGTGTATCCATACGAACTGGCTATCCTCATGAGAAAACCCATCAGGTTTCAATAATAAGGTAATGATATAACTTGTAGTAAATTACAAGAATTGATTGGCTAATTTAAGTTAATTGATTGGCTAATTGAAGTTAATTGAAGTTAGCGCGCATCACACTCTGTCTTATACGTATTCTATACATGGAAATTCGCACAGAAATTACAGAATCATATAAAAGACATGTGAAACAGTAGATCTATCTTTAGATCGTTTATACAGTCTGCAGTTAGTGGTTCAGAACAGAAAGTCAGAGAGCAGCGTCCCAAGACACTTGGAACATTGCCATTGAATGGCAATGCTAATAGTAGGCTGTCAGATAGTAGTCAGTTCTTTTATATAGGGGTTTTTGTACCAGGCGAGTATGTAAATATAGGTATACGCTTTTTGAGGTCCAGTAACAAAAGTCTGTAACAGTAAGTTTGGAGGGGCTGTAACAAAAGTCCCTGAAGTTGAACTGACATGTGTTTCTTTGTATTACTTTCTAGATTTGACACCATTTGGGCAGTAACCTCATTCCATAACAGTGAATATTTGAATCATACTAATCAGGTTAAGTATCGCAAGATATATCCAATACGCTAGCGTGATCTGTGGCGCCATCTAGTAATGTATAACTGACGCGGGACTTTCTAACTGACAAATTCACGCACAGCTCTAACCTAACCTAAACGGTACATATAGACCTGAAATTTTAAAGGTTCCTTTAATTCCTTCAAAATTTAAATCCCTTTGTTCAAGTGTTCAGAATGAAGCTGAACACTGAGCAATACATCAGCTATTTCGCAAATAGCTGTGTACGAGTATTGCTCTGTTGAAGTTAAAGTACCATGGTTACCAGGATCTTCGGCCAGGTTTAATTTTGTTTGATGAGGAGTAGTTATGGGCTATGGGTTATAGAACTTACTTTGACGATAACAACGAAAATAAAGGAGTGACAGAGTGTGATGGATTGCTTCACAGACAGAATACAATGAATTTCAAATTCTTTTGCACAAAACCCCGCAATATGTAATGTACCTAAGCACCACCCTTGCTTCAGGAAAAACTTGCCAATTTTTATAAAATTTTCGGGAATAAGTACATTATTTACTTAATAATGTTCAAAACAGTAAACTCTAGAATAGTATTAATTAAACTTGTATGGTTTTAGGTTTTAGGTAGGCATAAAACAACTTTTATAAGATTATTAATAACAAGTAAAGTAAACGCAAATAAATTTTGTGATCAATTTACTTGCGTTTACCTGTATGTATTTATCTATTTAGGGTTCCCACGTCCAATAAAGAATCCTTATATTTTCCCCATGTCCGTCTATCTGTCTGTCTGTCAGATCCTAATAGAAGCCTTTTTTCACAAACTAGTAGTCTTATCGCGATGAATCTTAACGCGGTATAAAAGTAATTTCTAAAAAGATAAAATAAAAGTAAGAAAAGCTTTTTTTGGGTATAGTCATGTAAAGTAAAGTGGGTTACACATTATTTAGAGTATCCGTAAATAAAAAAAACTATGGATAATTTGTATGGCATATTACATCATTCAAAGTTACTAGAAGCTTTCTATAAAAGTTTTTCGATACCTTAGATTCGTTTGACAAAAGTTTAGAATTAGTAATTATAGAGTCTAGTACTGTGCCCCCTGACTGCTCAACCGCTGTTACATAAGCTTGTGATGCTTAGAAGAGCGTGTGATGACATTGTAACAACAAATAAGTATTACATAATCAAAATTGCTAACTAGATGGTGTTAAACTTGGTTTGAACCTTTGGATGATATTGTTTTGAGTCACTCTTATACGTACTGACTTCGGAAGCCTTCTCTGTGCGTGGTCAGACACGCGCTTGCCCAATTATTTTGTTATAATGTATTTATTATAAAAAATTGATGTAACCTGTTTCAATAAAGACACGAATCATAAATGGCCGCTCTGTCTATTGCTAGCTATACTTCACCCGTGCGTACTGCAGCTGGTTAAAAATAATCAGTCTTTATCTCCATTCACTTTGCCGAAAAAATGTAGGTATGGTAGGTATTAATTTTCGTTAATCATTTTAAAGAGAAATAATTGTTTTTTATTTTTATTTTATGCCTACTTTAAGGAGATTCTGGTTCACTCTTATGTGTATACGTAAACCATCTTGTCTATAAATGTAGTTTTTATTACTTTGTCGCGGATGTAATGATTTACCAAGATATTGTATGTACAGTCGGCTGCAGTGGAATATTGTACATATCTCAACTGTGAAAATGTTTTATTGCAATTATCATTTAATAATATTTATGTGTTTGTATATAATCTTTGTTGAAACACTGTAAAGACGTTATGAAACTTTTAAAATTACATTGTAATGCAGCCGAATGTACTCAAAATGTTTACCTTAATTTAGTCGTTTTTTATAGTAAGAAAATTAAACTAAAATAATAAAAAAAATGGTATATACATATTTTTAATAACGAGAGATATTTATTTGCTGACTTTCTACTGTTGCAAGTACAACTCGCCATTTATGATTCGTTTCTTTATTGAAACAGGTTATACCAACATGACTTTGTCACTAATCGATTTTTTAATGCATTTCATTTCCTGTCAGTTCGCCTGGAGGAAAAATTACTTATTCCGTGAAGCTATAATTATAAACGAGTAATTCTTCGTCATTACCTATCTATGTTTGTTATTATTTTTATTATATCTATGTCGTTATTTTGTATTATACTTTATTTTCTATAATAACTTTATGCAAATTTAATATCACGAATTTTGCTAAAAATATTTAAGACGGTACCCTCAGCAAATGTCCTTTTCTATTGGAAAAATGTATCTCATTTTCGACGCTACTAAGTGGCTATCTGCTCGTTAGTTGAAAAAATATTTATTTTTAAAATATGGTTCGAATAATTTTTAATATAATAATTGTTAATTGTTAAAAAATATTGTTAGTTCTATAATTTAATAATGAAATAAGGACTAAAATATTCAACAAACATCATCTGCTAAAGTTTATGTCGTTTTAATTTACAGTATACACGTAGGTAAAGGTGCAGGAAACAATTCCCTGACCAAATTTATAAAAAAATCTGATTTGCTATGATCAAATAAGTGATTTGAGCGCTGCCTAAACGCGTCGAGGTCATTTGCTCAGGAAGGCGCCTTAAGTAAGCATGTTGGTGCACTGAATTGACTCACGATTAATCAAAATAACCGACGGTAACTTCCGAATCGAAGTACCAACTCGTACATAAGCTAGAACACAGTTATGAAAATTAAAATATTTTTGCTTTTTTCAGTACTACCATCACTACTGGTACGCATGCAATTATAAACTATTTTTTAAATGTTCGTTGGAGTTAATTGTTAGTGAAAATAGCACAATTATGTACTGCATTCAGCATCTAGGTAGGTAGGTACTTACTTACCTTTGCGTCGGAAGGCGTGTGTTGTTTACAAACATCTCGTTTGACATACTCCTTTATAAAAGCAAGAGTATATTTTAATAAATACCTACCTACCGATCTTAAGAATAGTTTTTCACTGTTCAAATATCGTTATTGATACTTGAATAACGAAAAAGAGGTAGAGTTATTTGCTTGTTAGTTAGTAAATGTAACTGGCTTCTTGACTGTTCCAACTTTTGCAGAACATATTTACAATATACTTTATTTAATATCCGTGATTTGACATTTCATTTAAGTATTCTTGTACTGTGCACTGAACCCGGTTATTGCAGTCGTTGTATTAAATGGCTAACAAATTTGTGTAATTTTACTTTTACACATAGTCAACGTCCATTTAATTCTGCCGTTTCAATTTGTTTTTATACCAAGAATTTAACTGTTTATAAATAAAAATCGATGAGTAAGTATATATTGGTTGAAACAGTTTATTACTATAATATCTCAAGTGCAACTAAAGCCAGCACTTTGCATGTGTATGTGTGCTCGGTGCCACTATACGTAACGTGCTACAACTCACACTAGCGCTCGCCATTTGATTTAGGAATCGTTACAATTTTATTATGTTGTAAATACTTCGTTTGTATCCTTTTCTATACGTGCGTATGTCCATTGAAAACGTGTTCGTATCTAGGTGATGATTTCATTGTTAAACTGAATAATTCTCCTGTAAAAACGAAGTTTGATTCGTAAATTTTCTTTAAAACTGCATCAATTATCTATTGGTTGGGAGAGAATAAGAGTGTATCTTATAATCGGACAATAGCTTAAAATTAAAATTAAATTTATTGCCATCTCTGTTCATTGAGATTAAAACGACCAGTACAAACCCTACTTTAAAACCACGCTTGGTAATTACCTACGTGATTTTAAAATACAGGATAAGTAAGCATTCTTATAGTACGAGTAAGCTGTTATTTCGTTCTCAAAGTCGAGAAGTGCCTACCTTTTTAATTTCCAAATAAGTACATTGCTATGATCGGTGTACCTACTCGTAGGTACCTGTGTCCTATACAACGCTACGAACACGTTTTTGTGGTCCGCTTGCACGTGTAGTGTAAGTAGGGATACCTACTTTCGACTCTTTTTAGTAAGACTTTCTAGTCAGTGACAGCATGACGCAGCAGTACGATACTGCCTACCCATACCTAGTACCCAGTGTAATGTGGTCTACTAATCTTACAATGAAATTCCAATCAAAATACTTACCTAATATTTGTTTAGCGACACGTGACGTCTTACGTGATTATTTCTATTTAAAGTTATCTACAACATCCCCAGAATGTAAGGTATGTTGTATACGTCCCTTAGATGTCGGTAGTCGCGCTGCTTGCGTTCCATTGCATTAAACCCGTAATTTAGCCGGTTATACCTACAAGCAATATAGCTATAACTACCTACGTAACGCATACCTATCACATTATTTATTTATTTGGTTTATCTACAACCATGAACATTGGCATACCTACTTACAAGTAGGTATAAACGTAGGTACATTATTTTTGAATAAAATGAAACAGACAGAGCTTCAAGGTATTATCGTGAATCAAAAGCAGTCCCAATTACGTAGGTATAGTTGCACTAGATTTAGTAGGTATGTGTATAATTTGACGTTTATACATTCGCTTTAAATTGTAATCTTTTGTACTTGGCTCTATCATTACATGTAATCACAGTGAGTTGACTCTTGCAAGAGTCACCTGTGCCTGGACGAGTAAATACGACTAGAATCAATAGATACCAGATAATGTAAATTATAAAACAATTGATTGCAAATGTATAAACACCAATGTTTGTTTGACAAGCATGTTTATTGTTGACAGTGGCTTTGTAATTGATAATAGTTTGTGCATCCGCTATTTTCTGTTCTGTTGCAGCACATTGATATCAGGAGCAGCACACACTCCAGTTCCTCCGGAAACCAATGAAATTCCTTAACCTTTCATTTTCCAAGCGCCTATTAAGTAGTTCAGATCATTGACATTCCTTAGCAAACCGTCCTCCTGTTTCTTTATCGTGAACCTGACTCTATGAACACTTGACAAGGTGTCATTGAGTATGAACTATGAAAGATATAAGAACGTGCTCTCATCCAGTCTCCTGTCTAACACCTTGGCCTTTTGCTAATTCAAAATTAATCCTCACGTCTGGAGCACAGGTAATTTTATCTAATTTTATTAATAATAATGGTTTCTCGTGTTGTGCAACTCGACAATTTCACTTTATCGGCACATCCATGACTTAATTAATTTTCGAGCGCGGATCTCACTTAAGCTTTTAGGCCTTTTTGGGTTTCTAAGGTAAATAAGCTTTCTTATACATTGTAGACATTTTTATAAAAAAATAGTTCGCTCTAGTTGTTTGCATTTCTGACTATTGGCAAAATCATCACAATTGTTAAGAATTCAATTAAAATTCTTCTTCGATTACTTTTCGCAGTATTATTATGAACACCATATTTTATATCTTTCATATATAATCACGACTAAGTACTTTAATAATTAAACTTACGTCTTTCTTTTTATATTATCACCAGTATGTATGTATGTTATATATGTTCTATTTTACCACCAATTTATTTTTATCTCGTCGATAGGCCGCTCAATATTCATATGACGTCGTCAAATAAAGGTTTTCTCTCTCATGCATAATATTCGATTTTAAAACATTTGATAAAGTACGTACAGTCTATTTTTGTTATTACAATGGCAATGAAAAGAAATAGCAATATAACGGGGATATTTTTTTAAAGTGGGTACCTTAATATTGATACTCTGACTCATTAGAAAATATAAAGGGATAGTACCATGCTAAAAGCATGCTTATTTAAATCGAGCTTCTCAAGACATTTATTTTATCAACTGGGGTTAAACATGTACATTCGTATTATTGGCACTAACACTAACACTAGATGTCTCTCGATACAAGTAGCTATCTAAAACCTACTATCGAAGTAATCACGGGCTCATTAATCGATTTCGATTGAATCTACTTACATAGCTTAAATATCTTTATTTGACGACGACACAGGCATTCGGCTTTTATTTTATAAATATTGTGTTTATCATTGTTTTGAGATTAATGTGAATTACCTGTTCAATGTGTAATTGATGTCGTGGAACCCTCTTTTGAAAACGCGATTGTAAAAGTTATATAAAATTAAACCAATGCACTTCATTAATTAATATTATAACTTAATGAGGCTTGACTTAACGAGCAACAAAAAAAAACATTGTCTGCTACATAATCAATTTTTTTGATATCATCTAGGTTCGCTTTTGCAATCGCGCTTTTAATGTACCTACTATGCGACGTGTGGATAGAGTTTGAATTGATTGAATGGTATACAGGGCGGGAGCGGAGGGCGAGCGGCTCGAGGAGCAGACGTTCGCTCCGAGAACGCACTCGATGCGTTACTAGATGAGCTGCAAACGTTCACCAAACCGAGCGAGCGAGCGTGCGGGAACGGCGGGAACAACGGCAACAACAGCAACAACGGTCCAATGCGGCGCCTGGCCTCATATCCGAGCGGGAGTGACACGGATGCGTCACCGCCGGTGCGCGCACGCGGCCAGCATCCTCCGAAGCCGCCCGTGCCCGAGCGGCACCCGGAGCTGCTGGCGCTGGCGGGGGTTGCGGCGGCCGCGGGAGGCAGGCGCGCTCCCCCCCCGCCGCCGCCGCCTCGCACCACCTCCCGCTCCCCGCTCGCCTCCCCCTGCACCAGCCCCGGTCCCGGCCCCGCCTCTCCCGCCTCTCCCGCGGACGGCTCCTCGCGCCAAACGCTGCTAGAGCTCCGCCACCAAGAACTCCTCAAAAAGCAACGCGCCCTACAGGAACAGTACGCGCGGCTCCAGATGATCCAACGTAGTGGATCTACACTACCCGACAACGCGCAACCGGATCTCAAGAAAACCGGAAGCGAATCTAATCTGCTTACTAAAATGAACCTGAATCTGGCTATCACGGGCAGTATGAATCAAATATGCATTAACAATGATTATTCGAGTCGGTCTTCTAATGACAGCGATAACCAAACCGATATAACTAGCGATATCTCTATTAATAAGGTGTATGAAACTGATATCATATAAAGAGGAGTGAGAGTAATGGAGTATGGGCGGAGAGACGGGTATATACGCAACGATGGATATCAGACAGTCTTTTAACTATATACCTACCTTATTGTGCCAATGTAGATTTCTCATTTCCACGTTTCCAGTCTTCTTACTTCTTACTTTACGCTCATAAGATAAGGTGAAACAAATCTTAATCTTCTTATCACGTGAATGGATTAAATTGCACCCCAGCTCATTTCGGAAACTTTAATTTAAAACTTTTATGATAAGCGTTTGTAGTTTAATGTACTTATTAAAAATAAGGCAGTAGAAATATAAATTAATCTTTAGTACCGTAGATGCTGGTTTCTAATGTTTCCAGAGTTCTTCTTCTAGTTCATTCGAACCGCGTACCAACGGTGTTTTATTATAAAGACACAGTATTTTGAAAATGTTAGCTTAAATTCATTTCCCAAGACGGCATCTACGGTCTACACAACGATGAAATTTACGGTTAAACTCCATTACAACGACATATTACTTACTTGTTTAAAAAACTAACTTATGCCCGAGTATAAGGCATGTTACTTGTAAATCACTCAATCTTTTGAAAAGAGTTAGTAAATCATAAATATTGTGAACTTGATCAGAAATAAATAGTTGCTTAAATCATTATCGTAATATTAACATTGTATCCATTATAGTTTTACGATTACTATTAATTATCCGTATTCGTAAACGGTAGTTCAACTGTAGTTTAACTCTTCTAAGTTAATCGACGACCAGAGAAGGCGGAGTAGAATGATGTTTCCCAATACTCTCGTCTTAACGAATTATATCTAACACTGTTTTTAGTTACAAGCTTGTGAAGTTTGTGGATGGGTTTTGAAATTATAATCATACAATACAAACGCGCTATTGAAACTTCAGTTCAGTATATAAACAATTACCTATTGTAGATTTATGAAAAGATAAATATTTTTAAAAATTCAGTAAATCCTATACCTTCTGCAAAGGATTATATAAGGTAAGAAAAAAAATATTCTTAAATTATTTATATTGTTACTACAAACTATTTTAAATTAACATAACATCTAGATTTAGTCAAATGAAAATGTAATAGTAAATGTAGATAATACAAATTAAAAAAAAAATCCAATGTGCAAACATTAGAACTATAATATTGTTTTATTTATGTACGAGAGGAACCCCCGTGACTTCGTGCTGAAGTTTGAAGTTCCATTTCATATTCATAAAAATAAGAAACAGAGAAAAAATATTTATTTGCAATGGAGCACTAGGAACCGAGCGACACACAGACATTTGCAATGGAGCACTAGGAACCGAGCGACACACAGACATTAAAACAAGAAATAAACGTGATAATTACATTAATGCAGCGTAAAGTAAAAACTATTCTATGTTGTGTCTCGTAAAACAGTGTAGAAGTACTCGTATTTCACACTATTAGAGTCAAAGTCAAAGTCAAAAGATACTTTATTCAATACAATCACAAGGATCACTTTGAAGTAGAGTAGCATAAAACTGAGACTGGACCTATTTGGGCAAACACAGGGATTTCTCCCTGGGACTGTTGATCGTGGGTGTCTGTTTAGTAAGTAGGTAAAGTGATTAGGTATCTACTGTCTAGGTGCTTATACACTTTATTTACCTGTTCGATGCACATCGAACACTATAAGTTTAGCTAGCAAATGGGTCTAAGTAGGCACGAGGCAGGAAGATTTTCTTACTACATGGACGGGACCGTACGCTTGTCTCATAGGGAGGTATGATTAATAAGTTAAGTTAGATGGATAAGAGATATAAGTAAAGTGTTTATTAAGTAACTTTACCGATTACCGATAATAGATTATGCTAATCTACTAGATTTACTTGTATAGCCGCTCACTGATACAAAATCAATCCCTATGGTGGAAACCGATTGTCTTTTCTTGATGGGCGATGTGGATTTATCCCGTTTAGAACGCAAACTGAATCACTGTTTGGACACATGCACCCTATTCACTTGCTCGGGCGAGTGTTGCTTTCGCGCACTTGCACTTTGCTCTGACTCGGGCTCAGGCATGTTACGCGCACTTACACTCACACTCACGCTAATAGGTGGCACCTCATGTTGCAAGGCGGGCGCGGGCGAGCCGACTGCTCGTCTGCCTCGCCTCCACAGAAACCACAGGAACGCTGCGATGGCTGCTGCTAGTAATACGTATGAGATAACGTAGTGGTGTATATCATGCGAATTCAGGTTCACGTCCTGCTGAGCTGCTTCCTTCATGGCGGAGATTTGATCCCCCAAAACCGTCGAGGTATTGAGTGAAACGTCATCTACCTTTGTATCAAAACAAGGGAGCGTAATGTTCATCAAAGAATGACGTAATGGGGCTATGTTTTCAATTACTATATTGTATCGTCGAGAGTGAGCGTATTTTCTTGCTGATAAGAAAATAGAGTCAGATCACGGCCTTTACGGGCTTACTATACATTCTTTAGTAAGTTGAATGAGGCTGGCCTTGCTGACTTCGCGGACTTGCACTTCCTCGTTACATATTATTCTCAAAGAGTATGAGTCACATATGTTATAAAAATAAACGAATTATTCCCATTTGTCCCCCTAGGGGGACAGATGTCCTGTTCCTCCTGTTCGATCTGTCCCCCTTTTTGCAACGGGGGTACAGATAAAACTGTTATTCATTAAAGTAGTTTTACCTGCCCCCCCCCCCCCCCCCCGTCAATAAGAGAGGGACAGATATTACTGTCTGTCCTCCAATTTAATAAATAATTATTTAATTTGTACCAATTAAACTGCATACAAAATTGCATACAATGTTAAGCTATCAGTTACCGTCACTACTAGAACTAATTTGGTTTGCTAATTAATTGTATATAACCAGGCTAATATCATATTATATGTATTGTTTAAACGCGCGTGATGTCTCTCCCAGTTTCTCCGTCGCGTAAGAGCGTACGTTATCTGCTAACTTCACGTGTGTTACGCTGACAGAACTATACTAGAGCCATGCCAGGCGTACTCCACACTTCAGTTATAAGTTAACCAGTACATTGTTCGGACTATACCTGTTAGGCAAATACATAGAGAAGTGCTGAGCCAGACGAAATATAGTTACGTGTGAGGTCGTCTGTAGTTATACGTATATTATAATGTTAAGCGTTAAGCGCTTGTGCAAGCTGAATTGCACTTTGTTGCTTCGTAGCAAGAGTTGCTATTCAAATAAATGTTTTCATAGAAGTAATGCTTTTTTTTATAATGAAGACACTTCATAACTCGGTCATTTATGAACCGTATGAAAAAATATTTTTTTTATGTGAAATTATATACATACACTACAATAAGTCCCAAAGAAATTTTATTAAAATCGGATTGGTAGTTTCGGTTTTTTAATAATAGCTCGGAAAAATATTTTCTAAGTAAACAAAATGTTGTATATTGCTTTCCTGTGACTTTCCATTGGTGTTAACGAATTACGAAAAATGATAAAATACAAAAAATCTTAAAATAAAATCAGTTTTAGACGATCTCAGAAAAAGAAGAAGGTTCTCGATTCGGATATATTATTTTTCATATTTAATGAAGTCTGTTAGTTTTTTTAGTTTTTAAAACGTAATTGTTGTACTTATACTAAGTATTCTGTACTAGAGCTGAGAAAATTCCAAGAAGTACATGGCCGGCTTCTTTGTAAGCAACTACATTGTATTTCTGACCTTATTTTATGAATTTACAATCTGCATATAGCGGAATAACGTAGGCATAATCTATTATTCCTTACCAAACAAATATTATTATTATAAATATTAACGGGTATTTATCGCGTTTATTAAAAAACAAATATTAGTTAAACTATCTTACTTACCAATCTAACAAAAAAATACCTTTAAAGAAGCTCTGATTGTTTTCAAGTAAATAATGAGTTATTATGAGTTAGGTAATTTGCTTTAGAGTCATTATTTAAAATAAGGTTGTATCTGCAATTTTAGTTCGTAACATTAATAAAACAAGATCGAAAATACAATGTACCTGCTTACGAAGAAGCCGGCCATGTACTTCATGGAATTTTCTCAGCTCTGGCACAGAGTCTGCCATATTATTACAAGTACAGAAGGTGGACTCCGCGAAAGCTAAATTAACTCAAGTAGTGACGGTAACTGGTGGCTTGACATTATATAGAATTTTGCCATTGTATAACATAAACAGACTGGAATGTGAATACAGCTTTACAGGACAGGCAAGAATAAATAGTTCTGTCTGTCCCCCTTCTAATTGAAGGGGGGACAGATCGAACTTTTTTTAAATATTAATCCAACTTTCTGTTATAACTATAAGGTGGGTAAAACAGTTAATTGCCTTCAATTTACACTGTAGCTCGTCGAATTTTACTTTAGTCGGAATGCTGCGCATGTTAGTATAAAAGATCTTGAGGGAAGACGATGCATACCTAGAATAAGTTGTCATAAGTAGATCTAATGTAGTGGTAGGTATATAAAGAATCGTTTTTCTCTGGTGTCAATTTTATTAGTTTTTTGCAAGGTTTTTTACTATTTTTGGAATCCCTTTTATGTATTTTATCCCGAGGTCGAGTTCACCGTTCTCCTCGCGATTCTTGAGTTCGTCCTCATGTGAAGGTAGGACTTCTGAGTAGGTGTTTGGTCTGCGTAGACGCGCACATTAATTTTATTTTGCCGTTTTGCTCTGTTGCGTAGAATACATTTTACTAGGGTTGTGCTACTATGCCTCACTAGTGATGTGACACTCTTACAGATAATAAAGTAATAAACTAACTAACTACCTAGTACCTACTCATAATGTACCTACACCCTACATACTCCCCCGATTGATCTGCTGTTGGACCCCACGATAGATCAATCTATCTTAAAATCGCATATAGTGCACTAGTAGTGCTCGTAAAGCGACTACACTAGTAGTTTTTATAAAACTAACGTCGCTCTCCAAGGACTTTAGCTTGTCGCGAATATCCATGTTTTCGGCTTTAATATGGGATACCTCCCGGCTTATGCTCTTGTATTTCAGAGTCAAATATTCTGTAATATTTTTCACTGTTTTTATCTCGTCCCTAATTTCTGTCAGGCTGTGTTTTAAACCAGCGACGTCTGCTTTCTGTTCTGCTGTAAATTCCCTAAAAAAAACCATCATTTCATAACGAAACAAGGCCAATTCTTCTTTGATTATATTTATATCGGGGTCCGGCTGCTTCTGTTTAGTTTGGAAAGGTGTAAAATTCTTAACTGGTGTGCAAAATTCGGAAATTCCAGGCGAACGCAGGTCAGGTTCCGATAGAGCACTTTGGAGATTTTTGTTTTTTGGTGAATGTTGTGTAGCCATCCTTATACCAATATCGTAGTGCGGTGTACCAGTAATTCACGATAATATGGAAAATCCCGTCTCTGGTGGCGACTCGCTTTCGCACCGCTTGTTGCGCTTGCGCATTGCGACTAGGTATTATGGGTATTTTGAGACGACTTGAACTACTTTTTCGGAGACGTAAAGACGTAAATCCAGTGATGATGCACAATCGAAAATCACTTTTATTTTTGTACTCATAGAACTGTTTTTGGAAAAGTCTGTGAATTATATTCTAATAATGTAATCTGTTGCAACGAATAGACGTGTGCACTGTTCGGATGCCGGCACATTATTTTCATATGTGCTCATAGGTTGATATACCTATGAGCATTTATAAAAGCTATAACACCATAAAATCAACAGCCAGTTACTTTTATTTAAGTATGTTATTTATTAATAAAACTTACTAAACTTACGATCTGAGTTAATTTACTTATGTTATAAAATTGGGGTTTTTTACCAGCTAACATTTTTAGATATAAAGATTTTTAGATATTTTTAGGAAACCTACCCATCCTATTATGATTGCCTGTTATGTATTCATTGAAAAAAGTAGCTTAAAGAAAATATGGTGTTAAAAATCAAGTAACGGTCTACTCATTTGAACTCTCCTCTCCAACATCAGGCTCTAGAACAGCGCCACGAACAGCTTCCGAAAATAAAAGCTAATCGTAAAACGCGTGTTAGGTACAGTCTCGATATTTGTAAATATGTGCCGTTTAAAAAGATCCTGTTTTTTTTTTTATATATATCATATCTGTGTAGACTTTTGCAATTGTAATAATAAAAAAGTTATCGTTTTACCTCATCTCTTTTTAAAGCAAAAATTTTTTGTGTGGTGAAAAAAAAAATGAAAAAAAATGGTGTCTGGAGCATACTTTCTTTATTGAACCTAGACAGATAAAGCCCTATCTTGGCTTTATCACCTGCAACATGGGTCTGATATTGTTGTTTCCCTCATTGACTAATCTTCTATATTTTATACGGAAGTAAGATTGTAACGTCTTCTTGTTGTAGGATGCTGCTTTTTCATTTTCATCACCTAATATTAAATCATCCGACTTCTTCGATCCGATTCGACATCCGATCTTCCGACGACATCAATAATGAAACAGAAACACTGTCACTTTTAATTATATTACATCTGTTACATGTATAAGCGGTTGCCATTAATTTTTCTCCTATTAAACTGCATAAAAACTTTTCTTTTATTTTCTGCATAAATCTTTTTCTAAAGGCAAATTTACTACGTAAAGTAACTACTTACGATAACAGCTAACTTAACTATTACTTAAGCTAGTAAATGCATAATAATGTACTTAGGTATATCAGCCGAACTATTTATTAAAGTCAAAGTCAAAAGATACTTTATTCAATACAATCACAAGGATCACTTTGAAACGTCTTACATACTAGGTGAATTTAGGTGCCAATTCATCCTAGCCCAAGCCCGAGAAGACTTGTGTAAACCATGATAAACTAGTAAAACTACTATTTTGGCTAGTCAATACACATTAATGCACATTAAGTATATCAGCCAAACTACTAAGTACTTTGGCATAAAACTTGACAAAGGTAGATTAGCCAAACTGCCACATTAACTAATTGACTTATGTGGTTAAATGTGCTTTTATAGGACTCTGTCATGGTAAACTGAACATTCGGGCACATATAACAGTTGACAATTGCAACAAGTCAATTCTGTAAAGACAGCTGAAAAAGAAACTGGTGATAGATTTGTCAATTTTATCATTACCATTACTATGCCCATCAAAAAGTAAAAACGCCAAAATATGGCAGTTTAGCGAGTTGATTGTTGGACCGACGATATATGTACATGCATGGGTGACAAAATGATTTCCTTATGAAAAATTATATGACGACGGAGATTCAAATCGCGATTGTTGAAATAAGCTAAGGGCAAAATTAAAAAAATTCAATATCACTTTATTCAATACAATAACAAGGACCACTTTGAATCGTCTTCTTACATGCTAGTGAATCTAGGTGCCGGTTTCTCCTAACCCCAGTTCAAGAAGAATCCGGCAAGAAACTTGTCTGGTCTTAACACTTTTTTGTATGGCCCTTGACAATTTTGTCACGGATGCCGAGTCGAGTTGGAGCAGATTCATCCCAAGCTTTTTTGTCATCTAAATAATCAGATATTTTATAATATGCTTTAATAGACAGTTTCTGTTTAATTAAGTTTTTAAATTTGCCAATCGACAAATTTAACACGTCGCTTGGGACCTTGTTATAAAAGCGTACACATTGCCCTATAAAAGACTTATTAACTTTAGCGAGCCTAACAGTGGGAACAGTGAGTTTATCTTTATTTCTAGTGTTAATACTATGATTATCGCATTTTTTTTTGAATAAATGAACATTTTTGTGCACATTCATAAAATTTTCGTATATATACTGACAAGGCACTGTCATAATATTAATTTCTTTAAACTTATTTCTAAGTGATTCTCTGGGGCCCATGTTATAAATTGCACGAAAAGCCCTCTTCTGCAACACAAATATGGTGTTAATATCTTATATAAAGACATAATGCTATGAAAGTTGCTGAAGTAAACGAGTCTAGCGGTATCTACGTCGGTAAAATGACGGATCTTTTTAACAGCATAAGCGGCAGAGCTGAGTCTCCGACAATTTATCTATGTGCGGGCCCCATTGCAGCTTATTATCTAAAGTAATGCCTAAGAACACTGTGGTGTCGACGAGATCTATCTTTTCGTTTTTAATTTTTACATTAGCTTTCACCTGTTTAAAGCTGGGCAGTATAAAACGAATGCATTTCGTTTTTTTCTCGTTAAGTAATAAGTTGTTTACATTAAACCATGTTACAACTTTAGAGATTGCATGGTTTACATCGTCAAGATTAGTAAGTCGTCGCTTTAATTAAAATAAAAGTGACGTGTCATCAGCAAACAGTACAATCTCGTGATCATCCTTTACAAGTTTAGGTAGATCATTTATATAAATTAAAAACAAGAATGGCCCGAGTATTGATCCTTGTGGTACACCCATTTTTACCATTTGACCGGAAAACGCTTTCCATTTACATCTACTCGTTGTGTTCGGTCACTTAAGTAGGATGTGAGAAGCTTAAGTGAAAGGCATTCAAGGTGTTGTCTTTGTTGTACATGTAGAACAAAGACCGCTTTGTATTGGCATCTCTCTCACTCACGCTAGTGTTATCTAAGGCCAAATCTAAAACAACCACAGAATCATTTTGAAAATGATTCATCTATTTCAGGGTATTTTAGGAACTCGTCGATAGCAACTTCGCTTTTAGTAACATTAAAATTAGGTTGTAATAATAATTGTAATAAATGTTTTTATTGGGACCTATATTTTTTTTAATTAAATAACTGAAAAATCTATATTAATCAAGTCTATTGCTGGTTTTACATCAAAACAAGAGGACAAACATTGAACTGTAGAGCACCTCCTCGCACTACATCGCTACGAGCAAGTACGAAAAGAGTTTGAGAACAAGATTAAACAAGGCCTATGCCGTCCATGGTCATAAATACTACAGACGACTCAATGCCATCACTACGCCCGACCGCTATCCCATCTCTAGTATAAAGACTTCCAGCTAGAACAAACCTAAAATCTTAAGTAGGTAGGTAACTACCTACTATTGATCTAAAAATAGCTTAGCAAAAACTG
This sequence comes from Lampropteryx suffumata, assembly GCA_948098915.1. Classification (NCBI taxonomy): domain Eukaryota; kingdom Metazoa; phylum Arthropoda; class Insecta; order Lepidoptera; family Geometridae; genus Lampropteryx; species Lampropteryx suffumata. The sequence goes on from OX402544.1 coordinate 28,814,516, forward strand.
AAAGCACGCAATGAGACCATGTAGGTACAAGACATACATCATCACTCCCATGTGACTATTCCAGTTTTCACGTATGTGTCTAGGATGATCGCAGAGATGTGGTCCAATTTCAGAATTTTCACTTTGCGGTAGGTACATATTTATCAGATTCCGTTTTTTACGGAATCGCTTATGACCAAATTATCAATTTTACAAATTCCGGATTTTCTACATTCGTTTTATTTCTAATTCTAAATTGACCAATTTCAGATATTTTACACATAAGTTTTTTTTTCCAATTAGATTTTTGTCATATTCAGATTTTTTTGCATTATTGAATTAACATAGTATTATTTTGTACGCATGCGTGTTAGTCCTTAATACGTGTTTTGTATAGTAATGAAGTAATGGCAATACCATCACGATCAAAACACTAAATACTTTTTTATTATATTTATATTATAATTTTTATTACATCTTTCACTTTTTGTTTTACTGTCACATACTTTTTGTATAATTAAGTACAAACACTTTGCATGGAGCAATAAATCCATAACCTACAGATGATAAAAAGAATGTCAAGTAAATGTCATAATTCATTATGTTTGAGTGCGATATTCCGGTTTGTGTATTTTATCTTACAAAAATTTATGAATTATGGCTTCTACAAGTTTAGGGGAAGTGGACTTTAGTTTTGTGGAAATCGGCAAAAAAGGTAATAAGAAACTTTTAAGGGCCGGTTACCAGTATTAGTTTCATACCACAAATAAAAACTGGCACACATGTATGGCGTTGTGCCTGCAAGGGCCTACGTTGTAATGCAACTGTGACTATGAATTCCGGAAATACTGCGATATTGCGAGAAAGTACTCATTCGTGCATACCTGACTTCTCTAAAAACAAAATTGCACTAGCCCTCGATTCCTGCAAGAAACGGTGCCGTACTGAATGGGGGTCAATTCCTAAAATATACGAAGACAGTATGGCGGCATTGGACAGCGATTCAGATTCCAGCAATAACACGGAAGTGCCACCGTTTTCGTCTGTAAAGGACCCGTTGTACTCAGCACGTAAAGAGGTTTACAACGTAAAAAAATGTTCATTCAAATCAACGGTAGAGGTAAAAATTCCTGAAATTCTGAAAAAAGATTTCCTTCTATACGAAGGAGAAGGAGAAAACAAAAAATTTATATTTGGAAGTCCCACTTGCTTAAAGTTAGCAAAGAAATTTGAATTATATCTCGCCGATGGGACTTTTCGCAGCGTTCCTAAACCATTTGAACAACTATTTTCGATTGACGTTGATGTCGGAAGCACTAGAGAAGTTACTTCTATAGTACCCATATTTATTTTCTTGCTACCGAAAAAAAAGGATCTAATTACGAGAAAGTATTTCGCATTTTAAGAGAAAGATTTAACGTTCAAATATCATTGTTGAAAAGCGATTGGGAAACTGCAATTATCAACGCTATTAAGACTGTTTATCCAGATGTACGAGTGAAGGGATGTTATTTTCATTTTTCCAAAGCTATATGGAAAAATGCTGACAAGTTAGGCATGCTGGAAGATAAACAACACAGGCGAATCGTAAGACTTACATCAAATTTTGCCCTTTTGCCAGTCGATTATATACCTGAAGCCTGGCTGTATATGCTAAACGAAGGGATATACGACATCGCAAAAAAAGGCGATCGAAATACATAAAAAAAGACGCAAAAATACAAAAAATTATTGAAGACTTACTGAAAGGATCAATATCAGCTGAAGAATGTTTGCAAAAATTATGTTGGTTCAAGTAGGTAAACGTATACCTAACGGAGAAAAAAAAATGTAAATGATATACATACATTATCTAATCATAAAAGAATGAGTGCTTTAGTTTTTTATATATAAAAGAACATACCTACTTTTGCTTTACTCTGTACTTATTAGAAAAATATCTAGTTGGTACAGGGTGGACCGTGGCACGTTTACAACTTAAAACTTAAATATTTTTTAAACCGTTACACGAGGAAACGGGGGAGGGGCGGCGTTCAACGCGGCATTCGTGCGGATTGTTTAGTCACGATGTCGCAGTGGACCAGTGAGCACCGCGCGTTCGCAGTAGAAGCGTACTTTAAGAGCAAAGATTCGTGCACCATCGCTCGTCGACAGTTTTGTGCGCGTTTCGATATTCGTCGTTTAAGTGATGGACCCAGTGTTAATTTAGTAAGAACATGGGTGCAGAAGTTCCGTGCAACAGGGTCCACCGTAAACAACCCACGGCCAGGCCCTAGCCGAAAGGTAAGAACCGAAGAAAACATTCAACGAGTTCAAAACAGCGTACTGCAAAATCCGCATCAGTCCGTGCGCAAGAGAGCATCGTCTTTGGCACTGCCAAAAACGACCGTGCAGAGAATTTTAAGTAAGGATATGAAACTTCACCCATTCAAGGTCCAATTGGTGCAGGCTCTTAAACCAAGTGACTTCATAATGCGTAAGGAGTTCTGTGAAAACATGCTAAGCCGATTTCAAACTGTAAACACAATCTGGTTCAGTGACGAAGCACATTTCCATTTAAATGGGTTTGTCAATAAGCAAAACAGCCGGTACTGGGCACCAAGAGGACAAAACCCGCGATTAAAGCACCAACAAGCTCTGCACAGCCCGAAAGTCACTGTTTGGGCCTCTTTATCCACGAATGGAATAATTGGGCCGTTTTTCTTTGAAAATTCCCGTGGAGCAACTGTAACTGTTGATGGTGATGCTTACCGCCGCATGATTAACGAATATTTTTTACCGAGACTTCGAGAACACCAATCGTAGAGTTCACACACGTGGTTTCAACAAGATGGCGCCACACCTCACACAGCGAGAGCCACCATGACCCTACTCCGTGAACAGTTCCCTAGAAAACTGATTAGTCGATATGGTGACATCGTGTGGCCACCCAGATCGCCAGATTTAACCCCTATGGATTTTTTTCTGTGGGGGTATCTTAAGGCAAAAGTCTACGATAGCAACCCAACAAGCATATCGGAATTAAAAGAAAATATCGTTCAAGAAGTGAACGCTATTCACCAATCACTATTGCAACGCGTCGCTCGGAACTGTGTCGAGAGATTCCGTGAATGTGTACGCCGCGATGGAAAACATTTAGACGGCATTATCTTTAAAAAGTAAAATCCGCATTTGTAACGGTTGATTTTGTATGCAATACATCATATTTTATCACATCTAACATGTATTTGTTTCATTTACAAATCATAAATCTGCCAAGGTATCTATAATTGTAAAAGTATTTTTATTTTTTTATTTTAGTGCACAATATTGACAATATATCATACGCTAAATAATATTACAATCTAGCCAAATAAGCTAATGAGTAATTTTGTTTTGACTTAGTTTTATAAAATAAATTATACTAAGAATGTGTCCAATAACACTTTTCTTACAGTCTCTAGTTAAGAAGAAGACACTTTTTTCTTGTGTTTTTATGTAGTTACTTAGCCCTTCACTTTTGTTAAACTACACTAACTCAAATGGCTTTTTCCGTTTGAGTCTTCTTACAATGTCCGTGATGTCGAGGAGCTGGATTGCCTCGACGTTCACATAGTGTAAAAGTATAAATAAAATAAAATTAAAATAAAACCCTTTAATATTTATTCCCCTTTAAAATAACGTAATGAAAAAAAACGAATGTGGAAAATTTCCTGTTTTGTGATCGTGATGATATTGCCATTAGGTACTTCATTACTATACAAAACACGTATTAAGGAATAACACGCATGCGTAGGTACAACATAATACTATGTTAATTCAATAATGCGAAAAATTCTGAATATGACAAAAATCGAATTGGAAAAAAAACTAATGTGTAAAATATCTGAAATTGGAAAATATAGAATTAGAAATAAAACGAATGTGGAAAATTCGGAATTTGTAAAAATTGATCATAAACTATTCCGTAAAAAACGGAATCTGATAAATACCGCAGAGTGAAAATTCAGCAATTGGACCTCATCTCTGCGACCAAAAAAATACTTACCTAAGTGATAAAATTTAAAAAATAAAATTACAATTTATACACAAATTCATGTATAAGACAAACAAAGCGAAAACATACTTTTAACATTAAAGGTTAAATATTAAACTTTTAAATATTGGCCCATCTTGTTTATCTTCATTAGATAAACTTCTTTAGATTCATTAGATAAACAATTTTCTTCAGCGAATACACCACCGACATACGCCACATCAGTGAAAGTGAAAACGTGGTCGCCGAAGCACTCAGTCGCGTAGATACCTATCGAAAGCATTACCTGTCCTACTTCACTCGAAAGTCGCCGAAGCTAAAGAAAGACATATAATTACCATCGCTAAATCGACCCTCTCCCGATCTCGCCCTCCAGCCGACTCATCCGCCAGCATGGCCTCTACTACGCCTAGCAGAGGAAGATCCTAGCCGATCCTAGCAACCAGGGTTCCCCACTCCGGGCAGCACGCCCGGAGTAAGCCCGGTGACGTTACTGTACCAGCCAGGCTTCGAGGTATGTCGCATTCACGCCGACGATATGCTGACGAAAGCATCTCGGCTCCAGCCACTCGTGCCATCTACGGAGCGCACGTCGACGCTTTTGGGTCCGCACAGTTTCAAAAGGCGCGATTCCGTTCCCGTCATAATGTCGGAGGTGATATCGTGCGATATCTCCGTGCAATATGCAATACCTATAGTGCAGGCTGCAATAAAGCAGTCTGTAGTACCTTACGCCCGCCAATCTATCAGACCAGACGGGCGCTCCGTAAAGACCAATCGACACAACCCCCCAGTAGAATTGGCGAACGCTCTCGCGTGGTCCTCCGAAATTTGGCGGGGGACAGAGTGTTTGAAGCGACGGACAGTCCAAGGTGAGGCCCAGGTACTTAAGGTACCGCCCCACCAGGACGTTAACGTCACCTTTGCGAATCGACAAGCTGGGTGGTTTCCCTTAATTGTGGAACCACACCACTTCGATTTTCTGAGGCACTATCCGAAGACCCAGCTCGTGGATCTTTACCACGACACATACTACCTCAAGTTCGGCGAGCCCCTTGGTCTCGTCGAAGAAGATCCCGTCGGCTAATACGAAAGTGTCGTCCGCGTAGCAGTCAACTCACGCCAACAGAGAGTTCAACGCGTGGGACCGCATCGTATTCAAAGTTCCACAGCTACAGAGCCAACATGGACACCTGCGCAACCCCACAACTCATCCCCTTCTGGTCTAATGCACCGTCCCCGCTCACATACTGCACAAATCTGTCACGCAGGTAGGCACCAACAATGCTCTGCAGTTAAGGGCACTCCGTGAAACACGAGCGCCTCCCGGATCGTCCTCCAGGGCAGGGAGTTAAAAGCGTTAGTGATATCCAAAGATATTGCTAACCACAGATGAAGAAGCCATAGACGATCGACAATTATTCTTTCGAACAATTTGCCGGCTTCGTCTAGCAAGCAAATGGGACGGAACGCAGAGGGAGAAATCTGCGGCCCTGCCGTCCATAGATAGAAGATAGAAGATAGAAAACACTTTATTGACTACCACACGGAATATTACAATAACAAAAAACTAAACTTATCGAAGGCAATACAATGGGCGGCCTTATCGCTAATAGCGATCTCTACCAGGCAACCGTTGGATGGTCCATCTTCAAGAGGACAAACTTTGCCTCCTTCCACTTTTTGAAAAACACACAGAAACGAAAACATCTGTCAAACAACCGTCTCAGTCAGTCCCCTAAGCCAGCGGATAGAGCCAGCACCTAAGATCGACCGGGAATTCCGTCAGGCCCGGGCGCTGTGTTTCGACCCCTGAAGCCCTTCACAGCTCGATCCAACCCCTGGTCAGTGACCCCCAGTTCATCGGACCAGATGGTCAGTCTCAATTTACGGGGGGCAAGGAACTGTCCTGAACCCTAGAGAAGAGCGTATCAACGACACTTTCCACGAACTCAGAGTCTGGAGTCTTCGTCAACGGAAGGACCTACGGTCTGAGCTTGCCCAGTGTCATTTTGTACGGGCGCGCCCATGGGTTCCTATCCAGTCCCTCCAGAAGTTCATTCCAAGATCGAGCTTTAGCGGTGGCTATTGCCATCTAAAGTGCTTTGGGAGCGCCTCGGTATATACCTCGTAAGATCTATCGACCTGCTCGGCAAAAGCTCGCCTTATCCTCCGGGTTCTAGTGTACAGGCGTCGGGAGCGCAAGCAGATCCCCCGCAGCTTCTATCTCTTCCAACCACCAGTACAGCGCCTTGCGGCCAGCCTCTGCTTGGTTTGGCACGGGGTATCGAGGCGTCGCATATCGATGTCATCGATGCCCGGAACCAAGCAGCCTCCCCCCAGGATCGTTCAGATCCTCTCCGGTGGGGCCAAACAACCAAGCCGCGACGATGGCAGCGGCTTCGAGCATATTCCTGTCGAGCCTCTTGAGGGCCCATCGACGCGACGGGCTGCTACTGCGGCGGGACATGCGGGAGGGCAGAGGGCCACACCGAATACAATATGGCGATGTTCTAATAATGAGACCATCTCCTCCGCTACTCTCACCCCGTTACATATCAACGAGGCTCTCAGCGACATCGTCGCAGACAAGGCAGATGGGCAAAACAACGCATACCTACAATGCCAGAGAGATGCAAAGTTCAACGCCATACAATATAAGCAGCCTAGGTATCTGCTTTCGCACTAGCTGACCGCTTTCAAAACCGTACATAATCGTCGTCGCTGGACCACTAGTACTTACCTCACCTCACCTTCTGCTCCTTTGTTTATGTTATGTGACATAATAATTTAAATGTTGCCAGTGTTAGGTGTTTATATTTGTTTATAGTAAATTTGTTTGTTAATAAAGTCTTAGTCGATGGTCAATTGTCAACTAAATATCATCGCGGAACGGCCTTCTAGAATTTTTCTTCAAATGGCTCGACAAATGGTCGTTCAAATCACATTGCACCACAATACAGATATAATTCAAGTGTCCATACCGGTCCTATGTAGTCACAATTTATTCATTAAAATTCCGCTAAGATTACTTAATAAAACATGCAATAAAACAAGTTAAACATATTAAATTAGCAGAACTATGTTTACTACATGAAATGACAAACGAAGACGAAGTATTGGAAAAACGAAGCGAAACTACTAAAAGAAGATGGGGTGTACATCCATCCTGGAGAAAGCGAGAAGCAGAAGGAGAATTTGCTTTACTTTACAAAGAATAATTAGATGACGAGAGCAAGTTTTATGGTTATTTTAGAATGGCTAAAGAATGCTTTACTTTCTTACTTGAAAAGGTAAAACCAGACCTAACCAAAAAAATATATCTATCTATATCTCCCATCGAACTATTAGCAGTCTAATAATTTTTCATCGTCCATTTTGCTGTTGAGCTGCTCAACTCACTAAGATTTGACGTTGACTGCTCTGCGGGCGCCCGGGCGCATGTTCATGTTACAACGTGTCGGGGCCGGACCGTGCCTGAGCCGGGAAACAATACCCACCGACATTTCAACGCCGTGCCCCGGCCGAATCCCGGTGGCGCACGGCCGAGCCACGATCAGGCATGAATCACTTCATACAATAAGTATACCATAATGTTTGACCGTGCCCCGGCCGGGGCACGGCCCGGTCGCGACACGGTGTAGCGTGAATCATCCTTAAGAAGTTTCACTTCAAAAACTCAACAGAAAGCACTGCCAGACCAGAACGGTTCAAGATTTGTATGGTGACACGGATGTAGAGGAATTTAATAGTACCCATATTAATGCCAAACGACTTATGTGATATAACGAAAAACGAATATTTATGAATACGTTGATTAGGTACTTACAATTAATAATGTTTTAAATATTATAATAAGATATAATAATAATAAAAGATATTATCTGTTTGTATAAATAAAGTAGGTATAGGTATAAGTATATTAATATAGGTAGTTATAAAGAAAATTCTTTCGTTTCATTTCTCATTACTCTTCCATAATCCATATTCATTTCATCTTTATAAATACGAAATGTTGGCGTGTTTCATACAGAACTTGCATGGGATTGGGAACAGTGAAATGTTGTTCAAGCGAATTCGAATTTGGCGCGTTTACTGAACTTTAAATAGAAAGGGAATCTGCTATGGTACCATGCAATAAAACATTTTGTTTACAAAGTGTTCTGTTGAGTTGAAACCGGTGGTTTAAAAGAGATAAACTACAGGGTACTTGCATACATACCAATAAAATGTATAATATGATTTATTTATTTATAATAGACATGATGTATTCTGATAAGAACGATAATTTCAGTTCATGACAGTGACATATACGATAGTTCTGGATCCTGGTACGATAGTCATAGTCAGCTCGCTTCAAGTTGCTAACACTGTTACCTAATACAATAACAAACAGTGTTGCCAAAAGTACGGTAATTGCCGTTTCGTACGGTAATTAGGCCTTCAAATCACACGATGTACGGTATACGGTCCAATGGTTACTACCGTACGCTAAAATACGGTAATTCCATTACAGCATAATTTATGAGCAATAATACAGGGTCAGAGATCGTTGCAGATTGTTTATTTCAAAATTTAACGCAACTTGATATTATCGCTGTCAATGTAAACTTGTAAACCTGTCAGTGGCAGTATCAAAGATCACTCAATGTTTTCGCTTCTCTGCCACAATATTTTCTATGGATGGCGGGCGTTGGTTGGGTGGGAAAGTTCCGAATCCGAATCCAATCCATGTAACACGCACATTTAATATACCAGCTGACTTGAGACGCGTAGAAACACGAGTATTTAAGCTTTTGCTCGCACAAGTAGTTGAGTTAAGTCTTACATCACTAAAGATTTTTTTTAGCACCGTTAATCTTATAAAAACCAAATCTCGAAACCGGCTAACAACACCCACAATAAACGGAACGCTACTAGTAAAAAAGCGCATACGACGAATATATACAAAAAAATGTGTACGTCTCGGGACGCCCGACAGAAGTGATAACTTACTAATCTAACTAGCGCTGTGGGTTAGAGTGAGAGGTGGAGCCTGCCTACCGCTGCCGTATGCGTGAGAGAAAGGGAAGCCATACAGACTGGCGCCTTAACGCGTTACGTAACAAAGCGGTTTACCCTCCCGTAAGAAGTTGTCACTTCAAAAACCAAAACTGTATAAATTGCAGCCTACACCATCAGATGAAAGAAATGGAAACAATAGATTTATTAGGACGGGAGGAGTAATAGGTAGTTAGGTATGTATATATATGTATATGTTTTCAAGTTATCGCTACGGTATTTTTAGTCAGATATACGGTCATTTTCTCTCTGGTGTACGGTATTCCCGAGTGTAGCTAGCGGCAACACTGTTAACAAATTCAATTTTCAATTTCTACAACAAGCACTAAGTACCTACTACAAAATGACTGCCGATCTGCGTACAACAACAAATAGTAAAGTAAAGTGAACATGGGTGCTTTCAAATTTGATTAAATAAATAAAAGTGCGGCGAAGAACTAAAGTGAAACCTGAAAATCGTGAGCTCCTTTAAATAGATAGTACCTACTCGCACTTGCCGGTATAATAATATTATTGATTTTTTAAATAAGTTGGCCGCTTAAAGTCGTTGCGTGTATATACAATGTATTATCAGTGCATTACCCTATTCATTGTCATGTTTATCAAGTCATTTTTGAATCAGTCATCTGTTCACTGAGGGAGCACATTATTGCCTCTGGAAACTTGAGGTGACAAGAATGCTAGGCAATTGCTTGTACTCTGCTATACCAGCTTCAGCAAATTGCCTCTCATGGTTTTGTTGTAATTCATATTATATTTATCTGGTAATTTTTGAATTTGATAGATTTTTTTGGACATTTTTCAATCAAATCACTGCGCAATTCAATTTAAAACAAATCAATATTTTAAATTATTTGAGGCAGTACTCAGGGATTATTTATGAGAGATACCGTTTTTGTTGATCTATGTTGGGCTCAATCAAGGAAATCTGATGCCAGATCTGAAATACATACCTACCGACTTACTCCATAATAGGTCTTACAAAGGTTTTTTAGAATTTTACTTGGGTATCGGAAGAACTCATAAAATTATTAGAAACCTTTATAATACTTATTTTGGAGTATGCATTTCAGACCTGGCATCTCCTTGAATGAGTCCAACATAGAGCAACAAAAACAGTGGCATCTCTCAATCATTACCCATCCTCCATTACTATATCAATATTAGTCATTACCTATTGGTAATGTTGTTTCGTTGTTAATATTTTCTTCAGACAAAAATTTCCTTAGTTTTTTGGCTATTATCTTCTCCATTGTTTTACAGAATAAACATGTTAATAAACGTGTAATTTCTAAGTCTGGAGAGAACTGTACAGTATCTAATGTTCTAATAACTCTCAGGGCTTGCATTTGAAATCATATCAAGTGGTTATACATATCAAGTGGTTCTCTTACATAAGCTTTTTTAAATTGTCTTGTAAAAATATCAGCTAGGTACTTCTTCATGTTCGCTTTGCATTATGGCAGTAAGTTCTGTGTTTGCTGAGTATGGCGAAACTTTAAGGTCAGTTCACACAAACTCTAGCTAGTGACAAAGCTAGACCTTTTGCAAAAATTAGAGTGTCAAACCCAGTAGCTGTGCTTAAGTTTTCAGTAACAAATGACTAGTTTAGGAAATATATCAAAATCCTTTAATCTTATGTAACCCAACCTATTTGAAAAGTGCTACCATAGTACCATATCAACAACCTCCTTAAATTGGCAACATTATAATGTAGCAAAACTAAGAAAATAGCACACTTTCAGCAGCAACTCAGCTTTGGTTTTTTGACACACAAACAAACTTAAGTGAACTAGGTTGGTATGCACCCAACTTATGAATCATAACCAATAATGTGAGTAAATTATGGAACTTGCAGCATTAATTTCTCTGTAGGAAATGTAAGCTACAACTGCTAGCTATATTCTATGGTTTTTAGCATTACCAGTACCAACCTACCGTATATAAAGTTTTATGACCATACTGACCATATCTTAGGCCTACCTCAGCTTTGACCGTACCATAGTTTTTGCATGTTTAATAGGTATATCTACAATAACAAAAACGATTGACATAATCTGTTATGTCACTGATCCCTGCACATTCTGTTCTTTTCTGTTCTTCTAAAAGGTTAGATAAATAAGATAAGATGATGTTTATTTACCAAAATAATTTCACACATACATACAAGTTACTGGTGATCCCTGCACTAGGCCAGGCTAATTAATGGTCTCAATTCGGTTGGCACCAACCTAACAAATTTTAGCTAAAATTTGGTTTTGACCTGTCAAATTAACCTTTGGTATTCTGCTGCTACCAACTTATCCTCATTTAATTTTATCTAACTTAATTAAGCATTCCTAATTTAGTTAGATGGTACCAACTGAATAGGTTTTACAAATGCTATGACTAACTAAATATATTTTAGACAATTCCTAATTTTAGAAATGAACCAACCGAATTGCCACCAATGTTAACATTACTACATGCAAAAACTGAAACTATGATACCATTACATATAATATAAAGGCATGCGTTGTAGGAGAATGCATACAAGGGACTTTAGAATAGCATAAGTGAGTGTCAAAGTAAGTAATATACCTACTAAGAGGGAAGGGGAATGGGTTGATAGCAAGGAGACTATGACAAAGTATAATGTAAGGAGCCCATTCTCTCTATAACTCTATAAATCAAACAGGATTATTGAGTGTTTACTGGCACAACAATATAGGTTCAAATGGAAAGGAAACATAATCTAATGCGATACAGCTGGTACATTTATCCTAATTCACCCATTTTCACTTAGTTGTATAACTAGATTATTATTAACAAGCGACCCGCCCCGGCTACGCACGGGTGCAATGCTGCAACTAAATACCTATACTACAAAATGTCTAATGTGATCAAAAACCACTAAAATTATCAGTGTTTCTCTACGATATTATGCATGTATTATACATATAACCCTTTCTATGATTCAGGATCACTCTATCTATTAAAAAAACGGCATCAAAATCCGTTGCGTAGTTTTAAAGATCTAAGCATACATTGGGACAGGTAGACAGCGGGAAGTGACTTTGTTATTTACTATGTAGTGATATACTGTTATTATTACACTTCTTTTGCCCAGCGGTTCCATCTCCATGTTTCGGGGTTTTCAGCAGTTTTGAACCAAACTTTGCTGCTCATTTCTTCAATAAAAATCATTGAACTTATTAAAATGGCAAAACATATTATGTTGTTCTCGAAAGTATCGAGAATCGGCCCACCCCGGCATAACATACTAGTTCCGGGACACCCGGAATTATTATCTCATACCTGCGATACAGATTATATCTAATGTGGGTATAAAAGGTAATTCATATTAGAATTTAGAAAAGTAAATTACGCACCTTGCTAAAGAGAGTTATTAATGCACTCGTGTTAATTCAGTGCCCTCGCTTGCGCTCGGGCACCAACATAACACTCGTGCATTAATAACTCACTTTGCGCTCGGTGCAACAATCTACTATTACTTTCCTCTGTTTTATATTAAGCATTTGCTGTCAATACACTTTTTTTATTATTAACAATATTGCTGTTATTATTATTAGATACTATTACTAATTTTAGAAGTGGAAGAATCAAGGATTAATTAAGTGATACTAGTTCTTTATTGTTGTCAGCTTTTTTATAAGTGACAAACAATGAAATGAAATAAATTTATTTGCTCGTAGTATGGTAAATACAAGGTTCTTACATTATAATTGTCTCACACACTTCGTCGTTGACCAACATGCAAACATCAACATGGCTACCATGAGATAAATGAGATTATTAATTACAATTAAGTATACATAAAATAAAAATAAAAATGTCATCATCAATATAATGTAAGTAAGCAGATTTTGTTCAGAATATCAATTATTATTAAAACATTTCATCAATATCGTAAAAACATTCCTCGTTGAGCCATGTACTTATACAGTTTTTTCTTAAAATGAACTTTTGGCGACTCTCTAATCGCTTTTGGTATTAGATTAAATATTTTAATATGCATAATATAACTGTTTTTATGCGCCAGTGCAGTCTTGCGGACTGGCATTATGAGTTTAGTAGGATCCCTAGAACTGAATTTAGAGTTTACTTTATCTAATATTTATCAAAGAACCTTTCGTTTTATCTAACGAAACATCCAGCTTGGCCTGTCAACGTTAGTAGTTTAAGTTTTTTAAAGAGCGGTTTGCACGATTTTAATTGTTCAACGCCACATAAGTGCAGCTCTGACACATTTCTTTTGGATGATAAAAACTCTATTAATATCCGTGGAGGTACCCCAAAGAAGAAGTCTGTATCTCAAAATAGAAGCAACATATCCGTGATACGCTGTCTATGCTGTTTTCTGTCTTGACGTGCGTCGTAATTGTTTCAAAGCAAAAACAAAGCGGTTTAACTTCATAAACAGTCAATATGTGACTTCCAGTTACAATGCTCATCTAATGTTAGGCCTAAAAATTAAATTTCGTCAACTTTTTCAATCAACTCATTACGACATGTCAAATTTATATTAATACTCTATCAGTATATACTGATACTCAATGTGTTGGTCGATAAACTCCTAAATAAAGCTTAAAGCGGCCATAAATCATGCTCAACCAAAGTGCAGTGCAAATTTGGACATTGATTTTATTATCGTATAGAAAAATGTAAGTACTGTGAGATCACTATTCTTCTCTCTTTCTCTCTCTTTACCATTATCTGTGAGTTGTTTACCTACATACTTAATGGTAAGGTCTGAGTCACTCTTTTAGATCCACATCTCTAGCTTCTCACGCAGCCGTTCAGGTACTCCTTTTGGTAAGAAAATATAATGTGGATAAAACTGCATAAAGCACTTGTGCTGTGCAATTGGTTATGCAATACCATTGCACACAGGTTTACACAATATAAAATTAACTTTGTATTTTGTAATACCAATTCATCAATAGTAACGAAGCTACTATTATCAATGTTTTGATAATGTCAGAATTAAAAAAAAATCCGAATCGCAGAAAATACGGTTATGGTATGGGCAAAGTTCGGAGAGTTCGGAAGATGACAGATGGTTTCAAAATGTAGGTCCTATAGTAGTCCAGGGTCGATAATTTTTAAAACCAAAAAAAAACATAATAGGGTGAAACCCATTAGAAAAGGAGGGAAATATGATAAAAATGAAAGGAAAAATAATTTAACCCCGATCGGCGATCTGAGGTTGGGAAGGGGATGGGGGTGAGTTTTTAAGGGTAAAAAACGGTTTTTCTCGATTTCCGGCAAAACTAAAAGTCCTATCGAAAAAAGTCAAATGGAAAAGTTGTAGATAATAAAAAGATCTAAAACTTTTGTATTTACACTTTTTTCACATAACCTCAAAATTTATGTGAAAAATTCAAAAAACCAAGTTTTTGGTTTTTTATTTTTATCTTTTACAAAAATTTTTTTTTTTTAACGAAATTTTGTGAAAACTTACCTTTTTATGTCCCAAATACGCTGTAATTTATTTGATTAAAAATATTTATTTTTTCACCTTATTTTGAATTAATATCGAAAAAACACCCTAATTTTCAATCGAAAATTCACCCGTCAAAATATCAGCTTTTTTCAAAAAGTTGGTGTGGATTCTGTTCGTTGAAATCTCTACTTTCCGATGGTGAAAAAAAATATATATGTTACTATGGTAAATCTTCTCAGAAAACGCAAAAATTAAAAAAAAAAAAAAGTTGATTTATTTAATCCTAATTACATTTATGTCATAGAAAATCTCATTATAGATAAATATAAATGTAAATCGTACTATTAAATGTAGATGCTTTATTCTCATTACGTTATTCATTACAATATTTTTAAACACATTAATCTCATCATTCATAAATACCTTATCTTCAATTCTAATCACTTATCCATAAGTTTTTGTCTTTTTGATGGCATTTCTTCATCGTTAGATTCGTCAAACATCTCCGATTCTAGTAGATCTTCGAAATCTTCATGATTATTACCTTCTTCCTCTCCAACATTATTTCCAGACTGCGTTGGTTCTTCATCCACAATATCTTCTGAATCATTAACTTCCTCATAGGTTTCTTTTTCAATATTGGAGCAATTCTCAGAACCATGACAGTTTGAACACAAATTTGTGCATTTTAAACCATGTTTTCGGCAACCACATTTTAAACTGTTACATCCAGTTTCACAGCTGCAGCAAATTGTTTTGAGCAATATTTCCGGAATTAATTCTTTTTGTGTAAATTTGGGCATAATTCCACGTTGAAATTGCTTCCAGCCCCAATCTGTTGCTGTTAGTTCGTTACCCAACCAAGTTTGAAGCTGATAATATGCCCTGTAACAATGTTGTTCTGCTGCTGCTGCTGAAGATTTCGAAGATCTACTAGAATCGGAGATGTTTGACGAATCTAACGATGAAGAAATGCCATCAAAAAGACAAAAACTTATGGATAAGTGATTAGAATTGAAGATAAGGTATTTATGAATGATGAGATTAATGTGTTTAAAAATATTGTAATGAATAACGTAATGAGAATAAAGCATCTACATTTAATAGTACGATTTACATTTATATTTATCTATAATGAGATTTTCTATGACATAAATGTAATTAGGATTAAATAAATCAACTTTTTTTTTTTTTTAATTTTTGCGTTTTCTGAGAAGATTTACCATAGTAACATATATATTTTTTTTCACCATCGGAAAGTAGAGATTTCAACGAACAGAATCCACACCAACTTTTTGAAAAAAGCTGATATTTTGACGGGTGAATTTTCGATTGAAAATTAGGGTGTTTTTTCGATATTAATTCAAAATAAGGTGAAAAAATAAATATTTTTAATCAAATAAATTACAGCGTATTTGGGACATAAAAAGGTAAGTTTTCACAAAATTTCGTTAAAAAAAAAAAATTTTTGTAAAAGATAAAAATAAAAAACCAAAAACTTGGTTTTTTGAATTTTTCACATAAATTTTGAGGTTATGTGAAAAAAGTGTAAATACAAAAGTTTTAGATCTTTTTATTATCTACAACTTTTCCATTTGACTTTTTTCGATAGGACTTTTAGTTTTGCCGGAAATCGAGAAAAACCGTTTTTTACCCTTAAAAACTCACCCCCATCCCCTTCCCAACCTCAGATCGCCCGTAAATTATTTTTCCTTTCATTTTTATCATATTTCCCTCCTTTTCTAATGGGTTTCATTCTATTATAATTTTTTTTCACTTTTAATTATTTTTAAAGGCTTCTACCCTGGTCTTTTTAAACGATATTTCGAGTATGATGAGATCTTGCGTTATCGTGGAGCAATAAAAGTGAAGAGCGGTTGACAAGTCGGGCAAGCTTTGCCATAATTGTTCGCTTTCTGCAGAGTAGATGTCTGCCGTTATTGGTTGATTGGATTTGAGGAAGATGTAGTGAATTACGCCATGAAGTGACCACCAAACAGTTACCATAACCTTTCTATGATAAGCTTCTCTTAAGGTCATTGTTAGAGTATAGAAAACAACGCGCAAGGTGAGCGAGCAAAGCAAGCTTGCCGCGGCAGCCGCCGCCGAAGCGCCAGAAGAATGTAGTGTAGAGTGTACTTAGCTCATCTGTCTAGATACATAACTCTATCCAGTTGCTAACCCGTCCAGTTGAAAATCTGTCAAGATGCTACGGAGGCATTTAGGTTAGATTAGGCACATGTGGAAATTAGCAAGTGCCACTAAGTATAATAGATCCCACCATAGAACGACCTTCACCGAGCTGGTTAATGGTTGAAAAGTATTTTATATTTAATTAAATATGCCAATAAATATTATTTTTTATATTTTTATTTTTATTTTTAAAGATTAATTAACATTTTTTTTTTAAATTTCTCTGATTTGGTTAATAGACAAATTCCATACCAATCGAAAGTATGAAGCCCATAGAATATGCAAACGTTAGGCTGACTATTTTTTCCCGTTACAACTCTTGGGTAGGCAGGTATAAACAGGTAAATCGATACCTACTAGTAACTTGCGGTCTGTTTAATGAATTAAAATTAAATTAAAATAAAGATTATTTCATTACAAAAACGGTGGTATAGGGTTGTCTGCGCAAAATCAGTCCTGAATTCCGGTTGTCAAGATTTAATATGTGAAATATTGCTGCGAGTGAATACTTGCGACAGAGGTCCCAACAAACCATTCCATGCGATAGAAGAGTACACAGCATTGCAGACGTGTGTATTTCAATTATTGAAAGGAAGTAAGGTACTTTAGGTACTTACACCGAGTTCATTACTATAGAATTACCAACATGGCATAGTTACATTGTTGAAACATGGTTAAAGACCTTAAATAGACAACAACTTAAATAAATAATCTCGGACATTTCACACAGCATCATCTGGCCCCAAAGTAAGCAGAGCTTATGTTATGGGTACCACATGACTGATATACCTAATACTTATATACTTTATTTTTATAAATACATGTACAAATTATACATAGAAACACCCAGACCCGAGACAAATACTTGCAGATCATACAAACATTTGTCCCGCGGCGGGAATCGAACCCGCTACCTTTTGCATCTTAGCCAGACCTTACCCTTTGAATGAACATGGATCTTTGGAGGATGTGATGGCGAACATGAAGTTCGAATTAACAATACCACTAATAGGTGTTGACTGGTCCACAAGAGGATACACCCTTGTGTGTCTGGCATGCGCAATGCATGCCCAAATAGTTAAAAACCAAGGGATATGTTGAAAAATATTGATGAATGGCCGGCTGGTCTATCTGTATAGAGTTATAAAATAGACATTCAACCGACCAAAATATTGATGAATGGCCGGCTGGTCTATCTGTATAGAGTTATAAAATAGACATTCAACTGACCAAAATATTGATGAATGGCCGGCTGGTCTATTTGTATAGAGTTATAAAATAGACATACAACCGACCAAAATAATGATGAATGACCGGCTGGTCTATCTGTATAGAGTTATAAAATAGACATTCAACCGACCAAAATTATAGAAGAAAGCTGCAAGACAAATGCCATTATTAATTAATGATAAACCATACCAACCATTATGTTACACCATAACCTATCCGATGATGCGTATGATCCGCAATGATTAGGTACCTACCATCTAGCAGGTAAATTTATTGATGATAACTGACATTACAATACAAAACATTGCGTTATTTTAATTGTAAAAAAAGCCTTTGTTTCGCACTTTAGTATAAACATTGCCTTATTTTAATTGTAAAATACCTTTGTTTCGCATTTTAGTATTTAGGTACGTAGGTACATAGTTTAATTACATGGGTTAAGTAAATAATTTTCTCTACTCTAAATAGAAATCTTAACCTAAAAAAAAACTTTTTCTATTTCCTTTTTTATCTTCATATAAGTGTACATGTACTTAAATGAAGATAAAAAAGGAAATACAAAAAGTTTTTTTTTGGGCATTAAATTGGGTATGCACACATGCATAGCACAAAAGAGAAACAAATAACGAATGGATGAAGGAAGCCTTTATCCAACAATGGATAGCGCTGGAATAAGTAAATGTACAGTACATGTACTTATATGAAGATAAAAAAGGAAATAGAAAAAGTTTTTTTATTTTATTAAAAAAACTTTTTCTATGTACTGTACATTTACTTATTCCAGCGCTATCCATTGTTGGATAAAGGCTTCCTTCATCCATTCGTTATTTGTTTCTCTTTTGTGCTATGCATACCCAATGTTTTCCGGCCACGGCAACAACGTCGTCTCTCCAGCGACGGCGTTGATCTCTCTTTCCAATGCGTGGCCACTAGTGTAGTACTCGCTCGCTCCATCTATTGTTATTCGTTCTTGTATGACCTGCCAATTTCCATTTAAGTCTGGCTACAGCTCGTCCTGCAGCTGTTTCTTTCGATTTTGCTCGAATTTTAAAACTACTGATACGGTCGCGTTTTAATTCCATCATACTTCGTTCTATCGCTGATTGAAAGGATCTAAGTTAGGTTTTAGTGTTCATTGTTACAGCCCACGTTTGGCGTCCATAAAGCAGGGTTGGTAGAATGGTTTTCTGTATGCCGATTTGCCGATAAATACTTACTTAGATGCTACTATGCTATACTTATTTTAGATGCTACTATTTTTCCATGCCAGTGCCGTTCTTGTTTTAATTACTTTCTTAATTAGTTCCGCCTGTAAATGATATATTTTATTATTTATAGGAGTGGTAAATGTGGGCCCATCGATCAACTTGAACTCTTTTATGATGCGTATGGTCAAAGATAATTACCATCCAAATGGTGAAAGAAAGAAAACCCCTGATAAGTCATGGTGCAATCCTCTAGAATCACTTGGAAAAAACATAAACATAAACGTAAGTATATTTATTATAATTTAAATTATTTCATGTTAATATTAGGCGTTCATTGAGTATCATCCTTTATCCTTCTATTGAATACAGAACCATAGAAATAATATATTTCGAATGGTATAGAACGGATACTTCATAGCTTTTTACACATGTCTGTTGGAAACATCGCATGATAAACGATTATACCATAAATATAATGCAATTTAAATAAGGTAGTTTATGTCTGAAAAGTAACTCCGCTTGTTTTGATGTGTTGCATTCTAGCTATTTTATTTAAACTAATATATTAAAGAGCAAATATTAAATATTTTGTATGTTTTTTTGTTAGTTATATAAACTCAAAAATTACTTAACCGATATAAAAAAATATTTTACCCATAGAAAACCTCACTATCAGCGAGTAACACAAGCTGTATTTTATTATAAAAAATAAGAGACCCCTACGAAAATTTCAATAATTTACATTATATCAAGAAATTGCCTATAAAACTCATCATTATTCAGCATGCCCTGCGAGAACGAGTGATGATTCATTTAATCATCATTACGATATCATTTTAAATTATGTTATTTATGTTATTAAGTAAAAAAACTTAGGATATATTTAACCTTTCAAACGCTTTTAAAAAAATAAAATTGTCTCAAAAGTGGCGCTGCCGCCGGCCCCGCCCAGACAACTAAAAATGCCTAAATTTGTTTTAGCCCATGGACTTGAACTATGTTTCATAAATTACACCCGAGCGTAGCCGCAGCGGGTCTTCTTTTTCTTCTTATTTTATGGCATCTGCCACTTTATTTGTCACAATTCTGCCAGTGTCCGTGTCATTTTAGTGTCATAAAGAAAGATAGCCGCAGCGGGTCGCATGAAATTTTAAAATAAAATTTAATAAACGTCAAGATTGTGACTTGATAAAAGCGAATAAGACATTCGACCTCGTTACTATACGTTGACTATACGTTGCCATCGACAGCGCTTTAATTACAGATCTTATTATATAAATCTGTCGAATGGGGGTTCAAAAATCGATTTTGTAAAAAAATAATGTTTTTTGCTGACTTACTTACGCTAATTTGGTTTTTCTGAAACGGTTTTTGTATTTGCACTCACAGTTTACCAAATTCAATTGATTTTTTATTTTAATTTTTGAACTATTTTTGTTTTTTTTTGGATGCCATCTTTTTATGTATCTCTTTATACAAATGTTACAATGTTATAATTAAGGATAGATAGATAGATTAACACTTTATTGTACACAAAAAGAACACAGAAGAAATAATAGAAATAAAAATGTACAATGGGCGGCCTTATACGAGGATTATTTATTTATTATTATTATCATCAGCGCTAAAAGCGATCTCTTCCAGGCAACCTATGAGCACACCTTAAAGTTTCAATAAACTTAATTTGAAATTAAAAATAATTGAAATAAAAATTGAGTTATTAGTATTAAACAATCAACACGGGTGCTGGGTTTGAATATGGATGGATATTAGGGTAGAGGTAGGCCTGAATAAAGATCGATAGACTGTGTGAAGAATCATCATCTACTCTGATGACTAATGATAGAGGAGAGTGGAAAAAAAAAACCTGTGGTGTAGTTCCCATTATAATAGAAAAAGTTGCAAAAATGTGATCATGAAGACTTGATTAAGTAACAGACATCCAAACTTTCGCAATTCTTATATACTTAAGTGTGATCATTTTCAGTGTGATAATTTTGGCAAAAAGCTTGGCAAATTTATACCTGGTTGCCGCCAAGCACCTGGCTACCCGCAGCTGTCCACGCTTACCAGACAGCAACACCAGCAAGGCCTGAGAGTTCTGACGCTTAGACATAGAAATGTTCAACCAAAAAACTATGCTCGACCTAGTAAAGCGGACTACCGGGCCTATGAGGTTAGTGGACATTTCTTATGTTTCTACAAGCTTCTGTATGATCACTGATATATTGACCTATTTTAACACTTTGCTTGCGTTGACATAAGTAGTCTGTCAAAAGGGCTAGCGGCCTGCCTCGTACCCCGATATTTTTCAGCATTTTAATATGAATTTCTACAGGACTGTATCAAAGGCTGTTCTATTGAGATTAAGGAATGCGGCCAGGCACTTTTTTCCGCTGTCGACTTGTTGCACAATAAGTTTACTGAGTGCTGTAACAGCATCTCCAGTAGAACGTCTTTGTCGAAAACCGTATTGCGAGTTTGAGATTATGTTAAACTTATCTAAATACAATAAAAGTCGGTTATTAATCAGTTTTTCCATTATTTTTCGTCATTTTCATTATTTTTTTCATTATTTTTGAGATAGATTTCAGCACGGATATAGGTCTGTAGTTATTAATGCCATCACTCTCTCCACTCTTATGTATAAGGGTTACAATAGACTGCTTAAGAAGATTGTAGAATATTCCTTTTGTAAAGCATAGGTTTGCAAGATGACATTAAACTGGGATTAATATATGCTTAGATCATTTTTGAAATTTAGTAGGTATGTTATCCCATCCGGGTGCATTAGGATCTCAAGTCTGAAAGTGCAATGTCATAATAGACATTATGGAGTTCTTTGGGATCTGTTTCCATGATTACAAAAGATGAAGCTTGACTGGGAGATAAAATAACAACAGAAGATGAGAGATCGTCTGTTATATTGTGTGGAGAAATACTTTCAGCCAGAGACTTTCCTATATTAGAGTAAAATGAATTTGCAAAATTAACTGACTCTTTAGTTGAACCCTTCGTATTTAGTAATTGTATATTTGGTGTCTTTGTGGATTTGTAATTAGTTATATTGTTAATAGTTTTCCATAATATTTTACTGTTTTTCGATGATTTATTTAGTTGTAAGTTGTTTCATGTTGTATTTTCTCGTAAGTTTTTTTTATCAAGTTATTACAGTAATTCTTGTATCTCCTATAGGTTATCTTTAGTGTTTCATTATATGGGTCAGTGCGTAGTTTTCTTTGTATATTATTTATATTTATGATGCATCGTAAGATGCCTTGTGTTATCCAATGCTTTATTATTTTTTTGCTCTGAGGCATACGAATAGTTATTGTGTTGTCAATGAGACATTTTTGCATCATAGTAATTAATAGCCTACATAGAAAATTAGGATCATTTAATATAAGTAATTGTACAAGACGGCTCATTTAAGGATTTCAGAGCATTTTAATTTCATTTTCATGTTTACTGTATGGCGATGTGACATGTTGTATTTAAAGCAAGGTGCACGGTTGATAGCGGGGCGAGGCGTCTATATTTATTCGGTCTGAGCTAACATAATTACAAAATTGCATGACTTACTCACTTTGTCGTTTTATCGACATTATTCGCAATAAACTGAGAACTTAGTCCAAAAATTATGCATTCAACGACTTCTCGAAATCAAACCAACCATATAGGTTTGTCTATTTATTACAGGAACCTAAATTATGGCTAGTGTCTTTTTAAAGGATAAAGTGCATTCGATGACATTTAGTGTTCCAAATAACCTTAACATACGATTTATATTTAATAAAAAAGTGTTATTTCGAGTGACACTTGTTTTTGGGTTTGCTGTAAATATATCCGTTTTCACCACACGGAGGTATAATGTTTTTTTGGACGATGTTTATTGGACGTCGACGTAACATGTACTAACTTAGTAATAACTTCTTATCGTTGTACATGGCACGTTATTGTCTATAAAACACCCAAACTATGCTCCTTGTTCTTAATACTACTACTAAGGTTTTCTGAATTCACTTTGGTGTTTCGCAGCAATGCATCTTTATATTTATTTGGTCTGAGATAAAAACCGAATGTACGTAATACTAATCCATCTTGTCAAAACTGGTTCTAGTTACAATCTATGATTAAATGTATGCCTATTGCTAATAGAAACTGATAGACATTGATTCTATCAAAAGTTTCATAATCGCCATGCTAGGCTCTAATTTAAAGATCACCTGTTTATCACTGTATTTCATGATATGGCGTTTAGACACATCAGTATAAGGTGCTTGTTTTTTAATGAAATAAATACAAAATGTTAGTAATATAACAATTAAATGTGGTTATCTATTACTAGGCAATGAAAGGGTTATATGAAAAAGAACAAAACAAATACGTGAAATGGGCAAAGCAGTTATGGATCAACGGAGACTGCATACGCGCGCTGCATCCCAAGCCTGTCTTAGAAAGGTTATATGAAGCCGAATTCAGAATGAGAGCGCGAAGAGTGCAGTCCCTCCCTCAAAAATACGCAATAATGGCTCGAATACCGCTCGAGACGAAGACCAATGGCTTTGAGTTGGAGCATGCAGAAGATCTTATAGATGTAAGTAGCTTTCTAAACTTTTTAGTCACGTATTGTTTTATTGTGAAGGCACCGTCACTCTTTGATTTATCTAGGGTCCGTCCGTAGACCAAGTCACTTCCTTACTGATCCCGATGAGCAGATCACCAGCTTTAACGCGGCAGCTACCTAATAATCCAGTTCGGACAGTAAACACTGCTAAACTCAAGTACGCCGAGGTCGTTGAAGTCTCTCCGTTTCTCTCGCTCGAGATGGGCCTCCCAGGCAAATAGCTTTGAAGTACAGTTACAATGTACAGTACAATGCACAAAAACATTTACGAGTATTATACGATTACAGTAATTGTCGGGGTGACCGCAATTGTATTTTAATCTGAGCGTTTCCGTGCTTTGGATGGCAATATAAGCTTTCGGTTCCCGTTCTTCAAAGTCGTTGGTCTATGACGAAGCACTTTTGGCGGCGGATTAACTCCGTCGACACAGTTGGCCACTGACTCACAAAGTAGCAGTATTTAAGTCTTAAAATTAGAATTAGAAAAAAACGAATAATGGCTATGGCTAGTTTAATTATATTTATTGTTTAATAATACATAATATTCAGACAGGGCTTACAATAAGTCATGGATATTTGGGGCCTTCAAGGTTCCTTACAGTTCGTAGCCTTAACCATCTTCATGTTTAAGATGAAAAAAGTATAATACTTAAATTTCCTATGCTACCCAGGATATAGTGTCCCAAAACACTTCGAATTTAATACAATGCTCTCTGTGTTAACAACAAAGGGTTTTTAATGGTTTTTTAAAGGAAAGGTTTAAAACACACAGCAAAACCCATACGAATTGTCACCAAAGCACCCACCCATTTATTATTCCAATTCCCTTAGACAGCAATACGAGCAACCTTTTATCATGTTCTTCACAACCGTTCTGGCATTCATTAGCGATGTGGAAATCATGTTTCTTTAGTAAAACGAATACCCAAAGGTGCACGTTATTCTGTGTCTCAAAATTTATTTTCTAAACTTAAAACAGTCATCAACGAGAACTCAGTGCAATCATGGGAAAACCTTTTTTCATTTTCATATCAATTTTTACATTCAGGGAGAAACCAAACCATTTTACTAACCTCATCTATTAAAAATAATTTTAATAATAATATCAACATCTCAAATTGCCCTCATGATGCTCGTCCTAAATTTTAACAATTTCGTAATCTTCTCATAATATCTTGAATCAAAAGTAAGCAATGGTGACTTGAAAAACGCCTCAAATTTATTATTTAGTAATGACGTTCTGGACCCTGACACAACAGAAACACTTCTAGAAAAACATCCAAATTCATCGGTATTAGTCACTGCGTCTCCAGACAACCTCACACAGCAACCTATCCAGGCAAGTATTAAGGATGTCTTTTCGGCGGTTATGTCTATTAAAAATGGTTCAGCTGGAGGTCCAGATGGTTTGAGCCCACAACACCTGAAAGATTTAATAGGTTAACGATTTGCCAGGGGAATGTGGCAAATCGTTTCTATCAGACATAACTGCCTTATACAGTTACAGCAATATAACTCACATGATACGGAGCAAATTTATGTGCGTTCAAAAAAAAAGCGTTGGAATCCGGCCCATTGCTGTAGGCTATACTTTTCGACGCATTGCTTCTAACATTTGCTGCAGGAATATTCTAGCAAAACTAACTGAACAATTCCAGCCATTCAGTTAGGTTTTGGAGGTAGAGGTGTATGTGAGGCTGCCGTCCATGATTTAAGAACCTACGTTAACAGAGACGCTGGTGAAGTACTTTTGGAATTGGATGTAAAAAATGTCTTCAACTCCGTAAACAGAAACCTCATCCTTAATGAAACTAATAATGTTTGCCCCGAATCGGATTCATTTCAAACAACACGAAAATATGATATTATTAAAAGTTTTAATATTCCAGCTCCTAATATCAAAATTGTTAATAAAAATACTCTCCACCTTCTAGGCAATTTTAACTTTCCCAATTTTAAATGAATCATTCCAAAATTCGCTGTCATATTGCTTACCACATAATTAGTTTTTGTCTGTTTGTGCCTTAGTTGACTTACGTCCTGAGATGCAGCGCCTTTTGGATATTTAATGATTATTTTAACAGATTTGGATACTGCATTAAAAATTGTAATAATAAAAATTTTTAATTGTCCAATGTCTGATAATTCTTGGTGCCAGGCTTCTCTACCCATACGTTTTGGAGGTTAAGGCATTAGAAAAATTTAAAGTTTTTATCTCCCAGCATTTTTATTTTCGGTTCATAGTACAGCAACTCTATCTACGAGCCTATTTGTAAAAAATTACAAGATCTTTTGGATTCAGTTCCTTCACAAACGGAACGGGCTCGCCTCATTGTCTCTAGAGCACGGAAATCTGGTTTTTGGCTGCATGCTCTGGCTTCAGCAAACATAGGCACGCTAATGGATAATAATACATTTTCTTTAGCAGTAAGTCTCCGTATAGGAGCCACTACCAATGAATCTCACCATTGTCATTGCGGCATCATAGTTGACAGACAAGGTCACCACGGACTCTTTATTATTCACTCACCACGGTCGTCAAGCTCGCCACGCTAGTCTTAATGACATCATTTGTACGGCACTTGCCACCGTGAATGTGCCGGTTATCCTAGAGCCGAACGGTATCGCACGTGACGATGGTAGGAGGCCTGACGGCATGTCATTAATTCCCTGGAGTCGTGGTAAACCTCTGGTGTGGCATGCGACTTGTGTGGACACTCTGGCAGCATCTCACGTATCGTTCAGTCTAAGAGCGTGGGTGCCGCTGCTGCTGGAGCAGAAGACCTCACGGAGCCGGAAATATGCATCCATTGGCAATGGTTATATATTTCTGCCTTTTGGGATAGAAATTTTAGGCCGTGGCTCCTATTCAGAGAGTAATCAAAGAGACTGGTGGACAAGACCAATGATCAAAGCGCCGGTGCATACCTCGGACAAAGGATTAGTATAGCTATTCAACGAGATAACATTGCCAGCCCTTTGGGCTCTCAACCTGCGGTCAGTGAACTGAATTGTGTTTTTTGTCTCTAAGTAATTGTATATATTTTTGTTTAAGCAAATAAATAAATAAATAGTTAATTTCATATTATAATAAATTATTTAATAAACTAAAAATTAAAATATTTTATGATAATATTATTATTACGAGTATTATATTTGATTAGTAATCAGAATAATATTGAAGTATATGACATTAAAATATGTATATTGTACTTGTATGCTTAGAAGTTAGATTGTAACGGACACCATATTGTTAGATGTTCAAAGAGTAAATGTAAATTTTATCAGAGGTGGCATGTTTTGAAAAATATGAGTATGTGTGTTGTGCAGGTTGTGTGTGCTTGGATCACACTGGGGTGTATGTAAATGTGTGTGTGAGAATGTGCATGGAGAGAGAGAGTGAGCTAATGTGTGGTTATTTTAATCGTGCGGTTAATATATTATATAGTAGCTCTTCAGTAATCTCATAGCATCTGTTAGAGCTGAGCAAATGTTGTGTTACATTTTGGGGTACTAACTATTATATCCCTTCTTCTGGATACTTAAATATACATATAAACTTAGCAAACAGGACATTTAGTAGTACAGCAAATGAGTGTTTGCTACATCTGTAAATGCAATAGGTTCCAACAGTAATCAATCTGAAATTATTTTTTATCAGATCACAGGGTGTTTATCGGGAGGTAATTAAAATACGCGTTAAATACCCGTTAACTACAAAAGTAATCTTTTATGTTATAATTTAACGTGTTTTTCCAGGTGAATGTAGAAGAGTTGCCTCCCGTAGACTACCCGGACGAGATGGACAATGACTTCAGCATATTAAGGAATTCATGTCCAGTTCCAAAGCCTTGTGGAGAGCATCCCTGCAAGTTTGTGCTGCCAAGTAAGTCTTTAATCAAGTCAAAGTCAAAATCTAAAGATACCTACTTTATTCAATACAATCACAAGGATCACTTTGAAACGTCTTACATACTAGGTGAATTTAGGTGTCAATTCATCCCGAGAAGAACTGGCAAGTAACTTGTCTTGGTCCTAGCCCTTTTTTACATGATCCATCTTATAACTACCTTAACTACGAAATACTAATACAAGAGGGTTTATACATTTACACTACTAATACATCTACTAGTAATCTGGAATACTAGTAGTTGTTGTATTAGTAGCGATGGGCTCGCCACCTGTCACGTAAGGAACTACTGTGCATAAATGTAAGCATGTGTCAAATATATTTTTTGGACGCGCCTCTGACTACTTCCTATAAAGTCCGCAAATAGCAGGTGGACCATCTATCGGTTGCTTTTTGAACTATCGATTATTTTAACTTTGACAGGTCGAAGGACTTTGCCAATGTGTAAAATTTTTAGTAAAAGGTTTGCGGTTTACGAAATGGTTAAGTTTATGCTCGAAAAAAATTGGGAAATAAAAAAATAATAAATAAATAAAGAAAACTTACTTCCTTCGAGGGCGCTTGATGGACGCTTGATGGAAGATGAGCATTTTTATCGAAAAATCATCTTTTCAGGTGAAGCTCCTTTCCACCTCAGTGATTATGTCATTAAGCAAAACTGCCGCATTTAGGGCTTAGAAAATCCACACGTAATCATGGGAAAGCCAATGCACCCACAACGAGTGACTGTTTGGTTCGGTATGTGGTCTGGCGGCATCATTGGTCCGTTTTTCTTCGAAAACGAAGCAGGAGCCGTCGTAACCGTCAATAGTGAGCGCTATCGCGGCATGTTGGAAGATATTTTTTTTCCCCGAATGGAAGAGAAAAACATCGGCGGAATTTGGTTCCAACAGCACGGCGCCACGTGCCACACAGCCAACGTTACAGTCGAACTTTTGCGCGGTACTTTCGGAAATTGCATAATTAGCCGAAACGGCAATATCAACTGGCCGCCTCACAGCTGCAATTTGACCCCCGTTGAACAATTTTCTGTGGGGAGCCGTCAAGGATAAGTGCTATGCCAACCATCCAGAGACGATTGACGACCTAAAGAACGAGATTGAAGTCGCCATTGCAGCCATTGATGGCCACACCATCGAAAATGTTATGAAAAATTGGGTCGACAGAATGAGCTACTGCAGAGCCAGCCGAGGCGGCCATATGGATGAAATGGTCTTCGATTATTAAACCGCAATGTTGGGGCTATTAATATTAAATAAATAAAAAAAAATAAAAATATCCACCCGTCTTTTTTTATAGCTATTTTAAAATGCAACTTTTTCGTGGCCTACCCTTTACTTTAGTAAGCATAGATCTGAGGAGGCGTCCACCAAGCCCAGGGTTACGTAAATATGCTTATTTGTTTATATCTTTTTAATAAGGGGGTTTGTATTTTGCTATCTGGCTATCATGAGCATAAAGACACAATTTGGTCATTGCTTGCGCTGGAAATAAACGGAATAACCGAATGATTAATGAAGCGCTCGATCTATTTATTTGGTCATCAAGTCAACGAAGTTAATGAACGCTGTGTGCGGTCTGTAACTGGTTGGGTGACCGCATCCGTGATTCAGAAAGCACGTTAAACTGTCGGTCCCGGCTTTTCAATCATTCAAAGTCAAAGTCAGAACATTCTTTATTCAATAAAATCATAAGGACCACAAAAATCAAACTCAAAAGATATTTTATTCAATACAATTACAATGATCACTTTGAAACGTATTACATAGTAGGTGAATTTAGGAGCCAATTCCTCCTAACCCAAGCTCAAGAAGAACTGGCAAGAAACTCGTCCTGGTGCTAGCGTTTTTTTACATGAAAATAGTGAATAGAATACAATTATATCATAGATAGAGATAGAGATATAGAATCTTAATAGAATAGAAATAGTGAAAATTATGTCCATCTCATAAATACCTGAACTACGAAAAACTAATACAAGAGAGCTTATACACATGTGTCGGTTAACTATCTGAGGGCAGAACAACATGAGGTAATGCATTCTTATATTCTTATCAATAATATAGTCATTTATATATAGTGAATATATATATAGTCACGCTTTCTTCAACAGACTACAATTATACATCCCTAGTAAATAAGTCCTCAATTCTATGAAGATTATACATTCCTGGTAAATAAGTCCTCGATTCTATGAAGATAACTATTTTGCTGAAGCCCATCTCTATTTTTATATATGTTTAACAATTGTTCATATGTATATTGTGACGCTATTGTGAATATATTAATTTCTTTGAATATTTTACTCAGACTCTCGCGTTTTCATTTTATAAATGTCACGTATTGCCATTTTTCGAATAATAAATATTTTTTTAGGTATCTTTTTAAGCTGCTTTTCCCAGAGAATAATGCCATATGACATAACACTATGGAAGTAGCTGAATTAAACTAGTATAGCTGTAGATCCATCAGTAAGCCACCGTATCGCACGAACTGCATATGCAGCGGTACTAAGCCTACCAGCAAGTGTTTCAATTTGTCGTCCCCACTGTAGTTTTGCATCAATACCTAGGAAGATCGTGTAATCTACAAGATTAATTGCCTCTCCACTCATTTCCATGTTGGTCGGGCTATGTAATAGCATTTGGCAAAGTGAATTTGATACATTTATTTATTTTTTTAATTAAGCATAGATTATTTACAGTGAACCAGTTAAGAACTAACGATAAGGATTAATTTACGTTATCGCAACTACTAGTTTTACCTTTAAATAAAACTATATCACAAATATTTTTTACAAAAAAAGGTAAATCGTTACCGTATACTAGTATTACAAAAGGGCCTAGTATCGAACCCTGAGGTACCCCTATATCAATAATTGACCCTGAAGACCTCTCACCACCCACGTCTACTTTCTGGACTCTATTGGATAGATAAGACTGTATGAGGTCATTCGCCCGGTTTTTAATGCCATAATATTTTACTTAGTGTTTAACTATTTAACTAGTATTAATATAATAAACTAGTATTTAACTTAGTGATTAGAGTTGAATAACTCACACAGTCAAAGGCTTTAGATAGATCGCAGAATACCCCAACTGCGTCCTGTGACTTCTCCCAGGCCTCAAAAATATGCTTTAAGAGCGCTATACCTGCATCAGCTGTTGACCGACCTTTAGTAAATCCGTATTGATTACTATGTAGCAGGCCGTTAACGTTAAAGTGATATAATAACTGATTCAGAATTATTTTTAAATATTTTAGTTAACGCAGGTATTATCGATATCGGTCTATAATTAGCGAAATCACTTTCACTTCCAGACTTATAGGATAGGACACATAGGAATGAGTTAACTGTGTTAATTGAGATCGGGAAAAACTCCCTCGTCGATACATCTATTAAAAATATAAGCTAAACATGGTGTAATATCTAAGATAATGACACCCAGCACCTTTCTAGACCCAAAGATCTTTTGTATTTTTTATTATAATTAACTTGAATAATTTTACAATACTAGCCTTGTGTACTAAGTGTACCAGCAAGTGTTTCATTTTGTGGTTAACACTGTAGTTTAGCATCGATATTATGATCTAGGAAGATCGTGGAATCTACGAGATATATTGCATCTCCGTTTATTTCAATGTTGGTATAAGTAACATTTGGCAAAGTGAATTTGTTACATTTTGTTTTTTAGTAAAAAAAAAAGTAAAAAATATTTACAGTGAACCAGTTAAAACTAACGAAAAGGATTAATTTACGTTATAGCAAATACTGGATCTACCTCTATTACTTTTACAAAGACGTATCGTCAGCAAATTAAACTGTATCACAAATATATAGAAATCGTTAACGTATACTAGAAATAAAAAATGGCCTAGTAGCGAACCCTGTTGTACCCCTATATTAATAATTGATCCTGAAGACCTCCAATTTGAATCGTCTTCTTAGATGCTAGTGAATCTAGGTGCTGGTTCCTCCTAACCCCAGTTCAAGAAGAATCTGGCAAGAAACTCGACTGGTCTTAACACTTTTTTGTATGTTCCTTGCCAATATATTGTTACGGATGCCGAGTCGAGTTGGAGCAGATTCATACCAAGCTTTATTGTCATCTACTTGTAAATAATCTAATATTTTATTTTGCATTTAATTATTTTATATTTTAGCTTCTATTTAATAACGTTTTCAAATTTGCCGGTCCACAAATCTAACACCTCGCTTGGAACCTTGTTATACTCCTAGAAGCGTACACTTTGCCCTATAAAATACTTATTTACAGCGAGCTTAACTGTGGAAATAGTGAGTTTGTCTTTATTTCTAGTATCAATACTATGGTGATCCGAATTTAAAAAAATAATAATATTATTGTGCACATACATTAGATTTTCGTATATAGACATAGACAGACATTTATTTGCTTCTTAGCACACAGACGAAAAAAATTAAAATTAAATAAAAAAAAGGTACTAATAATGCTTCCAATTATTTTGTACTATTATGTAACAATTGGTACAATTATGCTTAGGTATGTGTATGTGTATGCTACAGCAGCAAATTGGCCCCGACTCAGCATGCTGCCTATTGTTTTCGCAGTAGACGCTGTTATTCTGCCGAGACCATAGCCGTCCCAAGACCCTGTGAGAATATATTACTTAGAGAAGTTAAAAATATAGTATATATTAGTATAAGTGGCAAAAATAATACAATTCAATTCAATTCAAAATCTCTTTATTCAATAAAATCACAAGGACCACTTTGAATCGTCTTCTTACATGCTAGTGAATCTAGGTGCCGGTTCCTCCTAACCCCAGTTCAAGAAGAATCCGGCAAGACACTTGCCTGGTCTTAACACTATTTTGTATGATCCTTGACAATTTTGTTACGGATGCTGAGTCGAGTTGGAGCAGATTCATCTCAAGCTTTTTTGTCATCTAAATAATCAGATATTTTATAATATGCTTTAATAGACAGTTTCTGTTTAATTACGTTTTTAAATTTGCCAATTGACAAATCTAACACGTCGCTTGGGACCTTGTTATAGAAGCGTACACATTGCCCTATAAAACACTTATTAACTTTAGCGAGCCTAACAGTGGGAACAGCTAGTTTATCTTTATTTCTAGTGTTAATATTATGATTATCGCATTTTTTTATAATAAATGAACATTTTTGTGCACATACATAAAATTTTTGTATTTTTTGGGATCAATTAAAATACATTTAATCCGTTTTTTAAGTAAAATTTTGATTTTAAATGTGGCTTTATTTTTACAAAATTAAATGATGTCGTCGTTCCTTTGGTGGCAATTATTTGTACTTCGTTGAGGTTGACACGGTTTTATTGTTGGAGGTACCTATTAACTAATAATAGGTGGCGGTATTTTCAATTACTGTGAACCGATTTTGATGTTTTTTTTTTGTTGGAAAGAAGATATCCCAAGGCTGGTACCATGATAAGGAAACCAGGATCTGATGATGGCATCCCAGAGAAAACGAGGGGAAACTTTGAAAATCGTAGTGCGACTAGTGCGTTTGTAATTTTTTTTTAATCGAGTATTTTAAAGCACCACTTTTTAATGAAGGTCTGGAGTCGATCTGATGATTGAGCCGAAAAACAGTCAAGGGAACTCAACGTTTTACAGTAATTACCTGGTGCCTGGGCTTGATTAATTTGTATTGATCAAGACTTTACACCTATATGGGTTGTGACTGTTATTAGGGGTCTGATGTTGAAGTCGAAGGACAGTCCAGGGAACTCCACAACGTTTTACGGTAGCTGCCTTGTGTATACTTTATACATGAAGTCGTTTGTCATTTAAGTTTTAAATCTATTGTAAGAATTTTTTTATTCAAATTACAAACTATAAAAAAAAAACTAAAAACGTGTGCGTCTCGGGGTGTTTGACAGAAGTGATAAGTTAAACTGATTTAACTCTAGCGCTGTGTTAGAGTGAGAGAGGAAGAGTCTGCCTACCGCTGCCGTATGCGTGAGAGAAAGGGAAGCCAGATAGACTGGCGCCATAACGCGTTACGTAACGAAGCGGTTTAGTCTCCTAAAAGATTTTATCACTTCAAAAAAAATTCTTCTCATTGTGTTTGATATATTAATCCTTTAATATTCTCACTCAAGAGATGTCACATTAGGAAACTAAGTAGGTACCTATGTATAAGATGTAGGTTAATAATGAACAACGAAACGCATGGTATGTGTCAACTTTGTTGTCTGACTGATTCGTTACGTTTGATTTTGTTTGGATACCGAGTTGATTGCGCCTAAATGTAGTAGGTTCGCAATTTTCGTGATAATAGTGACCTGTGTGTGACCGTGCATACCTCCCCTAAAAATCGGACTTTGAAAAGGCTTCCTACTTCGCTCGAAAGGGGTTATTCCCCAAGTACTCCAAGATTATTTCCCAAACTGCTCCACGACAAAAAATACATAAAAAATGAGTTTCATTTTACTCCAAGAGAATATAAAAATGTTCACAGGAGTAAAAAGTAGGTACTCCTGAGTTCAGGTTTCAAGAAATTAAATACGCCGTAGGTACATTCATTCTCTAACAACTTTACGAATTTATCATGAGAATATTATTGATTAATTTTATGTTGCATCTTTCTCCAAAAGATAGCTGACGTACAGTCAGCTATCATCAGCTGATGTGCAAAGATTCGAGTTATATAATATGTTTAACTATGAGCTAAAATTGAAATACAACACAGTAACTGATATTTGTATTTTTTTATATTAATAGAATCCATGCATAACATACCTATAAACTTTTAAAATGACAAGAATAAAATTGAACATGATAGCTAAAACAATTAAAAACATATACCTATAAGGCCTTATCTAATGAAAAAAGTAAAAATCCACCTTTTCTAACCCTCTGTCTCAGCTAAGAACATTATCAACATACATATTACCTACACAACTTATTACACACAATCATATTACCCGGACCCAAACCAGAATTTTTCCTTCTTAAGATAAATATAATTATGTATTAATCAACATCAGTGTAACGGAATGATTATAAAGGATTGTGGCGTTCAAACATGTGCCAAATTAAATTCAGTAATAGGATAAACATTTGGTAGAAGAATAAGCGTATTCGTTAGTAGTAATTATTTAACAAAAATGTATACACCACTATAGGTATATTGTGTTATTGTCACGTTTAAAAAAAAACAAGAAAATACGTCAGTGTTGCAGCCCCAGCTAGTATCTTTTGTAGTCAATCGACAGTAGGTATAAAAAATTACTAAAGTAGGTACTCACTTCGTGGATCAACAAAATGAAATTCTGGGACTCGATTCCAGTACTAGATTTAGGGTCTCCACTGTAGTCAGGATTGTCATTAAACTAATTTTTATACTCACTCACTTTAATCGCTTATTTTATTTACTTTATTGTTATTCCCGTGAAGTCATCTGACCAACTAATCTCATTACGAAAAGGTGATTTGAATTGCACTTTTTTGCATACTTATATAACAAATACTTTTAACCGGCTCTCAGAACCCGATCGGCAAAGCGGAATAGTTTTATGGCTCTGTCCATTGTGATCATTGGTCTGAGCTACTTTGTATATCATAAAAAAATGCTTGGGTTTTGAGAACTTGGTGAAAAGTCATACTTGTATAAGTGCGACAAAAGCATACCTTTTGTCTCTTTCACGCTTATTTTTTAAATTATGATTTTTACTTTATATACCACAAACGTAAACGACTAATACAATGTAAAGGAAATTTGAGTGAATATTATTTTACCATCCTTATAATTATAAATATAGTGGCTTACTGTACCTCTTCAACATTTCATGGAGTAAAATGAAACTAAAATATTAAAATA
This sequence comes from Lampropteryx suffumata, assembly GCA_948098915.1. Taxonomy (NCBI): domain Eukaryota; kingdom Metazoa; phylum Arthropoda; class Insecta; order Lepidoptera; family Geometridae; genus Lampropteryx; species Lampropteryx suffumata. The sequence continues at coordinate 28,850,034 of OX402544.1, forward strand.
ATAATATTTCGATGTTTTCCATGTGAAATGAGTACTTTGAGAATAATATCAACTACCTGCGGGGTAGGATACAACTTAAACGCAATATTTTTATATAAAAAAGTTATAAGATAGGTATACATTTTTGGAGTAGTTTGAGAATTAATGTATGGGATTCTTATCTTTTTAGAACAAAACAATTAAGTAGTTTGAGAATAAACCCTCGAAAGATCCTGGCACGTGAACGGACTCCGACTCTGCTTTTGTTGCGATTGACCATTGGCTATCCCCCCAAAAATAAATTTAAGGATAACTTATGCTGAATTTGGTACTTATGTATAACTTATGAAACTATCAAGGTTGAAACATGATTTTCATTTAAAACGGGATATCTACCATGATATGAGCGACATATCGGGTAATGATCGCAGTGAAAGAGGTTAGACTGTTTTGTATGCCACCAACATCCACCCCCGCAGACTTCAGTTTGTCTCGTGATTATCACGCATGTAACTGTGCCCGAAATATCGGGAAGCAGTAAAACTCATATAATACCTACCTACACATCTACTTATCATGGTAAATATCCCGTTTTAAGTGAAAATTACGATTAGGTAGTAACCTACTTACAGTCCGCAACGTACCTAAGTTGTTTGACATTAATTTGATGATTTAAATAAAATCGATATATAGGTAAGTACCTACTTATTACTCGTATAAAAAGTGTCTCTGTCTGTTTGTTACATTTTCACGGCTAAACGGCTGAACGTATCTTGAAAAAAATTTGGTAAGAAGATGTATTGCATTCGGAAGAGGAACGTAGGCTATTTTTCGTCTCAAAAAAAACATAAATAAGAAAGTAATTGTTTTACAAAAATAAAAATAAAGGTTTAACAGCTAGTAGGTATTGTATTATAATTCAGGAACCCGTTTCCGCGTGACCAAAATTGTGTCTAATAGGTAGGAAGGTAAGTATTTGAAGTTTTGTTTTGCCTCAACAATTTAAAAGACACAGTTATCATTTAGGTATCTACATACCTACCTACTCTTAACGGGAAGAGAAAAACTTGTGAACGTTTTCTATTGTTCTGAAATAAATCTAATTCTAATTCCGTTGCTGACTGTAAGTAGATAGGTAGGTACCAACTTTATCAACATTATTTTGATTTAATAATACAGCATAGGTACCTACCATAGATAAGTCATAATGTAGATAGGAACTTAGGGTGTATTTGGATGGTCAGATGCCTACGCATCAGATTGTTTTTGGCAAATTGTTGCTTAACAAGACAAAGGTGGCAATTCGGTTGGTTCATTTCTAAAATTAGGAATTGTGTATAATATATTTAGTTAGTCATAGCATTTGTAAAACCTATTCGAGTGGTACCAGCTAACTAAATTAGGAACGCTTAATTAAGTTAGATAACATTAAACTAGGATAAGTTGGTAGCAGCAGAATACCAAAGGTTAATTTGACAGTTCAAAACCTAATTTTAGCTAAAAGTAGTTAGGTTGTTGCCAACAGAATTGAGGCCAGTGAGTGTGTTAGGTACATTGATTATTAACGTTTAACCACTGACGTACGAATGAAATTCGTCACCGAAATCGTTATTCGTTCAAAACTTTCTTTTGCGCGGGATTATTATTCGTCCTAGCACTTTTTGGTGGTTTCCTGACTTGCAGTGACACGTGCGCAGCGAAGGTGAGCGGACACGTAGTCCACGTCTAAATTAGTGAGTTCAATGACTCGAAGTATGCCATTCGTATGGTCAGTGTTAGTGTCATTAGTCATATTCTACATGATTTTGGATACCGCCGCTGCCAGTTCCTTTATAATGTCGAATTATAACTCCTCGAACCACCTAGCATTCATGAAAAAGCTTGGAAGACGCTTAGTAATGCTGCACTTAGAGCAAAGATTTGCAATACCGCAAATTTCACATGAGCTCAAGAGTCTCGTTGGGCATATCTTTGGGAAGGATAAGACTGAACCGAATTACCCTAAGCCTTGAAATTAGAAGATTTGAAACATTGAAGAATTGTTATATTTCAAGCAGAAACGACGTAGAGCCCATTATGGGTGTAAAATATCTGGTCAGCCAATCTGCTTGCACTGCTCAAAACCGACCTGTAATAAATGCTAAGAAAAAATGCCTAAACATGTAAATTTCTTAAAATTTGATTTAGATCTCAAACAGTCTTAATTTTGTAAGAAAACAAACAAAAGAAATCCTATTAATGTTAGTTTTTTTTGAGTTGATTTTTGAAATTTGTTCGTTAAAATTTTGATACCCTTATGTTTATTGATTAATATTTTTCTATGATACTTATTAATATGTTATTTATCTTCGTAACTTATTTTTTAAATGCCTTAATAATTTAAAAAAAAAACATTAATTATGGTTTATAACTGTCTCAGAGCTCTATAAAATCACAGACGAATGCCATTCGTACGTCAGTGGTAGTGTAACAAAACGACACGTCAGTGGTTAAGGGTTAATAATAAGTAGGTACCTACCTGAGTTCATACGTTATCGAATCATCATACTTACAAACCTAGACGGTTTGTAAATAAAGAAAATCCTAGGTACCTAGGTAGTGTACCGCGTCCCACAGCCGCACGACTAAACAATATAGGTACCTACGTTCGTGTCTACATCACGATCATCTTACAACTACATTATGTAAGACAGTTATAATTTGACAAATAGATACCTACCTACTAAGTACTTACACGTACACAATCTACGTATTTTATTTAGATATCGAGCACATTGCCAATAGGAATCTTTCGCCTCATTCGATCATGCTCGCACAAGATCCGGCTCCGGCAGGCTGACAACGTCGCGCGTTGCAGCGTCAAAGCTGCACGGTAGGTAAATACTACCCATATACAGATCGATCGCTTGGCAATTCGATGCATAATTATCGCCATCTATTGGTTGCGCGTTGTACTAGTAAGTAATAAATCCACTTCCAGACGCTAGGTGGCTCTAAATATCCAGCGTGCGAAACGGCATCTAGCGCCTGTGTAGGCGAATCAAAAATAGCCCGAAGAATAGCTCGAGATAGGCACAACTTCAACATCTTCAACATTTGTTTGTTTGTGACTAGTTTTTGACGTAAGACGCGGGCCGTAAGACAAATCTCCATAGTAGAGCTTGGACAATATTAAGGTTTCACAGACTTTTATGCGAATCTCCTCGTTTAGGTAATTTCTAATTTTGTAGAGCAATAAAAACATGTCCTAACTAAATTCAATGTATGGCCCTCAAACATCAAACAGCTGTCAAATAATATTCCGAGATTTCTTGCTTCGTTGACTTGCTCTATGCCACTACCAAGTATATGCACATCCAAATTACAGTTTGCGAATTTATTAATTTGGTTTTTTGTGTCTAGTACCAAAAATTTCGATTTGAAAGGGTTTAACACATGAGACCACGAAGCTCCACGACCCAAAATCATCATTTATCTTCTTTAATTCACTGGGTACTTCCTGCGGACGCATTGATCAATTGCACATCGTCAGCATAGAGGTGATATTTACAATATTCAATACCCCAACAGATGTCGGCACTGTAAATTATAAATAGTAGTGGGCCCAGAATGAACCCTTGCGGAACGCCTCGGTTCAAATCTCGTTGCGAAGTTGCGAAGACGTGAGTTGAGTGCCATCTTCCTTAGTGACTTGGACATACTGAGACCGATTACTCAGATAGCTGTCAAACCATTGTAAAGAAGCGACACAACACCATAGTATGATAGTTTCGAAAGAAGTAGCGATATATTTATTGAATCGAACGCTCGCGAGAAGTCAAGCAGTACCAAGATTGAGCCCAGGCCCTGATCCTGTTTAACTAGAACATTGTCAATAACATCTACCAAAGGCTGTTGTGGTTCCTCTACCTTTGCGAAAACCAGACTGTACATCAGGTAATATATTGAACTGCTCTACGTATTTACTAAGTTGATTATAAACCACTTTTTCTACTACCTTGGATAATACGGGAAGAACGCTAATGGGCCTAAAGTCTTTAACAACAGTCGGATTAGGTACTTTTGATATAGGATTAACAGAGGCAATCTTCCAAGAGCTAGGAAACTTTAAGGGTAGAATAGACTTATTAATTATTGTAGTTATTATCGGCAACGTGTGTGGCAAGGTAAGCAATATCATATCTATGGAAAGTCCATCCAATCCACGAGCATTTGTTTTAATAGATAAGAGGATTTTGGCAATTTCTTGTTCGTCAACTGGTTTTAGGGAAAATACGTTATTGTAATTGAATTTATTGAACTTAAAATATGTAAGCGTAGACATAGGAATAGAGTCAGCGCCAGGCACATTTAAAAAGTAATCATTTATTGCAGAAGGGCCATTAAAATAATCAGGGAGACAATTATCATCACTTGAATTAGGTAGCAAATCTTGCTTAATATTTTTCCATAATTGTTTTTCGTTATGTACATTGTTTACTCGAGAGTTATAATATGCACGTGTTTCACTATAAATGCTTTGATTAACTAATGCTAAATGGAAGCTCTTTATAATATTTCTTGTGACTATCTAATATTGTTTTGCGATATTTATCATGAGCTACATTACGATAGTTCATCATCACCTTAATGGTATCTGTAATCCAAGGTGCAGGCTTATCTTTCACAGTAATCGTTTTAACGGGCGCATGTTTATCAAGCAGGGTAATAATACTATTCGTGAAAGCGTCCACCATCTCATCAACATCAATATATACTGACAAGCCACTGGTCATGATATTTATTTCTAAGTAATTATCTGGGATGTTATAAATTGCACGAACAACCTTCTTCTGCAACACAAATATGGTGTTAATATCTGCAGCACTCCCCCACAACAGAATGCCATAAGACATAATGCTATGAAAGTAGCTGAAGTAAACGAGTCTAGCGGTATCAACGTCGGTAAAATGACCGATTTTTTTAACAGCATATGCCGCAGAGCTGAGTCTTTTCGACAATGTATCCATGTGCGGGTCCCATTGCTGCTTATTATCTAAAGTAATGCTTAAGAACACTGTGGTGTCTACGAGATCTATCTTTTCGTTTGTAGTTTTTACATTGGCTTTCATTTGTTTAACATTGGGCAGTATAAAACGAATGCATTTCGTTTTTTTTTCTCGTTTAGTAATAGGTTAATCATTTCACTTTCAAAAAAAAAATAGATGAAAAAAATACGTGAGTAAAGCCCGTGTTTATCAAAATGTATAGGTTAATCATGTTACAACTTAAGATATTGCATTATTAATATCGTCAAAATTAGTAAGTCGTCGCTTTAATTTAAAGAAAAGTGACGTGTTATCAAACAGTACCATTTATATAAATTAAAAACAAGAATGGTCCGAGTATTGATCCTTGTGGTCCATTACTATAACGTTGGCGTTCAGCTTACAAACTCCGTTGCCAGTGACGGCCATTGGCTCATACGAAAGTAGCAGTAACAAGACAATTAATGTTTCAGATGAAGACTCTGCATCCATGTTACCAATGTCTGAAATCAACCGCGAACTAGCGCAGTTTGCTGTGGAGCATGGATCCACGTTTATAGCGAGTGAGAATGCTCTGCGGTGCCTGATGGAGACTGAACGGAGCTGGAAGCTGCCTGTGTCGGTTGAGGAAGTTAAATGTGCACGTCAGTACTCTAGACATATATACATAGCAATTGTAGGCGACTTTCTTACACAATAATTACTAAACCCATAAAATATATATTTACACTTAATATTATATATACACTACATTTTACTTCATATATATTAATCACGTTTATCAACACAAATCATATTATTCCGTAATACCAGTTAGTCAGTGTCGATATTTCTACGCTCTCACTATCGTATCGCCTAGGCAATCTATCGACCTTGCCCACATCACTAGTGCTGTGCCAAGTACATAAGTTATGTACCGGCCGGACGATGCGGCGCTCGCGCAGCGCCGTCAAACCAGTCACAGCTTAGCCACGACGCGGAGCGCACGCTCCTCGCCTTCTCGGTTTTACTGACGCGTACTGTTGTGCTTATATACTTTGCTTGTTCTTTCACTACATCTTTTCATAATCATCTTATTGACTTTTCATCGCTTCCGAACTTTATATATGTGCTTGTGCTTTACGATTTCTATCCTTTTGTGCCTTCTGAACTTTATATGTATGTGTAAGTAAACGTGGACAATACAATACCGTATTACCGTGAGTTGGACTATTTATTAATTACTCCCGCTGCATCTGTCTACATATTATACCTTCACCACCATACAATTAATACTAACTTCAGACCGCGGCTTCGCACGCGTGGTAACTACATAAATACGGTTATTGGTTTATCGACCTTTTTACTGCGAAGAGGTTGTAGAAGAGGGTATTTCCAATGAATGAAACCATAATATCCTTAACATTATGGTTAAAGCAAAAGTTAACCAATTTAAGCAAATCAAAAAAATATGTAAACATTAAACAGATGGACAAATATTTAGTACAATTCCGCCAATCTATTCCTAAAGAGTTACCTCCAAAAGAAATTCGACAGGTGTTTCGCCTCTCCACGAGGCATCCTCAGGTACACTTGACTAACTCCGCACCTTGACGAAAAAACACTCTGCTCTGCAGACTTGTTGCTTCGACCAACGTCAGACTGAGACTAATCTGTTATCTGTTTAATGTTATAAAAAAATATGTTTTTTACAATATAAAAAAAAACTATTGGTTTAATCAAACCTTTTGTTATATTTAGAGGACATAACAAGTATTCTTCAACAACAAAAAAACTACAAATGTCCACATTACGAAATTCTAGACAGAAATATCATAAATTTAAATATATTATAGAAATAGGTAGATTAACAATAATTATGTATAAACTAGGTCACCGACTATAATATCTAAATCTGCCGGTGTTGCGGGATTGAACCACAAACAAAAAAACACTTGCGCACCTTATTCTTATAACATTACTAATGTGAATATTTGTTTCTTACTCAATTAAGGATGGCTCAATGGCTTAATCGATTTGAATGAAACTTGACTAATATATTAAGGTGACTTGACTTGACTTGTGGTTTCTTAAACAGTTTTTCAAAACAGATATTCGCTTGATAAATATGAAACTCGAAGTAATACTATTGAATGCAGTACCTGTGTAATGTGATTCGTCTACAGGTTCTGGTGAAATGAAGACAGTGATAGTGGTAGGCAGTGAGTTCGACGTGCAGAAGGAATGTGCGCCGCAGCGGACTTACAAAGCTTACAAACATTTGCTGCAGCACGCTTTTGCACCGTAAGTACCTTTGCCTATACATTTGCACAATTTGGTTTTTTTTTTTATTTTAACACTTACGCTAAACTAACAAGAGTAAACGCGTGTATCTACCAAAGTCAAGAAGAGAACATCAATAAAATTCCAATACCTATTTTACGAGGGGAGGTCAAAAAGTTCACATTTTCGGAAGGCAGCCATTGCAACATGGCTCTTGTGAACGGGTGCATTGTCGTGCAAGAACAGCACACCTCTTGTCCATTTTCCTCGTCGTTTTTCCTTGATGGCATCTTTTAATTTTACCAGTAGAGTGGCATAGTATCCCCCTGTGATATTCAATCCTTTTCTTTGTAGTCGATTAACAAAATCTCCTCCGAATCCCAAAAAACAATGGCCATGATCTTTCCGGCTGATTGTGACACCTTGAATTTCTTATTTCTTCTTCCACCTATTTTCTGCCACTGCATTGATTCCTGTTTGATTCGATCTGGTTCAAAATTTCCTCCTTGTCGTCGCTACAGAGATCCAAAAACTCGCGTGAACACTCGACGCGCTGCTTTTTCTGAACCGCTGAGAGCATTCTCGGCACCCATCTTGCGCTGACCTTATGGTTAAAAATGGTTGTAGACGATACTCCAACCATTTCTGTAAGTTGTTTCTTCTTTAATCGGGTATCTTCAAGAACAAGTTCTTTAACTTTTTCGATGATGTCTGAGGTGGTGGCCTCGATCGGCTGGCCTGGGTGGTTGTCATCTTCAATTGATTCTCTGCCATGATTGAATAAGCTATTCCACTTATAAATCATTGTTTTTCCAGGGCAAGAGTCCCCATAAACAGATGACATTTCTTCTAAAATAATTTGAGGTGTTATACTTGCTTAGTAAGGAACTTTATAACGGCACAAAAATCAATTTTATCCATTTTTAACGATTTTTTCCCGATTGAACTGCTAATGTAGTGATAACTAAAATGTTAATGACCCGATTTGCCTAAAATTTGGTAGATAATTGATTCAGGCGTGACTTTGCGGAAATCAATTACAAAACATTATTTAATGTAATGGAACTTCATTACAAAACTCCATTCCGCGAACTTTTTGACCTCCCCTCGTATATTCTGCATGGTAACCTTATTTGACGAACATTTCTTATACCTGTCCGTTTCATATGTGTATTCTAATGTATATTTTGTAGGTGATCTAATAAATAAATAAGTATTGTTTGCTTTGCATGACGTCATGCGGAATGGAAAGGTGCAGACAAGGTTACATTATTCGTTGCAGATCAACCAGCCACTACAACATAGAAACTCCTTCTAAGCAATCCGCTCCCAATGAAGCCATTCCAGACATCACAGTAGCTGAGAGTCCAACCGATCCAACTCAATGCTTCAGTCACTTTGTATCCTTAGACGACGATTTAGCTGTTAGTACTGATGAAGATGAAGATGTCAAACTACTCTTATCTATAAGTTGTTTGTTTGAAAACAATCGACCCAATAGTTTGTCGTCTAACAACGAACCAAACAGTGAACCTATGCAAGATCACTGTGAACCAAACAAACTTAAGGATTGCACAGACCGAGGGGATCATGATAAAAATGGCGTACCTAACAATAAACCCGATGAGGTTGACGAACCCAGCAGTGAACTACATCAAATAATGATTGATGCTGCTAAAGTTAAGAAACCCGGTAGAACCAATAGTCTTAACTCTTGTGTAACTAACATTGAAACTTCTGAAATTAGGCCGAGCTGTAGCTACAATGAGGTAAACAGTAAACCTGTGCAAGATTACTGTGAACCAAACGAACTTAAGAATTGCACCGACAAAAGCGATCTTGATAAAAATAGCGTACCTAACAATGAACCCGATGAGGTTGACGAACCTAGCAGTGAACTAGATCAAATAATGATTAATGCTGCTGAAGTTAAGGAACCCGGTAGAAGCAATAGTCTGAACTCTTGTGAAACTAGCAGTGAAACTTGTGAAACCTGCCCAACCTGTAGCTACAATGTGGTAAACAGTAAACCTATGCAAGATTACTGTGAACCAAATGAACTTAAGGCTTGCACTGACCGAGGCGATCATGATAAAAATTGCGTACCTAACAATGGACCCGATGAGGTTGACGAACCTAGCAGTGAACTAGATCAAATAATGATTAATACTGTTGAAGTTATGGAACCCGGTAGAACCAATAGTCTTAACTCATGTGAAACTAGCAGTGAAACTTGTAAAACCAGGCCAACTTGTAACTACAATGAGGTAAACAGTAAACCTATGCAAGATTACTGTGAACCAAATGAACTTAAGGATTGCACCGACCGAGGCGATCTTGATAAAAATGCCGTACCTAACAATGGACCCGATGAGGTTGACGAACCTAGCAGTGAACTAGATAAAATAATGATTAATGCTGCTGAAGTTAAAGAACCCGGTAGAAACAATAGTCTGAACTCTTGTGAAACTTGTGAAATTAAGCCAAGCTGTAGCCACAATGAGGTTAACAGTAAACCTATGCAAGATTACTGTGAACCAAATGAACTTGAGTATTGCACCGACAAAAGCGATCTTGATAAAAATGGCGTACCTAACAATGAACCCGATGAGGTTGACGAACCTAGCAGTGAACTAGGTCAAATAATGATTAATGCTGCTGAAGTTAAAGAACCCGGTAGAAGCAATAGTCTGAACTCTTGTGAATCTAGCAGTAAAACTTGTGAAACCTGGCCAATCTGTAGCTACAATGAGGTAAACAGTAAACCTATGCAAGATTACTGTGAACCAAATGAACTTAAGGATTGCACCGACCGAGGCGATCTTGATAAAAATGCCGTACCTAACAATGGACCCGATGAGGTTGACGAACCTAGCAGTGAACTAGATCAAATAATGATTAATGCTGCTGAAGTTAAGGAACCCGGTAGAAGCAATAGTCTGAACTCTTGTGAAACTAGCTGTGAAACTTGTGAAATTAAGCCAAGCTGTAGCTACAATGAGGTAAACAGTAAACCTATGCAAGATTACTGTGAACCAAACGAACTTGAGGATTGCACCGACAAAAGCGATCTTGATAAAAATGGCGTACTTAACAATAAACCCGATGAGGTTGACGAACCTAACAGTGAACTAGATCAAATAATGATTAATGCTGCTGAAGTTAAGGAACCCGGTAGAAGCAATAGTCTGAACTCTTGTGAATCTAGCAGTGAAACTTGTGAAACCTGGCCAACCTGTAGCTACAATGAGGTAAACAGTAAACCTATGCAAGATTACTGTGCACCAAATGAACTTAAGGATTGCACCGACCGAGGCGATCTTGATAAAAATGCCGTACCTAACAATGGACCCGATGAGGTTGACGAACCTAGCAGTGAACTAGATCAAATAATGATTAATGCTGCTGAAGTTAAGGAACCCGGTAGAAGCAATAGTCTGAACTCTTGTGAAACTAGCTGTGAAACTTGTGAAATTAAGCCAAGCTGTAGCCACAATGAGGTAAACAGTAAACCTATGCAAGATTACTGTGAACCAAACGTACTTAAGGATTGCACTGACAAAAGCGATCTTGATAAAAATGGCGTACCTAACAATGAACCCGATGAGGTTGACGAACCTAGCAGTGAACTAGATCAAATAATGATTAATGCTGCTGAAGTAAAGGAACCCGGTAGAAGCAATAGTCTCAACTCTTGTGAAACTAGCAGTGAAACTTGTGAAACCTGGCCAACCTGTAGCTACAATGAGGTGAACAGTAAACCTATGCAAGATTACTGTGAACCAAATGAACTTGAGTATTGCACCGACCGAGGCGATCTTGATAAAAATGGCGTACCTAACAATGAACCCGATGAGGTTGACGAACCTAGCAGGGAACTAGATCAAATAATGATTAATGCTGCTGAAGTTAAGGAACCCGGTAGAAGCAATAGTCTGAACTCTTGTGAAACTAGCAGTGAAACTTGTGAAACCAAGCCAACCTGTAGCTACAATGAGGTAAACAGTAAACCTATGCAAGATTACTGTGAACCAAATGAACTTAAGGATTGCACCGACCGAGGTGATCTTGATAAAAATGGCGTACCTAACAATGAACCCGATGAGGTTGACGAACCTAGCAGTGAACTAGATCAAATAATGATTAATGCTGCTGAAGTAAAGGAACCCGGTAGAAGCAATAGTCTCAACTCTTGTGAAACTAGCAGTGAAACTTGTGAAACCTGGCCAACCTGTAGCTACAATGAGGTAAACAGTAAACCTATGCAAGATTACTGTGAACCAAATGAACTTGAGTATTGCACCGACCGAGGCGATCTTGATAAAAATGGCGTACCTAACAATGAACCCGATGAGGTTGACGAACCTAGCAGTGAACTAGATCAAATAATGATTAATGCTGCTGAAGTTAAGGAACCCGGTAGAAGCAATAGTCTGAACTCTTGTGAAACTAGCAGTGAAACTTGTGAAACCAAGCCAACCTGTAGCTACAATGAGGTAAACAGTAAACCTATGCAAGATTACTGTGAACCAAATGAACTTAAGGATTGCACCGACCGAGGCGATCTTGATAAAAATGCCGTACCTAACAATGAACCCGATGAGGTTGACGAACCTAGCAGTGAACTAGATAAAATAATGATTAATGCTGCTGAAGTTAAGGAACCCGGTAGAAGCAATAGTCTGAACTCTTGTGAAACCAACAGTGAAACTTGTGAAATTAAGCCAAGCTGTAGCCACAATGAGGTAAACAGTAAACCTATGCAAGATTACTGTGAACCAACCGAACTTAAGGATTGCACCGACAAAAGCGATCTTGATAAAAATGGCGTACCTAACAATGAACCCGATGAGGTTGACGAACCTAGCAGTGAACTAGATCAAATAATGATTAATGCTGCTGAAGTTAAGGAACCCGGTAGAAGCAATAGTCTGAACTCTTGTGAATCTAGCAGTGAAACTTGTGAAACCTGGCCAACCTGTAGCTACAATGAGGTAAACAGTAAACCTATGCAAGATTACTGTGAACCAACCGAACTTAAGGATTGCACCGACAAAAGCGATCTTGATAAAAATGCCGTACCTAACAATGGACCCGATGAGGTTGACGAACCTAGCAGTGAACTAGATCAAATAATGATTAATGCTGCTGAAGTTAAGGAACCCGGTAGAAGCAATAGTCTGAACTCTTGTGAAACTAGCAGTGAAACATGTGACATTAGGCCAAGCTGTAGCTTCAATGAGGCAAATAGTGAACCTAACAGCCTAATAATCGATGATGCTAACTCAGAACCTTGCAAAGACATTTATGAGATCAGACCAAGGAATGTTGAGCCTTGCAATGAAACTGATCAACTGATGATTGATGACTCTGAAACAAAATCAGAACCTAGCAATAGTCAGGACTCGTATAGAAAGATGTACAGTACTAACGCTTACGAGACTATGTCAGGTAGTGACGAAGCTAGCAGTGAACCTGATCAACTGATTATTGATGAACCAAACTACATTACTAATGCTTACAAGGTTGAACCAAACTATAGCTACGAACCTAACAATGATTCCGATCGTCTGATTATCGATGAACCAAGCAATGACACTAGTGGTAGTGAACCTTTTAATAAAACCTTTGAACCAAGCAACAATGAGTTTAGTAAACCCACCACAAGCAATCCATTTAATACTTGTATTGATACTAATGGAGAATTTTCTCCATGTTATGAAAAAGCTGCTTTAAAGTTGTTAGAAATGAACGAAAAGACTCCTTCTCGAATAATCGAAACGAAAATACATTCTGACGTTTCTTCAAACATGTTCGACACGAACAAAGATACCGATTCGAGGTTTCACGAAGCGGAAGCAGACTCGCCTTCAAGCATTTACGAGAAGAATAAAGACAATGCTCTGAGCTCATTTATGGAGATCGAAAATGCTACAGCAAGATTCGAGGCGGATAAGAACTATACAAACATAATCGAGGCAAATCAAGACGATGCTTCAAGATTGTTTGAGGCTGAAAAATATTGTACAAAAAGCTATTTTGAGGCAAATAAAAATGTATTATCCAGTAATAAAGGAAGCAGGGTATTTAATGATCTAATTAATTTAGATCATGGTAATGGCCAATTCAGAACAGAAGACACAAGAACTACGGGCGTATCCAAAAAACGAAGCATAAACGTAATCGAACAAGATTGTTACATTCCTGACCCAAATGTAGACTTTAACAAAGAATCAAACAAGCCTACAACTACTGCTGATAAATATAAACCAGGAAATATAAACATCAGTGAGCTCATTAGTGACGAGCCAATCTGCAATGCTGCCCACAGAAAGACTAAAGCGAAGGATGATCAAATTAGAGCGTCACTTGAACACAAAACATCACAAACACAAAACTCTAAAATTGACCGCTGTGGTGAAAAGATACATTTAAAACGGTGTTTTGCTAAGATAAGTGAAACGGAACAACCGAACCGAACCGACATAAATAGTGAGATAGAGCGAAGTGATAGTGATAATGAATCCAGTATAAGTGATCTAAGTGATATTGAGGAACCCCTTACTGGGTTCCATAATGGCGTCGCTGTGTTTAGCAGCAGTAGTTGTAGCCTTACCAATAATCCCAAGCATAGCACGAAGCACAAAAGTACCGCCACTCGCACGTATGGTCTACAATCGAAGATAAGGCCGAAATCGGCAAAATTAGCTAAAAGTGTTATGAAACCAAAACCAAAGAAACGTAGTTTACGAAACCTTGTAGAAAAAAACCGAGAATCGTGCGCAGGAACAGATGATTCTTACTCAGACTCCAACTTACAGAATGTAAGAACTAAAAATATTAAACAAATAAAAGCTCAAATGCTTGGTATAGTTGGTGAAGCAAGTAATATAACTACAACAGTAAAAACACAAACAAAAGCAATTAACAGACAAACAAACATTACAGCCAAAGCAGTAAACAAAGTTAATACATACTTACCATTTCCAATCGGCAGTTTGCACGACTTGAAGAGTCGAAATGAGAATGACGCAAATCTGACACATGGTACTGTTGATGAAACAAGTAATATAACTTCAACGGTAAAGACAGAAACAAAAGTAATTGACAGACAAAAAGACAATACAACCAAAGAAGTAAACAAAGGTAAGATAGATAGACCATTTTCAATCAGCTGTTCGCAAAGCATAAAGAGACGAAATCAGTATGACGGAAATTTTATGACATATGGTACAGTTAATAAAACATATAAAACCTCATCGGTAAAGAGACGAACAAACAACATAACCAGAAAAGTTAAAAAAGTTAAAAAAGATATACCATTTTCAATCGGCAGTTCGCACGACATGAAGAGTCGAAATAAAAATGACGCAAATCTAATGACCAAAGAAGTTATCAACGACAATGGAGTGAACAACTGCACTTGCAAAGGTATCTTTTATGAAACTATAAACTAACAGGCTTCAGGGAATATTCGTTTTGTCTCTGTCTATCTGGAGTTTAACCGTACTATTATAATCCATGTCACGCAGCGCTAGTAAGTCGAATCCCATCATAATGTAGCCCTAATTAGAAACTTGTTCAACATTGACTACTTAGTACAATCGGATGGCACGAGATGGTGCACTTGCTATAATTTTAATGTATTCCAGGAACTGTGTTTGAAATGCCCCCTCCGCGGTCGTACAAGAAATGGCGAGTGCAGAATTGTGAGTCGCACGTGGGCTTCGATGTTATTGTACATTCTTCGCATAAAGTTCGAGTAAGTTACATTTTCAGTAAGTAGGGTATTGCTTGCTATTGTCAAGTTCCTAAATTGACTGGCCTGCCAGCTCAGTTAGTGGTTGGTAGCTCTGCTTTCTGCGCTGTAGGTTGAGGGTTCGATTCCCTCCCAGAACAAACATCTGTGTGATGAACATGGTTATGGGTCGGGGCGTTTTAAGGTATGCTAAGTATGTGTATAAAAATATATATAATTATTCTATCAGTCATCTGTTCACAATAATACAAGCTGGATGACTAGATGTTGTTGTGTACATTATCCACCAATAGTTATATTTATATTATAATTATACTAAATCTAAGCAAGAGCCCGCGACAATCCCACTTTTGTTATTCCATAAAATGAAAAAATGAAAAAATATTTCAGCACTCATATGATAGCATATAGGTACAATATTTAAATGCACTTTGATGCGGTCCTTACACTAGGCAAGCCTGTATCGTGAAGACCAGAAAAGCTGAGAGTTTCTCTTTGTGTGTCCCCTATACAGGTTAGAACGATCCCTGACTATGAAGTTTGGATCATGGTGGCTTTGGCAGTTAACAGTTAAGCTCAGCTGTATAAAATTACACCTCAAATTCGTTAAATTATAAAGCTCAGTTTTTATATATTGTATTTGGAATAATATTAGAAATCACGTCGTCTATTGTCAGACACTTAATAAGATTGCAACCCCCTGTCAGACACTATTAATAGTCCAAAAGCTGAATTTTATATATGTTGCTTGGGGAACTATCATAAGATGTTCCTCGGAAGTGTCTTATCAGACATATTGAGAGTCTGCCCTAATTGCGAGCACGAAGAATATATTATGCAAGCGAGTGCGAGTGAAATAGTGTGTTCGGTTTATTGCGATCTTTTGATGAGCATCTTTCATTGACTCAGTAATATGCGTTGAACTGTGTTTTTCTGGATTTATCCAGGATTTATCAGGATTTATCTGGATTTCTCAGAAAATTTAATTTATAGTTTATTTTTTATTACGAACAGTAAAAACATAATTTCTCATTTAATCGGGATATAATCCATTATATGTGACTTTTTTGCTTCCCGATACCATACGCAAACAATTTATTACGTGATCATTGCGCATGCAACTGTGCGGAAAAATCGGGAACAAGCAGAAAACAAAACCAGAGTCGAGTTGGAGCAGATTCATACCAAGCTTTTTTGTAACCTACTCGTAAATAATCTGATATTATATAATATGCTTTAATAGACAGTTCCAATCGACAAATCTAACGCCCCACTTGGGGCTTTGTTATAGAAGCGTACACTTTGCTCTTTTCCTATAAAAGACTTATTTACTTTACCGAACCTAAAACAGCATAACCTAAAATAGCTTGCCTTTATTTCTAGTATTTTAACATTTTTGTAAACATACATTAAATTTTCGTATATACAAAGGTACTGACAAGGCACTGTCATGATATTTATTACTTTAAATTTATTTCTAAGTGATTATCTGGGGCCCGAGTATTGATCCTTGTGGTACACCCATTTTTCCCATTGACCCCGGAGAACGCTTTCCATTTACATCTACTCGTTGTATTCGACGACTTAAGTAGGACGTGAGAAGCTTAAGTGCAACTCTCTTAACACCATAGTGATGTAGTTTCCTAATTAGAGTTTCACGGTGAACGCAATCAAAGCTACCGGCATCAGTAGTTGAGCGTCCCTTTGTAAATCCGAATTGTTTACTGTCTAGTAAATTGTTAGTATTAAAATGCCGTTGTTAATTGTCAATACATTGATTAAATATGAAAGCTAGCTCTGGTGCAATAATGTCAATAAGTGGTTTTATAACACAAAAAGAGCACTGATCTCATTTCATTCATTTCATGGCTTTTCTTGACAGAAATGCCTCAGAGATCAGTGGTCTTTTTTACATTAATCAGTTTGTTGAATGACTTGATACTATCGTTTTTGTCCACATATTCAAAGTAAAAATTCTATGACACATTCAGGTAAACTATCGTTTAACAATGACTGCTATTACATGAGAAGAGACTCCGTAGTGGAGACTAGAATGTCATTAAAAAGAGTTTGAAAGGCCTTTGCTACATCTATATCTTGCTTAATGATATTATTATTATTTTTTTTTTTTTTAAGGAAAACCAACAGCTATACACGTTTAACTTAAATATTTACATAAATAACAGAAAGCCAATAACATTATTCATTCATTCATATCATTATTCTTAATTAGCGACCCGCCCCGGCTTCGCACAGGTGCAATGCTGATACTATTGTGAGTTATCCCTAAGAGATAGACATATACAGTCGCAGACATTTGTTTAGACCTTTATAAGGTGTACAATACTGTAGTACATTATTTTGATCTATCTCGTAGGGTTCAGCCAGCTTTTGCAATGTAAGCGCAAAAAATTGTTGTGTGTGTTGTGTTTATTTACGACATCACATTAGAAACCTCTAAAATTGACAGTGTTTCTCTACTATATTATGCATGCATTATACGTATCACGGTGTACAATACTGTAGTACATTATTTTTATCAATGTACGCGCAAAAATATGAGTTTATTTACGACACCACAATGGAAACCTCTAATATTATCAGTGTTTCTCTACTATATTATGCATGTTATACACATAAACCTTCCTCTTGAATCACTCTATCTATTAAAAAAAACGCATCAAAATCCGTTGCGTATATTTAAAGATCTAAGCAGACATAGGGACAGACAGACAGCGGGAAGCGACTTTGTTTTATACTATGTAGTGATATTTAAGTGTTATTTAGTGTTATTACACTAGTATGAGTTTTAGATTTAGATTAAGGATGTCTGACAGGGGGTTGCAACCGCAGGAACTAAGTCTCTGGCAATGGATGACGTGATTTCTAATATCATATAAATAAAATAAAATATATAAAAACTGAGCTTTATACATTGACGAATTTGATGGGCGTTTTTATACACCTAAGCTACCTGATAACTGAGAAAGCCGCCGTGGTCCAAGCTTCATAGTCGGAGGCTCAAGGGCTATTAAATCCGTCAGATCATTTTGTGGGAGAACGGGAACGACCCGTTCTTATTTTCAGAGATAATTTACTGAATGATGCTACGGATTATTTTATTTTGTAGGTGTCGGGCATTTGAGATACACATACCATGCAGCAGTGCTCAGTTCGAGGTCACCTTGACGTACTTAATAAAAGGTTTGTTTAAATTGCAGAAAGATGCAACGGAAGTGCTCTTGGAACCAATAGTGGAATACCAGCCAGAGCTGGGCGGAACCAAACAGTCCGCGGGCAAGATCCGAGCGCTGGCACTCTCACTCATGCTGCGCCAGTGTGCAGAACTTATTAACGGTACAGATATATCGTCGACATTGTGACATCTTTAGAATACTACGTTCTTATTGTATCTGCCCAGGAACTAGCTTCGACAATGCGCAATCAATCAATAACCTGTTTCAATAAGTAAATGACTCCTAAAAGGCGATTCTAGACATGTTATCTCACTTGCGCAATATTTCAGTATTGTGCGATTAGATATGACTACGCGGATTATATTATATGCGGATATGACTTAACCTGACTTTTAAGATTTGTTTCTTTATTGTAACAAATTATACACTCATCTTTATACATTGTATCAAAAAAGTATCGGAAATGGATGAATTTCATTATTTTTCTTAAACTCAAATTGCCACTTCGTGGTACCCGTTTTGATTGAAAATGTTTTGATTTGGATTATTCGTTGGCGTAATTGTACCTATCGTTTCTGAAGAAGGCGAACTTTGGAGGCGATAAAATAAATTTGGATCAATAACTAACATGTTCTGTAATATTGATTGTTTCCGGGTACTTTCTTGACAGAGTAGTATATAAAAATCTGGTGCCACGATGTTTGCCAAATTTTTATGAAATTTTACTTTCTGTTTGCAATTTGGTGAAACTCCATAATTGATCATTGACATAAAAATAATTAAATAAAGTTTTCATTGATACAGAACTAGATTATCTCGAGGCAGGAAGAGCTAGTAAGGGTTGAAATAAGTCTGTAATTTAATGGTGTGTTCCAGTGCGCGTCGACCACGACAACGGTGATGTAATAGTGATAGACCAAATGAGAAGCGACGAATTTGTGGAGCGACACGGCGACAGAAGCGGAGACGTCGCCGACATATTGCATACAACAGTCAACCAACTGCGATCCCTGAAGCCGGGCCAGTATGTGTTAGCCCATGACGTAAGTATAAATATCATCATCATCATCATTCCACTACTTCCTAACATTGTTATAAAAGTTTGTAAGGAGGTTTGGTTGTCGTAACGGCTGATCGGATTTGGATGAAACTTGGATATAGTAGTGTATAGTAGTTGGTAGTAGTAGTAGTTGGAAACTTGGAAATAGGATGTAGGGTATATCTTATCTTAGGGTCAGATTTTCATTCATAAAGCAATAGTATTAACCCACTGGAAGGTAATTGCTTCGGTCGAATATAAATCACTTTTGCAACGAACGGTGTATAAAATACTTCAGCCCGAAGTAAAAACACAATTTACTCATCGTTTTTCAAAATTATACATTTTTTCCTTCACAATATAATTGCCAAATCTTGTGACATTAAAAATAGGTCTGCTAGAGAAACAAAAGTGATCACCTTCAAATTCCTTTTTTCTCTAAACTACATCCAAGCCGATGATTTACTAAAAGTTGTTTCATAACGACTTCTCAACACAGACTCTGTCTCTCTGCGCACTCTCGCTTTCAAAATACAATCCATATTAGTCACTTCACTAGCACACATACGTGCAGTGGTATTAAGCTTTGTAAAGATTGAAATAACCAATAGGCTACTGTTTAACCAACCACGCGACCAAATCCGTGGGCAGCAGTCTACTTATTCCTCAGTTCAGGTTTATAAAGTCACTCGTACACGCTTAGACATTTGTATAAAAGAATGAACTCGTTTTTCCAGTCTAGTCAAGGTTCCAACGCAATGCTGTATTCGACTAAAGGTGCGCCCGGCAGCGCTCAGACGCTGTCCTTGCAATCCGATAACATCAACATGCCCGACGCAGAGGACGCACTCATAGCCAAGATTCCACCACAACTGGAGCCATCACTGCTCCCATACCATAAGTGAGTCAACTAAAGTCAACTAAACTTGCCAATGAAACGAGCGCTAGGGCTAAGACGAGTTTAGCATCTAAACTCATTGTTTGCACGATGTTTCAAAGTGGTCCTTGTGATAGCATTGAATAATACTGATTTGAAATGAGTTTGAATTGAATTATACATCCCTAGGTTTCGACTAGAAAAAGTAAATAAGTCCTTTATGGGGAACACGGTGCGCTTCTATAATAAGCTTCCTGAAAATGCTACTAATATATTATAATATATAATACTAATAATAGGTAGTCCTATTAAGAAATTTAAAGCATACATAAAGGGTAGTCTTTTGAAGAATGCGTATAATAATATAAATGACTATATTATTGATAGCAATGCATAAATGTCGCTCTGCCCTCAGACAGTTAAACGACATATTTGAAATGTATAAACTCTCTTGTTAGTTTTTCGTAGTTAAGGTAGTTATAAGATGGATCATGTAAAAAGCGCTAGGACCAAGACGAGTTTCTTGCCGTTTCTTCTCGGGCTTGGGTTAGGATGAATTGGCACCTAAATTCACCTAGTATGTAAGACGTTTCAAAGTGATCCTTGTGATTGTATTGGATAAAGTATCTTTTGACTTGATTTGACTTGACTTGAGTAGAGTACTACGATTAGAATGGGTGTAGGGCTATGAACGATGTAACTGATCATTTATGATTTGTTATCTTATATGAAGCTCCTGTCCGATAAGTTCAACGTGGTTACTCATCATTTGAAAATGAAGCTTGTGTATAGTGTTCAATCTTGGATGCTGCGCAGCTCGTCATTTCACACTTCTCGCTAATATCAGTTACCCTGATGCTTGATGTTAGTCGCTTAAATGCTCGAATGTTAGTACTTTGCAAGGATAAAAGTGCGTCCACTTTGTTAGTAGAAACCCATACGCTGCTATTTTTACTCTTGATTCATACGATCGTAAATAGATTCCAGAAAATACTTTTGAGATTTACTCGGTCAAGTTTCAAGAGTATTATTGTTAAGATCAAACCCTCTCGAGAGATTACCTAAAGCGTCTAACTTTAACTTCAGATACTCCGAAGTCTTTCGATGAGCTGAATCCTTGTAGTGCCGATACGATGCAGCTCTTGACTTTTTATTCATGGCAGTTGAAGATCGTATCGAAGTTCGTCATGGTAGTTCAGCAAGTAAAATATGTACGCTCTTGAACGCTGCTGCTGCTAGAGCCTCCCAACTCACGAAAAGAACGGCTAGTACTGTGGTGAGTCCCACGACAATCCGAGAATCCAGACTCGCGCGCTATCGTAAGTAGTTCTAGTGACCCGAACGATGTATCGGGTAGAGCCACATGAACCGATTTTGTCAAGCTCGAAGGATCATTTTGTAGGGCTATGAATATAAACAATAACTAAGCAATAAGTTATACTGCTAATAGATTCTAGCTGAGCTGGTGACTCCAAAGAGAGATAAATGATCGAACCCGATGAATACTATAGCTTTATTGTATTTATATATTATTTATTGTACACAAATTGTACGCTATGTTAAATTAAATATGATAGTATCTAATAGTAACAGTTCTCGTACAGTTGGCGCCTCAGGAAACTTCGTTTATCATCGAAAAAACTAACGCTGGAATGTGATATTTATTTAGAGCTGTAACCAGTATTATGTAAATTTTCATTGTGCCGTCGTAAAATGATTATAATAAAGTAAGCATTTCACAAACTTGAAACCTAATCGCGTCAACTAGTATTTTTTTAATAACTTTTATCGAACCTGGGAACATACTGCTTCTCAAATTATATAGGTACCATTTTTCTTATCATGTATTAATTAAAACTGTCAAATGCTAATCTAAGTCTGTTTCGGCTTTTCATTTTTGGGCGACTTAGGACAGAGGTACCATTTTTATGTTTCTTTTTAATCTTTGCAGAAATCATCTAGATATTTATGTGGCCTTGACAACGGGGTCTTGAACTATATCGAAAGATCCAGTTTTAGTTTCATTGAACACAGCTATTAAAAAAAAATCGGGTTGCACTCCGGGAGTGCCGACAGAAGTGAAAACTTATTTTGGCGCGTTAGAGTTTAGTAATAAATCACTTCAAAATCAGTAATTATGGCGACTGCCAATCAAATACTGAACGAACACAGATGATGCAATATTTTTTGTTCAGAATGTAGATAATATAATCAATAATATAATAATATAATAATCAAAGAACTTCTCCATACAAAAGTAGACTGTAAACGTGTGAATTAAGGTTTATAATCAAACGGGGCGAGCGCGGCAGCCGGCTGCGTCTCGCCCCAGACGGTAACGGTGTCGCGAATCCAGAAGTTTTACCTCATCTAAAAATATGCGTACCGCGCTAAAAGAAGTTTTCACTTCAAAAACTAAGATTTATGTTGTATATCATTACGGGATCTTGAATTAATAAGTTTTCCTCTTCATAATTTGTAAGCATTCTAAAAACGAACTCTTAAAAAGCTTAAAAAAGGGATGGCAAAGCCCACAGAAATATATATATTATACTGCTTTGAAATGTGACAACTGCGGGAAGCTCGCTGGTGACTGATGAGCCGTGGGACAACTGGACGGTGGTTGCATAATCGTACTAATTCGGAAACACGAACGTCGCCGAAGCGCCAAGCTTGCATCGCAGTACTGTACCTTGGTTGTATATTGAGTGGTCTCACGGCTCATTAGGTAGTAGCCCTTGCCCTTGCTGTAGGTATGATGTATTGGCGAGTATAATTGGGTCTCTTATCGTATCGGTCTATGTCTATCATACTATTATGTAAGTGTATACTGTATCAGTCATCCGGTTAGTTCAAGCTATGCCTAATTTGGGATTCGATGGTGCTGTGTGCATTTTTCCACTAATATGTATGCGTTTCCAGAGCTCATGTGTTGCTGTGACGTGCATTCGTTCGGTCGCGGTATATTATATAGGAATTGTGTATACGATATTGTATTGTGGCGCAGGCACAGGAATACCCTGCCGCTGGCCTTCACGCCGTACGAGAGCCAGGTGTGCGAGGACAGGAAGGCAGCCGCAGTGCTCGCTGGGACTAAGCTCCCGCTGCAAGCCATCAAGGTAACTAACACATCTCCTCGCAGATAGTCAATGGGACGATTTCACGTAACGAGTGCAGTGGTGAGACACTTAAATGTTACGCTCATTCATAACACGAGTAAATAATGTTTTATTCAGTCGGACAAAAACATATAGCGTCAACGCATTATTAGGGTTGCCTAACAGATTTCAGAATCGTATATGTATAATCGTATATTAGTACTACCATACAAATACTTACTAAACTAGTAGTATATTTTCCTTGTTACATTATTAGAATTTAAAAAAAACCGTCAAAGTCAAATTAGTTTTTGAAAATATAGATACTTAAATACGACCCGTCTATCTTGAACATATCGGTACTAGAATGACACTAATTGGTCTTTCAAGTGATGTAACGGAATCTATAAATAAAAACTGCCAAAAAGTTATTATCCTTTATCCCTACTAATATTATAAATGCGAAAGTAACTCTGTGTGTCTGTCTGTCACGTTTTCACGTCTAAACCGCTGAGCCAATTTTGGTATAGAGATAAATGGGATCTTGGAGAAGGACATAGGCTACTTTTTATGTAGGCACGACGCTGGCAGCACCTAGTATATTATAAAGAAGTTTAGTTTAACTGAAGATTTTGATGTAAGGTTATATTATGTAGTTACGTTTGTATTCCCGTATGTATTGTAATATTGTCTCAGTTCAATTTATTTAGTTGCTTTGACCTCTGTGTACTGTTTTGTTGTTTCAGCAGCCGGAGGGCGCGACGCAAGCTTACCCCAAAAGAAAGGTAACAAATCTATGTTGCACAATCCGGTCGCCTTAACCTTTGATATGCATGATCGCGCATTCCGTCGAGACATGTGCCTGCCACCTTGTCTGAACCCCAGCCCAGCAACTCCGGGTGATGTATCTATGAAGGGCTTTATGTCATTGGCATTGGATACTAGTGCTTCATGCCTCTTCAACATGAAGCTAGTTTGTCTATCGCGAATCCAATTACTGGAGTTATTTATCTCAGTAAAAATAGCCGACTAAGTAGCGAAAACAGCGGGTTCGATTCCTGGATTTAAATAGATTATTATTAAATGTTGTTAATGTTGTTAAAGAAACGAATTATAAATGGCGGGTTTCGTCATTTCCTCTTTCTCACAATAAATACTTTACAATACTATTTATATTAAGATACTTTAACCACTTGAACGTCCGGGTAACAAAATCGACCGAAAACTTTGTTGCGTAGAGCGTCCGGGTGACTTTTTTTACCCATCGGACCTCCATGACTTTTGTGTGAAGTTCTTTTGGCTGGCGTTTGAAAGTTGCTGAATAACGTCACTAGATGACTCCTTAATAAAATTGGCATATGGTTGAATCTAAGAAAACCGTACCTACCAGGCAACAAAAATACTAAAATAAAATTTTAAAACAAAAAAGTTTTGAGTGAGTTTGCGTTTTGTGGAGTGAGTGCGTGCGGGTGTTGTTTAGATTGTTTTATTAGTCTTATTTATATTAGTGTTATATATCAAAGTAATTCTCAAGATTATTGCTATTGAAATATTTACAAATATTCTTGGTCCATCGACTCATTGCAAAAAAATCGACATTAAGCAAAATGCCGAGTTTATTGTAATTTAACCTATATTGTCAAGTTTAAATTTATATTTTCTGTATTTAGATTCATAGTTGAAATTATTTTTTCAAGTAGTTTAATCTGTATAGTTTTACCTATTCATATGTATATTTTATGTAAGTCTAGCTATAGTAGTTATCTAGTTATCACGCTCGAAGTTGAAAATGAACCAAGCGCTCGGCGCCGCAGAATTACGATCGCGCGGGCGGACGTTCTAGAGGGAGACAGCTGACGCGCTCGGACGTTCAAGTGGTTAATATTGAGCAGCTGAGCTGACATAACTAAAACAGGGTTTCGGTTCGGAGCCCTTCAATATCGCAGGTAGTACCTAGAAATCTGAGGGAACCAGTGATCAGTTTCACCTACGCACATACAGGTTTGGATTTAATGAAATCCTACAAAATTTGAAGTTGACTTTTTAACTTTTGACCACTCCCTTTATCTACTTTTATCTCTTTTATCTCGTTTCGATTTAATTTTCCTTAAATTACTAATAAAAATTCAATTATTAGATATTATTTTGTTCAAAAGTCAAAAATCTATTTTTCATTAGAGTATGGATAATGATAATGAAGAGTATGGAATACTCAATGAAAAACAGATTTTCAGTGAACGCATGCGCGTTATCTGAGACTTGTACAAAATAATAATAATTTGTGATTTTTTTTATCAGTAATTTAAGGAAAATTGAATAGACCGCAGAATGCTGCGGTACTCTGTAAATACCTGAAGAGCTCGATTACGATCGGTTTGTTCCAGTGGCAAAAGCAAAAGAAAACAAAGAAGCGTCGCCAGGATTCTGACGATGAGGACTAGCCAGTCCAAAGGAAAGCTGGGTCAAGCTACACTTCACGCCCTCACTGACCGGCTGTTTCACACTTACTGATAAAAATTACAATTATAAGGTTTATTTTCTCTCAAAAAAGGTGTACAACAGTTGATGCTACAATTGTTGTACAATTGTACGAGAGACTGGTGCCTGAAATAGGTTTTGTAATAATGTATACAGGTCACCAGTTCACAGTAGTAGAGATTCATACGTTCTGGCTCATCCTAAAAAGCGGCGTGCTGGGGTGGTCTTGGGCAACGCGCCGGCTAAAGAAAAAAAAAATGTTTAGACTCGTTTTGTATGTTTTGGCACACGCCCGATCGATTGCGCTCCATTTTATCCATTGCAACGTATCTCGTCCCATTCAAAAGTTAGAAAGGCACTTGTTGACTGACTCAACCTCAATAAACGGAACAATAGCCGTTTATTGAGGGTCGACACATTGTGTCGTCGTAGGTAGCTCAGGTAGGCAGCCCCCAATCGTTGAGAGAAAGAATTCGTGTGAATTAAATTTAAATAATTATAATACATATCATATTATTATATTATGATAATATGATAACCAATATTTATTATTTTATATGTATATAATTTATTATAGTACACCCCCCCCACGATGTATTTAATAAGTATTAATTATTATTAATTATATTTATTATTTCAAAAACTATAACCTAACACCTTCACTGTGGTCCGCCGCCTGATGGTCCAGCAGTGGGCATTAATTATAAGCTGTGGATGTCATTGCAATTAAATTATCGTGTAATAGCTGTTCATCTTTCAACGTCATGTTATATCGCGAATCGCGATACATTCAAAAATATAAAAAAGCCGACAGGTAGTCGCCACCCAAACAAACAGGCATTTTGCTTGTCGGGACATGACGACAAGCAAAATGCCTGATGAGTTTATTGTGGCGCCAAAACTATGTAAAATAACGTCTTCGATAATTCAACATGAGTTTTTATGACACTGCAATAAACTAGCAGGCGTCCACCAAGGAAGTTTACCTGTTGGAACATGTCGTGAGTTTTTGCGATGCTACTCTGCTATAAATTTCTAAAACTCTCGAGTTACAGACACAGTCTTACACTCATACATTAGTGCAATGAACTACAGATAAATATTGTTTTAACGTCTGCTATAATATCTACGTGTATTTTAAAATTAGTCGTTACTCAGCACACAGTCTTGTGCCACAATAAATAGTGTTTCCGTGTTCTACCGTATAAAATGAAGGTAAGTTCTATATTATTATTTACTTAGAATAGATTTCACCTTTGCAATTAAACGCTATTAATATAAGCTAAACGAGTACAAGATACCCTTGATGACAAACTGTTGTAGGTAGCACAAGTCACATTTGACACAACTTTGACTTTTTTTTAACTCGATTAAGCTGAACTTAGTTTTGTTGATCTAAGTTTTGCCTTCAAACGGTGAAATCGACTCTTAGTGATCTCTGATTTTGCATTTATGTTGTGCGCCTACTTGTATCTATATATTTTATAAAAGTAACATGTCGTTACAGGACACACCAAGTTACTCTCCCGTGGAGGAGGTTGAGGAACATAACACTTTCAAGCAATATTATAATACCATATCTGATGAAGAGGACACCACCAATTTCGTGCCATACTACCTTACAAAGAAATCTACATGTAGGCGCCCCCGCAGTAGTCTCAGCAACATTTTTTCCGAAAGAGCCACCAAAAAAGAAGAAATCAAAAAACTCATCAAACGTTGGACGAATGAACAAAGAGGGTGGTACATCATACATATCAACAAACACGAACACATATATTTTTTTTTTTTTTTATCAAATCACCAAGGAGATATCGGAATCAGAAGACAGCAAAATAAATTCTCCTATAATAAATAAACAATATTCTCCACACTGTAGTTAAGTCGTGCTGCAATCTATATCTATTAAAATCCCACTGTCTTGAGTTCCTGCGCAAGAAGTTTTTGTGGTAGTCTTTAGGTGCGCGTCCATATGAATCAAAATACTGGCCAACTCCATTTTTATCTATGTGCATGGCTATCCGATGTGAGCCTGGCTTGTTGTCCGGGTCCAAATTGGTTATATGATACATAGGTTTTTTTACTTGCAGTGGTAACCTGTTTGCAGCATACACATTTTTGTGTAAAGGATGAATGTAGTGTAAATATTTTTTAAAATCAATTGTAGCCATTAATCTTAATAAAGAAAGATGTGTCAAGTTCAATCTTCAAATCAAGAATGTGACAAGGAAATATGTAAATTACTTTTTATAGTGAAAAAGTAAAAAAGAGGTTTCAGGAAATAAAACGATGTGTAGGTATGCACACGTCAATGTTTTATTTATTATACAACCAAATACAATTTTATCCAATCTTTGGACAATTGATAGATAGTCCGTGAATGGGAATACAATTTTATTACATCCTAACTACTATAGTCTACAGTTACATTACGATTCTTATCAATTTCAATAACATTATCAAACTGCATAAATAATACAATTTATCGTCTGAGTAAGAGTAGATTCAAAACGAACCTCCAGTCTAACGCTACCATGTTTTATAAGATTCCAATGGGTGTTTGAATTTGAGCTGAGATCAGCTGTTAGATCAAACGCCAACATACAATATCCTTTTGCATATTGCTCCCTAGATATACCATTACCTTCATTCAGAAAATGTTTACCTGTCCCTGAAAATAGTGTGTGATAGTCTGCTGTGTAAATATTAGTATCGAATGATGGTTGCAAAGCTTTCGAAAGTATTTGTTGACCGTCAATGTATAAACAAAATGTATTTATATTGTAGTTTTCAAAATTGATTGGTTTTTTTATTAGACCCCCTTAAACGCTGCATTGTTCACAAATCCGATTATACACCTTTTTTTGGGGAACTTGCCCCAATAAAATATTATCTAGTCTTACCCTGAATCCCTGAAGGAATAGTTAAAACTTTGACTTCAGCTCGAGTGATAGGATATTTAGCTGTAGTAGAGGCTAAAACTTTTTGATGTGCAAGTAATACAGTAGGATTGATTCGTGCTCTACGTATAATGAGTGTTGTATCTTAAATGTATACTTTAAATTTCAAGTCGGCTTTAGAAGCCATTAGGTTAAATGTGTAAATGAAGATAACGAAACAATGTATCGAAAATTAGAAATATATATATTTATATTTATACCTAAATTTAAAATAGGATAAAAAATTATGTCTTATAATAAAGGAACTCTATATATTATTACATTAACAGCTAGGTACTTTACAAAGGCGCGGTGAGGTAGGTAGGTACCGAACTAGATACTTAAATTATAATATTACTGAAACTTAGTTTCTTAAACTATAATGTCCGCATGCTAAAGTATTTACAGAATTCAATAAAATAAAACGTTATGTGAAAGACATGTTTTGTAAATTTTTGCTTTATTGACTTAAAGCTATACATGTGTGGAAATTGAATATTTTTATCAGAGACACGTCTTATAGTTATCCATTGTAAGTTTTTTTGTTACTCATTTATTTACTCCTTTAGCTTTTGTTATGATTCTATTCCTAACCAGCATTGCATACATTTCGATCGTAAGCCCACAAACTCTGTAAAGATTTTACCGTTATTTTCATCATTAAATAACCCTACTCTTTTCTTGTTAACAAGTGATAAATTAAATACATTATCTGGTGGTTAATCAGATATATCGAAGTATGTATGAATGTCGTCTCTAATATCTCTGTTAAAAGCGTTTGTAAATATTTGGTAAACCAAACTGTCTGTATCTGTGTATAACAGATTGATATTGGTTTGAAATTTAATTTTCATGTAATTATAATGGAAATCATACATCAAAGTTTTGGAAATATCTAAAACACACAATCCTAAATATATGGGTTTGCTGTTAACCAATTTTGTTTTACGAAGTTGTATTGCAACTAATTCTTTTGAAAATATGGAAAGACTATGAAATTTAGGTCTTGCTATTAAACTTTGAGCACCTTGAATCTTCCCTTGATTTTCCCAGTGAGTGCACCAAGGATAGAGATGAGCAGTACCTAAGGAGATAGCGTGATTATAATTTCGAGTCATATAATCAGATTAATCTATGATTTCTAAATAAAACGATTGCGTAAAAATAATGAATAGACCTTTGGCTCAAGGGTTCTCATGAAAAAACTAGTGAATGTATTTATAAAAAAAAAGTTATTTGAGCTCTTGAATAAATAATCTATGCTTGTATCGGAATATTTTTTTGTTTGCTGTTTGTTATTTATTCACACAAAAAGTTGCGCTAAAATAAGTGTTGAAAAACGTTTTATTTTGAGTCTTGCATCTTTCAAACCCATATTATTTTTACAATTCTGTATTGATACAAGCATAGATTATGACAAGACAAATTTATATCACTTTTAGTTTTGGTTGTTCATCACCAGACGGTAGTGTGATCACCCTTCGACGTTTGTATGGAAAGATAATCGACTTGTTCACTCTTAACCATTGCTTTGGCATATCGATGACTGCAGTGTGATACTCCTCGAATACCAGATTTAATAAAGGAAATTTTATCAAAATCTGGAAATCTGAAACCTGGTGCTGTATAGTAATGCGCAGGATCCAAACCATATGTGCTCATTCATACAAACAGTTCTAAAGTTTTCAAAAATGTCACTTAGCAATAAAACATCTGTCTTTAAGTACAAATCCGAATAATCACTCATAGAATGACATTTAAAATGCTGCCAGACATCTTTACCATGTTCATAGTCTTCATTTGAAACGAAGAGATTTTTGTTTAAGACTTTCTAACCCGGTCATAAATTCATGAGGATTTACACCTTTTCTTTTTAATCGGTTAAAATCTTGCTCATTCAGGAAATGTTTCCTCAATTCATCGAATTGATAGATGTTTAGATTATTTGCTAGTGTTTCCAAACTACATGACAAAAATTTCAGAGAATCTATAAACCGTATACTTAGGTACTCGATGGTTATTAACTCTTAATAATTTTGAAAAAGATATATAACGCTCTTTGTTTTGGGGAATTATTTCTACTGCACCTTCAGCAAAATTTAGGGCATGAACAATAAAATGACCATCATAATTACTTAGATTATGCAAGATAACCGGAACGAAACATTTACTTCTAAATTTACTGCTACATATTTCATGAGCAACACCTCGAAAATGTAGTAGCTACATCATTTTAACTTTGTCTATATCTGTTAAAGGTAACGGACATTTTTGAAAATTATTTTTTTTGGTAATTATTTCAATGTCTTTCTGTAAGCTTTTCATAAACTTTTTTGCACAGTCATCACCCACATAAGCTCTGTATTTGGAAAGACTGTCGTCATAAGCACATTTAATAATAAATAACTAAATAACTAATCTGAATCATTTGAATAGGATGAGATTGGTCTCAGAAATGATTCAAAATAGTTCACATGGTCATTATTATGGTCATATAACGAACGGAACCTTGAGTTGTTTTTGATATTTATCAAATGAAACCTTATTATTGGAAACATTTTCACCGAACCAATTATTTAAGCATGTTTTTCCTGAAGGTAAGTCTTTGATTACAATCTCGCTCTTGATGTTTCAATGATTGTTCTTGATGTTTCAATAATTGCTCGTTGTTTGATAAATACAATAAACAGCCATCACATAAATGTATTACAGCGTGTCGCGAGGTGAGTTGACTTCTTATTAAGCGTGAAATATTTTTAATATAGCAATAATTACCATTTGAACTATTTGTTATGTATAATAAGTTAATGTGACAACTTTTTCGACACTTTGTGAAATATAAGGGGCCAACAACAGAATTTTGTTTTTTAACATCATCATATTTTAATCCGAAAACATTCACACTGATGTTGTTTAATTTTTCAACTTTTGAAATGTGATATAGTTTAACAGGGAAAGAAACCCCATCAAGTTTTTATTTATTTTCATTTCTTACATATAATGTAACTCTTTCAGCATTTTTTGCAACTGGATACAATGGCGACAGTAATGCCAATTGGAAACATTTAACGTCTGCGTTTTTAACATTCACTACTGCCTATTTTGTTTGTATATCATGTGGCAATTCAATGTATGATGTACCACGTAGGGGGTTAAATTTATTGATATTCATATCAATGCTCACAATTTTAGATAAACTCCAGCCACTATCCTTTTTTTCAAATCCGCTTATTTTGCTGGACAAAGTGTCCTTTCATAATTTTTAAAAATATATCTAAATCATCACGTTGCATGATTATAAAGTTACTAGTTTGAAAGTCAAATAAGTTTTTTTATTTCTTTCTTTTGTTGAACATAATCAGCAATATAAAGTTAACTTTAAAAATTAAATTTACAATATATAGTTAACTTTAAACTCTTTTTCTTTGATAGCTTCATTGATTAAAACTGAGATTGTTTCATTGATTGATTACTACAAATAATTCAGGAGTTTTAAAATCTATTTTCGTTTTATCTATTTTAGATGTTATTTTGTATGTAATAAGCACAAAAGCTGATTGTATAAGATCAACATTCGATAAAGAATGTTAAATTTTAACATAGTTATATTTATGTTGTTTACTATTGAAATGGCTATTTAAATACCTCTTCTTTATTGACAACTTTCAGGTAGTGCAATCCACAGTTCCAGTTTCAGCTCCCATACAAAGATTGAGTAATTCATTATCGAAAATTGGATCAAATGCTTCCCGCGATGTTAATGGTGTTTCCAAATGGCTTTGTTCCTCTGACCGTCTTCTCTTAATTATATATATGTATATATGTCCTCTTCATCATCATCAGATATAGTATTATAATAGAATTGCTTGAAAGAGTTATGTTCCTCAACCTCCTCCACGGGAGAGTAACTTGGTGTGTCCTGTAACGACATGTTACTTTTATAAAATACATAGATACAAGTAGGTGTACAACATAAATGCAAAATCAGAGATCACTAAGAGTCGATTTCACCGTTTACAGGCAAAACTTAGATCAACAAAACTAATTTCAGCTTGATCGAGCTCAAATAAAATCAAAGTTGTGTCAAATGTGACTTGTGCTACAACAGTTTGTCATCAAGGGTATCTTGAACATGGTTTAGCTTGCACAAGACTGTGCTGAGTAACGAATAATTTAAGAATACACGTAGATATTATAGCAGACGTTATAACAATATTTATCTGTAGTTCACTGCAGGAATGGTGTAAGACTGTGTCAGTAACTCGAGAGTTTTAGAAATTTATAGCAGAGTAGCATCGCAAAAACTCACGACGTGTTCCAACAGGTAAACTTCCTTGGTGGACGCCTGCTAGTTTATTGCAGTGTCACAAAAACTCATGTTGAATTATCGAAGACGTTATCTTACATCGTTTTGGCGCCACAATAAACTCACGTCATGTCCCGACAAGCAAAATGCCTGTTTGTTTGGGTGGCGACTACCTGTCGGCTTTTTTATATTTGCATTGAATGTATCGCGATTTGCGATATAACATGACGTTGAAAGATGAACAGCTATTACATGATAATTTAATTGCAATGACATCATCCACAGCTTATAATTGCCCACTGCTGGACCATCAGGCGGCAGACCACAGTGAAGGTGTTAGGTTAGTTTATTTAAAAAATAAATATAGTTAGTAATAATTATTTAATTAATACTTATTAAATAATAATTTCATATATATATGTATCGTGGGGGCCCCCCCACGTACAATAATAAATAATATACCTACATATAAAATAAAAATCTATTGGTGTATTGCTAATAAGGTCCAGGGAGGCTATTGCAACTAAAAAAAAAAGTTCATTCATTTCAAATGATGTACCATCGTCTCTAAGAATCATGGAGTTAAAACAATCGATTTAATAAGTTACAGATATATCAATGACTACTCTTGATATGACTCTAAGGCACAAAAGCATTAAATGAAGCGTGAATTATCATTTTATTCCAACAATAACCACAATAGTTGCAATAACCCCTTACCGAGGTAAAAGCAACTAATTGTTGTAGCTATGATTTACATTCGAATTTAAAGTTAATTTTTTGTTTATGTTACATTCAAAATACCTATTTTCTTATCATGGGCTTTATACCATCACAGGATGATTCAATTTACCGGAAAGATTCTTCAAATATGTTGAGGGGCAAATGCAACTTTTTTTTCATAGCTATAGTGGTGAGACATGACTAAATAGCAAGCGAGTTTATCGATAATAATCGTAGGAAGTTAAAGTATTATTCTTAACGATCCAACCAATCCACCAATATTATCTCTTATTTCCTAGGTAAGTACTATGAAGTCGAAGCTTTAACTATTTAATGAATAGTGGGCAGTGAAAGAAAACAAGTATTTTTTTTGAGATCCGTTAACTGAAATATTAACTGAAATAAACTGACAGTCAGCAGAGAAAAAACTAGAACTACTCAATATAATTATATATCGCCGAATATATTCGGAAATCATAACTATAATTTCTTTTTTTGTTAGTGGATATCCATATTTCTCAAGTATGTGTATATAAGATGCATTTTTTTTCTCCATTTCTATAGAAAACGCTCCAGGCCTTCCAGCTCTAGGCATTTTAACTCCTCTGTACATATTTATATACTGAAATCAAAAACGAATGTCCCCTAAGCAAGAAATATAAACACTAAGTGAAAGAAAGAAAGAAAGAATAATATAAAACGGTATTGCGTTATCTTAATAAAATATCGACATGAGCCCAGCACTAGCTTCAATCAATTTAATACAAATTTAATGGGGTAATTGCAACTAACTTAAAAGTTACAATAGCCACTCAACAAGATTTCGAGGGGCTAATGTAACAGTGTCTATATTACACAGTAAACGCAGTATTTCTATCAAATTTATCATAAAAAAAGGACTTATCGTATTCTAAATCTGCGCTCCACTAAAGATAAAGCCGTAAAATGAGGTCTTTAATTTTTTTTTGCACTAAACTTCGTCCTTGGTCGTTTCGTTTTCACGAATATATATTATTGTTGATGAATGGCTGATATCAAATGTCACTGTAGATAAAACAGTTCACATGTTATTAGCTCCATCTATTATTTTCTTCGAGGAGTATTTGGTTCTCTGTCGTTTCATAGATGTCACTATTTTAAGAAATAATGACAAAAGAAGTTATTTCAATCAGTTACATTTTCCCGGTAGTTACAATAGCCTCCTACCCCTACTGGCATAATTTAATTAAGGTCCAATAGGACCTTAATTAAATTATAAATATTGGTTTGCACATTATTATAATATAATAATATGATATTATATTTATTTAAATTTAATTCACACGAATTCTTTCTCTCAACGACTGCCTACCTGAGCTACCTACGACGACACAATGGCTCGACCCTCAATAAACGGCTATTGTTCCGTTTATTGAGGTTAAGTCAGTCAACAAGTGGCTTTCTAACTTTTGAATGGGACGAGATACGTTGAAATGGATAAAATGGAGCGCAATCTATCGGGCGTGTGCCAAAACATACAAAACGAGTCTAAACATATTTTTCTTAGCCGGCGCGTTGTCCAAGACGGCGGCGGCGCTTTTTTAGGGTGAGCCAGAACGTATGAATCCCTACTGTTCACTGATCTTATAATAACCCATACGTATTACTTCTAATTTTCATATAAGTACTACTCAACTCAAGTAGAGTCTCGCATTCCTCAGTATCATGAGTTTTAGTCATTAATGTTAAGCTGTAACCCGTGTACCATTGTCGTAGTTTTAGTCATTAATGTTAAGCTGTAACCCGTGTACCACTGTCGTAGTTTTAGTCATTAATGTTAAGCTGTAACCCGTGTACCATTGTCGTAGTTTTAGTCATTAATGTTAAGCTGTAACCCGTGTACCATTGTCGTAGTTTTAGTCATTAATGTTAAGCTGTAACCCGTGTACCATTGTCGTAGTTTTAGTCATTAATGTTAAGCTGTAACCCGTGTACCAATGTCGTAGTTTCATAGATTTTATAAAGTAAAATAATTAAAGTCGCATAAAATAAGTAATTATAGGTTTTGGTATCTACCCGTTTGTATTGTAAGTTTATTTATTTATTTATTATGTTGCATAAATAGGACCTATGTGGCGCAGTGGGCTTAGGTCCGGCTGAGACGCAAAAGGTTGCGGGTTCGATTCCCGCTGCGGGAGAAATGTTTGTTCGATCTGCAAGTATTTGTCTTGGGTATGGGTGTTATTTATAATATGTCATGTGGTACCCATAACACAAGCTCTTCTTACATTGGGGCCAGATGATGTTGTGTCAAATGTCCGGTATTATTATAGTATTAATAATAACAAGTATTATTTTTTTCGATTCAAAAGACTAGTCACGTGATCTTGTAAATAGTATTGTAGGTATTGCAAGCGTCCATACCATACCATACCATACAATAACCATATGTAGGTAACCGCCTGGAGGTGTGCGCTATGCCTTACAATCATTAATTAAGTAATGCTTTTTGTGATTTATCTATAAATCTATTTTTCTGCTTATGTCGTATTCAATAAAATCAATTCTGATCTCAATACTGTTTTATTAATAGGGTTTATCATCTAAAAAATTAATAGAGATAGCAACAGATTTAAACAACACATTAGCTATGGCTTATTTAATCAAATTAATCTCGTAAAAATGTGTTTTAGCATCCACAGTACACGAAGCCAGTATCTACACGAGTTATCACTCTATCACACAATTTAGCACAATATTTCAGTAAATCGACGAAAAAATCTATAATGTTATAGAACCTGTTCACAAAATTTCACGAGAATCGGTTGAGAAATGCGACCTGTAGAACATCCAGACAGACGCCACGGTCGTCCAGAACAAAATTATTTTCTAATATTTTTGAGGCTTATGCCTTTCATTGTTGCCGTTTATTATCTGATCTGATTATTATCTGATGCAGTTTTAAGATCAAGATACCTATTTTGGGGGTGATAGGTAAAAAAGCTATTTTTTACCTATTAGTAAGGATTTGTCGCCTGGTTCAGCCATGAAACAGTGAAAGAAAATAACGTGAGGACGCAAGGCTATAAATAATTTATTCTGTAGCTACTCCTTGAAGGCGCGTCAACTCTTCGCGTCCAAGGCGTGAGAAGAGCGAAGGAGGCTGTGTAACGAGGTATCCGAGGTATAACGAGTGTTCGCTTGTTATCTCGCTGCTGCACACGTGCACTCTTTACCACATTATGAAAATATGTGTGCTTCTAGAAAACTTTTTAAGTCCAAGCTAAAGTGGTGTCAAAACAATCAGCAACAAATACAAATGGACATTTTAGCAGCACACCATTTGAGTAAAGACTGGAAGTTTCTGGAAGCACACAAATAAATGAAACCCGAGAATGGGCATACCCATGGGCATGAATGGAGTTTGCGATCCGGTACCTAGGCATAGCCAATATTTTCAAGGAACACTTTCAAGTCAGTCCATTGATAGAAAGTCCATCCCCGCAGGTGCCCACTACTGGGAATCGTTGTTCTGATAAACATGTACATGTTACTGATGGAGATGTTGAAATAGTAATTAAGAGTATGAAACGAGGTAAATCACCTGGCCACGATGGTCTCAGTAGAGAGCACCTTCAGTTTGCGGGTCCTCATATACATAGGGTACTTGCCTTGCTTTTTAATCTGAGCTTTGGACATTCATATCTGCCTGTAGATCTTATGCAGACTGTAGTCGTGCCGGTTATTAAGAACAGGACGGGGGACGCCTCGGACACGTCCAATTATAGACCGATTTCTCTGGCGACTATTATTGCTAAGGTACTGGACGGATTGCTTGATAAACACCTTAGAACACACTTGCATTTGAATGACGCGCAGTTCGGCTTCCAACCTGGGCTGTCGACAGAATCAGCGATACTGTGTCTCAAGCAGACCGTTCAATACTACACTAGCAAAAACACGCCTGTCTATGCATGGTTTTTGGACTTGTCAAAGGCGTTTGACCTAGTTTCATATAACACCCTGTGGGAAAAAATATTTTGTGACACTACCCTCCCAAATGATTTAATACTCGTTTTTAAATACTGGTATGAGAACCAAAGAAATTTAATTCGCTGGGCGGGCTCGTTTTCTGAGGAGTATACACTCAGGTGTGGGGTAAGACAGGGTGGGATAACATCGCCCAACCTGTTTAACCTCTACATAAATGGTTTAATTGAGGAGCTCAGCAGAGCAAATGTCGGATGTTCAATTAACGGTACTATAGTTAACAATATAAGTTATGCAGACGACATGGTCCTGTTGAGTCCCTCAATAAGTGCTCTCAGACAGCTAGTAAATAAATGTGAAGAATATGCAGAAGCTCATGGGCTCAAGTACAACGGCAAAAAGAGTGAGGTAATGCAGTTTAAAGCTGGGACTAAAACATATGCTGTTACTCCGGTCGTGCTTGCTGGAACTCCCCTACTATGGGTAAAGAAGTTCAAGTACTTGGGCCACTGGGTCACTGATGACCTGAATGACGGCCCTGATATTGAGAGGGAACGTAGGGCTCTGTCGGTCAGATGCAATATGTTGGCCCGTAGGTTTGCACGGTGTTCTGCCTCAGTCAAGTTGACTCTGTTTAAGGCGTTTTGTCAAAACTTCTATACGTGCAGCCTATGGGTACGATATACGCAGAAGGCATACATTGCACTAAGAGTTCAATATAATAACGGGTTCAGGATGCTGATGGGTCTGCCGCGGTTCTGTAGCGCATCAGGAATGTTTGCAGATGCACATGTCGATGACATGAACTCAATTGTTCGCAAGAGGATCGCATCCCTGATGCGATCCTGCGCCAGTCCCCACAGCTTACTTGCAATTGTGGCTGATAGTTTTAATTTCAATTCTGGCATCATGAGTCACTGGGTTGTAAGCCAACATCGGCCGCTCGCCCCACTAGTAACCCAATAATTTTTGACATTTTAAAATCTAAATTTGCTCATTTTATTAAAAATCTACATGACATCATAATTGAAATTGTTATTGTTATTTATTGATTGGTTTTTTTTTTGTTTGCTTTGTAATTCTACTAACCACTCTCAATTTTATACACGTGTTACTAACAAAATGGATGTATTATGTCTGAATAAATGAATTTTTCAATTTTCAATTTCAATTTACATTAACGGTTGAATGACTGACAACAACTACTCACTGTTTAGAATAATTATAGAACAATCATTCTTAGTTGGCAAAATTGTTTTGGAATACATTATACTCTTACTAGCGTAAGCAAGATAGGCGATGAGAGCAATACCAACAACAAAATTAAAATGCGTAGTGGTGTGCATGTGTGCGAGACAGAGACAAATAATGCTGCGCTACTGCTTGCACAACTTCCTTCATTTATTTATACAAATTTCGTATAATTAAACGAAATCTGACATTGACAACTGATTTAATGCAGATGTAGGTACTGTACCTATATTTGTACAGGTGGACAAAATAAGAAATAACCTGTTTCCATTGTTTAATTTTACTAAATAAATAAAGTAAATAAATAAATAAAATAAAACAAAATAAATAAATATTTACCAACTAGACATATTTTCGCTGTTACAATAAAAATAGAATGAATGTTGATTTCTTAACAAGGACATTCACAACTTCCGGCGTACAAATAGGTAACTGTGTGTAAAATGTAAGTAGGTACTATTATCGATAACTTCTATTCCTCAGAATAAGATCGCCAAAGACCAGTTAATATTTAATACATAAAACCCGGCCTCTTAAGATAAACAAAGAGGAAGACTTGTTTATATGGCTTCTCTTGAAATGTTAAGATCGTAGCTTCGGGTTCAAATTAAACTAGAAATTCGTCACAAAATTTTATTGAACTATTTAGATATTACAATGTAAGTAAATACCATAATCTAATAATACAAGTTGATCTTACCGATACAATTAAAACTTAAAGTAGGTTCTTATATCGAACTCTTTCATATCTTAATGAGCTCAACTACAACTACAGCGGCTTACAAAGAAAACTGAACTTATTATTATGAGCAATCTGATCATAGCAGCATAAAAGGCAGCCAAAGCAAAAATCTAAAGCTCTCCCTTCAATTAAGGAATGAATACTAATAATAATGTTTAGGAGCTGATATCATAACTTAGGAGCAGGAATAAGGCGGAAATTCATTAAAATAACAAAGGTGTGTATTGTATATTTCTTTTGGCATCCGAGTAGCCTGATAAAAGAGTATCATGCTAAATATAAAAAAAAATACGATAAAATACGTAATCAAATAATTTTGACACCTACAAAAGCGTGAAAATAATGGCCGCCACATGGCGCTGCGTCACCTGATATCTCTACCTATACCTACCTAACTATGCCAAGTACCCATGATTGCAGAGTGCAGAGTGCGGGCAGGCTACTCAAGTACTTATTTATATGTACCTACTTAATTACAAGATTACAATTTTGCTTTTGGTCACAACTAGGATAATTAATTATATACTAAAACTTATCAAAACGAATATACAATGTGTTTTTAACAAATACATACAAATTAGAAATAGCGTGAAATATTTATATTAATTAGAATAAATCACAGTCCTTTGCCTTAAGATCGGCCACTCTAGGAATTATTAGAAGTCACCTTTGACTGTTTTACATAATATAATGTGCGTACATCATGATCACAAACATTATGTTGGCAGGAGTATGTTTGTCCTGCTGGGAGTAATATAAGGTGAGCTTTTATAAAAGTCATTCTTTGCATTTGGCATCCCATAGCATATTGGAACGTCATTACACAAGATATCAATCACATGCATTCAATATGGCAGTCTCAAGTGTGTGCATCATTGTGTAACGGGTTTCATTCTGTACATGATTAACTTAAATTCAACCTGTGTTTAAAACACAAAATTCATGTTGCTGCTTTTCTAAATGAGTAAAAGACGAAACAAAATAATTGTAGCGCTGCTGTTGAATTTAGATGAGTTTTAGTGCTAAAATAATTGATAATATTTTCACATAATTAAAATATCTAGCTCACAGGTGGTGGGTGCGATGACTGTAGAACAGTGGTTCTGTAACTCTACTTAGTCTACAGCTAAACTACGAACGAGTGCATGTACGGATACGAGTACTTGTAGACCAGGTAGGTGGGCTATATTATACCATCTACTGAACCAGCATTGTCATTATCACTATCATGGTTACCGAAAAACCTACATTGTGTGAGCGATATTACCGAATGAGTAGGTCAATTTGTTTTAAAATGTTGATTAATTGTTTAAAATAGAATGAAGCAGATACTTCAACACCATATGGGAAGCTTCCAGACCGCTCACATTATCGGAAGCGATGCTTCACAAAATGTTTGTATTCAATATTGATACAACATAGATGCATAACCCACCTACCACTTCTGGAAGGGACACAAGAGGAACTTCAACAAGCAAGGAAGTTTCAGAATAAGTACACTGACTTTGGTCACGAATTTAAAAACATTGAATGTTTAACCCTGGCTTTGGGCGCGTTTATGTAAGACGCAGATCGTTCGCCTCTCGTATGTCACGTGCGTGAGCGAGTCGAGTCACGGCTCAGAGGGCGAGCGCAGCGAAGGCAGCACGCCGCCGTGCCCGGCCGGTCGGCGCCGGTCCAGGAACGTCTTCAGCTGTGTGCACGACAGCTGATTACTGGGCGCCTGCAAACAA
Source organism: Lampropteryx suffumata (assembly GCA_948098915.1). Lineage (NCBI taxonomy): Eukaryota > Metazoa > Arthropoda > Insecta > Lepidoptera > Geometridae > Lampropteryx > Lampropteryx suffumata. The sequence continues at coordinate 28,891,413 of OX402544.1, forward strand.
TTACATCATTCATTAGTTCACTTATTGCTCTCATATACATCTCAGACTAAAATAATGCAGATCAACCATATTCGGCTTTACAGATTGCAATATTTAAGTTGGTACAACAATAAATTATTAAAAACTAATCAGTCCATATTAAACAATAGAAATATATATTGAAAGTTTTATGTTAAGTATTTGCTGTCAATAAACAACATTTTTATTTATATTTTTATTTTTTTAAGTTAAAATTTGATGTTACACTTTGAAATAGTATTAATAATTAATGTCAGTATAATTAAAAATTTATGATGATATGGGCTTTCTGTAAAATCCTTACACACGGAACTATTTAAGTATATAAAGGCAGGGTAAAGTCGGAATGCTTTATGACTATCATCCACAGCGTGACTTTACTCACAGCTGGGTATAGGCCTCCCCAAGTAAGTACCATCCGCCGCAATTTGGACCTAATTTTGTCCATCCATACGCGGCCCGCGACTTTGACTATAACATCGTGTACCCATCTTGTTATAGGACGACCGACGTTCCTATAACAATTTCTTGGATCTTGAATTCCGTACTCCACCTGCCATCACTTCACCCTATCATGTGTTCCATTAGTTCTGCCCAGTTCCATTATAATGTTCTCGACGTCTATGATTTTAGTGTGTCTACGGATTTTTTAATATTAGTGTTTAGAACTCGATCGATAGGTTTGATGCCGACCATGGCTCACCCCATGGCTCTCTGTGCAAACTCGCATGAAGTACACATGCGTGAGCCCTGTGTGAGCCGTCCATGTCTCAGCAGCATTAGTTATAGTGGGCAGAACATCGATTGTACAAGTAATGTGGAAGACCCTTCCAGACACTGGAGTATCAGCCGATAGCAATGCGTCGTCTAGTTTGTAGAACGTAGCCCAGCCCAGCTACATCGTCAAATACGTCCAAGATGAGCATACCGGTGCTTAGAGTATTAAAGTGTAGAGTGACGAGTGCGTGGTACCTCGTGCAGCCAGGGGTCGTGCAAGGCCAGCGCGGGCGCGAGGCGGCGCGCAGGCGTCGGCTCCAGCAGCGCGCGGATGAGAGCTCGCGCGCCCTCACCGAGCCCGGCCCAGTGCTCCGCCGGGAAGCAGTAGTCGCACTTCAGGATGTTCGCGGTCGTCTCCTCCACGCACTCGTCCAGGAACGGCGACAGCTGCAACAATATCTACTGATCACGCTGGCCCTTTATAATAAACTTGAACACTGCCTAAGATTCGCTCCATCACTATTTGTCGATCTTACAAAATATTAAGGCACTATTTTAAAGATTGTTTAACTTGGACAGAAGTTAAGAGTACACAGTAATACATAGGGATGTTATGAGTTGAACGTTTTTATCTGTGTTGATTAGCTTTTTGTTTAAAAGGTGACTTGATTGACATTACTCTGAGCTATGAGTCATGAAAATCTGGTTAGTCATTTGAAAATGATCAGCTCTTTTTTAGTTGATGAAGAGATCTCATCAAATTAGACAAATCTGATCGATTCAAAACTTGTTACTTACTTCAATCATATTACAATAACATAATTCGAGGATGCAATTTTAAGTTCGCGGAATGGCGCGGTTGGAGGGGCTTGAGAAAACTCATTGAGGGCTCATAATGAACACAATCAGGACATGAGTTTTTAAACTATCGTCAGGCAAGTAACATAATCGAATCTGTACGGGACCGTACGCGTGTCTCAGAGGGAGGTATGATTAATACGACAAGATGGATAAAAGATATAGTGTTTATTGACTAACTTTACCAATACGTTAATAAGATATGCTAGAGATGATGATAATGAGTGTGACCAGTTCGAGGTCCGATTATACACTGTCTAGGTAAACCACACGGGCGACGTTGATGCCTCGTGCGACCTACTTACACCCATTTGCTAGCTAAGCTTATATTGTTCGATGTGCATCGAACATGCTCCCGAGGGATCGAATGAAATGAGATGAGATGAGGTGACAAAGATGAACCAATATTTTTTTACGTTAAATTATTACACGTAAAACTAGAAAAATACTTACGTATCATTACTTTGTTTACAATTACTAGTTTACGATTCCGCTAACTCGCAATTTGTTTATCTTTTGTTTTGTGTTTAAATTTTTATAATGTTTGCATTATTTGTAGTTTTAAGTTTAGTTAAGATTTTTAATACTATTCTATACATCTCACTGAAACTAAAATAAAATGACCATTAAAATCTATGTACCTAAGTAAGCTCTTCACGCCTGAGATACAGGATTACCTAGTTCAGGCTAGTATTGTTCATACCTTTAATTAAATAAGTTTTAGAATTTTGTTACTAGATATTATTGAACCATGTAAATTTTGAATAAATATTATTAAAATTATTATATTTTTCTTATGCTAAATGAATGTTAGAACAGTGCTATGATAATAGATTAAGCTAATTAGGTATCTACTAGATTTACTTGTAAAGTCGCTCACTGATACAAAACTAATCCCTATCTATGGTGAAAACCGAAAGACAATCTTGATGGGCGATGTGGATTTATCCCGTTTAGAACGCAAACTGGACCACTGTTTAGACACATGCACCCTATTTATCGCGATACGATGTTGAACACATTTTTGAGCTGATAGCTTTTTTCATGCTATTGTATGTACGTTCATGCTTAGTATAGTTGAACTCATACGCTTCGTCCTCTTCTAACTCAGTCATAATTTCCCAATGGAAGTTATCTACAGCTGTCCAACGAGTTTGTAAAGTTCGTAGGGCGTCTTCAAACTCCCATTTTTCAAGGAATGACTCTATCTCCATGCTCTCCACAGCTCTCGCAAATGCTTTAAACTGAACGGTCTGCTTCCGAAACATATCGTCTAGCTTGCTGTTACTACCTCTCGCCGCCATGGTGGGAGTCACTGATGGTGTCCGCGGCTGTCGACCTTCAGCAGACGGACCTGCTTCTTCTTGCTGCGTGTTTTCTCTAAGCTTCGAGAATGATGCTGATGCTGGCTGCTTAGCTCTTAGTAGTATCTCATCGTAGCTTTCATTTATTAACCTTACCGCTGTTTTATGGACCTCTTTTGTACGCTCAAACTCAGATTTGACAAAGTACTTATGATTTGAAGTCTCATACGGAAGAAGTTTCTCATGATTGATGACATACTCTTCCCAATACGATTCTACGGTCTTACGCTCCCTACCTTCCTTTTTAAAATTAACCAGAAGTTTTTCAATAAATGTGAAACTTTAAGAAAGTGCTAACGCCACCGCAAAAGCAACAGCGCATCGAATGTTGCCGTGCATTTTCTAAATAACGATGGCGTACTAAATTAAATTGTTACTCATCTCATCTCATCATGATGACAGAATGAAAGAAGTGTGCGACACCTACCAAAGAGTGTAAGTGTACCAAAGAGTGGCTGGAATAATTACAACGACGGTGTTTTGAGACTTCTGTTAATTAATTACAGGGACAAAAGTGTCTCTTTATACATTCAAAATATGCTAAATATGCCTAGCCTAAATCCTAAGATGATAAGTCACACGATGGAGTAGTAAAATAAAGACTACTCAACACCCCAAAAACTTTTTTTGTGTCTTTTTGTAAGGGCAGACATTCCGGCAGTCCGGCATAGCGAAGCTAAGAAAAACTTTTTAGACTTCGGAACCCTAAAAAGAACTCGCGGAAAGAGTTTTTTCAGCGATGAAAACGTTAAAGACTTGAGTTTCCTTTTATTTTTTTGATAAAGAAAGAAAAAATATTTATGAGGGTATCAGAAGCTAATCGACAGATCCAAAAAATTTGTTCGGCTTGTAGGAGAATATCTTGTAAGGGGAAAATAATTTTGAGCTTTTGTTTTAACTCCACGCCCTCCATGTCGCGAAATAAAATTAATAATATAAGTGGACTATGCACACACCACTGTCTAGTCTTGGGGTTAGAAAGTGTTGTGTGTATTGTCCACTCATATTATTAAACTAAGCAAAGTTTGTATTATGGTGACAAGATGACTGATAGAAATACTTAAATACATATATTTTTTATATTTTTAAATACATATTATACTTAAAAAACGCCCAGACTCAAGACACTGGACTAGTTTGCGCAGGCAACTGGAAGGCGCAGGAACTGACACGGACTAATGATACACATTAGTCCGTGTCAGTTCATTGCTAGATATAGACCTCTCCCATGGCACGCCATTGAGCTCGATTTTCAGCTCTACTCCTCCAATCCCTGCCTGCTGCCTTACGAATATCATCCCCCACTTACCCATCAATTGTACATAGGTATTTGCTTGTAAGGCAAAAAGTAAAAACTGCTTAGTTCAGTGTGAACTCAGTGTGATAGTTTTTGAATTGTGCGGTACTTACGCCTGTCAGGAACACGTATAGGAAGACTCCGGCGGCCCAGGCGTCCCACGCGGGCGTGGGCGGCCGGCCTAGCACGCACTCCGGCGGCGCGAACTCGAGCTGCGCCGGCGCAGGCGGCAGCACCTCGCGCGCGCCTCCAGCGCCTCCGTCCGCGCCCCCCGCGCCCCCGCCCGTCTCCACCGCAGAGCCCAGGTCGATCAGCTTCAGCTGAGGCGTCGCGCCGCCCAACTCCACCAGAATGTTCTCAGGCTGGAAACACAACAGAGGCATATTCATTCACAACTTCACAACACAATACTGATTCCGTTACATTCATCGAGGGGTTTCTACTTAACCATCTTTTAAAAGTATTAAAATATGTTTGAGATATGAAAGCCTGACATCCTTTGTCGAGTTGACAATATCGATCCCAATAACTAGTTATCAGATTCAGATCAAATTAGTTACTGTAACGGCGTATACTAGATGGCAGCGTGTCCTTAACTTTGTTTTGGAATATTTAAATCGATTAACTAAATTATAAATAAGATGAATAAAAAGAGTAAAAAAAAGTGTTTAACAGCTTTCTTAAAAACTATAAACATTAAAATTCGATTCTGAGACAAATCGATAGATAGTTAATTATGTGAAACGCACTTTCAATGGTTTTTTATCGCTTTTGTCGCAATATCGCAACGTTAGCACTTTAAAGTTTAAAATTGAAAATCATCGACACGTTACACAGCCGTACAGCACGTCAGGTTGATGAGGGATAGTAAGAGATTGTCAACAACCGACCCTGACGTCGAGATGCGCCACATTGTTGGAATGCAAGTAGTGCAGCGCGGAGAGCAGTTGTCTCGCATGCGTGGCGACGGCTTGCTGCGTGTAGTGTGTGGGCGTGGCGGCCGCCCACTCGAGCAGCGGCCCGCCCCCCACCAGCTCCAGCACGAGCGTGTGTGCGCCCGCGCGCGGCACGTCCGCGAACAGCGCCAGCGCACGCACCAGCGCGCCGTGAGCCGACGTCGACAGCACGCGGAACTCACGCAGCGCGTCCGCACCGCGCCCGCACCCCACCTGCACATCACGCACATCACACACATCACGCATGCACCAGTCTACGTTGCTGGGGAGTGCACTTGCTCTAGCGATATCGTCGAAGCAACGAGATACTAAGTTTCGAATCGATCAGATTAGTACAAGTTGCTCCCGTCCCTTTGTTAATTAGAAAATCATTCCATCAGTTCCAAATTTTTTTCTAACACACCTAAGATAAGTCTTAAAGGAACAAGAAAATAACAATTTACCATTTAAACAAACAAAAATAGCAAAATTGGCATTTACGATACTGCGTCCGTGCATAAACACGTTAAACTAACGAGCCCCTTCTATTTGCTTAAGAATTAAAATTTGAATTATAAATAACTTCTTTTCACAATTTCAGAAACGCATTATAAAAAGAACCGCAACAACCCGAATTCATAACAACGGCATCCGCACTGAGTTAGTTGCATTCGTATAAAACAAGGAACCTGTTTGAGAGCGACGCGATGTCCCGTGCCGGTGTCTCTCGCAGCGAGCACGCGTGAAGTTCGGCCGCGACCCAACTCCTCCTCCGCAGTGTAGCGACGCGCGAACTGGTCGCGCTGCCAGGTGGCGTCCCCTGCGCACGCGGCAGCCGGCGTGGCGGCGCCCGCCGCGCCCGACGCCGCCGACACCAGCCGGCAGCTGTACTGGCCCGCCGGCAGATCGTCCAGCGCCAGCGAGCCGCTCGTGGCGGCGGGCGCGTCTGTCGCGCGCCGCCACTCGCCCTCGCCCACGCGGCAGTACTCGACGAGCGCCGGCGCCGGCTCCTCCCACTGCACGCGCAGCCCGCCGGCCGGCAGCGCGCGCACGGCTGGCGAGCCCGGCGCCGCGCCCGCCTCCACGCTGAGCCGCGCCGACGACTGTACGCCGCCGGCCTCGTTCGATACCAGGCAGCAGTAAACGCCCGCGTCGGAGGCGCGACACGCGTGGATCGTCAGCGTGGCGACTCCGTCCGCCGTCAGCGAGATGGCGAAGCGGCCGCCGTGGCGCAACGCGCGCGTCTCGGGCGCCGTTTTGCTCCAGGAGGCGGAGGCGCGCACGGCGCGGGCGCGGCACGACAGCGTGGCGCTGCCGCCCACCGCCACGCACACGTCCGCGGCGGGCGACGCGAGCGCGGGCGCCGCCGCCGCCTCGCCCGCCGCCGCTCCGCCCCCGACGCCGCGCCTCAGCTTCAGGGCCCACGGCCGCTTGCCCAGTCCCTGCCGCACCAGACTCACTGATCACGTCCGACGTCGTCCAAGCGATGCATGCAAGCTCACCGTCCTCCGTTTATTTACGGACATGAATACTTACTTCCTTTTCCGTTACGACCGATTTAATTCATGTGTATTTGGCTTATTAATATAAAAAAGAAAAACAGCCAAGTTGTAAAATGATAATAACAAACAAATGTCGAGGAGCATATGCTTACCACAGAACGATCGATCGTTTTGTGGTATGTGATAGGGACGCGATGTTATCCTATCTTTAATTAAAATGTTTTATTGTGATTCACGCTAGATGAATCTTAACACCTTAGAACCCAGTTTAATGCAAGAACGAGAAGAATCTGGCGAGAAACTCGTCTTGGTTATAATAGCGCTTTTTTTGTATGATCCGTCTTAATCTACCATAACTACATACATCAATTCAATTATTAAATAAATAAAGCAATTAGTAATATAGATAGTATTTATACCTACTAACTAGCAGGTGTCTGCGGCCTAAATATGTGCCTATGGCAGTCCCTAAATATGTGCCTATGGCAGTCCCTAAATATGTGCCTATGGCAGTCCCTAAAATACAATATGTCTTCTAAATAAACTTCATTAAGACATATTTAAGGCATAGTGTTTTAAAAAATTAAACTGATATGCTGTTATTAAACTGACAATTAAAAATATTTATTTTGCATTTTTTATTCGTATTCGTTTGGCCTTGGAAAGAAACACAAACTTATAATTAATTAATAATAAAACTTATATAATGTGCATATACTTTTGGTTAAAACTACTTTCTATGAAGGCTTCATATTTTTAAATAAATAGACTAGTCGCATTTTAAGGACCATGTTCCCCATAGAGGAAGAATCTTAGGGATGCATAATGCATTACTCAGGTCTATCCAATGAAGATCCCTATTATACAATAAATTTACTATATAGGTACATACATTTTCACTAGTACATATTAAATATTTTGATGCTACAGTGAAAATATTAATATCGTTGATTAATCCTTTAGCGGTTTTATTTTGTAAATAGCAATTAAACCTCTTTTTGTAAAAAAAAATGCTTGAATAACATCTCCCCCTATAGAGTGCTGCCATATGACATGAGACTATAGACGCAGCCGAAATAAACTAGTATAGCTGTAACTTCATCAGTAAGCCACCGCATCTTACGAGCTACATAATGCAGCGGAACTATGCCAACATGTGCATGTGAGAGCATGTGTTTCAATTTGTGCTCCCTGTAGCTTGCATCAATATTAAGACAAAGGAAAATCATTGAATCAACAAAATTAATTGCCTCTACATTAAATCTAATGTTGGTCAGGCTATGCATTACATTTGGCAATGCGAATTCATACGTTTAGCCTTTTTAGCAATAACTAAAGATTATTGACAGTTAATAACGGTCAATTACCGTTTACAACAAATTAACGGAAACCAAGAATATGTAAAGTGGCCTCGCACACTGAAGGATTTCGAGATCAGCTAGGATAAGAATCACATGTGAACAACTCAAAAACTAATTCAACAATATAACTAAATATATTTTATGGCATACTAAATATATGTATACTATCGTAATAATTTTCTTTGTCATTTAATTACAAGGAACTTCAAAGCCCACTTTCATATTTATCTGAGAAAAACTGTTTATGAAAACTAGTAGGTAGCATCTTTAGACTTATCCAAAGATATGCTCCACGATGAGGGAGTCAAATATTAAAAAAATCAATCCCACTTTACATGTTCTCCCTAAAAACCGTTTTTATTTCTTAATTTTTACTGTACTATGCACACTATCTTAGTATATAAGCAAAATATTGTCTGTTTGTTTATCAAATAAAATAAAATAAAATAACTTTGTTAGGGTCACTAATGCGTATTTCATAACGATAAAACGAATAGTCGGCGAGCAAGAGCAACATTGGGGACGGACAGACGGACAAACGGACAGATTGAAATTATAAAGATTTCTTGAGTTTATGTTAAACTAATAAGGTCCGGAACCCTAAAAAATGTATTGTTTATACAAAACCTGAGTAATGGGTATCAGTATACCAAGGTTATCCCTGTGCTACCACTACCATTATTTCAAAACAAGCATATAACCCTTTATCAATACTAGCATTATAAACATTTTCAATTGGATATTTGTTTCTTTTAATTTGGATACAACAAATCCAATTGAAAACGTTTATATTCATATATATATATATATATATATACCTAGAGACAATTTTGACCTCGAGTAACATAATATAGATTACTTTTATCTACGTACCACGCAGATAAACACGCGGGCAGCAGCCTACTCATTTATAAACATGTTAATATCATCATATCACCCGATAAACCTTTATTTTATTTTTATTATAATATTATATAATTTTTACTTACTTTATAGGTCTAAAGAGAACTTAAAGAAAATTCAGCCATTCCCTTCAAAATAGCCTGACTAAACTGTAAACTTTAACGTATAATTCTAACTATCAATATTTACTATAATAATGGCTAGATAGTTTGTTTGGGGCATCAAGTGCAGTTTAAGCTCCATGAATGGGTATATGAGTTCTATGAGACTAACTACATATTTTTTTTGCTGTATTCATACTAATATATGAATTCAAAACTGTCTGTTTGTCTCTCTAACTGTATGTTACCTTTTCACGGCTGCAAAACTGATCTTGATGAAATTTGGTAAGCAGATAGATCGTATCTTATGGACGATCATACACTAATTTTGATGAAGGTACGTGCGAAGCCGCGTGATTCTGGTATCATAATCATTTATTGCTTGTGAAAAAGCCTAGCGAGTAGCGACTTAGATACTTAAAATATTTACCAACTTTGTACCTATCTGCTTAGGCAATAACCGATTTTTTTTATTTATCTTTTATGTCAAATTTGTTTAGGTAATAATTAAATGATTTGAAATATTGCTGATGATTTTAGTAAGCATTCAATCCATCGTTTTCATAGAGGAAACCATGATGCCTTCCCGCGATATCAGGGTACACTCTTGCCGAACAGTTTACCGACTAATACACGTCGAAAGCAGTGTACCGGCACGGCAGGTTACCTTTGCCTATGGGTGTCAGCCAAATTTGCGTTTGTTCACGCTCAAGTTCACTTGTATGCCGTACATACGACTACGAATGATTACCACGTAACTTAAAAAGTCAAATTCATCAAATTCTTAAATGGTTGAGGGGAGTGGATATGGTACGGATTTAAGCTAACAATTTGAATAACCCTGCGAGTGCTTCACCTGTTGTTAGTTTATGTGAGAGTGTTACTTACATTAGCGTGCGGCGGAGAAGTGGGGCTTACTGCCGCACTTCCCCCGCCCCCGCCCCCACCCTTGTTGCGATCATCGTAGCGGATATTGGTAGGCAGGTTGATGGTGTTGGCCTTGGAGTGAGGCCGCTGCGAGCGCGAACGGACCTCGGGCACGCCAGAGCCCGGCGGAGAGGTCTTACGCTGCCTTGAAGGGATGGGATAGGACGATTAAAAACAAAACAAAACAAAAAGGGCACTACAGCTTCAAGCGACAGAATTTTTTAGTTAGTAGATCTTTAATATAATACAGAGTTAAATCTTTCGGCCCAAACTTTAGTACCTACCTTTGTTTAATAGAGCGAACCATCCCGCTCTCGCTCCTACAATGTAGAGTACCTACATTAGCAAGAACTTTAAAAAACTCACCGAAAAACATATAAACAGGCGCCGAAAATCTGACTACTACACGAATGCAAATTACTTTATTTTTATAAGTTGCAACTCATTAGACTTTATTTTCTGTTTAAAAATGCTGTCGCTTTAGGATTGATAGAAAAGGGTTCGGTATTTATGTACCTAGTGTATATTTCTTAACGATAGCCCCTATATTATGTTATGTTATGAAGCTAATCAGCTCCTAGATGTTAATAGCGTTGTGACTTCTAATGCGTTATACTTTGTCTAGCAGCATTTGTCGAAAGACACTTTAAAACTACTCGTATATTCGTAATCTGTAAAACACTACTTGGTCTATTTCAATATCATATATTAGCTAATGTGCTGTTTCAATCTGTTGTCATCTTCCATTAGGTATAGCTGATTATGTGATCTTGAGATAGAGGGTAGAGAGTACAAGCGTGTTTCTCATTCCACTGTCAATGAACAGAGATGGCAACATATTTAAATCAGTATAAATAAGAGAGTGAAGCCAAGCCCCACCGGTCCTCCAGAAAACTATCCGCCGGACCAGCAGTGGTCCAGTGGAGTTGTCAGCCGGCGAGACGACGCAGCTATTTGTGTAATGCCCATCAGACATCGATCGTGTGGGACCTAATTCGGCTAAATATTTGCGCAGCGTCGGACGCCACTGGGCACAGTGTGTGGCTTGGCTGTACTTTTTACTTTGTACCTACATAACTTAGTGTGTTTCGACAGAATTTAGCTCAAGCTGGGCCCTTAACAAAATCCATAAAAACAACAGAAGCATGCGGGACTAAAAGCAGAAAACCACAAGCATTTTAGTACACATTTATTTTTAATTAAAAACTATTTTACATTTAATAGATATGTACATATTATATTATATTAATTTTGCTGTCAAATATTTACATACGAAGGATACAAAACTATTGACAGCTTAATGCATTTAATTTTGGTCGAAATTGAAGTTCAGAAGCACATTACAAAGTAGTGATTACATAATTTGTTGTTAGTTTCAGTAAAACAGAAGAGCTCCATGCAGGATAGTTTGAAGTAGGTAGTTAAACGCTTTCATTGCATTCAGTATCATAGAGGAGTTACCAACAAGAAAACACGTATTATCAATTGTATGATTAAACACAAAACTGTTAACTTGTTCAGATCAATGTCCATAATGATTGAACCCACAAGGCATATGTTTAAGATAAATAATATAAGTATTTATTGAATGTTTTGTTCCTTAACCGACAATTAACATAATACGCCGAAACAAAGTTGCTATGCTTCTATATTGCCATAAATCTTAACCAACTACTACTTAATCATATTTTGGAATACAATTAATGAAAGTCTATTTATTTTAAAACATTCTAAAACTGTATAGCGAATACGTTTACAATACGTTTTTAAATAAATCCAAGTCTAATAAAACTAATATTAATTATTTTATTGCATATACTGAGCTTGATTAGATAGATACGCGCACTAGACACAAGACACAAAGATTATCATAAACTACGCTGCGTTGCTTCCAATATTGATGTGCTAAATACCTTATGTACCATAATTATGTACCTACTACAAAAATGCCTATTACGAGGATGTGAGATTGATTTATTAGAGTATACCATAAAATTGATGATTATTGTTTAACATTATCCTAGCATGCAATATCCTATTTAGATTTCTTAAGTTTTCAATTAATTCCAGCGCCAGTCGACAGTTTCCATTTCCAAGGTTCTCGTAGTTCGAGTGAGCGAGCCTACATCTACTCGTATAGAGGATCTATAGAGGACACTCATCTTACGGTCTACATTTGAATGCATTCAGATTCTGAGAAGTAGGCTGTACGCTCTACCAGTACCAGATGGAGCTTTCAGAATGTGCCCTTCGCATGTAGGTACATTGTCCAAGTGCCACAATAATAAAACACGTTCCCCGAGCTCATTATAGTGACTCATATAATGTATTTAGTATAGCTTATTATCTCGGATTCTCTGCTAGCAGAGGTCTAACGTATTTTATAATTTTCAGGAACTTTGGATAATGAATATCTCCACCGTGCCGGGTCGGGTCTTATCTAAGAGTAAACATTAAAAGGTACCTCTACGTCTTTGATACCTTTACATTGAGATAGAAATTCAATTATTTGTGAGCTACTTTATGAATTGAAACTACATTGTATTGCGTTAATAAGTGAGTTCAGTACATTAATACATTAACAATAAAAGAATATTAAAGTTGATTATTCAATACACATTGACTAGAAGGAAACGTTTTGTTTATTAATAGTGTTAGGTTATTACGATACTACTTAAATTAAAATAGATTATGTTTCAAAGAGAGATTATAACGTAAACGTATCTCTAAAGATATACAATTGTATTGCATTTCATTGTGAAAGGTCCGTCTCCCTGAACTTAGTGTTCAAGCGGCCGTCTAGTTCGTCTAGATACTTTGCAGGGCAGCATTTCCTTTTGTCCTGATCCGTGGTCATTAAGGTGTATATGACGTTGGACAAGTAACTTTCATAAAATATTTCAATAGGACAGACCGTAAAGCGTTCGATAGTAATATTGATTTTGTCTTCCCAGTCATGTTCGGTGTAAACCAGTCGGTATCTGAAATTGTATTAACTAAGACAAGGTTGCGGCGGCGCTCGGAGGCCGGGAGAGCACTCTGCCTCGCAAATCTCGTCACTTAACATGTCAGTGTGTCTGTGTATGTGGATGTGTATGTGCATGTGCATGTGCATGTTCATTTGTATGTGTATATGTTATATATAACTGTATGAGTCTTATTTGAAATAAATGATAATTTTATCTATCGTTCAAAAAGATCCTTCACAGCATTGGACATGTTGAACAGCGATCGAAATGTATTCATGCATCAAAGACAGAATAATTAGCCCTCTAATCACATTAGTTACTTTGAAATATTCATTTATATCCAAATGTATGTAATAATATTAATAATATCCAAAACATTTATACTATATAAGTACTTAGGTATATTTAAATTATCAATTCCAATTTCATGATTAACTATTATGGACCATTATTAACTAATCAACACGACAGTCGATCGAGTTAGCGTCATTATTAGTTATAAAACATAATTTAATAATAATAACTTGACCTAAATAAAGACAATACAAATAGATACGTACATACAGTAACAGTATAATATAATTGTAATATGGCAGTAAACTTTTCAAGTAGGTACAAAAATCTTCGGGAGTTAAACGTTGAAAAACAACAGCCCGATCGTAAATTTACTATCAAAATGCTCGAACGGAATCGTTACACTTAAATTGTCACGCAAAGATAACCTAAGTATTTTTTTTTGCAATTTTAAAAACAATTTGCTCCTAATCATCTAACTAAAACTATAGTACATAACTTTAAGCTTCTATAAAAATATATAGGTAAATTAGCATGCCAACTCCTGAACATTTTTGCTTGTTAGTTCCTTCGACGTGCGCGGTTAGTACTCATAAATAGCATAACATTTCGGTTATAAAGTAAAGTAAAGCTACAGGCACGGGACGGGCTCGCGTCGCCTCACACACTGAACTGGCTCGGCGAGCTCCTCCGGCCACGCATCCCACACAACACACCACGCACCATCCAGAGCCACGCTACGCAACTCACTAACACCTAACACCCCACTCTAAACACATCGACTCCTGGATAGAACCGTTACTATATTACGCGACTTGTGCGTATCATTTTATTATAATGAACTCAGTATAATAACGTTGTTTTATATATTATTATAATGAAGCACCTACACGGAGACACGCTATATCTCACGCTATATCGCTTTAGATTCGAAAGCCCATCTGAATAATAGCAATAAATATTCAGCTTATAATTAGCTGTACCTAATCTTACTTTAAAAGATTAACGACTAAAACATGAAGCGTCTCGTCGCGTGGCGTCGCTTGGCGTGCGTGACGTGACGTGGCGTGGCGTGGCGTGGCGTGGCGTGGTGTAGCTTGGCATCGCGTCGCCTTCATACTTACAGAGGATCCCGGAGCTCGCGCAGATAGGCTCCGGGGTTCTCAAGAGCGACACCGAAGTTCAACTGACTCTCGATTATATTTTTGAGATCTTCAAGCCACTGTTGGCGATGGCCCTCGGAGCGGCACGCGAAAGACTGTCGCGGCTTGCTCTTATCCGGCGAGTGAATAACGAACGCGTCACCTCTGTTCTCCCCCAGTTCCATTTTGTTCATCTGCAGCAGAGGGTAGGCTTACTTTAGCGGGTCTGAGTGAAGGTGACACTCGTGTTAGAATGGCGTGTCACCCTGACATTCCCCCGCGCTTCAGGTATCGAGCACATCACATCGGCTCGAACGACTGAAGCGCTGTTTTCTTAACACTTAAGAGTCATTTATCGTTCCTACCTACATTCGAAAGAAACATCTTGGCATAAGTGGATATATATTAATTTATCAGTCCTACCTGCATTCGAGAGAGACTTCTTGGCATAAGTGGATATATATTACCTAATTGACTATATTATCTGCCCATCGATAGTGACATTACGTTTCGTGCTATTTGACGTGACTTTAATCCTTTTTGATTCATGGTCAGACCCACTTCAAGACTTGAATGAAATTAATTAAATAAAATGCTTATTATTTGTAATCTGCAAGTAGTATAATTTTATCGTATATCTACAAACTGAAGTGATCCTATTACTATACTAAATGATGACTATAAATAATACCTCTATAAGTTATGATACTACTCATACCTTTACATCAAAAACATACAAATTGTAAGACACACACACTCTATCTCTCCTGGTAGTCATGTAGAGTGCTCCTTATTAGTAGGTGAGCGGCACAGTGGTACAGTAACACTGTGGTCGGACTGCACGTCAGGTGCGTGTGAAGTCGACTGACCTGAATATGAGCCCTGTAGTGGTAAGTGGGGCTGACGAACTGGCTGCGCCGGCCCACCGGGTCGCTAAATATAACGCACTGCTCGAAGAGGAACACGTGGGTCTCCTTCTCGCGCCCTCTCTCATTGGCGTTGTTCGAAATGTCCGCCACGAACATGGTCTCTTGCCTCAGCAGTTTGCCTTGAGCTTGGATGTTTCCCTGGAATCAATATTTTCTGTGACTCACAGAGTCTCCATTCGGGACGCAGACGTGTTAGGGTAGCAAATAGCTTGTCGCTGACCATTGACTGTTAACTTATGACGCATGTACTCCATTTGAAATGGTACCTTACCCGTTGAGGGCTATCTTAAGCCAACGGTCAGCCGCCAGCCAGAAGCCAGCGCATCCTACAGATGTTGAGTTAACATCTATAAAAGGGACCTCGGTATTTAAAAGCTTATATGTAATAGGTACATGTAGTGTGATCAACAAAATCTTAAATCTAAGAAAAAACAGCTTTTTTCAAGACGAGTCAAATAATGTATAAAGAGCAGCAGGCGTTTTACAGATAAGGATGTCGCTATAGGCACGCGCAATATTATGTTCCACTTATTAGATATCTAATTAAATTTTGAATGTTTATACTTAATCTTCACTTGACTGTTGCCAATTCATGAATTCGTGAATTCATTGTTAAAGAGATTCGGGAAATGTCATACTACGTTTTATTCACACAATCGTTAGCTCTTACGAAGGCTCGCTATATTGTTCTAAACCTTTTACCGAAACAAAACTGGAAAAGCTCATTACAAATGAAAGCATTTCCTGTTTCTAAGTACAGGCACGGAGCACGGCCGGCAGTATTTAAAGTGCACAGTAGACAGTCGTCCGGTCTGCGTGAACAATCGACTATTATTGTTTGAAAACGACATTGGTCCCCGCGGTCCATTTCGCTCGGCAGCTTCTCTGCAATCAATGCTCGGCGCTAATTGATTTTTACAAACAGCTTGATTCGGCTTGCAAAATTACTTGGGAAAACGATTCATGTTCGGAGGTCTGCGTACATTCACGTTAGTGTTTTCGCGTACATATTACTCTATCAACCAAACAGTACACACCTTTCTACCTAAATGCATATTTGTCTGCCTAGAGTCTGAGTGTGAGTCTGTCTAAATACTTGTAATATGTCCGGCATTATTTATTATTGAAACATGATATACGACAATGACATTATTTATGCATATGCCTGTGTATAGCTTCCTTTAGAGTAACGCATCATATTATGGTGTTTAGTATTATGAATATGCCAGTGTGTATGGCTTCCTTTAGAGTAACGCATCATATTATGGTGTTTAGTATTATGCATATGCCAGCGTGTATGGCTTCCTTTAGAGTAACGCATCATATTATGGTGTTTAGTATTATGAAGGCCCTTATTAGTGGTATTAGTAATGGTTTTGTTTTTGTCATTCTGTTAAAATTTGGCATTTTATCTGTGATCTATTCTATTTATATTTATTCGCAAATGCAACACAAAAAAAAACATACAACTAATCTTAAAAGTTAAATAAAATTGATAGTAAATTTATTTGGAGTTTTCACTCTCTTTCCTATAATCACATAATAATAAAGAGTAGTGTAAAATGAGATTTGTCCTTGTCATTCTAATATAAATGAATAGTGATGGCAACACATTCATAAACACTGACTCTACATAAGTAATGTGTGATTATAGGCCATAGGCCATAGGCCAGAAGCCAGGCTATAGGTAGATAGGTACGCATCTATAGCCTTACAGCCGTAAAGAGTTGTGCACTCTATAACGATGTAAGGTAGAATGTCGTGTAAGAAGAATGAGCTTACCGTAAAGCCTTGCAGGCGGCCGACGTCCATCATGTTATTGGCGTTCTTGGGAATGATGGCGGAGCATTTCATAGCGTCGGTGAGCGAGGCGACCACGTGCGCCGGGCACTTTGCCAATTCAGTGTAAGACAGAATTTTTTTCACCAGGAGGTGGTACTTTTGTATGCGTTGAATCGGTTTGATCAATAGATCAGCGAGCTGAAAATCGTTGAGCAAGCATTATATATTTTATAAAGGAATGTACCGAAGAATACAAGAACCGAACGAACGTTTCAAATATTCGACGGCGTTTTTCACATGCAAACATTTAAAAGCCACGACATCGATGTAAGTGTTGTGAGAGTGTTCCGTGTGTTTTAAAAAATATATATAAGTCCCCAGAACATAAAAGAAAGTGAGAGAGAGTGCGGGATGGATGTGATAAGAAGCGCGTCAGGGCATGCGAGCGGATACCGGTACAAAAGGACGACTTATCGTTTAAAGTCCCAACTTAACGGTATTGGCAAAATCGCTGGATGCGCATCTGTGTGGCAAAGAACTGGTTCAAGTCCTTTAACCACTATTAAAAAGTTATTAAATCACTTAGCTGACGACCTTTTGTACCTTAGTACCACACTGCCGTGTGGTATCAGTGCTCGGCTGGTAAATATTTTAATTGTTTATAATATTTTTATAAAATAATTTCATTACGAACACTAGGTCGAATCAAGTGGACATACCAGCGTAGCATCTGTTTCTCAAAAAAAATATAACAAAACTTATACCTGCTCTAGAGTAGCGCGTCCTTTGCGGATTCTAGCGCGCTTATTTATCAATTTCTAAAATCCCATTAACAAATTACTAGTTATTAACAACAGTGTTATATAGGGATAGGACATCTCTGAATTCAGATAACTTAAGATATGAATAGACTCATGTCATAGTCAAGCTCCAGAGAAGCGTTATGTAGTCAGATAATGGGCCATCTTTGCGATCAGTATTGTACATATAGAAAGCATCACAGGCAACTTGACTGCCGGCCGGTGAGATGGTGAGATAGGGAAGCGAATGATTAAAGTGACAATATGATCATTATGTTAGTGCTGTGGTGCTACAAGAGTCCCCTTTTCTATAACACAGGCACGTCCTAATTAAATATATTAGCACTAGGTAAACTAACGTGATTTAAAAGGCTTATACGAGATATGGTAATTAACACGAGCTTAACACTAGGCATAAAATAGGCAAATATGTCATATTTTATGTCATCTCAAATAATATAAATTTATGTAAAGCTGAATATTTGTTATTTCACTTTGCAGTCTTAAATCACTTTAGCACCAAACCAGTTGAATGAAACTTCTAGAAACTGACCTGCAATTTTTGTCCAAGCTTGTTCCGAATTTCTTGGAAGTATTGGTCATGATCCGATACAATATACTCAGAGACCGGTTTATTTCTGCAGTAGTGTTCGTACATGAATATTCTCTTCTCTAAGAATCGTCTGAACAGTGGCCCAAGGAGCTCTGGTCTGTCGACACATTTGCGCAGGTCTTCGGCGAACTTGCTGCAGAAACCACAGGATCATGAGCATTAGTCTTGCATGAGACGCTAACCTTACCAGTATCTTAAACTAAACGCCAGCTAGCTTTTATTGCGACACCTAAACATTCGCAGAGCTATTTGATAGATATGGAGTGCCCGAGTGTCTAGCCAACTGATCGTTGGATCAACTGTTGGATAGATATGGAGTACCCGAGTGCCTAATCTACTGATCATTGGATCAGCTGTTAAGTAGATACTTTTCTCTCTTACCAGCTGTATTATTTTGAATTCGTCATGTTAATGTTTAAAAACAAGATACTCATGCTATCTTAATAAGTATGATGTTTCCCAATCGCAGCATTTATTTTAAAATATTGTAATAATTTCGTATTTTTCTGAATAATTACGAATGATGTCAACTTTGTTATAGTTATGATCATTCTCTCGGATAGAATAGTCACGCTATGAGATCCAGTTGATTAAATAAAGCATGGAAGCTCTAAAATTACGTAATTATTTAATTTTGCATATTAGATGGTGTTCAAGTGGTTTGACAGGTGACCACTAATAACTCTTATCCTTACTGGGTTCGGGAGCCTTTTCTGTGCAGGGCCACGCGCGCTTGTCCAAATTATTTCACATTTCAGATGGTTTCTCGTTTAATCCATATCCATACTAATATTATAAATTCTAAAGTATCTCTGTAACTTCTTCACGACTAAATGGTTAAACAGATATTGATGCAACTCGATTATGAGTCTCGCCATAAAAGTTTGGATACCGATTCGATCGACTTCTATCATCTTCGGTTAAAGAAGGAAACCCTACATAACAACATAACAATTCTTTACCGAACATAACAATTAACATAAGGTATAAATCGCCAGCCAGCCAAGATGCGCGCACAGCACTACCTGCCTATCTAGAATAGACAAACAATGACACCCTGTCTGACATATCTCTCTGATAAGGATACTTCCAAGGTGAGCTGCGTTTTCTTACTTCAAAAACAGATAGTTTCGTTGTTTATCTTGCAAACAATACAAATTTTAAGATACTTTGAATAACGACTTAATTTAAACTCGTAGTTAATGAAACTTCCTTCCTCATGGCTGGTTTGAAATGAGGTGTTGTCCTAACAGAATTAAAACATGACACTGAATATTAACAAGGGTTTTCCTTTCAAAGATAATACATGTTTGTGACATAAATATAAAATGAATGCTATTATGGGCTTACGTTATTTACTTTGCTTTAATTATTGAAGTTAATATTACTAATAAGGTTATTTGTTTATTAGATTTTTGTCGGTACAAAATATTTAGACTGGATCATTAAATATTTCGGTGAGGTTTCAAAAGATTAAAGTCACACAATCAATTATTAATCACCTATTGAGTCTGTTCTTCAAATATAAGTAAATATAAACAAATATAAGTAAATTAAACAAATAATAGTAATAGTAATTAAACAAATATAAGTAAATTCAACATTCCTATGAAAATTCGCATAATGAGAAGTTGTCTGTCTGGCAGCCACCTAGGCAGTACCTAATGCAGATTATGCAACAATAGCGCTAGAGTTGAAGGAATACTTACTCTCTGTGCCACTCGTAAATAATTTCAATATTGCCAAATATCATTCTATTACGTCTGTCTCGCAGGCCTTCGGGCAGCGGCGGGTCGTTGGGATGGTCCTACAAAAAAGAAAGTAATATTCAAATCTCACTAATATTATTAATGCAAATATATATGGGTATCGCTAGACGCGCAGTGTTCTTGGTTTTGTCAATAGCACCATTAAATTATGCTCTCCAGTTTAACCATTCGCGATTCCTATTCCTAAACCTATTCTGGTGTCAAAACGATTATAAACGTATTTATCAGGTTAAATTGACTCACAAAGCATATTATGAAATATCTGATTATTTAGATGACATAAGAGCTTGGGATAAATCTGCTCCAATAAGACTCGACATCCGTAACAAAATTAGCAAGGATCATGTGTTAAGACCGGACGTTTTTTGTCGGCCTCATCTCGAACTTGAGATAGATGAAACCGGAACCTAGATTCACCTAGATTCAAAATTTCAAATTGTTCTTTCGATTAGTCAATTAAAACAATAAAAACAAACTTTGTTAAGTAAGACTTACACGTATGTGCGCCATGTATCCGTCGACGACGAGCTGCAAGTCCGTGACATATATGTCTTCTGTTTCGACGAGCTCGCGCAGCACGTACTCGCGCTTCTTGAGGATGGCCTCGTTGGGCTCCCCAGCGTCGGCGTCGACGTCGGCGCCGCGCTCGCCCGCCGCCGCCAGCTCGCCGCCGCCGCCCTCCGAGCTGGCCGCCGACGTCGCCGAAGTCGGCGGCGCCGGACTAGCACCGTGTTGTTCCTACACAAATACATAACTTTATAGTGACAACCAATACCTACGACCGTTCTATTCCAAAAATGGAATTTAATTAAAGAGCTACGTGTCTTCCATTCTTTACCGAAAATTGCATATGAATTCATAATGATAATGTATATTACGTTTACTATCTTTGACAACCTCTGTGGCACAGTGGGCCTAGGTCCGGCTGAGACGCAAAAGGTTGCGGGTTCGATTCCCGCCGCGGGACAAATGTTTGTATGATCTGCAAGTATTTGTCTCAGGTCTAGGTGTTTATATGTATAATATGTATGTATTTACAAAAAAAAGTATATATGTAGTATATCAGTATCATGTGGTACCCCATAACACAAGCTCTGCTTACTTTGGGGCCAGATGATGCTGTGTGGAATGTCCGGTATTATTATTATTATTATTATTATTATTTGTATAGATACTTCTTCTACTCGGTATAATTTATACCGGATTCATTGGAGCGCACGGGCCTAAGCCAAGTGCGCCCCAGTATTGTTGGGTTGGGGTTCACTAGGAAGTTCCGTTTGCAAGAACATTCTTACAATTCTACAATTATTCAAAATGACAGCTTTTTGTTGCAAAACATACGTATGCTTGGGAAGGTGCAACTGCTCTATAGATTGGAAGAGTTGTTTAGGAATAACGCCGGTTGATGACAAGACTATCGGAACTATTGAGACCTTATGCAAACGCCACATTCGAGTTATTTCGTTTTTAAGGTTAATATATTTAAACAGTGTCTCTGCAATGGTGGTCTGCAGGTTATGCGTGTTGGGTATGGCGATGTCAATGAGAAGTGCTGTGTTATTGGTTTTGTCTAAAAGAGTCAAGTCTGGTCTATTAAAATGTGTAGTTTTGTCGGTCAAGATTGCTCGATCAAAATAAAGTTTGTGTGTAGTATTCTCCAGTACAGTTTCAGGGGTATATTTATAATACGGTGGAAGTTTTTCTGTTGTGTCTACAAGTTTATATTTGGTTGCTATGTTTTGGTGAATAATATTGGCCACTTGGTCGTGTCTAAACTTGTAGTTTGTTTGAGCGATGGCTTTGCAGGCCCCCATAATGTGTTGGATTGTTTCAGGACTGCTGTTACAACGTCGACATCCGTCTCTTGCTATTGCAAGTTGCTCTTGTTGCGTTGCTGCTATTGCTCTTGTTGCGTGTTTCGATTATTTGGTCCTGTATTGCAATCATGAACCCTTTAGTCTCAGGAAAGAGTTCACCGCGACTGAGCCATTCGTTCGAAGCTTGTATGTCGACGGTGGCTTGGCTCAGATCGTGACGGTGCCTTCCGTGGAGGGGCTTTCGGGTCCATTCGGTAATTAATGTCTGTCTATCTGTCATGTTTTCGTTGAGCTGTTTATTGTGATCTTCTAAGTTAAGCGGTGTTAGTTTTCGGTCTAGCTGAACTACTGACTTGTGCAAAGAGGATATTTCAGATTGAATGTGGAAGTATGACCTCAACGACGTTATTTGTTCATTGTGTAAGTTATGTATATCGATGATGCCTCGTCCACCTTCTGATCGTGGCAAGACTTGTCTTTGTATGCAAGCTCGTGGGTGATGCTTTTTATGTTTTGTCATGGTAACATTGACAAGGCGTTTTAGGTTTTTTAATTCCGTTTTGGTCCACTTTAATATTCCAAATGAGCAAGTTAAAACTGGTATGGCATATGAATTTATTGCTTTAGTTGTGTTTTTAGAGCATAGCTGTGATTTTAAATTGAATTTAGTCTGTGTTTAAAGTTTAGTGTAAGTTTCGTTTTAGTTTCTTTAGACTTAATTTTTTTTGCCTGGTGATAGCCTAAATATTTGTAAGTTTCGTTTTCACACAAAGGATCTATGGTTTCGCCAGTTTGCATTTGATATTCATGTTGGTAGGTTTGCACAGCTTTGATGGAGTTTATCTTGCATTTATCAATGCCAAAGCTCATTGCAATATCGTGTCAAAACTGTTTTGTAATTTTTATTAGGTGTTCTAACTCACTTTGAGTATAGGAATAAATTTTAATGTCATTCATGTAAAGCAGGTGGTTAAGTTTGTATGCTGTGTTGTCTGTCTGTCAGTCGTCTGTTTTGTTTAGAGAATACCCTATATTGGTTAAATTAAAGCTGTTTGATAAAGGATTTAAAGCCAAACAGAACCATAGGGGACTAAGCGAGTCTTCTTGAAAAATACCTCGCTGTATTCTTATTGGTTCCGTCTCTATAGTTGTGTTAGACATTTGTGCATGCAATCTAGTTGTCCACCTAGTCATGGATTTATTTAAAAACGATACTAGTTGGGGGTGTATTCTATAGATTTCTAGAATTTTTACAAGCCATGTATGTGGAACGGAATCGAACGCTTTTTTATAATCTATGTATATATAGTATGTAGGTCTTCTTTAGTTTTTTGTACCTCGTTCAAAACTACTGCATCTATAGTAAGCTGTTATTTGCAGCCTTGGCTGAATTTTCTACATCCTTTTTGTTGCTCAGTAAGTATTTTGTTGTTATCTAAGTGTTTATAAATTAGCCGCGACAAACACGCTGTTATAATTTTGTAAATAGTTTGCAAACATGTGATCGGTCTATACTTTGCAGGATTAGCTGTGTCGTTTGTGTCTTTAGGGATCATGTGCGTAACTCCGGTAGTTATGTAGTCAGGCATTTCATGAGGGTTATTGATAAAACTATTAATGTGGTTGTATAAAAATGGGTGTATGGAGGTAAGTTTTTTATACCAATAACTATGAATATGATCGGATCCCGGCGTTTTCCAGTTATGAGTTGCTTTCAGCACTTGATGGAAGGTTTCTACAGGTATTCTTTCATAATCCATAAAACCTATAGCTGCGTGATTTGCATACTCTTTCTGTATCCATTCTGCTTCATCTTGAAATTCAACTGGGTTTTCCCATATATTTGCCCAAAATTGGCGTAGGGCGGCAGGGTCTAAGCTATTAGTTCGGGTGTCGTTAGCATTCGTCTCAGACGTCACCGTCTGATTGCTCGTTGATTTTGATAAGGTTTGATAAAATTTAGTCTGTGTTTAGTGGAAGTTTAGTGTAAGTTTCGTTTCAGTTTCTTTAGAATTATTTTTTTTGCCTGGTGATAGCCTAAATATTTTTAAGTTTCGTTTTCACACAAAGGATCTATGGTTTCGCCAGTTTGCATTTGATATTCATGTTGGTAGGTTTGCACAGCTTTGATGGTTGTTCTGCGTCTTACGGAACGAGCAAGCTTTGTATTGTCTTAGGCGGCTGCTTACGACAATTAGTTTTTGTTTCAAGGTGTCTAGGTAATGAATTAGTTCTGTATTTGGTTGTTCATGTATAGTGTGGATTTTGTTTTGATCTAATATTGAATTTACTTGTTTAGTAAGAGCCCTACTTCTGTTTCCATTTATGTATTGAGTCAATCTACCAATTTTTTTTCGTAGGTCTTCCAATTTTCTATCGAGACGTTTTTGCCAATTGGGTGTGAAATTTAGTTGCCTTTGATTTTGTACTTCTTCTGGCGGCATTTTGAGTTTATATCCATTAATTTTGGCTGATGTCCATGCCACACAGTATATTGTAGTTTGGAGAGTTTCAAAATCAGTTTCTACATTAATATTTTCAGGTAAGGTTACACAATTGAGGTAGTTAACAAGCATTCCGAGTTTTTATAATTATTATTATTATTATTATTATCTTTACTATATGAGTATATGTATTTACGTGAAAGATTTGAGTTACAGCAAATCCTACCAATACAAGATGTTAGGGTCAACGACTGAATAACATTTGTGTAACCAAGTAAAAACTCTAAAACTCTAAATGTTTACTTTACAAAGTAAGAGTTGGTATTTACGACTCTTCTAGTAATGGTATAGGTGCGATACGTTTTGTCTTACTCTTGTATCCGGCTGTCTTCCTCACAACTACGCACTAACTCTACAATCAATTTATCTAATAATATATTTAATAAGAATATGATTTTTATGATTTGAGAATATGATTCACATCGAAAACCCATCAGGATTATATAATGATGATATATACTTGGTTGTCTGCAAGTAGGTACTTTTATTTGTAATGTGAAGCCAACGTCCGCGTCCGGTAGAATACTAATAGGTAATAAGGAATGGCACACTGCACACTATTACGACTGAACACCATGCACAATTAACCAAACTAAGTTACGTGGATTCATTTAACAGAAAAAGCCAATCTAATAGCAAGCTTACAAACTAATAAAAAGCGAATATTAATCGAAATACAATACGCACTTCATTGATATCAAATACCACTTATCTTTTGGAATAAAAGGTGTCCCAGAATATTTACGATTAAATGAAAACCTATGATATATTACATTGATATTTAATATAAAAAAAGTTATTTTCGATATTTATTTAAAGTTCAAATGTGAATCCTTCCACTTACATAAAACACTTTCTCAGCATATTTGCACTTTTACCTCTCCTCAATAACAGTTCCCTCTCGGGCGAGCGGGCTTTCGCTGTGACAACCTTACTCTTATGTTCCTGAGAGAAACATGGAACTCCCACACAGCACACACATTAAACATTATTGTGTATTCAAATTTACAAAATGTTATTTTTATATATTTCTTATGTTATAAATAATAATTCCGAGAATATATAAACTTCTGGGGCACCTTTTACTGTAAGAGAAGATGGCAAAGTATCATAGACGACACGTTCACATCGGCAAAATAGAACACGCCGTAACCAACATTAAACAAAGTAGCTAATAACTCAACACGCTCTCCAAAAACTGTAACAAATTACCGTCCAGCCGACATTCAAGTGTCCGAACGGAGCCACACCATCTATGTTTATTATAACATTTGAAGCTTTGCTAATAGAAATCAACTTTATATGTGTAAACTGATAAAATATATTACTTTTTAGTTAATTGTCAAATAATAATCTCGTATTCCTGCACCATTGTCGCGTCACGCTAGTCCTGATGAATCTAATTTACTCAAAATTTAAATTGGGATTGAACACGGTTTTACAAATTTAGAGGAAGTGCAAGCTTTAATTTCAATTCAGCCGGCTCTGGCACATTTAATATAATGTACTGTACTTCAAGCGTTAAACGTGATAACCAAAATAGAATTCCTCAAAATAAATAAGCCATTGCTAAAGGATGCAATTTTCGTAAATAGTTAGCCGAGAGGGTCTCTCAAGTAATGTGGAGAGTATCACAGTATTTGGAGAGAGATCGCAAACCAAAACCATGCACACAACATGCCCTTAGTTAGTGAGTACGAACTATGCTAGTCTTGACGATCTGTTCGAGATCCGCGATATCAGCTGAAGCTCCATTTGCTTCCATATCCATTTGCAGATTCTGAAAATGTTCACCAAAATGAAACCGTTGTAAGCGACTAAAGTCAACAAACAAACTTCAATCTGACAATTCCAGGCCAGTTTGGCACTGCCGGCCTGCACTGCCTGCCTGCACCCACATCTTAAAACACATCTTTAGACATCTATACTTGTTCTGTTATCTGACTTTTGTCGCCGACTGCGCCAATTCCCGGCTGGTTAGACTATTGTTAATTTATCGTGAGAATTACTTTTATTATTTTAAATTGAAGAAGAGTAATATATAGTACTCGTATGTATATAATAACACAAAACTTACGCGTTCTGCTTGCGGCGTTTGGGTCGACGGCGCTGGAGCTTGCAGTACGCTCTGGGGATCCTAAAACAAATAACACCATTTATACGAGTACATATAGTTGTGATGTGGTGGTGCTATTGTGCACTTAATCTACAAACAATAACGACCTCTGTGGCGCAGTGGGCTTAGGTCCGGCTGAGACGCAAAAGGTGGCGGGTTCGATTCCCGCCGCGGGACAAATGTTTGTATGATCTGCAAGTATTTGTCTCGGGTCTGGGTGTTTCTATGTATAATATGTACCTATGTATTTATATATGTATGTATAATAATAATTCCGGACATTTCACACAACATGGGTGTTATGGGTACCACATGACTAAATACTACCTACATACCTATTTTTTGTAAATACATACATATTTAACATAGAACTCAGACCCGAGACAAATTGAAGATCGTAGAAACATTTATACCACGGCGGGAATCGAACCTGCAACCTTTTGCGTCTCAGCTGGGCCCACTGCATCACAATGTTTAAATCAAATGAAAACACCACGCTCACTCAAGTCGAGAATTCAATTCTAGAGATGTCAATTTGACAGCTACATAATGTGACAGTTTTGACGTTGACAAACTAACATGACATAACATGACATCTGCGCTTAGATTTAAGGCGATATTTACGCTTTATGTCACTAAACTTTGTTTTCGTAAACACGATCAAATTGTAGCCGGTGAAATCCGTTTAACGAAAATAGACCCAGGGTAGAAGCCTTTAAAAATAATAAAAAGTGAAAAAAAAAATAGTAGGATGAAACCCATTGGAAAAGGAGGAGAATATTATAAAAATGTAAGGAAAAATAAATTACGGGCGATCTGAGGTCGGGAAGGGTTGAGGGATGAGGTTTTAAGGGTAAAAAACGGTTTATCTCGATTTCCGGCAAAACTACAAGTCCTATGGCAAAGTTGTAGGTAATAAATAGATCTACAACTTTTGTATTAACACTTTTTTCACATAACCTCAAAATTTATGTGAAAAATTCAAAAAACCAAGTTTTTGGTTTTTTATTGTATCTTTAACAAAAAAAATTTGTTTTCACGAAATTTGGTGAAAGTTATCTTTTTATGTCCCAAATACACTGTAATTTATTTGATTTGAAATAGTTATTTTTTTACCTTATTTTGACTTAATATCAAAAAAGCACCCTAATTTTCGATCGAAAAATTACCCGTCAAAATCAGCTATTTCAAAAAGTTGGTGTGCTTTCTGTTCGTTGAAATCTCTACTTTCCGATGGTGTAAAAATATATAAATATTACAATAGTAAATCTTCTCAGAAAATTCAAAAAATCGAAAGAAACTCAAATTCGTTTTTTTTAATTATTATATTTATCGAAAAAGAAGGTTATCATAAGTTTTTAATCCGCCTGCCTACCGCTGCCTTATGCGTGAGAGAAAGAGAAGCCGGACAGACTGGCGCCGTAACGAGTTACGTAAAGTTATCACTTCACAAAAAATAACAGTGCATTAATGAAAACTGTGCAACCATTAGATTGCATAATATATAACATTATTGCACTGTTTTGGTTCTAAGCAATAAATACGTCCTTTGTGATCGGTTTTGTGGTGATTAATGATAACATTACTACGTAGTTGAAAGAAAATACTTTAGTGACAACGTCAGTTTCTCTAATCCTGGCGTCCACTCCGCGAAACGATATCGATATATCAATACGGTAAAGTTGTTGAAATGTACACCCAATTTAGCCGAATTGACGGTTGTTTCGTTGTCAAATTCAAATCATCGTTTCGTCCGCTATGAACGATTACAAAATCGATTGTTATAAGTAATATCTGTATCTATCGCTCAAAACGAGTCGAAACGATGTAAGAGTAGGGATTTGTACGATATTTATTTATTTATTAATTAGTACGAACATGTCAATAACACTAATTAAAGAAGAACAATACTAGAAACTTTTCATGAAAATACAAATAAAAATATTAACTGGTTGTAAGCAGTTATACTTAAAATTGATTAAAATAATTCATATTTCTATGCATCGTCTATTGTCTACCAATATATATTTATTTGTTGCCGTCTATCCTATAATTACATGATTAGCTAGCGTGGTGCTCAAGTATGCTCTGTCATTGTCATTCTATTATCAAAGAATTGAGTTAGCAATTAATTTAAACAATCGCGTGATTGAGTCACAAATGAACATCCACAAGAAGCTTTCGCATTTATAATATTGGTAGGAATTATGTATAAGTTGAGAACTTTTAGAGAACTTTAGATAAGTAATAAGTAGACTACATAAATCTATACAGATCTCTCCAACAATATCCAATGCAGCTGCGGTAACAAATAAACAGGTTAGGAATGGTCTCGACTCGCCCCCGGAGCCGGGGGAGACTGGGGAGTATCAGTAAGTAAGCATCTACCTACACACTCACAGACTTCTCACAGAACCATTCAACATTCAGATAGAATCATCTTCCATCCGTCCGCAAACACATCACATTCAGGGTTCTCATTCAAGAGGGCATTTAGTGCAGAAAGAGTACGTGCAATGGGAGACTGTGCGTACGCAACCGTGCGAGAAGAAGGTTCCTGGAACAGTCGGTGCTGTCTGATACTGCAATAGTTGTTGGGGACGTAAAGCCTCGCCAAGTCATCATGGAGATCGGGAGCATCGATCTTACCACGGAGAACCTTACACATGGTAATCAATTGGCTGTACGCCATTCTAACTTCTAAACTGTTGTAGCCTAAGCAGCCCATAAGGAACCTTATCGGGTACATGTAAGGGTAGTATCCATACTGATGCTTGTAAAGAAAACGAAGAAAAGCCTTTTGGACTTTTTCCAACGAGAGGGTATATGTACTTTCATATGGATGCCACACACATGAGCGAGTCTCTAGCTTACTCCGTACGAGCGTGCAGAATAAAAGCTTTATGACGTGACTGCGACGTTCCTCAACACAAAGCTCAGCATACGGAAGGATTCTTGATATTTGACGCGATATATCTTTTATCGATTACAAAGGTCTTCAGTATTGCTCTTTTAATCTTCTTTTCGACATCGTATCATATTTGCAGATTTGTTAACCTCGAATCTCTCTTACAGCAAAGCTTTGTTCTCTGTTATAAATCAATCAGACTAAAGCAAAGCACTATTCTTTTATTAAACGAATTGAACAAAAAGGCAAACTAAAATGTTGCATCAAAGTGTTCACTCGTTGCGAGGGTGCTTGTACCTATGTGTCGTGCCTACCTGCGAACGCAATATCAATCAAAGCAGCGCACTGAAGTGCCTCGGCTAGAGATATTGGAGTGCTTTGTCTCTGCAGTGCACGTGTCGACAGTAGGCGGCGCTGCCTTAGGGCAAGTGCTAAGTGCCAAGTGCCACTGGGATGCGAACGATCCCCACGAGTGGACCAACAATATTTCACTTTTTCGACGTTACTTCGCTCTTTTAACAAAGTTTTGAGGTAAAACGCTATTTTTAGTTTTGTGTTATTTATCATGGATAAACAAATCGACTTTGGTATTATTCTCTGCCTAATCCGAGCTACATTCGAGTTATAACGATATATGACGCGAGCGATCAATAGCGCTCTGTTAATGCTTTTTTTTTAATTTATTGCGATGTTTAGTTTTGAAGTATCTGTGTACTTACATACCTAACTACGATAAGTTTTTAATACTTAGTTTTAAAATAATTAATTAATACGATTAAGTCTTTATTTACTAATATATTTGTGTTCTTATGTACTTAAGTGAAAATAATGATGAAATAAATAAATAAACCTGAATACTTGTTGATTAAGGGTGCGAGTACACTAAATTAAAGGTGCGAGTAAACTAAATTAATAATGCGCATACACAAAATTATGGAACTTATTAGAATTTGCATGTTATTTAAATGGTATAGAAATTGTGATTTAAGAAACCATTGAGTTATTTCATAATAAGCGTCTCTCTAGTTAGATAGTATATAGGTTGTAGCACAACCATCCGCGACGGCATGGTACTCGTATGAGTACGTGGAACTCATAAACTCACAGCAGAACTTGAGACAAGATTTCGCGCATAACGGGCACTCTGTACACATTTAATAGTTTAAGCAGAAGCGGTTGAGCATAAGAAGCCGATAAGGACATGTTTTTATATCAATATTTAAATTAAACAAATAAATCTTGAGCCTATTGTAAATATTACATTAAATATGAATTCTTAAAATACTTACGTATCGGATGAGGGTTTATATCAAAATTCGTTGTCATTCAAATGATAATGACATACATCACCGCTTCGCCGCATTTGCTAATTGTTATTTATGTAAGTGTTCTTATGTCATATTTAAACTATCAACCAGTATTACCCTGGAGCCTATGGATAAGGATATACTCGTACCTACGTGTACTTAGCTTATGGATTATGGATCGCTGCCTCAGGCTATGACGTCACAGTGATTGCATACGTATATTTCCAGAAATGCCAGGAGGTAAAGTGTGTAGGGTAAGTACATAGATTATGTTGAGAAACTAACAGTTTTACATATAACATAGAATCATAGTAACATACTAGTAGATACCTAAGTACTGTTTACTTAGTCTAGTTTACCTAGAAGAATCAGAAGATGAAGTTTACATAGTTTAGTAACGTAATCAGAGGCAAGTGTCGCTATTCAACGCTGCACGGGGATGCGATTATATGAAGTTGATCCTCTGGCCGGGTAGTCTGAGAGTCTGTGACCGAGGAGGGTAATATCATCCCTGGCATATTTAATGAAGTGCGAAGGTGGCACCTCCGCCCTACACCTTTACTCCGTCACAGATAGGCTCTTTGTAGTGGCTGCCTAATCTGCGTCCAACGCGAACTAAATATTATCACAGACAAATTGGATACTAATAATATTATTATAATAATCAAAATGTTGCTTGATGTAGGCATTACAGTAAGCTAGTTGTTTTCCTTTTTATACGCTTTATATTAGCTTCACTTGTATGTATGTTTGTATGTAACCGACTCCTTAGGACGCGATTTTGACCCTTTTGAAACGGCCAGATTTCATTCATATCTTGCACACCTGTCAAAGATCGATGACAATGCAATATTCGAAAAAAAAAAAAAAAAAAAAACGATTATTCTAAAACTTGTTAGTAGTTAGTTAGTTTGGGGCTAGATGGTGTGCTGGCTGGTGGGGATTGCCCTTCTATATTTTTGACGACCTCTGTGGCGCAGTGGGCTATGATCCGGCTGAGACGCAGAAGGTTGCGGGTTCGGTTCCCGCCGCGAGACAAATGTTTGTATGATCTGCAAGTATTGTCTCGGGTCTGGGTGATTCTATGTATAATATGTATGTATTTACAAAAAAAAAGTATATAAGTAGTGTATCAGTCATGTGGTACCCATAACACAAGCTCTACTTACTTTGCCAGATGATGTTGTGTGAAATGTCCGGGATATATTTATTTATTTATTGATGTGTAACATCTTTATGCTCGCTTTCCTGCAATATGTGAAAGTGATTTCGTGAAAAGGGACGGAAGTGCGGAAGAGGAAGCCGATGAAGCGCGTGCTATTTAATTTGGCCAATGAGCTCGCGCGGTGCTAGGATAGGATAGGTATGCCGTCAGATGCTACCAACACATTTTTCTGAGACATCAGGTGTTAAACATCTTTATTCTTCTTCTTCTTGGTCGTTACACTCTTGACAGAGTGGTCGTGGTCGTCACTTCAGGGGGCTGTTGTGCCTCGCTTGACAATTCTACGCCACTCATCTCGCATAGCAGCCTTCCTGGTGCATTCGTGCAATGGACCATCCAAAGCGGTCTTAATTTGGTCAGTCCATCTCACGGGCGATCTACCCCGTGCCCTTGTGCCTTCCACTCTACCTTGCACTATAAGACGCTCTATGGAGACCTCTCCGCGTCGTGAAACATGTCCAAAGAAAGTGAGAATACGAGATTGTACAGTAGATTGAAAGTAGCTGTTTGATGCCGAGTTCTTGGAGTATGGACACGCACCACATCTCGAGCGCATCTATCTTCTTTTTCTCACATTCCCGTAGGGTACATGTTTCTGCAGCATAAAGAAATATGGGAAACACGAGGGATCTCACAAGACGTGTTTTGGTGGCTTTTGTTATGCTACGGTTTCTCCATACCTTCTTCAGCTTATCCATGGTAGACCGGGAGATCGCCATACGACGCTTGATCTCGTCAATACATCCACCATTGTTTGTGATCAAAGCTCCGAGGTAAATGTATGATTGAACCACATCACAGTTCGCGATCTGTGTGACCTCGGGCGAGTTGTTATTGACACGGTCAACAATCATCATTTTAGTTTTAGTACGGTTTATTTTTAGTCCGAACTCGAGGTTAATATTTTCCACCTTAGAAAGCAGGTTTTCTATGTTTTGGATACTAGTGGCAAACAATGTGGTGCCATCTGCATAACGCAGATGTGAAACTCTCAAACCTCCAATTGCAACACCATCAGTCCAGTTATCAAGAGCGATTCTCATAATAAGTTCCGTGTAGATGTTGAACAGAAGCGGAGAAACAATGCATCCCTGACGAACTCCTGCAGTGGGTTGAAACGGACCTGATAGCAATTCATCTGCCCGTACGGAGGCTGTTCCGTCCTCGTAAAGACGTCTGAGCAGGTACACAAGATGTTTTGGTGTACCCATTTCTAAAAGGGTCTTCCAGAGCTTTGGCCATTTGACAGAGTCGAATGCCTTCGAGAAGTCAAAAAAGCAAATATATGTTGGTTTGTTGAACTCACGAGATTTCTCGATTATTTGGCGCACTGTAAGTATTTGCTCACGGGTACCCTTACCCTTCACGAAACCAGCCTGCTCGGGGGCTATTTCTCTTGATAAGAATGATTTCAGACGTTCGTTTATTATGTGCAGTAAGATTTTGCTAGCATGTGAAATTAGCGAAATAAGGCGATAGTTACTGCACTTTTTGGTTGAACCTTTTTTGTATGAGTCCATGCCTCCGGCCAGGCCTGTTTGCCATACTTTGTTACACAAAGTGTGAAACATCTGCACACCATACTCTCCCGAGGCCTTTGTGGTCTCAATCGGTATAGAATCTCTTCCCGTGGCTTTTCCCTTCTTCAGATGTTTGATTGCGGCCCTAATTTCATCCTTGAGTATGTCTGGCTCCTTCTCGTCATCTCTAGGTTTGGTTGTATCGAAACAGTGCGAATCTGGGTCCAGAAATAGTGACTGGCAATATTCTTTCCATACCTCGGAAATTGCTTCTATTTCTGTCACTGTCTGTCCATGAGAATCCTCAATTGCCCAAGTTTTGCAGGAGATGGATTTCGTAATTTTGCGAATTTTCTGATGGAGGTCCCTAGATTCATATTTATTTGCATGAGCTTCTACTTCTTCACAAATACTTCGCGTTTGGGCGTTTAAGTCTCGCCTGCAAGCTTCTTGAATCCGAGCAGATTTCTCGTTTATAGTTCTCACATCAGTTCCCAGGGCTTTCAGTCTCCGCCTTTCTTCCACGAGTCCCAAAGACATAAACTTTGAGTTGTCCGTTACTTCTAACCTCATTAACTTCGGAAGTTTTCTGGCTATGTTTAACGGCATAGACTGAGAGGTCTAAGCCGTTAAACATCTTAATGCAATGTATTGTATTTATTTAGAGATGTCATTTTCAACTAGATTTTTAAATATAAGTGTATATATTGAAATAACATAGCATTACTTATTTAAGTTAGCGTAAAAGGTATAATGTTTATTTATATTATTTAAGTAACTTATTAAAACAACTTAAAGATAGTGGCTAGTAAATACGGATTCTTGAAGATCCAGTCGTAACTAAGCATGGTAAGAAGCCAGCCCGAGGTAATGACAGAGAGACATCCTCCGTTATTTATACCTAGATTTAGTTCGGCTACTGATCTAAATGTCGTGAGTTCCTATGTACGAGTACCTATTAGATAACACAATCTCAGTTAGAGTTAAATTTTCTTGCAACATAGTTTCTGTTCCTGCCCTAAGTGATTCAATGAAATACGTTGATTGAGGTAAACTTATCAACATGACTTCGTGCTTCGTCTGGTTTTTTGTTTTCTTTACATCTATTAAGTAGGGTATAGAAGCGAGTACGATTCAGTACAAACATTAAGTTCAACTACGAACTGCCTGTTGTCGTTAATTGTAAATACTGTAATTAGAGGGTCAATAGAGGGATGCCGATAAACAGTCACACTTAGCTGTGTGTAGCATTTGACTGTGTTTAAATCAAATCATTACTTGTGTCTGTGTACCTACTGTAATTGAGTGGTTTCAGTTACCTGCAGTTACCTGGTCACACATCTTTAGCTAAGCTACATGAGGCGATCGATGACACTAATAATTTGCATTATGAACTCGAGTAAATCGTATGGTCTCTCTGTCAATCCAGATAAAAGGCAGGTCATTGTAATAGGCATCTCCAGAATGATATCCAAAATTGACTGGTTTCGTCTCCCTCTGATCTTCGATGGAAAATGCATTCAGCTGAGTGACTCGGTCAAAAACTTAGGCGTACACATTGGCGAGCAACTTCCGTGGCGATCGCACCTGGCTAAAGTCAAACGGAAGGTGTTTGCTTCTGGTGTCTTTCTCGGAAGGCATCGGAATTACCACCTTACCGCTACTATTGCGCTTGTACAATCCCTCCCTTCTTCCAATCCTTGATTATTCTGACGCCTACTATCTTGACATCACCAAGAGCAACTTAATAAGCTTGAGAGTCTCCAAAATTACTGTAGGTATACGGTTCATATTTGGTTTGCGCAAATATATCCATATTTCGCATATTTAGCATTTCACAGAATTTTGCAATAAACTCTAGCGGTCTCATTCCAAAACGAAGACTAAAGAAAGTCTAGGTAAACCTGCTGATAAACCAGGGATAAACAATCCAAAGCTTATTACAAAACGAAGTTTTTCTCTAGTTGCTGTAATATCTATGGTACTAAACATAACCTCAAAATTAAATCAATCAAATACACGTCAAACAATATCCGTTGTTTTGATTTATTTCATTGATGTTTTTTCGGATTGCGTTTCGAAAATGGTTCTTGTTCTTATCGTGTCACTAGTTTTTTTCTAACCAGTGTGGTGAAAGGATTAAATTTCGCCTTCGAGGCTCTTTTCGTGCGAATTTCGAAAATAGTTGATAACAACGATCTGATGGATTTTGAAGATCTAGGTGCTAGTTCACATAATCTAAAAAAATAAGCATGAAAGGAATATTGCATCACACATGTCATGATGTCATGTCATGAGGCCATCCTACCATGAGGACATAATAATGTACTTCTTCACAATAAAACAAACAAAAAGTTGGATTTGTTTAAATAAATTCTTGCTGAACAGATGAATTTTGTCAAACTTCGCGCGTTAGTATACCTATCGACTTTATCAGACAGAGACAGATGACAGTTTTTCATTTTATTTGTAAGTGTCATATCACGAAAATGGTGTTAAATAGAACGAGACCATAGACTAAAACAACACGTTTTCATTCAGACGGCGCAAATTTACTACCTTATCTGTGGATAATAATTAAACCATGGCCTTTCTTCTTGTACTAGCTGGTCTTTGGTTAGTACTACGTTTTGTTATAAGAACACATTTTGATAATCGGACCAACTTAGTCACCGCAACAAAATTAGACTCGAAGTTTAAACCTAGACTATTGTATTTTTTTATATTAAGACCGTAGTTGTTGCCAATCCGTTTTCGCCGGAATGCTCACATTCACCATTTTCTCTATAATAAGTATTCTGTTTTCTCCATTTATTCCTTTTACCTCAAAGAACGTTTTGAATTTCTACAATTTATCTAACCCTCGATCCTTGCGCTTTATGCGATACTAATTAATTCAAAATTTCAGTTCATTCTAGCTTCTACGGAAGGTCGTTTACAGTGCAGGCTGTCCGCTTGTGGAAAGCGTTGCCTGTACATATCAGAAAGGCCATGTCTCTTCCCATCTCGTACTGTTTTATATCTTAGTATTTTTGTATTTTTGATATCTTTTACAATACCCACTATTTTGCTATGATTTTATCTGTTTATTATTATACATATTGTGTATGTGCATATTTATATCAGTATTTTATTTAGTTTATTTACTAGGTAGGTATTATATTTTCCCCAGTGAACGTGAAAGTAGGCCAGTTATGCATTAAACTAATTTTGCAAGTTAGAAAAGCTTTTAAGGTATCCGCGTCCGGCGAGTGCAGCGAGTTTTGTACAATCCCTATACCTAAAATAGTGAGTTCAATAGTTTAGATAGTGACACTCACCTGAATAGGCTTCATTGGTGGCGGTAGTTCCAACTCAGCCTCATCGACTTCAGTCTCGTCGACGTTATGGCTTATCGTGTCACTAGTTTTTTTCTAACCAGTGTGGTGAAAGGATTAAATTTCGCCTTCGAGGCTCTTTTCGTGCGAATTTCGAAAATAGTTGATAACAACGATCTGATGGATTTTGAAGATCTAGGTGCTAGTTCACATAATCTAAAAAAATAAGCATGAAAGGAATATTGCATCACACATGTCATGATGTCATGTCATGAGGCCATCCTACCATGTTTAAATAAATTCTTGCTGAACAGATGAATTTTGTCAAACTTCGCGCGTTAGTATACCTATCGACTTTATCAGACAGAGACAGATGACAGTTTTTCATTTTATTTGTAAGTGTCATATCACGAAAATGGTGTTAAATAGAACGAGACCATAGACTAAAACAACACGTTTTCATTCAGACGGCGCAAATTTACTACCTTATCTGTGGATAATAATTAAACCATGGCCTTTCTTCTTGTACTAGCTGGTCTTTGGTTAGTACTACGTTTTGTTATAAGAACACATTTTGATAATCGGACCAACTTAGTCACCGCAACAAAATTAGACTCGAAGTTTAAACCTAGACTATTGTATTTTTTTATATTAAGACCGTAGTTGTTGCCAATCCGTTTTCGCCGGAATGCTCACATTCACCATTTTCTCTATAATAAGTATTCTGTTTTCTCCATTTATTCCTTTTACCTCAAAGAACGTTTTGAATTTCTACAATTTATCTAACCCTCGATCCTTGCGCTTTATGCGATACTAATTAATTCAAAATTTCAGTTCATTCTAGCTTCTACGGAAGGTCGTTTACAGTGCAGGCTGTCCGCTTGTGGAAAGCGTTGCCTGTACATATCAGAAAGGCCATGTCTCTTCCCATCTCGTACTGTTTTATATCTTAGTATTTTTGTATTTTTGATATCTTTTACAATACCCACTATTTTGCTATGATTTTATCTGTTTATTATTATACATATTGTGTATGTGCATATTTATATCAGTATTTTATTTAGTTTATTTACTAGGTAGGTATTATATTTTCCCCAGTGAACGTGAAAGTAGGCCAGTTATGCATTAAACTAATTTTGCAAGTTAGAAAAGCTTTTAAGGTATCCGCGTCCGGCGAGTGCAGCGAGTTTTGTACAATCCCTATACCTAAAATAGTGAGTTCAATAGTTTAGATAGTGACACTCACCTGAATAGGCTTCATTGGTGGCGGTAGTTCCAACTCAGCCTCATCGACTTCAGTCTCGTCGACGTTATGGCTACCCTCGCCATTGTTCTCCGTTGCCGTCGGGTAAGGCAGCTGTTGAAAATAAACAAATTAATACACTATTTATCTCATATTGATCGGGTTATGGTGTGGAGCCAATTTCAGTTCGTGAAAGCAAAGACTTTTGTAGAAGATTCAATGTCGCAGCCATACAGATTTAGCAAGATGTTGTGAAGCCAATAGCTCACCTTAAGTTTTCTGTCCGATGGCATCTTCTTGAAGGGTTTTTCAGTGTTTGCTGGCGACTGGGACCCACCTGAAGAAGTCTTATCGTTTTTCGCCTGGTTCGGCTTTCCTCGAAGTCCCAACCACCGCCTTCTTGCAAGAATACATAAGAACAAATCACTATTTATGCTGATCATACCTCTACATACATAATATACACAATATTATTTAAAACGATATTAAAGTTCGTGAAATAATAGGTATGGCAAGGAAAGGTTTTCTTTGATGCTTCAGTTAACCCTGTTTACTGGATACCGGGTTTACATACTTAAGATAATTAGAAATATCTACTTCAATTTTATATACAGGCTGAAAACGTAATATTTTATAACGAGATTTCAAACGAGGCTTCAGCCGCATTTTGCACTTTAACAACCCCTATGCTCCGTATGGAGGAAGATGCATTAAAGTTTTGGAACATCCCAACTCGTAAAGTCTTCAAGTATTAACAAGCATAGTCACAAACTCACAAACTTTCGCATGTATTCTATTAGCGGGATAAATATTTTAAACATAATGTAAACTGATTTTAATGATTAGGAGTCCTAACTCCTAACGGTTAAATAACATTTTACTACACCTACACCATACGGTTTTCCAAAAAAGTTCCTTTGTAACTTCTTATTTGTTGTGACGTCGCCTATTTGCCTTTTATTGCGTAACAGATAACATCTCAAGGCCACCCTGTATTTAGCGTATACTCACGCCAAATACCGTAAATTACATGGTTTGGTAGGAGTACTTAAAAGCCGCTAACGTATGGTCGTGGACCACACAACAATAACAAATTGTAAACAGATATGTGAACCGCAAAGCTTGGATTAATATCACTC
The DNA here is from genome assembly GCA_948098915.1 of Lampropteryx suffumata. Lineage (NCBI taxonomy): Eukaryota > Metazoa > Arthropoda > Insecta > Lepidoptera > Geometridae > Lampropteryx > Lampropteryx suffumata. The sequence continues at coordinate 28,930,790 of OX402544.1, forward strand.
GTCACCTTCGAACACACGAGTAGCACTGTGATCTCTCACCACAGTGTATGTTCCAAGTTTGGTACGATTGATACGATTTGTCTCTAATAACAAGAAAGCGAGTTTGTCTTCATACGCGTAGATAGTGTCTGGTCAGTGGTCATTATGGTCATATGCTTTCTGCATACATTTTTATTGAGATAAGGCTCTGTAGGTACCAAAACAATTCAAAAATGGCCAAGTGCATGAGACCAGTGAGCACGCAGAGTGAAGGCTTCCGAAGTTAGTATGGATATGAATGACTAGTGCTCAGTTCCAGTTTTAATTGGAAAATAAAATATTTAGGGATTTTAGTTTACTATTAGTTGCCAACGATAGCAGATATTGTACTCGTATGATATCGATAACAGATAAACAACATGCATTCTCAGACAAAACTGTCTGTTGACAATGTTAGTTCATTTTAACAAGATCCTATCTACTAGTATTTTATAAAATGTACTAGAACTGACTAGTACATCCTACTGTAGGTAACTCAGACTTTAAGATCCTCGCTCTCTGCCAAAAAATAAGTTCAGAATAAGTTCACCATTATTATTTTGTTTTTATGGGAAAGTAGTTTTTTCAGGTCAGGTACACCTGAATTTAGCTCGGGAAATTTCGCGCGGGATAATTAGTAAAAAGGAAATAAATTGTGAGCTTAGTTAGGCCAAATTACGAGTACATATCTTTGGAGATATGTATGTACTGACATGTCATTGACTGAATACTCTTGTAGCGTTTGAAAATGTACCTTACGTTCTTAAACGCAAACAGAGTATTTTGTCAAGGACTCCTTACCAGCTCTTCTGTCTAAATAAAACGATAATGTAAACTAAATCTGGACGAAACAGCACTATTCCAAAACTTACTTCATAAACACTACTTGACTCCACATGGTAATGTGTATAATGCGAGCACATATCACCGGCCGCGGCGTTGACACTGACACATTTCCGCGCTCACTGGCAACACCATGCAAATGTACGACATAAATGTAATGTTATCTTGCAGTCAGCGTCTAAGGAACCGATATCTGATCGGCAAGGAGCGATATCGACGATAAGTGCGATAGTAACGAACTCACACAGCATACAGAGGCATATGTGATGCCTCCGTCTTAGGTATTGTGATTTCGATACGCATTGCCACTGAAGGAGAGACGAGAAATGGAGAGGTGAGAGCACTTACAATGCGACCCCTTAACATACTATTTGAAATAAACATGTCCTTCGATCAACTTTAGTGGAAACAATGTCATCGGAACAAGTTATAGCATTAGCACTGAAATATACAAATAGCGACGATAGAGAGAACTAAGTTGTCGTCTCCGCTTTAACGGAAACGCACGCTATCACACGCCCCGGGACATGCGACCTTTGTGGCTACAATAACGTATCAATAACGTGTCTAAGGGTCTTTACTCAATAGTTAATCTGTTGTTTAAATCTGTTGCGGGTATCTACGTAAATCTACGAGTATCATTCATTGACATTAGAATGACAAGGACAGAGCATACTTAAACGTCATGCTAGTTAATAATGTGATTATAGAATAGAGGGTGAGTATTTTTTCGACACGAATGCTAATCCTTTCGAACTAAACAGGCCATGCATATTGTTACGATAAGTTGTATTAAAAGACCTTTATCACAAACTACAGCGACTTTCTGACGATTCAAATTTCATAATAATCACTTAAGGTGAATGATTAGATAGTGGAAGGATGGGCGATAAAATAAAACACTCAAATAGTAGGTAAAATACACAAAGACGACAGAAAACAGACAATGTAAGAGATTCCATAAATCAAGTGTATCGGACAGATATCTAAATGTACGAATAGAATCGAGATGAAGCGAATTGTAAATACTCGTATCTCCAAGACCAGAACCCTAAAGCAAGAACGCACGTTTTCATAACGTTAACCAGGTGAAATACGCCCTTATCGATCGTTCTAAGTGAACGGCTAAAACCTCGCTTAGGGAGGCGCAAAGGAATTCCAATACGTGTCGTGCATTTTCTATAAATTAGAGTGTAATTACGCATCGCTTAGTAAATTATTGAGCTATTGCACCTACGAGTACTGCACATCAAACTCAAAATCGATACTTTGTTAGGATTTGGAACAATCCTAGCTATCTATACAATTCTAAATCTAAAGAATCCAATAAATAATGCAGTTGACTGTACCAAACGAGTAACGTTGTGCTATTGTGGATGTTATGCCAAACTTTGCTAACAGTATGATTACAGTTTGTAAACCAGATCGACTAACACTACCCTGACAAATAACAGCTTTGTTGCCGAAATACAACGCACACACATTTATTTTTACGTTAGGTTAAAAAAAATATATAAGGACCGCGTTTAGTTACTCAAGAATTTGGTAAACCATTTCCGTCTGACATTTCACTTATGAGATCACAAGGTAATATTTAGTAGATAATTGTAGCACGCCAGTACCCAGTATGGAGGTGAAAAATGTGAGACAAAGAAAACCTTATGGCACGACAACAGCAACGGTGTTCTTTGCCCGATTCATCAAGGTGTCCTGTCATGGTGGCGCTGGCGTGGCGACGTGTGATCACGACACGACACCGCGCGATTATTGAACGCACAGGAACTATCACCGAAGAGACAGATAAAGTTACACTAAAGATAAATATGACGAATGAAAAACGTTCACGATTGCTTGGTACAGATAACCAGACCGTTCTGAAGGAAATCCTGAACAGTGGAGACAGTGTATGTATACATATTATTTTGGATACACCTGTTATCATGGTTACGTGACTAGCTTGCGTCACATGGACAGAATTGGCTGAAAAGTTAGCAGGGCTGGTAGGCTTGTTAAATCTTTGTTTCTAAGTTGACTCGTTTTTAAAGTTAAGATGCTATATTAATTAACTAATTAATTAAATTAGTGATTCGCCACGAGCCGAAGTCTTGCGAGAGTGCCCGAGAGAGAGTAGGTGGTAAGTAGTGACAGCACATACCACCGTACGACGCCGACGGCCATAGCTTTTATGTTACACAATAAAAAAAAATCCTAGTGTTCTACTTAACATTGGGATAGCAAAAAAAACACTAAACACTTTTTATAAGAAAATAAAACGGCTAAGTGCAAAAGTCTCGCTTGAGAGGGTACCGTATCTACTTACCTGAACTAGTTTTCACCATCATGAATCTTTTACCATCAGGTGCAATGATTTATTCCGTTCTTAACTAATTTGATTCAAGGCCACTGTATCGTCAAAACTAAACACTGCTCTAAAGAGAAGATACGTTTTGAACAAATGTTCCTATACATCGTTATACGTAAAAGTCATCATGTTTGTAATCTCAAATAAAACTGTGCTTTTATTTCTTGCTAAATTGAATGATTCGACTAGGTCAACGGGTAACGAAATATACTACATAAAAATCCGTGTTTTTTTATCGCTTTGACATAAAGCTTGTTTTCTTACAGCTTCAAGATTTAAGTTTTCTATATGCAATTCAAGTTGATTTCTCTACGCGTTCCTGAGCAGATGGGTCTCGAAAGACAAGCAGTCCAACAATAAAGTGATCTTTATAAGGGTTCCTTTTTCCTTTCAAAGTACCTAAAACATACTATTTTAGAAAGTCTCCAAACAAACCCTTAAAAATATTTGTACAAGAGATGTTCAGCTCGCTTTGCTCACTCAACTGATACCAAGTCTTTACTCAGATTTTTTTAACATTAATGACGAGGTTTCTCTTGATTGTTAGAGGATTAGAACGGCGTGGCGTTTTTACTGCTCGATAAGCATAAAGGCCTACCTGCACACAATCTAGCACGATGGAGAATACAAAAGGATGTCACAAACCACTCACCCGCTAAAGCCGCGACGCTGTTTTCCCGGACTGGCCACACTCACACCACCGCTTCCTCCTCCGCCTGCAGGCTCGGAATTGGGTGCCTCTGCAAAACAAAACACACGTCATAAACTTGTCACATACATTATGATAAACACGGGCTTTCCTCACGTATTATTTTGTCGATGGAGGCACCGACACTGTTTGATCCGCGGTCCGCTCGTTGTCGCTCGAGTTCACGGTTCGGACTCAAACAGTGTCGCCTACATCAACAAAACAATACGTGAGTATCAAAATGTATATACAACTCACGAAAGTTTTGAAACTTCTTACATGTTAAATAGTCGTATGAAACACCACACTAAGAAAACAAATTATGCGAAAGAACAAAGCAAGCGTCTTCATTAACCATTAATGATGAAGGGTGGGTTAGATTACTTATTTTGGTTTAGTTCATGTAATACATTTGTTCAGCAAAGATAAGTGCTAGCGCCGAAGGCCTTTGTACTGTTATATATTAGTAGAGATCATGAGTGCTGATGTAGGTAGTCCTTACAAACACGCAGGAACTTCTTCATCACACCAAAAGACACAACTGACAATTTAACCCCACACGATCCCATTATATGAACTGTAATAGAAGCTATAGTGAATTTGACAATGCTATTCACAACAAATACCACAGTAGCGTCCAGTCTATCAGTAGCATTCCAGACATTACCTATAATATATAAATGCACAAACACATTTCTCTGCCCTGGAATATACATTTACGAATATGTTTCAGACATCATAGACAGACATTTAATTGCTTCCTAGCACACAACACGCAAAATACAAAAACAAAAAATTGTGGTTCAAAATCTTGCCCTTGCTCTTGCTTGCAGACAATTCGTTTTATCGTGATGACAATTTGCAAGCTAATACTGCTACAAAGTTACGAAAATGAAATAACGGTTTCTAAGTATACCCCAAATGTAGTGTGTAGTCTTTGCTATGCTATTTACATGGTGTTGAATTGGCTTGGGAGCTGAGTATTAGTTATTCTTAGCCTCACTGACTTCGAAAGCCTTCACTGCGCGTGCTTACATGCGCTTGCCCAATTTATTTCTAATTAACTCGAGCTGGCTTTTGGGCTCTTGTCTGTAGGTACCTGATTTGTGTTCACAAAAAAACCTACTCTTGTAAATGGGCCTTAGGCATTTAGAAGGCAAACTTAATTTGATTCGTTTAATAAAGTTCAGTAATAGAATAGCTTCCACGTGTTGGCTGCCTTGCGTGCGCGGATGGCATTTTATTAGCAAACCAATTATGACACTTGTAATTTACATAACTACGTAACTGACTCTCACAATAAGTCTTGTTGCGCTATTGTAACAAATACACTCGGATCACAATAACAATGCAGAGCTTTTGTGTCACTGACATGGCACTCTTCACTAGCATTACCTATGTAGCGCAAATGTTCGACATTCCTTCTATTAATTTCCGCTTTATGTTTGACTTGATGAAACTTTGACAGCGTCGTGATTTTGACGACGAATTGCAAAAAATGTTATATTAGGAAAAATCGTTAGTTCGGAAGTTGCCAGTATTACGAATTAAGACAATGCCACTTTTAACTTGAGTTAAGCTGTACATCGTAATTTATGTTTGTACAACACCTAATCAAAAGATTTCAACTTTAGGAATGAAACACAAATCGGAATTTAACTATAATAAAATGAATATTGTCCGTTATTTGAGAATACCCGCACTGATCGTATTGTTTACGGAAAAGAAGTCAGGGTTACATATAGATACTAACGTCAATATGGGGGTACGATCCATACAGAGCTACAGTGATCATGATCATCCATATATTTGTATAGCACTAAATACATTTTCAGAATCTTAGCATAAAAGCCTGTGCTTATTATAGTATTAATCATAACCTTATCGATATTAAAATACTTGAAACAGAACATTTCTACAACAAACAAACGAACAAAATGGTGCACACCAGTGTGGAGCTGTGGAGCTACTCCACAGGCTACCAGATACCTATACCTACCTACCTACGAGTGGGTGGGGTTGGAATACCTGACGACAGCCGAGCGTGATCGCGAGCTTCGCCGACTTCGATCAACTTGTGATGCCTCTTTATTATTCACACATTTCTATGAATAACATTAATTACTCGTGATGTACCTATGTACAATGAATTTGCATATGAACTGGAACTTGATAAGGTTACAAACAATAATGGATGTATTTCAAGCCAATTAACAAAAATCCTAAGACAAATCAATCAGCGCAAACGGCAACAGCAGAATACTCGAATCTCCGCCAATGAATAACTTGTAATATTGCTTGCAGTCGCAATATAAGATGTAATAATTAGAGTTGACTGTCACTCTCGTAATCTATTGTAATAGTAAAAACACTACATACTAGTAGCATATATTCGAAATCCTTGTCTATGCCGGGTTTATTATTTGCTAGGGTAGATAGGTAAGGTACATCCAGACCAAACCAGTCTTCCGTAAGATCGAGCCTGAGTTTTGTTTCAATTCCCTGATGCCGTTTATAAGCGAAAGTATCATATTATGCGAACGAAGTCGCAGGCTACAGTGCAGGTCTCGAATTAAGGCATGGAAATATAATTGCGCCATGTCCGTTCGCCTGTTTGTCTAACTAAACGTCTTGATAAAATTAAACATAACCATTTCTTGCAGACTGAACCAAACCATTAGTACATACTAGGTATAAGTTTTCAGTGAAGCAGTGCCTCCTCCTACAAGTTTATTTCTTTCCTCCTATTGAGAGGTTAATTAGTTTTTACCCCATCGTGTGCTATATTGTTGGACTTATATGACTTTTAGGGTCGATTCACATCTGACGCGAAATGCGTCGAGCTTATCATCGGTCGCGTCTATTCGGTCAAATTAGAGCTACATTACGCGTCTAGTCAGTTTCTGCGTTCAGCATCTACAGAGCGTTTGTGTTGTGTGATATTGAATTGTAAAATGATGCCCATCGGTCTTATCATACTTCACACTGCCATCCTCACCGAACCCGATTTTCCTATGGAAATAGTGAAGGCTGCTTGTATACTTCATCATTTTATTCTTCATTCATTCTTCATTCATTTTTTGATTCTTCGACGAAGAGACAGCTATCTTAACGACCTTCAAATATGCCACTAACAGACTTTACCCACAGCAACATCAACTAGAATAACGATTGCTACTAATAATAGGTATTTTTTAAAACAGTATTTTAGTAACGAAGGAATATTGCAGTATCAAGACCAATATATATAAGAACTAGCTGCTGCGGTACGCGTGGTACCTTCATAAAAAGTTGCCTATGTTCTCCACCAAATGCAATACATCTTCTTACCAAATTTCATTAAGATCCGTTTAGCCGTTTAGCCGTGAAAACGGTACAAACAGACAGACAGAGACACATTCGCATTTATAATATTAGTATAGATACTAATAATAAAAAAAAATATCTTACGTGATAAATTTTTCTTTTTTGTGCCATATATCTCCCACTTAACTAGTAATATTTCTGCAATTTGCTATAATGCTATAAGATTTTTCTTTTAAGTTTCATAGACATAAGCTTTTTTGAACTTTCGTGATAAATCGTTCTGTATTTTCAATGCAAAAAAACTTTGACAAAGCGTTGACGGAAACGGAACGGGCGCTGTACGTTCCACGCACTAACGATGATGCGTTAGTGCGTCGAAAAATGCGTTGTGCGTGCGTGCGTGCGTTGGGTGTGGTTAAATGTTTTATTGTATATTTGTCTGTTGTGGCGTTACGCGGCCGATAATACGCGACGCATTTTCCGTCAGATATGGATCGACCCTTAAAGATATAACAAAGTTTCACAAACAATTTCTTTATTATTGTAAATATCACTTTGTTAATAATTAAATAAGCAACGTAATAATTATATTAAACTAGTTACTGCCCGAGGCTTCGCACGCGTGGTACCTACATAAAAAGTAGCCTATGTCCTTCTCCAAGGTCCCTTCGATTTTGATGAATTTTGGTATAGAGACCAAATTTTATCAAAATCGGATCAGCGGTTTAGGCGTGAAAACGTGACAGACAGACAGACAGACAGACAGACCGAGTTACTTTCAAATTTATAAAATTAGTAAGGATATTTACGCTAACAAATGGAATTATGCAAACCCTTGGATCTTGTGAGGAGTGCCGATTTCCTCGCGATGATTTTCATGACCATTTGAGAGCACTGGCACTGGCATTGTGCTAAGAACTCCATAAGTACGCTGTCACTTTATTTTCGCTTAAAGTGTTAAAAGCCATTCAGTGATTCATTGTTCCAGCAATCTTATTTTATGCTTCCGAGTCACACTGGGTAATTTAATTGAGCTCAGATATTTTATTTCTATTGGATTGTCCAATAGACATAAAATGTTGACTAATTGAACTATTGGAGTTGTGTGCAAACTGCAAAAGTAAAGTAGGTAGGTACTTAGATGACTGATTGTCGAGGACAAACAAACGTCATTGTAACTTTGTAACTTTCTCCAGAGGCCGAGAGTTCCGCGCGCGGGCTGCGGGTAAAAAAGCCGCAATAACAGTAAAAGCGTGAACATATCTGTAATCTATTTGTGACCGATCGTGCGTCCGTGCGATACCGGTTGGGTTGGCGTTTAGCCCAATTGTTTTTTTTGAAACAACATTAATTGGTGGTGAATTGCGATGTTTGTCAGATAGTTACCAGAAATTGTAACCGCCCCAACAAATGCATTCAACAATCAACACGATGACTGGATACAAACAAAAACCTGATTACTATTAGAAACTAAAGTGTATTTATAATCAGTCTAACATTCGTATTTGTTTATGTTAAGAAAATGTATATAAGATTTGTAAATCTCGCGTTATTATCTACTGTGTACACGTACTCGTTCTTATCACCTGCTAGCGTGAGTTACTGTAATTAAGTAGGTACGTATAGATAAGTTTTATGCTTTTGAGGACGGAAATGGCGGTTATCCTTATTTTACTCAGATATTTGTGATACTGTTTACAAAACATATTGAAATTGGGGTTGCCCCTTTCAAATATAAACGAGGTAAGTACCAAGATAATTGATGGAAACGCTTATGGAAGCGTAAGCGCTCTGATATATCGCTTCCGCTTATTATTAATATACGAAGCGTGTCTCGGCGTATATCTGGATCTTAAACTTAGACCGTTTCAAACGATAGAGACAGCTCAAATGATCCAGATCATACAAGTTGCTTTTATAAAGTTTAGTTGACTGACATCAAACACAACAGTTTCAGAGAAAATCTGATATCAACAACAATATCAACAAATCATTCAGTGAATTAAATCATGTTAAATCAATAGAGTCAGAAAATTTGCTCAACCAACTGTTAAACTTTCCGAACGTATCTAACTTTTGAACAAATCGAAATGCGCCGCACCGCTGCCGCCGCCGCCCCTACCTAATACTATTGAGGGGTTCTACCATCCCCCAGGGATTCAATTCTGTGGTTTATACGTCGATGCGATGCGACATGCTAAATTTTGTTAGTTCCATAGTGCGAAATGATTACATTTATAATCAGTAAATAAAATAGCTTATCGATCGAGTACCTACTGATAAATAGCTATTCAAAAGTAGATCGCGTGAAAACATTTAGAACTCTCTGCATATGGTCCGGCTGGGGTAACCCAGTGACCGAGTGGCAGTTACGTAGTTGTAGCGGCCGGGCCCTGCGGCGGCGACGGCGGTGGTACGCACAGGCCACCTCCTAAACCATAGAGCCACTCACTAACGACTCTAACCGCTCAAGAATACGGCCTACATTACAACAGCAACAAAATGTTTGTACAAGTATACAGATGTGAAGTTATATTTAAATCATGGCGCTCATCTGCAATGTTAAGGTTGAATTCCGGAACGTTTGCGTCACGCGTACCTACATGGGATGTACAAGGAACGTGTATGGTATCGGACTCTCATGCAGAATAGTTAGCCTAGCCACGTCAAATGCTCCAGTTAAATGAACGTTTAGTGGATGTGCACATCGGAATGATCGCTATTCAGTAGGCCAGCAACGCAACCGTTGCCGCATAGTCCCCTCAATGAGTGCGGCGCGTGAACAGTCAAATACCACACCAACTCTGTGTTATGTGCACTCAAATGGAATTATTTAACCGGCGCGGCGCCGACCGATGGCGCCGGTGGAATTTATTTCTCGTCATACATACAGTGCTACTAACTAGTTTATCTAATCACAAATTAATTCTTAACTTAAAGATTTCACTAATGAGAAACAATGACATCCCCAATAATGTTCGATATCAATTATAATTGGTACGCGATGATATAGGGGCGCCACCGAGTCTTCTCGTGCTATTTAAACCACGCCAAAGTCAAAATAGATTAGGTAAGCTTAATATGTACAACTATTTAGGGTCGCGTTACAATTACGACTATAACAATCTATTGTACCTTATTTATTGTCTTATGTACAAAACATGTAAATTTCGCGGCACAGTGTGATATTTACGTGTTTTTTAAGATGCATACCAAAAAATACTAAATTTGAGATAATACGAAATCTCGACACTGGTGGCAATTCGGTTGGTTCATCTAAAAATTAGGAATAGTCTAAAATATATTTTAGTTAGTCATAGTATTTGTATAACCTGTTCGGTTGGTACCATCTAACTAAATTAGGAACGCTTAATTAAATTAGATAAAATTAAATTAGGATAAGTTGGTAGCAGCAGAATACCAAAGTTTCATTTGACAGTTCTAAACCTAATTTTAGCTAAAATTAGTTAGGTTGGTGCCAACAGGTTTATTTTATTTATAAAAAAACTAAAATCCTACGGGAAACGAACTGACCCACTTTTACATTGTTTCCAATTTTACTTTACCGAACCGTACTTTTTGTTAGCGTTGCCGGCAACACTAACAAAAACTTATTTTTTGAAACATTTCCAAAAACGTCTTAAAACCAAATAATACATTGTAACTACAATGTGCTTTAATTTTGATAAGTAAATAATTGTATTGCTAATAATTAAAGTGGCAACCCTGATGACAACTAACAAATAGAAAAGGTACATGTTGAATGGGTTGCTTTCACAATCGAAACAGGGAAAGAGCGCGGAAACTACTAAAATAATCTGAAACAGTCCTATAAAATATGACACAGTTCGTGTGGATTAAAATAATATAAAAGCTAAATAAAGAGAGCCGCGGCGCCCGCCGCTACGGCCGCCGGCATCATACTCACTACCTACCTACAAGAAATTATGAATCTAACCTTCTAGGTATTCACTTTAACTAACGAGTTTGAAGTAAGTTGACATTGGATGCGAATAGTTTTTAATTGTGTTGTAGCTTGTAGGCATGTAGGCGTCGGCGCACGGCGCACGGCGCACGGCGCACGGCGCCCGGACGCGGTGACACTGCTCGCACTATGGTTGCCAATTACAACTATGAGAAGCACCTATTACATTAGTTGGGCCATGCTACGAGTATGTTTATTTACGTACATTCTACGAGTAGGTACTACTCTTATTATCGACCAATGTCAATGAGTAGACAAACCTTCGTTAGGTTTTAGGGTATCTAAGATTACTTAATAAATATTATTTTATTTCTTGCGCTTCTATTAGTTACTTACCTAAGAAAACGTGATTAGATTGCATACTCGGACTTTAACTGCGCGCTAGTTCAAACACCTCTTATTTATTAAGAGGAAATAAGGTTATATACTTAGTAATAAAATATGTACGAGTGTGTCCTAGGAAAATCGTCGCTGAGCTGTGTTCGTTTCGGCAAACTGACTAACTTTTACGAAACTTGTGAGTTTGTTTTATGTAGGTATGCAAGTAATTCTTAAGTTGGTGTACTGGAAACAGGAAAGCAGCTATCTGACTCTATACAGTGTAAGTATGCATAGTGTACCGTGAGAGTGGTGTTAGGTTCCAAGCACCGAAGCACATGCCGGCAAACAGAACTGCATTCACTTAATGTTAATAGTAACTTTATATTGAGATAAACAAATTACATCGGTCAAAACCAACGACGCGCGACGGCAGCTGACTATAAACTAATGATTTTAAAAAAGGCCTTAAATCACTCATTAACAGTGTTTTATAGTTACTATTGAATAACACAAGTCAGTAATTACACATTTTTGACCACCACGATTAACGAATGAATTATTTATATTAAAAATGTATAAAACAATTAAAAAATTTCAAACTTTTGAAATGTAATACAGTTTCACCAGCAAAGTAGAACGTTTTAATTCCAGAGTGGACAATATACTGTTATACATTTGATATAACGGTGAGCAATGACCGGAAAGGCGAACGAAAAAAGTTTTCAAGGTTACAAAAGTTCTTAGAGACGGACTGGTACAATACTCTCACCGCGTCCAATGTCCATTTGCAGCAGGGGAGCATCAGCTGGTTGTTTTCTCGCGTATTGACAACAGCAAGACGCGACTCGCGCGCCGGTTGTTACTTTACTAATGCGCATTATCGTGCAGGACCCGTGATCGTCTCCATTCAATTGCAAATATGGAAGACAGCGCGCGCGCACGTCCCGACCGACACGACAGAGCTATACCACGCGTACCATAGAAACGGTCAGAAAATAGAATTATAAATAATCAAGCGATCAATGATTAAGTAGAATGTTTAATTAAAGGTCGGAGACGTAACAGTCACCTCTATGTAAAAACTTTACTTTAAAGTATTTAATTAACCCCGGCATCCCCCAAAGTATACGAGTAGCATTCGAGTATATAATCGTGCAACACTTCAGCCAAATAAATTTTGTCACAATGATTACTTGTGGAAAAAAAACCTTGCATTAAAAGTTGTTGGACGATATGACAATTCAACATATTAAATGAAAAAGTCCTTCCATCCTGTGAGATATGTTCTGTTATCCGTCATTAATTAAATGAATAGTTGAATCCCGGGTTAGGTACCTAACCCATTGACCAGGGTGATTTTTAAATACTCGTAGATTCTTACAATATATGTAGTTCATTGTAGGTACTCGTATATTGCAAAAACGACTATAGGACTTGTTCACATGTATGTACAATGCATGGTACGATGCCGGGTTTGTAAGGCAATAAGACAAACATCCGTTATGCGAATGCTAAGATCCGTTTTGACTGACATGGAGAAATTGGCTGATAACAACAATAACTAGCAGCTAATCACGGAATTTGGCTACGTGACCCAATGCACAAGGAAATATGGGCTTCTACAGTCACAGCCTGGAAAAGTCCAAAAGGTAAAAGAAGAGTTGGCAGGCCACTAACTAGATGGACCGACGAAATAAAGAGAATCCTGAGGGAAACAGAATGGTCTGATACGGCAATAGATCGCGACAGATGGAAGGAACTGGAGGAGGCCTTTACCCGAGAGGGGTCCTAACTGAATATCTACAACAAAACACACAATGAAACACAAATACAATTTATTTACAACCTTTGTTTTGGATTTTGCCGTAACTATACGTGGGATTCTGTAGCAATTGAGGAGTTCATTACTTGCGTGTTACAACTAGGTAAGTACTATGAGTAAATAATGGTATTCAAAAGCACGGCACAGGCAGTTTGATAATAAATAAATAATGCCGGACATTTCACACAATATCATCTGGCCCCAAATGAAGTAGAGCTTGTGTTATGGGTACCAACATGATTTATATACTAAACTATCGAAAATGTGAGGTGTGTTGGGCAGCAATCTAGCCATGACATGCCTCTGCTCTTGTCATGGCACATGAGGCGCACAAAGGGCTTTAATGGATTATTAGCTTTTGTATCGGCGACCGTAGCACCGAGGACCCTCTCCTCATGCCCGAACACTAAATATTCCGTAGGTAAATTTAGCTATTTCATTTCAGACATTTCACACAGCATCACCTGGCTCTAAGGTAAGCAGAGCTTGTGTTATAGATACCACATGACTGATATACTACTAATATACTTTAATTTTGTAAATACATAAATATTATACATAGATAATATTATCAAACTCCAACAAGGAACCCTTATAATTTAGACATGTCCGATGTCTGTCTGTATATATATAATTATGACGAAATCGTGGCTAGTATATGAGATTATGATCGAACTAGTATTAAGAAAGGATTAAAGTGCGTCTCAGAGACTTCTTTCGTACGCTCCATGCCAGATTCATTTGTTTTGCTAACTCGATGGTATTTAATTGTTTTGGGACTAACTGACTCCTTACTGACTTCAGAAGCCTTATTTGTGCGCGGTCAGAAACTCGCTTAGTCAATTGATTAAACGTGAACATTCATGTTTAACATAATAATAATATTTGTTCGTATTGGTGTATGTTATGCACGCAGTATCTACATTGCGAGTTAACACATTCACTGCCACTGACACGCCTCGCGTGTTCAGGCTTATCTAAGTCTCTACGCCAAGAACACGCCAGGCGTGTTTTGAATGTTTCGGTTATATTTCCAAAACTAGGCCAGATTTTCTGTTCAAATTTTTAGTGCATCATTTTTAAAGGATAGGCTATGGCATATTGAAGCGGTTTCCTAAAAAAACTAGTTAGATTTTTTTTACGAAAAATAGGTATTTTGTAGTGCCGAGAACACGCTAGGTGTGTTCACTTACTGAAGCTATCCTTAGGTTCCCAAACTTTTTTATTCTATTAAACTAAATAAAATTTTCGCTAATTTCAGAGTTATAAGTTTGCGATATGAGATCTTTAACCAGTATTTGATGACAAAACGGAATGTCATAATTTATCGGACCGTTGTTTTTACCGTATACAGTACTGTCATGTATGAATAAATAATAAATAAATAAATAATGCCGGACATTTCACACAGCACCATCTGGCCCCAAAGTAAGCAGAGCTTGTGTTATGGGTACCACATGACTGATATACTACTTATATGAAGTCGCTTATACAACTCCATGCGCCATCAATGAAAAAAAAACGTACCTATCCGATGTATATCTTAATATAATTATACATACACACACAGTGACATACACAAGTACAGTAAAATTATCTCTATTATATAAAAATCAATTGCTGTTCGTTTGTCTCGTTAAAAATTTTGTCATCATTAATATCTTCCGTTTCCGGTACAAATTTAACTTTTCCTGAAAAAAAGATAAGAAATCAATTTATGTATTTCATTTGAATATTTTGAATTTAATTCATACTTATGTAATTAGGTTAGGCCAATCAACCAACATTACGATAATACGAGATAAATAACGTAAACAAACTTTCTGCAGTTCAAAGTTTTTTATTGGTTTAATAATTTAGATGAATTCACTCATATAAGACTGAAAATATGTTTAAATATGATTGTCACTCAATATATTATCAAAACAAATGTACTTGCACTGTTAACAATGCCAATGTTACAGTTCAGAATAAAACTTTATTCATTTATGCATGGGAATTTTAGTAAAAAAGTTTGAGAACCTTATATTATGTTATAATAAATTTACTTACTAAAATCTATTTTTCCAAGCAATGCCGCGAGCACGCCTAGCGTGTCCGCGGTTTTATACGGCGGCATCTCGATAAACTTCAAGAAAATCGTGGTGGCAGTGAATGAGTTAAGAGTATCCGCAGCGCAAACGTATTACCGTCCATATCGCACACATTACCAGCGGAGCAAATCTATCACATCGGGTTAAGCGTAATCAAATCACGTTACAGCCTATCCTGCCAATTGGATTAATGTCGGGTTCCTAAATGCATCAAAAGCCGTTAGTACAGTTTTCTATAAAAAAAAAAAGTGCTAAACCACATTACTTGTAAAATATAAAAAGAGTACCTATTACTACTAACTAACTTTTAGCTTAAATGAAAATGGCTTTCCTATACGAAAGGACAAGATCAAGATTCAAATGCGAAACTATGCGTGAGAGTGCGCTTTCGTTTATCATTATTCAGTGTGATTTGACGCACGGAAGCGTGAGCTTAGCCTTTGCGTCTCTGAACCATAGCCTAAATGAGGTAAGGTGCTATTATATTAATAATAATAATAGCGGACATTTCACACAGCATCATCTGGCCCCAAAGTAAGCAGAGCTAGTGTTATGGGTACCACATGTCTGATATACTACTTATATAGGTACTTTTTACTGATATACTACTTTTATTTTGTAATTACATACATATTATACATAGAAACACCCCGACCTGAGACAAATACTTGCAGATCATACAAACATTTATCCCGCGGCGGGAATCGAACCCGCAACTTTTTGTGTCTCAGCTGGACTTAAGCCAACTGCGCCACAGAAGTCGTAGATTATTAGTATGAGTATTAGTATACATACGCGGCTGTTTTAAAACCGGCTTTTTAATATTTATTTCAACAATCTATGTGTACAGAAAATAAATGCTCAATTTCATTCGAGATTAATACAACTAAAACATCGAATTCAAGATTGTGTTCTCCGAGAAACATGCAGCTGCTAGTGTACTTAAGTTACAGCCGGTCGGGTGACCATACAATCGCACAATAGAATAAAATACACTTCATTCTTTCATCCGAGGTTCGAATGTTTGTTATTTATTTTTAAAAAATAATTTAATAATTTAATAATTTTTAATGTGTAAGCAAACATTAAGAAAAAAAAAATTAAATTAAAATTTTACGATTTCTACAGTCTCTAAAATTAGTGGTTTAGGATGTCCGTTATCTATAATTATGTTTGTGAGTCAGTAGGTCCTGTCTGTTTTGTTTAATGTATACAATAAATGAAAGTTTGTAAAGGTGCACCTTAACAACCACTTGATTACGGCGCGGCGATAAGAAAGGCCGTGGATTATAAACATGGTACAGTGCCGGACTTCTGGACGCGTGCGGCTCTCACGTTGTGAGTAATGCGCACAACATAGGTACAACCGTATTGTATTATAAGAACAGCAAGTTAAGTAACTGCTAAATATGTAAAACCCTTATTCTACGGACACACTATTATTGACACTCCGTTAACAATAATAGCAGCACTTAAGGTTACTTAGGTTGCTGCTTAGTATAGATTTCCTTTGTCAAATCTATACTACGAAGCGACGAGCGCGGCTATAAGGGTTAAAAGTCATTCGATTTGAAGCGAAATTGGTTCATTCATGATCGGACAGAGCTCCATCAGGGGCATTTGTATTTGTTCCTAGTCAGAATAAGGGTAAAATACGTTTGCCGACGGAAGATCCGAGTCTAGCCGAGCGATTGACGATGATAAGAGTGGTCGGATAAGGATCGGCGCGGTTCGAATTTCGTACTCCTAAAAGTAGCATCATGAATCGTGACCACTTCTCGTATGGCTAAGCGGACGGAGACATCTCTAGACGCGCACAAGGCATTCACTCTTATGAATAACGTGATAAAGTCGGAAATATAAAACATAGGAGAGCCTCAGACTTAGTGGCTGTATCTACGATGCCTGCTGTAGCGCACATTCACAACAATTAGCAAGATGCTAATTTATAGTAGTTATATATGTTATGACACTCAGTTAAATTGTTATAATAATAATGTAAGTACGAGTGGCTATGTCAGGGAGGTATCAACGATGATGTCTCCACTACTGTACCTATTAAGAATAATATGCGTCCGGTATAAATTGCTGTAAGAGGACATATTAAACTTATTACGCAAATATATGTACGTATATCTTTTAGAATACAGATCCGTTATTTTGTTCGTACCCCATGGTATAAGATGTGTTATTTTGTGATGTACACGGGCTACTAACTAAATTGTTAAGTTGAACCGGGCGGCAGGCCTCTTTGTCCATTCAAACTCAGTGTCTAGGAATCTAAAACAGGGAAATACTACACGAATAGTTTGGTACTTACGATAAAATCAAATAACGTTTTGTGATTTTTTTTAATTATATTAATCATAAAATCACTAATATTGATTAGTCAATACCACCTTTTCTGACATCCAGTAAACAATATACACCATTTACTAACCCATCAGCCGCCATGAGATCCTTTGAATATAATATACTTAATTTTATTTAAAACTTACCAGATCCATTGTCATTTGAAGATGTTAATATTCTGGACATGGCACTGCAGGCGCGTCTGAAAGAAAGCGCGCGAGACGAACGAAGGATCGCGTTCGTCGCGGCACTGTCACTACAGGTGGTCTCGGTATCGCTTCCATGGCCCACGCCGGAAGCCATGGCGAGCGCTACGCGGGGCGACCGGTCCACTGACATAGTGCAACGCGACGTCTGTCTAGAGCGGATGTTAAGGAAGCTGTGAGCGCATCCGAGGTCCGGTCCCGGGGGCGGGTGGGAGGCGTGCACCGGCCGCGTCGCGCGACTCGGGAGGAAGCGCGCTCGATGTCGCCGCCCGGGCCCGCCTGACTGGCCACCGCACCGCGCGCTCCTTGATGCCCGCTGCTAGCCACGAGCACGCCCATTCAATCGCTCGCAACGTTCTGTTGTATAGAGCAATGCCGCTGCCGCTCTGTGCCATTATTCCGGCACGGCAACACTGCAGGTGCGAAGAGAGCGGCTTCGACGACGACGACGACGCCATCGTTGACGGTTGTTAGTCCAAAACAGTGTCCAGATAAACTAGGCCTCACCGAGCCGGATAGAAAGAGACGATACGTCACATCGCGCTTGCATGGCAAAACATGCAACTTTACCTTACACGCCCTCTTGAGCACGGAAATCATTTTACGCATACCGAATAAATGAGAAATAACTTCCAGAGGTCCAGAATATGCGGTAATAAATAGACATTTATTTTATGGTGTGTGTGTTACGTACACGTTTTTTAAGCGTACGCTACGCTTACGCTTAATTGTAAAAAATGTGTAAGTAGATGTCCTACTCCAAAAGTGTTTTATACTGTTTGTAGTCTGAAGTAAATGCATGTTGTAAGCAGACAAAGCAATACGAAGCTAGATATGCAACGTAGAGCTAAAAACTACTACATTATTACATGATATTATAAGTATCATAGGTATGTAATTAAAACTACGACATTATTACATGACATTATAAGTATCATAGGTATGTATTTAAAACTACGACATTATTACATGACATTATAAGTATCATAGGTATGTATTTAAAACTACGACATTATTACATGACATTATAAGTATCATAGGTATGTATTTAAAACTACGACATTATTACATGACATTATAAGTATCATAGGTATGTATTTAAAACTACGGCATTATTACATGACATTATAAGTATCATAGGTATGTATTTAAAACTACGACATTATTACATGACATTATAAGTATCATAGGTATGTATTTAAAAATAAATAAGCATTCTATCAGTCATCTGGTTTCCATATTACCAGCTACGCTTAGTTTGGGGCTAGATGGTGTTGTGTGCATTGTCCAGCAATATTTATTTATCGACTGAGCGAGCACGAAGCGCGACCTAGTGTCACCGTTTCAGGTTAGGCGAAAATGCTTTCGTATGTCTGTCCGACCTGCGTCCGGGTGGCGTCTGTCCGGATGTTCTCATCTACAGGTCGCATTTCTCAACCGATTCTCGTGAAATTTTGTGAGCAGGTTCTGTAACTACCTATGTATAATTTTTTTATCGATTTAGTTTTCGGATTTTTTTAAAATGGCGCAGATATGGGGCTTGAAAGCCACTGGTATATTATTATATTCAATTAAAACACGGTCAGTACGCTTAGTACGGGTTTTGATAGTTTGAGGAAACTAGGTAAAACTAGGTATAAAATTATACTTTATAGTACAATTTGCTTTAGTATAACATGCAGGGCGTATATACATGCATAGCGGTAACTATGAAGAACTAAAATCGGCAGTACGGGCTAAATCGATTCAGTGTATTTGAAAACGAAAAAGCTTGCGTTTTGGCAATACGAGTTCCTACTTTAACAATTTGGTGGAGTACAACAAGTAAACCATCACGTTTACGATAACTTTCATAGTATTGTTAATCACTGAATGCATTTTAGTGAGACCTTGCAAACATCATCAATTTTTCTCATTGAGTCGGGAGTATTTAATATGATTATAAGAATTATGTTAAGGAGGCGGTATCTTACTTGAAGGTTAGCCAAGGAGGCTGAAGAAGCTGTCGCGCGTCCTGATGAGGAGCGTTAGGAGTTTTACGTCCTCGTTTTAGACATGATCATTAGAAATTCTTCTCTATTCTGACTTTGATTCTATTCTGTGCGTGAAACCCACAAGCGCTTAGCCAATTTTATTGGTTATAACATTTGGTACGTCTTGGTTTTGGCTTTGATAATTTACGAAAACTATAAAACGTATCGTTTCCATGCTAGCAGAAACATTGATGAACTAAATTCGGTAGTACGGAGATACGAATTATGTTAATTTATATTTAATTTTTAATATTTTAATTTTTAATTTTTAATTAATAATCTTTTATTTTGCCAAAGTGTAAAAGAGATACGACGTCGTGTTAACTACATTCGAGAACGTTAACTTGTAGCCAAAATACAGATGAAAACTAATTGTTTAGCAAGGCCACAAACCAAAATTACGGATTTTGTAATCTCGTACTAGACATACAGAACTACTAATTAGATATAATTTAAAAAACAATAAAAAATCTATTCAAACAAACAAAAATATAATGCATTAGGACCAAATTGATTCATCCTTTACGTGAGGCTACTACAGTGGGGCAGCTACGTGACGCGGCGGCTTAGTGGCGAGGGGTGGTGCGCCTTTACTTACAGGTTGCTCATAAATGACAATAATATAATCTTGTTTTAATGAAATAAGAAAAAAATCATATGTTTAAAAATACGGAAAAGGGATACGCATGTTTGTTCAATGTCCCCATTGTAACTCCACTCTGTACATACAGATGTTGCCTATTTTAGAATAAAACACAAACATCAAGAACTGATGTTTGTGTTTTATTCTACACAGATTTTTTGACATAATGTACAGATCTGGCCAAAATGCTAACAAATTTCTATGATAAGCAATGTAACTGTTCAGTTATAACTAACATATATGTACATCGGTACCGTAGTAAATATACGAGTACCTACATACATGCACATTTTATTAAAATCGCAGCCCTCCATTTTCCTTTGATGTAAGTACCTACCTTGTCGAGTAAAAATATTCCTATTCACGTTCTATCGTGGAATGAAATATCCGCTATACGTTCAGGTAGGTCAGTTCACTGCATTTTTATTTACCTTTGTAAAAGGGGATGAATAGAATTGGAATGGAATAAACTAGTTTTATAAAAGCTTTAACAATATGTATAGGACTTATTTGAAGCCTGAATTTGACGTAGTGAAAGGGTGTCAATGCACTACGCACACAATGGGATGGGGCACAATGGGAAGTGAGATGCTTTTACCATACTTAATCTATAGAACGTTGTGGCAACAAGACGATTGGCTTGCTACTCAGCGTATCTTTCGATTACGGCGAATACTATAGCCACTACAACGATCAAAGGATCAATTAATGGATGAGCTATTTGTACGTGTACTTGTACGCAAGCACTCGAAGGCATTTCAACGGTCTATTTGATAGAATAGTGAAGTAACAACGTAAGTATGTCTTATTAAAATAAAACCAACACAAGGCGAACCCTTTTCGTATAATACTCGTATGTACTCGTACGTACTCGTATGCACCGCGGTTCGTAGCAAAGCTAAAAAAAACATTTATTTTTAAAGCGCCCCTGCTCGGACAAAGGCATCGCTTTGACAGAAACCATTCGGTATTCGGTATTTGCAGTTTTGATCACTATAGATGTAATCTATCTATCATGCTGCTATGTACAAGTAAGGGAATTTCGTGATCTGGTTATATTTTGTGACACATTTACATTTTAGAATATTCCATGCGGCAAATGCGGTTGTCATATCATTTTATAATAATAATGTTGTATGTATAATGTTATCATGTATGATGTGTGTGCTTAAAGTCAAAGTCAAAACATTATTTATTCAATAAAGACCACTTTGAATCGTCTTCTTAAATGCTAGTGAATCTAAGCGTCGGTTCCTCCTAACAAGAAAATCCGGCAAGAAACTCGTCTGGTCTAACACTTTTTTGTATGATCCTTACCAATTTTGTTACGGATGCAGAGTTGTGTTGGTGCAGATTCATCCCAAGCTTGGGAACTTGTTATAAAAGCATACACTTTGCCCTATAAAATACTTTAAATTTTATCGATACAATTGCGGTAACAGCGAATTTATTTTTATTTCTAGTATAACAACTAATATTATCGCAATTTTTTTTAAACAAAATATTTTTTTGTTAACATACAATTTTTTTTATTTTAGTTAAAACGACAAAAAGTTTTGACTTCAAGTCCTCCAAATGATTTATTCCTCTTCCGATTCCCGAACAATATTTTGAAAAAAGAACCCAAGTAATAACGGCATGCGCGGGAATTTCTTCGAAATTTGAATTTGGGTTTTGTAATTTTATTTTTATTTTCCTCTTAGGTGTACTATAGAGCACTATGTACACTATGTAGAGCACTCGGGAGAAAGTGCGATTCCTACTACTATTAAATGACGCTGATGAATGTAAACGGCTCTAATGCATGTTGCAAGGCACCTACTGTAACTATAAACATGACAAATGATAACATAAAAAAACTATGTAAAATAAACAAACTTATTACAAAAACTAAAAATAAAATTAAAAAATCTAAAATGAATAACAAATATTTAATTTTAATAATAAATAAATATATCTCTCTTTCGATAACTAAATGGCCACGAAAGTAGTTTTACATTATCTAGTCTATTTTTAAGTGTTCCGACCAAAATAACCAGTAACCAGTTGATATTTACCCAGGTACTCCGAAGTAAGAACTCGTAAGAGCGTACATTGAGACCGACAGTACCCCTTGGGAAATAACTCCTGTAGCTAATCAATAACCTCAAATTGATTTCTAAACTACTCTAAGCATTGCAGTCAAATAAATACATATCAAGACTAAATGAGCAAAAATAATAAGGTATATTACATAATACACATATATTTATTGTGAGCAAAATTTAATAGTAGGTAGGTAATTACGTAAACTATACTGATGTTAAATGTATAAAACTGTAGCACAAGCCCTCTAGGGAATTATATATCAATAAATGTATAATTTTGTATGATAGTTAATTTATTTATGGTAATAAAATAAAATCAATATTTAATTAAAATTATTATTTAAATTAAATTATTTATTGTTTATATGTATTGTTTATTACAATTATGAAAAGGTTACCAATAGGGACGGTAAGATTTTAACTGTTTATGGCGGCCATAAAGTAATCATCAGTGACGAGGCCAATTTTTGGATGACGTCAACCAGCGAAAGATTGCTGGATTTCGGAACACATTAAACCGCTCTAATGCAACCTTCAAAATGCGGCAGAGCCATTGATAAAGTAATTTTTCGGATTTGCGGCATCCAGTAAAGCCGCAGAGGTAATTAAAGCGATCTGATATTCTATAAATAACTCGCACACTACGTTTTATTTAACTTTAATATCTACCAGTCTCTATTGGAAACCCTTTTATATCATATTTTTGTAAATATTTTTCAATATTGTATTTTTTAGCTTTGTGGCTTGATATGAATCTTGACTCTTAATGCCCAGAAAACCAATTACTTGTGTTAAGTATGCCGTCTTCCTTGTTCCTTATCCCTAAGGATCCATAACTGTAACAAATCTGCTTAATAATAATAAACTGCTCCTGTCCTATTATGGAGCGCACAGAATGCTTTCTGTACTTCGGTATTCTGCTAAATCGGAAATTATCTTTCAGAGCACACGTAAATGCTCTTGCCGGACGAGTCAGAAAGCTTATCTCTGCCGTCCATTTTATGCTATTGCATCACTGCTTGTGGTGGGACTGCGAAAACCCATATGATCACTCTTGAAAGAGCCCAAAGATCTGTGCTCGAAGTCATGTTCCGGAAACCCACAGTGGGTTCTCTTTACGCATTAACGCTTAGTGTCCGGCAGGTCTACTTGCTGCGGATTTCATTGGCATATCACAAGTCTTTGCGTTCTGATTACAGTCCTCTCACTTCCACGGAAAGTCGGCGGGTGAAAGACAAAGTGCCAGCGGTCTAAACATCTTTTGCAAGGCGTTTCAAATATTATTATTTCCCATTTATTAACCGACTTCAAAATAAGGAGGTTTCTCAATTCGACCGTATATATTTTTTTTATGTGTTTTCGTGGATAACTTCGTCGTTTATGAACCGATTTTAATGATTTTTTTTTTTTGGAAAGGAGATATCTCAATGGTGGCGGTACCATGATAGGGAAACCGGGACCTGATGATGGCAATCCCAGACAAAACGAAACTTTCGAAAATCGTAGTGGCGACTAGTGCCTTTCATTCATTCATTCAATTCATCCTAACCCGAGGGTTAGGATGAATTGGCACCTAAATTCACCTAATGTAAGACGTTTCAAAGTGATCCTTGTGATTGTATTGAATTGAATTGGTATTAGTATTTTATATTTGTACTACACAATAGCACTTATCTTAGTTTCTAGTTACTAAGAGGACACATTCTTGTGTTGTGTATCAATTGTATTGTACAGTTTCACTATAACACTGCACTAACTCAAAGGGTACTCAGTAAAAGTTATTCGAAAATACGAGTATGATATTTTTCCCACCAACACAATGCGCTGCAGGTGCACTATAAATTGAGCCAAATTGAAAGCTAAATTGAACTGGTTTTCATTTCATAATTAAATTTTACTGCTAGCCACGATATTACAAATAATTCATAAAATTCAATGAAAGCATACCACTATCGTTTATTATTGATACACATTCTATACTTGCCCACATTTTAGTTGGGATAATATTGATTTTCTTTAAAAACTATTTTATATATGCTTGTTACATATACAAGATTTTACTAAAATAATTTGCTGTTGTGCAGTTAATCATATAAAACATCAAAAGATGAGGTACACAGGTATTTATTAAACAAACAAGGGGCAACCGGATAGAACAAGCAGGGTTAAAAGCGACGTCGAGGATTGGGAAATAATCGATTGACGGTTGATTTGTTCAGTTTTAGGAGGGGTTCATGCCAGACGAGGAGGCACGTCTTGCCACCCACCGGCGCAAACTATCATTGAATAAATCAAAAGTTAAATTAAACAAGGGTTATACGACAATGAAAGTGGATTGTATAGATTTTTATATTTTACTAGCTGTCCCGGCAAACGTTGTTTTGCCATTTTAGCCATTTTTAGGAAACATTTTTATAGGTAAATATGATGTTTAAAAAATAAGGGTTGATCGTAGAGGGGTGAAAATTTAGGGTTGCATGTATTTTTGTATGATGTATCATAAAAAAATAAAAACAAAAAATTTTGTCTGAAAAATAAAAAAAAATAATTAAGGGGTGGACCACCCTTAACATTTAGGGGGATGAAAAATAGATGTTGTTCGATTCTCCCCCCTGACTAATATCCTCGCTAAGGATCACGAAAATCGGTCGAGCCGTTTCGGAGGAGTTCGATTACGCACCCCGTGACAGAAGAATTTTATATATTAGAGATTATTATTTATCGACACAATTAGTGTGTGACGTGTATGGTGTAAGAAATCACTTATATTCCAACTCTTCCTTCGTCCTACTCGACATGGGTGTCAGACACTTTAAGGGTTCAGTAAATGCCGACACAGTCTAGACATAACCTTCCCCTACGTTAACTACTTAAAAACGGACACAATTTTAGGATAGCTTTGGAGAACAATTGCGGAGAATTTTTTTGTTTGAAGGTTTGGAGGTGACATCATCGACATACGTATCCCTATCTAGACTCGCGAGCTGTAAACGGGGATTGCTTCATCGAGAGTTGACAAGATTTTTTTTTACAATTTTTGTCCAATGAGCTGGGGATTGTGGTATATCATTTGAAAGGGACTTTGAAAGCTATCAAACTCTTTTGATATCATAACCAATAAGTATCACCTTGTGTCATGGAACGTAACAAGTATAAACATAAATTTTTCAAACACAACACTAATGCTTTGAAAAATTATGAAATCCTACAAAAAGTGGGCGTTTATGAAAATTGGTCATCAGTCCACTGTTTTACTTTACTAAAAACTGTTGAATTTAAGAAAAATTGAACCCACAGCCACAGAAGCCGCTCTAATCGTCAGCCTAATTCAACAAGGGTTGTCTCAGCGTAGTATCGCTCGACAGCTTCACTTGGGCCAGTCCTGCGTCTCCAAGGTGTACAAGAGATTCAGGGAGACTGGGAACTTAGTCCGGAGACCAGGATCTGGACGACGGCGATGCACTACGTCAAGAGATAATCGATTCATTGTCACCACTTCTCTCCGATATCGACACCTGACCGGCGTAGACGTCCAGCAGCAGCTCAGAGAAGTTCGAGGCCAGCCCTCAGTCTTAACTTGAACCCAATCGAGCATATGTGGGATGAGCTAAACCGGCGGGTACGAGGAAGATCGATATCCGGCGTCAATAAAAGAACTGAAAACTGCTTTTGTCAAAGATGCCACTCTTCTGGAAATCTGGACCACTGGATTTCATCAGGAAACTAATTAGGTCAATGAAAAACCGTTTACAAGCGTCATTAGGGCCAGGGGGATAGGACAAATATTGAGGGGGTATAACATAAACATTGTAAATAAAAATTTAATTTTTCATATTACTGCCTATTCGTTTAGACGTCCATAAATTTCATATTTCCATATTCCATAAATTTAGGTAGGAAATTTAATTAATTTTAAATCTTGATATCACGTGAAAACTAACAAAGTTACCTTTCAAATGATATACCACAATTAATAGTTTACTGCATAGAAATTGTAAAAATTAGTCTTAACAACTCGCCATTAAGCGATTCAAGTTTAAAGTGTAGAACGGCTGCGTCAAGTAGAGCTTGGGTCCTGTATGTTTTGGCCAATCGAGCAATGCACTACAGCGCTTGATAAGGTGCACACGAGACACCATAGGTGACCGTTAAGAGTCTAAAATCACGCAGTTGACTATTAGGAGATGTTCGCCACAGAATACGCTGATAATCATTGACGATACATTTGTTTGATGTCCCTGGTGTAAAGAACCGCGTGGCAACTAAAACGAATCAGCAGATCGGAAATACTCTTTTGCAACTAGGAACCTGATAGTAAGAAATCATTCAATGACTTGCCATCGCCTCCTTGACGGTAGCGTCGAAAACAGTCCGAAGAGCGTGGTGACAGAACCAGGACGCAAAATCCTGTGATGTAGGGTGTAGTAAAGTCCTCCTCCTTCAGACAGTGGCCCACTGTCTAAAGGAGTAGGACAGACTTCTTTCATATGACCACCATTTCCCGAGAATTCGCAAATTGGCGTTGATTTTGAGAAAATGTTCACTGAAATGTCACATCTACTGCTGAAGGTCCCTGTTTGTTTGTAAGCTGGCCTCAATCATGTGTTAATTGAAAATTAAAAAACCTAGGTACGTTGACATTAATTATAGCAGGTACTTTGAACATGTGACCTGTGCCAACGCTACATCAAGAAGTTTCGGCCAACCAGCCAGCCGTATTATATCTGCAGTTTATGTTTATAGCGGATTTACAACGATAATTAATTAGTACTTCGTCGCTTCATTCTTCATATATAATTAACAATTTAGTATCCTTTAGATTACGAGCAAACCATGAACACCTTCATAGATTTTAATCGATTCAAAACATCGAATCGTTATTGACATGTCACGTCATCAGTTCGTCGGTTTATCTTCATTGCACGGCAACCGATGACACGTTAAAATAAAAAATATTTATTGTTACGTTAAAAGTGGATAAAAAGTGAAAACCACTGGACGAAAATCCCCAAGGTACGTAGATATTGTGATGAATGTAATAAGTACATCAGGATTGACTGAGAGTCAATTGTGATTACACGATTAACTGCGAGCAACCTCGGACGGAAATTTCCATGCTTTATTGATAAATGCAATAAAAATCGGAATTGACTGCGAGTTAATTGCGATAACACGGCTAGCTGCGAGTTACCCGTTATAAACCTTAACAGAAAAAATACACGATATAAAATTGATTCATGTTTATCTGTTCGTATTGTCTGCGAGACAATATAATTATTAACGTATTTTTGGAAACTACCCACATAACAATATGTATAACAAAATGGGCACGTCGACAGCGGCCACCTCTGACTTTGAGGAGCCTATACACAATAACGTAGCTGATCTATGGCTCCCAATATTGAGAAAAGGCTTGCCTAAAAAGGACAAAATCAATCTCATGAAATAATATCTTGCCCCATCAAACTGCATACTATTGCAAGCGCCCAAACTGAAAACTAAAGCTTTAGCCGCAGTATCTGACTTAAGTTTTACAAGTTTTTGCACAAGAAACTGGAGAGTTTCAACATACCTAACCTAGGTGCCAGTACCTTGGCCATAAATCGAGCCAGGGACATAATGTCTTGGTTATTATTACTCAAAAAACCAAAGACACGTCTGAAACCACAAATCACTTTAAGCTAATGCCGCCTCTTGACGGCCTGAAAAACACTATTCATTTTATAGTGATAGAAAGAAAATAAAAAGACTCAAAAAAAAAATTATGCATATGTGGGCAACATATGCATAATTTTTTTATGCAAAATATTTTTTTTATGGAACTAGACGAAACGTCCAACAATAAACATGCTTAACTCAGTGATAGTTCAGAAGTATAGCAGTTCAAAAGACCTGCTATTTCGACTCCTCGGACTCCGGTCCCCCCTCGTTACCTCTTATATTCATATTCTTCGTACATTAACGGGAGCTTACGGTATATTTTGTTGTTCCGAGAGAATTTACCAAAAGTACGTATGACGATATATCTCGAATATATTATTTTTTATAGGCTACTGTGTTAAACTCAGAGTCGCGCAACGTGCAATGGAGAGAGCTATGTTGGGTGTTTCACTACGTGATAAAATCCGCAATGAGGAAATAATCCGTAGAAGAACCAAAGTCGCCGACATAGCACTCAAAATTTGCAAGTTGAAGGAGCAATGGGCAGGCCATATAGCTCGCAGAACTGATAACCGTTGGGGAATAAAAGTTCTCGAATGGTGACCAAGGACAAGATAACGAAGAGTAGGACGACCCCCCACCCGATGGACTGACGACATTGTAAAGATCGCAGGAAGTCGGTGGATGGAGAAGGCTCAAAATCGTTCTTCCTGGAAATCTATTGGGGAGGCCTATGTCCAGCAGTAGACTTCATAAAGGCTGAGATGATGATGATGATGATGATGTGTTAAACTGTTTAAGCTTCGTAGTTAACTACGAGAAAACTTATTTGCCCTAAAATATTAATATAAATAATAATATAGGATCTATTCTATGTCAATATTTATGATTCATCATCTTTTACTCTTGGAAAACGCATCAATATAAGCCAATAAGTACAAAGTTTCTCACACTTACCGAGATGTAGGTATGTATATGTGTATGATGGAAGTATATGATGAATAATATGTTCAGAGATGTACCTACTATTCGTGAATTCGCTCAACTAATTAGTTTATATTTCAGTTTGTCCAGCCGCTAATTAAGGGGTTAGGTGCACTAAACCGTTAGAAAGAGAAAAATGTCTTGCCCTAAAAGAACATTATAATAGTAATAACGATGCTAGCAACATATCATGCTAACATCAGTCTTTCCAATGCCATTTTGGAGGATTTCAATTGGTGGAAAAATAATAATATACATACTACTTTTAATTGTTCTGACAAAACCGAAGTGCATTCTGAATAGACTGAGGCTTGGTTTGTACATGGAGAAATACTCGAAAACGAACATCATATTAATTATCATGAGTTATTAGAACGTTTCTATCTGTACAATAATGTTGAGACTCGATATCAACACAGCTTAAAGCTGTGAGCTGAGGATGAGGGACATTGAATATTCCCATTGAAAAGACCTGACGAGAAAAATTTGGCAATGATGCATGAAACGAAATATTTGGTAAATTAATAGAAATCTTTTCGTGATCCAAGTGTTGGCTCCCATCTGGCTCAGCGTATTGGCATTGCCATTCAACGAGGCAATGCCGTCAGTGTCTTGTGAACGCTGCCCTCTGGCAGTGGTCTGGATCGGTTGAGCTATCTATAGATCGTCTTAAACGGTCCTAAGATAGCTCAACTATTTTACATGTATTTTATATTGTATATTATTATGTACATTTCTGTAAATTTCACGCGAACAAAACTCTTTATGTACAGATAAGTACTCTGACTTAATATCATTCTATGGAAAATAGACTCCTAGACTTATGAATAATTGAAATAATTAAATAGGTTAAATTATAATTATGAAAACCGAAACAAACATTTCTTCTCTAAATATTTACATTGATAATTATATATGAAGAATGAAGCGACGAAGTACTAATATATGATCAAACGAGTATACCCACCCACCAATCAAGCAAGAACACAACACGTTGTATTTTATATAATATCCTGGTTCCTGGCTTTGATTCCAAAATATCTGAATGAAGATAAACCGACAAACTGATGACGTGACATGTCAATAGCGATTCGATGTTTTGAATCGATTAAAATCTATGAAGGTGTGCATGGTTTGCCCGTAATCTAAAGGATACTACTCGTACATTGTTAATTATATATTCAAATGAAGCGACTCGTACAATAATGATCGAACTTCACCGAAGCTCGTTTAATCATACATAATATTTTAGTCAAGTCAAATCAAAGTCAAAATGTATTTAAGTATATGTATAATGGAAATTATATGGAAATTAATGGCAGTAACGATATGGATAATTACTGAGATCTATTTTAGAACCAGGATTAGACTTTTAGACTTATGTAAATGCTGAAATTCCTTAAACCACGAAATAAGTTCAATGCGACTTACCTATCGTCTCTTCACATGGCTGGCTCAGCGGCCTCCGTGATGGTGATGTCTTGGTGTGATGCGGAGGTTGTGGCTTCAGTATGTGTGCTGGTACAGCGCCTTCCTGGGGTGGTTCACCGGGCACTCGCACCAACCACCACTCACTCCTCCCGGGGCACGGTTCCACCACCTCGACCTGCTGCCCTTTGGACACTGACAGCTCCCCGGTTCCAGAAGCAGTGTGCTCGGCTACCACCCACGACATTTCGGGACCAGCCTGTGGACAAAGTAAAACTAGTCAATAATCTGATACATCACTGCTATTCCTACAAAAAAAAATACGTACATTTTATTTTAACTTATTCATAAATATAAATTCATAAACATGTTTTCCACACTTAGGCCAAGTGTGCAAAACATGTTTGAAATCTTTTGCCTTCTTCTTTCACTCTATTCTTTTGTCTATGTTGCGCTAATGTACAGACATGTTTTTGCACCTTTTAACTAAATTAATTGTGAGTATTACGAAAATTAACATAAATAGTTTTAAATACACTCGAGAGCAATTAATCCGGGTCACTTAAAGAAACCTATAAATCTCGGAAACTAAAAATGCTAGTTTAATTAAATATATTGTGTTTAATAGACAAATAAATACTCCTTAAATTAAGGTATTAAAACTCCTTATTCATTGTAAAGTTATGTCATTAAAAAAACAAATTTGATATAGGGAGACTTGCGAAGATGAAACTACGAAATTACTGCATTTTATTTTGCTTTTGTTTCTAATCTGTCATTTAAGTGGGTATATAAACCATATTGATAGTGTTCAATATTTATTATTCAAGCTGTAATTATATCGCTCACACCTGAAGAATGCACTAGAATTCTCACAATACTGGAAACCGGCCGGAATCAGCGCGATACAGCCAGGACTGTCGGTGTGTCACTGTCAACAGTACAAAGAGTACTCCGAAGTTACTAGGAAACTGGCTCTAAGCTACGCAGACCAAGAACAGGCAGAACCAGGTGTACCACAGCACGAGAAGATCGATACTTGGTGAACACCATGCTTCGTAATCGCTTTCTCACAGGAACTGAACTTACAAACAGTTTCGACGACTCGGAGGAAACAACCTAAGCGCATGGACAGTAAGACGACGACTTGCTGAAGCTAACTTGAAACCACTTAGACTTGCAAATGGCCCTAAACTGGAGCGTGGACATTGTTTTTAAAGACTTAGATATTCCCAGAACCACTTAAATTTGACTATTGAATATTGGTCAAAAGTTATGTTCTTCGACGAATCAAAGTTTATACTCTACAAGCATGATGGAAGACACCGAGTGTATAGAAGACCAGGAGAAAGATGCAAGCATGTATCGAAGAAATAGTTGCCTACGGTGGTGGGTCTATACTTATGTGGGCCGGAATTTTATCTGAGAGTCGCACAGAACTGATGTTTATAGAATACGGCACTTTAACTAGCGTACAATATGTGGAGGACATCCTTAATGAATACGTTGGGGCATTTATGGTCTATTTGGGTGAGGGTGGTATTTGTATGCATGACGATGCCCGACCTCATACAGGTTTGGTTGTGAATGACTACCTTCAAGAGATAAACATTACTCGTATGGAGTGGCAATCATGCTTCGTGAGCTCAAAACTGTTCTCACAGAGGAAATGGAGAACATTCCCCAAAATCGTAAGAGGAGCTTGGTGTACACCATGCCAAACCGCGTGAACGCAGTTATCGCAGTATACCGCAGCCGGAAGCACGAGGACGCAATACAAAGTATGTATTAAAATTCAAGAAAATTGCATCTTGGTTCAAATATGTCATGTTTTAAGGCGAGATCAGCAGTTTTTTTTTCTTTATGTAATTTTTTGTAAATAAAATGTAGTGATTCATAAATTTGATTACTTTCTAATAGAGGGTATTATATTGTCCATTAAACACAATTTATTTCATTATTTCATTCTTAGTTATCGAGATTTATAGGTTTCTTTAAGTGACCCGGATTAATTGCTCTCGAGTGTAGTAATAATGTTTTATTAGTGCCCCTTTGGTTTTGTGGTGCTAAATAAAACTAGAAAAGTTTAATAAATATTACACAGGAATTCGAACCATGGGTAAGTCAGATACTTTATCGATATCGATAGATTTTACATATTATTGCTATTTCATTTTGATCTGGGTGGTTTTAAAACATAACCTGTTTTTAACATTGATACCATATCTCTATTTTACTCTTTACGAGAAGGGTCAGGGCGGGATTATTTTTGGTCATCTTGCGAAGCAAACATTGCGCTCTTGTTTTATTTATTTTTCTCGAGTTATTTCCGGCATTATTAGAAATTTTGGTGTTTTTATTTAAACAGAGCTAGAGTTATTGATTCGGATGTGAATAATTGAAATAAAAGCTACATGTTTCTTTGTGATTCAAGTAGACCGTAGTAATTTTATATGAATGGCATCAAAGGCACAAAGGCACTATGACCAATGTATAAACAGTAACACTTGACACTGGCTAAATTGACATTATGATGACACATGCCATGAAAGCAGAAGAAGAAGAAGAAGAAGAAGAAGAAGAAGAGTCGTGACACCATAGATTAAAATAGACATTTAAAGGTGGTATTTAGAAGTGTTGTATTATCATATCATTGGTATAAGTTGATAGAAAGAGAAAGAGTGCCTGTGAAGTACCTGTAGCTTGTAAAGGCCATGTACAGTCGACCTTGTACCTATGTTCGGTCCTAAGCTGGCGTCACTGGTAAGTTCAATGTGGCTGTCGGTTTGCCCAGGGGTCGGCTTTAAGCCCTTATTTGTTCCTCCTGATAATGGATGCTCTGACATCGCACATACAGGAGGAGGCACCCTGGTGCATGCTTTTTGCCAACAACATTGTTCTCATCGGAGAAGACGCAACCAAGGTCCAGAACAGTCTGGGAAAATGGCAGGGCAAATTGAAGAATGTCGGACTGAAGATAAGCAGGACAAAAACCGAGCACATGTTCTGCGACTTCGGTGGTCCATCCAGTTTTGCCCATATTGCCTTAGATGGTGTATACCTACAGCCTGTTCCGATTTTCGGTACCTCGGTTCAGTAGTACAAAATGATGGTGACATAGAGAAGGATGTAAGAAGTCGAATAAATGCGAGATGGATGAAATGGCGACAGGTCTCAGGAACAATTTGCGATCCACGTATGCCCCTTAAGCTTAAGGGAAAATATATAAAACGATCGTAAGACCTGTTGTATTGTATGGATCTGAGTGTTGGGCAACAAAAGGGACGGATGAACAAAAGGTGCACGCGGCTGAGATGCGATTGCTGAGATGGATGTGTGGAGTGACGCGAATGAACAGAGTCAGGAATGAGTACATAAGAAGAAGTGTGAAAGTGGCGCCAGTGAATGAAAAGATGAGGAGCAATAGGCTAGCATGGTATGGGCATGTAATGAGAAGAGAAGAATGGCATGTAACTAGGAGAGTGCTTGGTATGAATGTTGATGGATTTACGAGTAGAGGTAGGCCAAAGAAAAGATGGATGGATTGTGTGAAGGGTGACATGACTAAGAAAGGAGTGAGTGTTGAGATGACGGCTGATAGAGGAGAATGGAAGAAGAACACATGTTGTGCCGACCCCACATAATGTGGGAAAAAGGCAGGAAGATGATGGAATAGTTGATACCGAGGCTGAAATAAGAAAATTATAATTGTGGTGAAAATTGAAATGATGTATTTACATTGTTATTAGTTGAGTCCGGTAGCGCGAAATTGACGGCACAATGCAAACCCATCGATTGGGGTATCCAAGATAAGAGCCACCACAAGCCACTACATGGATACAGATAACAAACTAACAAATACAGATAGCTCTTTCACTCCAGCGCTCTTCCACAATGATTGCCTGATACCATTCTACCTATGCCGCTATTGAAATAAGTAAAGTATCTTATTTACATTTTATTTCCTTACATTTTATTTCATATTTTTTTTCTTAAAACGGACTAAAATGACGTGGAGAATAGGGCTACATTTCCCTATGTTAATCAATGTATCCAACTAATCAACGAGGAATTTGCGTATGCGGTCGTTGTTGCCGGTCGTAGGAGTATATCTAACCAATGTCAGACGGACTGCTCGAGGTCGGACATTAAACCACGTTTCGAGAAACTGCTAAATGTTCAATTAGGCAATATATCAATTCTGATAAATTGTTCATTACGCACCTGGCGCATTCAGGTAATTTTGCATATTTAATAATAGATCCAGATTCCAGATCTAGACTGTTATTTAATACAATCAATAACAATAACAAGGAACAGTTAAGAGTCGACTTTCATGCTAGGAATTAGAATTTAGGTGCTGATTCTTCCTAAGCTAGTCCGAGAAACTAAACTTATTATGAGACAGTACGAGTATACAGGATGTTCAAGCAATCAATTCCGATCCATAATAGAGAGGTTATAATCCGTTTTTAAAATGTATGTATCTTCCCTACAAGAATTGATAACCAGTTGTTTTTTAGCAAATTTTGTACAGTTTATAATGACCGTTATAATCCGGACTCAGATTATACCGGTCGGTAAAAACAGGCACCAGCAATCAGTTGCACATCGTAGTAGAGTGATTAAAAAGAAAGAATGTATGTACTTTCCCCACCGGCTGTGATACTCAATTGTTCGAATAATGATAATAATAAGAACGAATAATGAAAAAAATATCTAACGAACCAGAAAAACAGGCGCCAGCAGTTACAAACTTCCACATCGAATTACATCCGCTTTATGAGGTCGATTTTATTAATCCAGAAATACGTGCTTCATTAAAAGTATATCAGTAGTATATCATTAATTTGGTAGCCATAACAGAAGCCCACAAAAGTTATGCTTACTTAGGGACTAGATGATGTTTTATGAAATGTCAGACATTATTTATAAAAAAACTTATAATTTATTTTTAATAAAAGTTGACATGAGTTTGGGATCGCTAGGATCCCAAAGATAAGTAAACTTTTTTCGCCACACATTTTAAAATCTCAATAAATCAAAATTTTGTAACACCTTTT
Organism: Lampropteryx suffumata; assembly: GCA_948098915.1. Taxonomy (NCBI): domain Eukaryota; kingdom Metazoa; phylum Arthropoda; class Insecta; order Lepidoptera; family Geometridae; genus Lampropteryx; species Lampropteryx suffumata. The sequence goes on from OX402544.1 coordinate 28,966,685, forward strand.
ACACACTACTATTTTAGGGGTTGTTTAGAAAAACCTTGAAACACGAGTCCATTTATATTTTATTTGCAATAAATACCTATATTGCATCCTTTGCAACAAAAACATGAACCTGACCAATTCAACACCATCTAGTTAGCAAACTACAAGAAGTTTTATGTTTTTTGTTAAGTACTTAATCCGGATGTTCAAATAGTATCAAATTAATATTTTATTTTCACTGGAAAACAGTCTATAGACCAAATAATAGTTTTCGTTTATCGAGTATAAAAAGCTTGCTTACATTAACAAATAGACTAAGCGCACCTGAGCACGCCCAGTAAAGTACAGACAAGAATAGTGCTTCCTTTGAATGATATATCACACGATGAGATAGTAAAATATTTGAAAAACAATCATCTTTACATTTAGGGGAGGTATCCCTAAAACCCGTAATATATATATTTTATTTCATAACTTTGTAGGGGTCACTAAACGTTTTAACGTGCCAAATTGAATCAAGATAAAACGAATAGTCTGCCAGCAATAACAGAATTAAGGGCGGACAGGCAGAAACACAAAAAGACAGACATAGCGAAATTATAAATTAGGGTTTCTTGTGAACTTCGGAACCCTAAAAACAAATACTCTGGTCCATCTGCAGTAATCGCAGTAAATGGTAATCGCAGAGATATTCTGTCTCCAAACAGTAGTGCGCAAGCATTACTGTGTTTAAGGTCGAACTGGAGCAAGTAACATTACTGAACGAAATAACTATGTCTTAGGGTCGGCAACGCGCATTTGTTACCTTTGGTACAGAATAACTATTAGTACAATACAGACGGCGGACTCTGCGATAACATTTATATAAAAAGCAACTCTTGCAACGACGCAACAGAGTACAATTCAGCTCACACTCGCGCTGAGTGCCTCACTTTATATAGGTATATAGCCTCCCATTCTATCGCGTAACTATCTCGCCTGGTAGCACTTCCCTAGTGTGCTGAGTGCCTATTAGTGTATGTTACTGTAACAACTATAAAAATACTATCTAGTGAGCCAACCCTAAAAACTAAAAAACAAAAAAAAAACAAAAGAAGCAGATTATATATTTTATAGCTAAATAAAAATTATAATAAATTAATTGAGTAAGAAGATATTATACTAAACCGACGATCTGGTTCCGCTAAAACATTTTTTACCCGACAGCGAAGAAGGACCCTCTTTCGGTGAACAATTACGGTGAACTAAAATAAAAAGGTATTTAAAACTAATTGATTTCGACAAATAAGTGTCACTTTTGCAGTGTTATGTTTCAAGTAGTTTTTCTACATATTTATTTGATTTGAAGTGTGACCGTCATAATCATGTACCACTTAAGCGGAAATACATTTACAACCTCTCCAGTATGTCCAGTACATATTGTACTGTCATGTTTGTAGCCTTACAGTTAACTACTTGCATGTGGCATTATACTATATCAAACTTAGTTATTCTACATGCCTGTGACCGCCTTAGTGAGATACTATTTATTATTACGAGCTTGCGATGTGCCATTCATTGCCTCTTTAATGAAACAAATATCTAAAAAAAATTAAGCTATCACAATAGCAATAAATGTAATAAATGTAAATGCGCCAGCTATCAGCAAGCTTAATCGTTCCTACATCACAAATTAGTAAATTAGTTATGCTTAAAACATTTTGAAAATGTTATTATAAATATTAACGGGTATTTATCACGTTTATTTACCAGTACAAAGTTTAAAAAAACATTATTTTAAAAATGTCAAAAAATAACTAAGTAATTTTGGGCTCCATACCTGAGAACAGTACTCGAGGATACTACGAATGTGCCAAGTATCCACGAATCATATCTTTACAATCTCTATGCAAGACAGTTAGTTCCCACGACAAAACCTAGTGATTTATTTGCTCTGGTGGAAATATTGTCGATGTGTTTCTCATACATAACAGAGAAGAAGAGTTGCGTAACTCATCACTTCCTTAGAGGGGTCCCCTTCAGTATGTAACAGAATTTAGTGGGTTTTATTGTTGGTATTGTGGGTAAATGTTATGGAGAGACCTTTAGAGATATTGACTGATTTCTTTTGCAGTATAGTTCGAACCGAGTTAGATCTTCGTGTTAATACTATAATCTTATAACATGTCCGTAGTCCGACAGGCGTTTGGTGAATTTAGTTTAATGCCGGATAAAAATGTGTCTATTTTTTAAACCCTAATCTTACTTACATTTTATGATTATATAGTAAAATACCTTTTACATAAGACAAGTGTTTCCCTTCAACAAAGAGGACGATTTGAGTATAATAACTATTACAAGTGCTCTATTTAGGTCTGCCAATGGTCAACGCATGCTACTGATGAACATGAACATCTAATACGAGTATATTGTGCCAATTCATATCATAAGTAATTGATTGCTTCATCTTCAATTTAGGCAAACTATCTTCAAATTCTAAAACCCTACAATACATACACAGACATACAATACGGTACACAATACATACGGTTTATGTAACTTTATTCTCATAAAAAATTACAATTCAGTTAATATGAGAATTTAAAAAACTAATTACATAATGGTAGTCGATGTGTGGTTTCACCAGCGAATTATAATGGTATACCGTACGTTTATTGGGAGACATCGAACTATCCCGCGGAGTGCGCCAGATAAACATGTCAGTTTGGTTTTAATTGCCATTATTTGTGGCTTCCACGTTAATTTGTCGTCTAGTATAAGACCTAAGTATTTGAACTGTTTATTAGTATATTATCTATTTTAAGGGGCTTAAAGTCTCATATTTTCTTATTTTTTGCAGCAAATACTACGTAGTGTGTTTTTGTTACATTGATAGTTAACAGGTTAGATTAAAACCAGACATTCAAGAGATCAAGATCATTTGAGCATCTTGGATATTTGATTCCATTTTGAGACCGAAGTAAAATAAATTTGTATCGTCAGCGTAAAGCGATATCTCGATATACCTACATCGTATGCATAACAATTTATTCATCACATAAAAGTGCACATACAGATTAACATACATAAACCACGAAATATCAACATAATTGAAACTCAACGATCGTTGCCCTTAGCATTGTTGCAGTGGAGGCGTTTCGCGATCGCAACAAACGAGTATTGAGTGATGCAAGCGGTGCTGCAGTATCAGTATCGAGGGAGAGGCTGTGGGGAGTGGGAGAGTGGGGGAGTGGAGGAGTGGGGGAATGCGGGAGTGCAAGCGCGGAAGCGGCGCGGCGCCGGCGCCGGGCGATGCATCACCTGGCGGTGGCGCGCGCGGCCGCGCAGCAGACGCGCGTGAAACGAGCTCGGCGTGTCGATGGTGTGCTGGCGCGCCAGGCCGGCGTGGGGCGCACTCACGGAACTTTGACGGAACCATGGCAGCGAAATTTTGCGCCGACTTTTGTTCTGTTTGGGCGTCCCGGAATCCATCGCGGATTCGGCAGCGGCACCGGCCGCGAGCGGGGGGGTCGCGCCGTCCGTCGCGGCGCGCGGCGCTCCGGCCACTGAGGGCGACGCGCCCGCGACACCCGGATCGCACACTACGCAGCCTCCGCGACGTATCGAGCTTTACCCGAGCCCCAATTTTGTTCTGAGAAAGTTTCCGCAGCGGGCGGCCGCCGCTAGACTCGCTGCGGTCGGTTTTCGATTGCGGCGGCCGGCTGCGCCGTTGTTGCTTCCAATATATTCAAGGACGCCGGCCGGCGCGGCGGTTGGATCCCACGTTTTCATTGAATTTCTGCCACGCAGCATTGTTGAGTTTTCATTGCCTTTCTTCATTTATCTTTAAGTGTTTCTCTAATTGAGATCGCCAATTTCGATTTGTCAATATTCCCATTAAACTTCCAGTAATTTTATTAGGAACATTCTTACTTTTTTCCGGCTCCGGGTACGTAGTTTTAGAAAAATGAGTCCAATTTATTACAGCTCACGTGGTACGTATGTAGATAAAATTAGCCTATAAGTTATGCCAGGTCCACATCTCGTATATTTCTAATATAAATAACCACACAAATGTGAAATTTTTCGCACCATTCATTCAATCTAAAGCATTTTTAAACCTTTCGACCTCTCGACCTCTCTTTCTATGAGGAACTAGCTGCCCGCGGGTTCGAACGCGTGGAACTCGCATAAAAACCCGCATATTAGTATCCTATGTCCTTCCCTAATAATAATATCTAAAAATAATATCATGTATTTACCCAGTATTCGGCATAATTATTGTTTTTTTATTTTAATGATATATCCCGCTACTTTGAAAAAACGAGTTTTTTGTTCATATAGTTTCTATTTTCATTCTATTTCGTTCATTCTATTTTTCTATTTTTCGTGTATCGTGATAATTATCGAGCGTGTAGCATGCGCCAATTAGAGGAGACCGATAACTAGTCTTGCACATATATATTACTTACAATAATATATATATATATATATATATATACTCACAAAATAAATAGACACATATATATGTGTCTATTATATGAAAAACTCTGATATCAGAGTTTGATGCTTTTTATCTCCTTGCCAAATTTTGTTGATAAGTTTCAAACCAATCACACCCACCACCCATTAAAAGTTTCCATACAATCATTCAAATCCCATTTTACTCCTTTATGAAAGTTATTTTGAAAATCCTGAAACACGTGTCCACTTATTATGCATTTTATTTATTCATACTTATCAAATTTCAATCAAATCGCACCACGCGTTAAAAAGTTTCATACATTCGTTTTCACCCCTTTTCACCCTCTTAGGAATTGAATTTCAAAACATCCTGCCTAAGTGGGTGGATTTGCTGTAAAAGGAAGCTTCATTCTAAATTTCAGCTTTCTACCTTCAGCGGTTTCGGCTCTGCTATGATGAATCAGTCAGTCAGGATAAGCTCTTTTATAGGTATAGATTTAAACTTGTGACGCGATCAGGATCTTGGCTAACATTTTGTTTTGGTTTGGTTAATAGAAAATAAAGCAACACGTAATTCGGGGTGAACTATACATATATAATATGTACCTACCACTTTAACGGGGTAAACTTAAAACGTTTACACCATCTTGGTGTCAAACTTTGTGTAGGTAATTTTAAGCGTGGTTCACATGACTCTAAATTTTGGGGTTATACTTTTTTATATATACGATCAAACTCTAAACAAGATGCAACGGAATGTTTAAGTGAAGTTTGTATAGAAGATTCTCAAAAGCTTTAGGAAAAAAAGTAGGTACCTACTCTATGTAACTAAGACCCGGTTTTTGAAAAAACCTTAGTGTGTTTACAAGAAGAGGGTAATGTTTGGTACTAATGAACCGATTTCAAAAATTATAACTTTGAACAGCTACATTATCCTAAGTGCTTGAAACTATGCTTTATTGTGTTTTTTTTTCTTATTAAAACGCGTGTACGAAGTCGCGAGCTGGACAGCTAGTACCTATAGTATGTACACGTAGTATAGAAATTATGTATACCGGCAGGAGCATGAATTAAATGCATTGAGTAGGTTACGTGTATAGGTCACTACGCATATGTTGGACTGATCATGTTTGGGCCAAGACGAGTTTCTTGCCAATTCTTCTCTAGCTTGGGTTAGGATGAATTGGCACCTAAATTCACCTAGTATGTAAGACGTTTCAAAGTGATCCTTGTGATTGTATTGATTAAATCATCTTTTGACTTGACTTTGACTTGACTTAAAAGATAAATTAAACAGTAAAATCTAGCACCAGCAAACGTAAGAGTTCTCAAAAGTGAACTGGAAGAAGATTAGAATGTAATGCCATAAGATTGCATTTTTAACAACTAGAAGGGGTAACACAAATTACTGATTGCATTATTTAGTGTTACCCCCTCTAGTTGTGCCCAAACATACAGTAGTTCGATTGAGTGATGTTATGGTAAGAGTAGCAGGTGTCCATAGTTCCTGAATTCCTTTATTGGGACTAGCTGAGCTATCGGCGATCGTGTTACAAGTCAACGAGTTTTACGTGCGTTTTTGGAGAGTCCAGTTCGAGAGTTGCAACTGAAATGGCGCATCGGTTTTGAAGTGAGGTGTCGTCAGTCGAGTCAGATTAATGATTTTTATTGGGTTTTTTATTTGGATTGATATTGGGTGTGATGAAAAAAGGATGTACTCGCGTTGAATTAATTTGTTGTAGCGGAGTAGTAAGGTACTTGCAATGATTTGCTATCGGATTTGTTGGATTAGTACTTGCGTCAACTTTTTGAGAATCGTGTAGTTTATGCGTTAATTTGTGGCTATACGAGATAATTCTGAGTCGCTCCTGCCGACATATATGAAACAATATTTAGACGTAAGATATTTAGGAACAGAACAGAATCATTGAATACTCGAAGTTTATGTACTCTATGTACATTTATTTTAAATACAGTACCATTTAAACACCGGGTTAGTGTTCCGAGCTTGGCCAACACTAGTATTAGCGGGATGAGTTCTGAAACAGGAGTATGCGGCTCATAATTCTAGTTGAGACGCAAAGGTTGCGGGTTCGATTCCCGCCGCGGGACAAATGTTTGTATGATCTGCAAGTATTAGTCTCGGGTCTGGGTGTTACTATACATAATATGTATGTATTTACAAAAAAAAACGTATTTAAGTAGTATATCACTCATGTGGTACCCATTACACGAGCTCTGCTTACTTTGGGGCCAGACGATGCTGTGTGAAATGTCCGGCATTATTATTATAATAGGTGAGGGTCACTTCAGTTCGCATTCTACATCCCTTTGTCTGTTGAAAACCTACGTAATTCGAAGCACGGTACTATGGTATTATTTTAATGAGGGGGGTGCGGCGGCGGCGCTATGCTGTTAGTTTAGACACAAAACACGAGTAATTGCGATTATAAGTACATGTAATCGTGTTGGCGGAGCTGGCAAAATATATTGATTCCATTTTACTTATTTGCTTTCCAGCTATATGCAATATGGAATTTTGTTTATGACTGGAAAATTATAATGATGACTTTCAAACGTGAATATAAAAAACACAATGTTATAATTATAATATAAATAATTATTAGAAACCAATACAATAATAATAAATAAATGAAACAAAAATACTAATAGATTAATAGGTGCGCGAAACTAAATCCCCGTGTCAGGTGAAAGCGCATGATCACAGACGCGTGGGCTGGCTCACGCGTGCCTGCTGAGCCCGCTGAGCCTGTGTTCGACTATGCCCGCCCGCAATAATAATAATAATAATATTTATTGAGCACAATTTAAACATAAGTTATTATAACTATTTAAAAACTGGTTTTAAATGTAATAACAATAACTTAACTATTATCTAAAAGCTTCAGATGCGTAATCTAGGCTAAAAGCCTGTCCGATAGACATCTGCGCTCCCCCATTATTCATTACACAGAAAATGACATAAATTTTTGTTGCAAATAGGTAATTCTATAATTAACTAAGAGAAATTACGAGGTAACTAACATAGTATATAAGGATAAAAAGTGTGTGTGTGTTGTGTGTGTGTGTGTGTGTGTGTGTGTGTGTGTGTGTGTGTGTGTGTGTGTGTGTGTGTGTGTGTGTGTGTGTGTGTGTGGGTATGTTTGTGCGTATGTGTATGTGTGTAAGAGGGTGTGCTAGAGTAAATGAGGATGTGTGTGAGCGTGATTATACATGCACCGTTATTTTAAGAAACGAGTAGTTACCTAGCTAATTCTCAGTTTCCTCATACGAATAACTAAGAAGAATTTTTGTAATATGTGATTTGAGTTGAAAGATGCTAAGGTCTTGCGGGGAATCATTCCTCGAAAGCTTATTATACAGAAATCCACCCAGAAAGCAAGAGAAGCGTTTGATAAAAGTGGTCTTAAACAAAGTTCCACAAAAAACTTTGTCATGGCGCCTTCTTTTCTGCTCCTGTGGCTTTGGGCGAAGTTTATGCTGTTTTGGTAAGAATCTTAGAACGAAAAGCTGGCGCACAGTCAGCAGCCTAGTTTCAATAAATAAAGTAGTGGTTGGGTACCTGTAAGGCAGAAAATGACTAACCTTTAGCATAGCACGCTGTGCTCTCTCTAGAGGCATCAGGAAGGTTTTCGCAGTTCCACCTCATGTCTATGCAATATGTAAGTAGGCTTTGACATAATGAAAAGTAAACAGTCCTAATGGTGCTAGTATCAGTGATATGTCGGAATGTTTTTAAAAATTGCAATTAGTTTACGAACTCAAGGTGTTGTTGTGCTTTAATATGTGGTTCAAATGTTAAATACGAGTCAAGTGTGACTCCCAAATACCGAATAGTATTAGTACGTTCCAAGTTAATGTAGTCACACGTGATCGTTTTACACGAATCTGTATGTGCCAATAATTCGTAACGGTGTTTGTCAGGTTGTGTTCTATTGGTCAAGGAAAAAGTTGTATACTTTGTTTTACTCGTATTTAGCTTTAGTAGATTATGGAAGAGTCATATGTTTGTCCTATCTAATACGGCCTGAGCATCATCAAAAACGTTGTCCCAGCTCTCTCCCTTGAAAACAAGAGAAGAATCTTCGGTATAAGTGAATACTTGACCGTTTATGTCATTTATGTCATTTATGTAAACAAGAAAAAGAGTAGGTCCAAGAATGCTGCCCTGAGGTACACCGTAAGATATCGAAACATCCCCACTAATTGTATCATTTATTTTTACACTCTATCCGTTACACACTGTATTACACTCTATCCGAGTTCTATTCGTTAGACAATATGCACAAAAAGTTTCAACTGTAATCCTCGAACACCAAGCGACTTCAGTTTATCTAACATATACGGTGTTGACACTGTGTCAAATGCCCTGCAAAGATCCAGGAAAATCGCAGGAAATCAAGGGAGAGCGCTGCGTACGAATTTTCAGTTTGAGCGAAGAAAAAACTGTAAAATGATCAGTAATAAGATCAATGACCAGGGTCTCAGCTGGCAGTCTTAATAATTCATAATTCATTTATTGTGGAACATAGGTATATTACAGGTTTTATTATTTGGTAAGTTCGCTATGCAACCATTTGATAAATAGTGTACAATATTTTCTAACAATGTGAGACATTTATAAAAAAATAACTAGGTAACATAATAATAATTCAATATAAACGTCACTTAGGAATATTACATAATTAAATTTATGTCATTTTATTAATTCAGATACGTTATAAAAACATTTAGCTTGTAACCAGGTCTTGAGTTCCTTGATAAATTTATTTAATGGTAATTTTTTTAATATAGTCAGGTATGGAATTACATACATTTCCGCATATTGCATAGCTACTATTTATATACATACTCGTCTTTGGAACTTTAGGCAATACAATTCTGTCCTGGTTTCTTGTGCTTCTATGATATACCTCACTAGCTTTAACAAACAGTTGATTGTGCTTTCTAACAAACAAAGCAGACTCCAGGATATACATACAAGGTAGTGTGAGAATATTTAATTGTTTAAAGAGTGGTTTGCATGATTCCCAGGGCGGTAATCCGCCAATGGCCCTTACACATTTTGTTTGTGCGATAAATGCTCTTTTTTAAGTCTGTTGAGTTTCCCCAAAGAATTAAACCGTATGTGAGTACCGATGCTACATAACCATGATATGCTTGAAGTACTGTGGCTAAGGACGACGTTTTTCTCAATCTCCGCAGAGCATAAACAAATCTGTTTACTTCGGAGCATACTTTGTCGACCTGCATTTTAAAATTTAAATGTTTATCTAAGACTATTCCTAGAAACGTTGTCCTATCGACCTCTGAAATGTTGATATTTCCATATGAAATGTTTTTCAGAGGCTGGTTTATACGTGCATAGGTTCCAAACTGTATATAATTTGTCTTTGTCAAGTTTACATTCAAGTTATTAATGTCAAGGCATTTAATTATGCATTCTATAGTATTATTTATGTCAATTATGTAATTATTAATGTCAGTGTTGCGATTAGATGTAAATATTAAAGAAATGTCATCAGCAAATAATATACAGGACTTAGAAGTGATGTCAGGAAGATCGTTAATATATAGAAGAAAAATCATCATGTAATCATCATCTTGAGCATCATGTGATGCTCATGGTCAAGGCAATTGCTGTTACGAGTAGGTAGAGTATGTGCCGGGAGAAGGCCATGCGAAGCAGTGAGATTAAGGTATTCAGCGGCATGTCGGTCAGTAGAGTCATTCCCAATGTCGTTATTAATATCCCCAACAATGACAATAGAACTAAAATCAGACAATTCCTTCAGGACTAGATCTAGAGATTGCAGAATTTGTTCAATGTTCACCAAAGAAGGGGGCCTGTAAATAGTAATTATAGCGAACATATTCTTATGAGTTAATATTATACAATTTGCCTCAGAGCAGGCTGGTTCTCGTATTTTGTATTCCAAGTCTGACCTCAAGTAGATCCCTGTAGACATCTTTGAGTTCCGACTTTTCAATGTAAGTATTTAGCGATTTTCCAAAACTAACAATCAAGTCGCAGTGCTGAGCCTTCCACTCCGAGACACTAGTGGCTCCGGTAACACTCGGCATATTTCTAATCTCAACGCAAAAGCTTCGAGCTTTACGTTCCAGAAGTTCAACAGAAAGCTCGAGTGAACTAATATATTCAATATTCCGTTCTCGCTCTTTCTCTAGTCTCTTTATTGTTTTAACTGAATCTTCGTGCTTCGACGATAAGAAGTCGAATGATTTGGTTAGTTCTGCAAAATCAGAACAAAACAGCAGTTGAATCTTGCATAGATTGCTCAATAGACGTCTGAAGTGTGTCAAGCTTTTGGTCCTGTTGATCCGTAAATTTGTTGAAAAGCATGCGCATCTCAGCTATAATAGAGCGCTTATCACTATCGTCCTCGCCTTGAAATTTTCTCTTGCACCGTTTGGCAATAGTAGCTGCTGCAGATTGATGTTTTTCAGTTCTCTGCATTGGTATGTCTAGTGAAGACTCGTTCCTGGCGGCTACGTCTATGACAGAGGGTAGTGAGCAGGAGGGCTCAGGAGTCGGAGGAGGTAAACGATTTATAGGCATAGTCAAACAGGGTTGGCTATCGTAGCAAACTTATGGCAAGAAATTTGCTATTAGAAAACAGTAGGCGCTCAAAAGACGGGTGGCGAAGCGTACTACTACAGCAATGGCACTTTTTTAAAATATATGTGAAGGTAGTACTCACATCCAGCCCGAAATTATTTGCATTAACTTGTAAACCATCCAAATAGCAGAATTCAACAAGCTTATGCAATATTTATGTGTAGTGCAGATAAATATTGCATAAGCTTGTTGATCTATATACAGAGAGCACATTTGTTTTGCTTCACTTTATATTATGGTAAGCAATAAAAAATCGTGAATCAAAAATCAACACGTCTGTCTCCGTTGACCCTTGGAGCTCTATTCATAAAACTCAGTGGGATTACAGAATCAGCGAGGTTCATCTCGGTGATTTTCGACAGCTTTATGTCACGTGCCTGTACAAAGATTTCATTCTGCTCTACTTTTGTGAGCAGGTAGTTAGATGAAACCCGTTGCTAGAAGTTCAATAATTAATACCAACCTAAATATATTTATGGTAAATAAATATTACATCTACAACCACAATTTTGTAGCAAACTAACAATAACGTGAGTGGTACTATCGTATAAACTCACAGCAATATTTTTACAGCAAAGCTCGCGATGTTTTGTCAATATAATATGCTCGTATCGTAACAGAGTGATACATTATGTACTCTCTTTGTTTGTGTTATTAGTAGAGACCGCATGTACTCGTTTATTTTAGACCAGTACATAATATTGGCATATCCCACACCATGCATGAGATTGAGTCATAGTTATGGTATTTTTAATGCAAAATGAAATCTATCAAAAAATTTACGGTTTTCGCAACTTTTCCTTTATCTGTGCTATAAGACGTTGCTTCGTACCAAATTTCAAGATTCAGAGTTCACGGGAAGTACCATGAAGTTTTTGATTCCGTCGCGAATATCGAAAATTTTCGGAAATTTGCGGCATAAACGGCTGTATCTTTTGATTGCGTTGGCTTACAAGTTTCTTTTTACACAGCTTTAAGGGACAGTAGACCTGAGTATTTGATATAAATTTCAGCTTAATACCTCCACGCGTTCTTGAGAAAAAGAGTCTTGACAGACAGACGGACGGACGGACAACAAAGTGATCCTATAAGTTTTCAGTTTTTTCCTTTTGAGGTACGGAACCCTAAAATGTGATATTACTAAAAATTTAAGGTTTTTGGAATTTTTCCTTTATATGTGCTAAAAAACATTCCTTCATGACAAATTTAAAGATTCTAGGTCGACTGGAAGTACCCTTTAGGTTTTGATTCCCTCGCGAGTAGTTGCGAGTTTGAAAATAGCGACTTAAATTGCTGTTTCTTTTGTTTGCCTTGAGAAAGAAGTTTTATTTTGTTACAGCTTAAAGGTATTATAAACCAGAGTATTTGATATGAATTTCAATTTAATATCTTTACGCGTTCACGAGGAAAGGGGTAGTAAGTTTAAAATTATTAAAAATATTTTTATTATATGATGTAACTATAAAATTACGGACTTCGCAATTTTCCTTCTATCTGTGCTATAAGACGTTGCTTCGTACCAAATTTCAAGATTCTGAGTTCACGGGAAGTACCCTGTAGGTTTTGATTCCTTTGCGAGTTTCGAAAATTTTAGGAAATTTGGGGCATAAACGGCTGTATCTTTTGAATGCGTTGGCTTAGAAGTTTGATTTTTTTACAGCTTTCACAAGGGACAGTAGACCTGAGTATTCGATATAAATTTCAGCTTCATACTTGCAAGCGTTTCTGAGAAAAAGGGTCTTGACAGACGGACGGACGGACAACAAAGTGATCCTATAAGGGTTCCGTTTTTTCCTTTTGAGGTACTGAACCCTAAAAACAACCCCAAAAAAGCTTTATTAAAATTTTCTATTTAGTTTATTTCAATTCATCGTAGGCGTCACCAGTGCGGATTACTGTCATATATTTCACGATAAGTTTTCTACTTCTTCCTATTGTGTCACTAGTTATTATGAACTATGGCTTCTTTCGTGTCTAATAAGACTTATTATCAAGATCAATAGTCTGCAAGCAAGAGATCGTTGTTGGAATTCGGTTCCCTAGAAAACAACAAAATCAGGATAAAATATTAAAGCGGGTGAAACCCGTATAAAGGTATAACAACAAATAAAGCTCTTTTAGCAAAATAGATGACAAGTAGAACCCGTTTATACTTTTGAAATGTTAAAGCTTCAATACTGCTAATAGTGATGATAATGGAGCATGTTAGAATTAGTAGTTAGTAGTTAGTCATGTTTGTTCGAGATTAGCTCACGCTGCGACGCCTGAGCGCATCCCAATTGGTATGTGGTGCCGGACCGGGAATAGCCGCCAGTCCGTTTATTACGAGGGGAGTTCCAACATTTCAATGTACGTCTATTTTATTCCGCGGCTTTATTGAATAGCTCAAGTTAGAGGTGAATGTTGCTTTATTAACGATTTGGTTCACAAAAATAAATTATTACTTGATTTTAAGGAGCGTAATCACTCAGATATCGTAGCGTATTCCTTTTTCCTAAACTAATTATAAAATTCGCTAATATATTTTAACACACTTATAAAAAAGACTGCGTTGTTTTATTGCGCTCGTAGATATTGGACTTTCTAAAGGTTATGGGACATTTTGGTAATTACTACGTACTTGACCGATTTCTTTTACACGCTGAAAATTTTTAAATTTAAACTAATCATCAAATGTTTTAACGGAGAAAAATACAGAGTATGGAAGGTTTAGTTTACTTACATTGCTAAGCGAGTTGGAGGTTATAAAAGTTATTGACGAAGACCCACCATAGGATGCAGTTCCTGGGAGAAAAATAATAGGATTGCCAAATGTGTGACAGTTGAGTGTCTATCCGATCTGCCTCGGCTTCGCGAAAGAAGGGAGCACGGCCATAGAAATTTTAAAGAGTTTGGATGTGCTATACGAGCGTAAGAGTATCGTAACTCAGGTAGATTTACGAAAAAGGTTATTAGCTTTAAAACTACAAGGAGATGTTATACAAATAAAACATTTTGCTGTTTTTGATGTGTTGATCACGGAGTTGCTGGCAGCTGGAGCCAAGTTGGAAAAATCTGTGGCAATGTGGCACATTTATTACTCGCACAACCCGCAAATTATAATGCTGTGAATACTGCGATATAAGCTTTGTCCGAAGATAGTTTAACGTTGGCGTTTGTAAAAACAAGACTTTTGGATCATGAAGTAATGCTGAAAATGACAGAAGCGCTAGAGTAAACATTTCTTGTTAACATATATATATCTATCAATTTTGAAAACATGTTTATTTAAGACCGGTTATAGAATATTTATTATTCTCAAAAAAATTATTACAAAACTTCATAAGTACATAAGAAATAATATTAAATATAAATTTAAAAACATGCTTCGGCAACAATAAAACAGCAGTATCTACGCTAAGATAACTACGCTTTACTGTTAGCTTATCCCCGCAAATAATCAACGTATTCAAACAACGCACAAACAAAACAAAACAACTATCTACCCGCAAATCGTAATCGCTTAACAATAGATGTGCTTAGCAATATTTATGTATACAATATGATAATGATCTGGTGATGATGTATTGATTGATAGTATGCGCTGAAATTGAAACAATGAATAATCAAAAAAAATATTGAATTAGTCAATTTGAAATTACTGATTAAACTATTTCTTGGTTTCAGAGTTACAAGATACAAAGCTTAAATTAGACACTGGCCTCAATTCCTAATTTTAGAAACGAACCAACCGAATTGCACCATTAGACAAAGGTGTAGGTATATATTAAAAAGTTCTAAGTACACTCTGCTATATACCTGTCAATACCCCTTAGAAAAAATGTTAAATTATGAGGCATTGAAATCTGATGAAAAATATAACGCTTCATGTCGAAACGCTATAGGCTATCTGATGTATATCATGATATGATCTCTATGAACAATGTTGTTTAACCTGGAGTACAATAAAACAAATGTCAGTTGCTGTCTCGACTACTGAATATATGGCATTGTTTGAAGTTGTAAGAGAAGCATTACAGCTTAAATCTTTAGCTTATTATTAATATTAATATTGTTAAATATAATAATAATTTATGTAGATAATTATTAATAATATTAATATTTTTTCGTAAATTAATTATAAAATGGGCTAATATATTCTAACAAGATTATACAAAGCTCTTGTATAGCGCTCGTAAATATTGGACTGCCTAGAGTGAATATATCGATCGAATACGAATAGCTGAGCCCGACCGATGATGTAGGATAACTGGAATATGCGGGCCATGCCTAACTTATTGTTTACTTCCGCCGTACGCTGTACTAAAGTTTGAACATACAGCTCGGATTATATTAATTCAAGTTTAAAATTGGCAAATATAGACAGTGATCTGAATTCATGAGATTTTTGATATAACGAGCGCAATGCATTCACAATTCATATAGGTAGGTAGTTGAAATGATAACCTCAACTAAACGCAAAAGAAGTATTGATGTGAGTGCGTGTCGACCCAAATATTAGAGTATAAGGACTAGTTGGTTACTCGCAGTTTCGCACATTTAAACTATGAATTTACAGAGCCTTGGGCCGACAACCAACCAACTGTTCATGGATGTTTGAAGGAGTAGAGTGAAAGCTGCTTCTCTCACGGCCAGTTGTATTTGGCATGCTCCAGAGTAAGCGCACAGAGTAGCCTGGTGATTCTAGCACCCGAAGGAAAAACAAAAAATATTGTTTACAAAGAAAAAGTGCGGTAGGTGTAGTGTTTCGATTTCGATTTCGTTGTAAAAAGATGACCATTTTCGACTTCTACGCGGACGAAGTCATAAGCATAATCTAGTATTTTATATTATTCTGTACATTTCTGTCATTATTTCTGTAAATAAATGTACGTTAATTTAGTTATATTTAATTAAATTAAAAAACCGGCCAAGTACGAGTCGGACTCGCGCACCGAGGGTTCCGTACAAACCTGTAGCTATATAAGTAAAAGTTCACCCATCACGACAATCGAGTCATAGTTATGGTATTTTTATTGCAAAATGAAATCCATCTAAAAATTCACAGTTTTCGCAATTTTTCCTTTATCTGTCCGTTGCTTCGTACCAAATTTCAAGATTCTGAGTTTACGGGAAGTACCCTGTAGGTTTTGATTCCCTAAATCAAAGGAACCCTAAATACGGCTACTGTCAAAACTTCAGCTTTTTAGCTTCAGAGTTTGCTAGTGATGCCTCAGTAAAGACTTGTTATTTTATACAAATATATTTAAGGGTATGGGTAGGGTTGTGAATAAACAATACGGTGATGATTTCACACTCGTTCGGTTTGTTTTACTTAAATTCGGCAAAAAAGAAATCTTAAAGCAAAACTGCCGAACGCATCGAAGGACTTTATAACCATGAAGTTTAAACTGAAAGATATTACTTGTGCTAGCCATTCCCCAACCAATCAGAATTTAAATTTCAGAGCTCTTAATCGAAATTGTGTAAAAGGGCGCGGGATAGAACGAGGGTGGCTCGTATAGCTCGAGTGCATAGGACTCTCGTCAGTAACAATACAGTGAACATGCACACACACTAGTTAGTTCAGCCGATAAGCCCGGATGAACCCATAAAAGGGCGCGGGATAGAACGAGGGTGGCTCGTATAGCTCGAGTGCATAGGACTCTCGTCAGTAACAATACAGTGAACATGCACACACACTAGTTAGTTCAGCCGATAAGCCCGGATGAACCCATAAAAGGGCGCGGGATAGAACGAGGGTGGCTCGTATAGCTCGAGTGCATAGGACTCTCGTCAGTAACAATACAGTGAACATGCACACACACTAGTTAGTTCAGCCGATAAGCCCGGATGAACCCATAAAAGGGCGCGGGATAGAACGAGGGTGGCTCGTATAGCTCGAGTGCATAGGACTCTCGTCAGTAACAATGCAGTGGACATGCACACACACTAGCTAGTTCAGCCGATAAGCCCGAGTGAACCCATAAAAGCCTGAGCACGGTTAAACAATACGATAGTTTTTCCATTTTGAACTTTCAAAAATGTCATCGCAGGTATTCGTAAAATCGATAAAACTCTACAGGCCTTTTTTATAAACGCCTGTCAACTTGAATACTGCCTAAAAACTGCTAAAGATTCGTCCTGTCGCTATCTTACAAAAAAGGATGGCATTATTTTATACAGTGATTATATACGCATATGGGTCTATCAGACCAAGTTGTCTGTGTTTTTTGAAGTAAACATATATCTTATCTTTTTTATACCTATGAACTACTTCGAAAGTGATATTGATTTTGGTAGAGATAGTTATACAGCGCGAACAAAAATTATCCCTGAGAATGGATTTGTGTAATAATTCAATGTGTAGGTAACTTAAAGTTGAAAATAAGAAGTTAAAATGGCGTGCGGCCTTTGATCTCAGTGGTGGAACACAGAAAGCTATTAAAGCTATTAGTAAAGGGTGTCCAGCGGAAAATTTTCAACTTTAAAATTCAACGTAAAAAAATACATCGTTTTTATTAATTTTTATTTAAACTAAAATGGAGCATAACAATGCGGATTTCATTTTTTGAAAACGATATCGTCGAAGTGGTGGCTGTTTTTCTCAATGCACTCTTGCAGTCGGACCCTTACATTTGCGATTACGCGACGGCAGAGCGCTGGAGTAATGCTTTGAACTTCATGGCGAATATTTTCCTGCAGGGCCTCAATTGTCCGGGGATTGTTATTGTAACCCTTTGAATTGAGGTATCCTCATAAAAATAAATCACAAGGTGTGAGATCTGGCGACCGAGGCGGCTATGGAATGTCTCCGTACTTGCTGATAAGTTTATTCGGAAAAATTGTCCATAACCTATCCATCGACACCCTAGCTGTATGCGGAGTGGCACCGTTCTGTTGAAATTGCGTTCTGTTGTTGTAACCTGAATACAGAAGCAATTGTGGTAACAGAAACTCGTGTATCATACGGCAATACACCGGAGCAGTGGCTGTCTCTCTTTGGTTAAAAAAAATAAGGGCCAATTACCCCACTGCCTGAAATGGCACATCAAACTGTCGTTTTTAAACAATCTAAACGTTTTGATGGCGTTCTCTAGGGTTGTTGGGGCACCAGTATCGCATGTTTTGTTTGTTAACATATCCATCGATATGAAAATAAGCTTCGTCACTGAACAAAATGTTTCCAAGCGTAATAGACCAGGGTAGAAGCCTTTAAAAATAATAAAAAAGTGAAAAAAAAAATAAAAGTTGGATGAAACCCATTGGAAAAGGAGGAGAATATTATAAAATGGAAGGACAAATAAATTACGGGCGATCTGAGGTCGGGAAGGGTTGAGGGCTCATCCCTTAACCCTTCCCGACCTCAGATCGCCCGATTCGATTAGATTTTTTGCATTTTCTGAGAAGATTTACTATAGTAATATTTATATATTTTTACACCATCGGGAAGTAGTGATTTTAACGAACAGAGAGCACACCAACTTTTTGAAGAAAGCTAATATTTTGACGGGTGAATTTTCGATTGAAAATTAGGTTGCTGTTTCGATATTAAGGCAAAATAAGGTGAAAAAAAACTATTTCAAATCAAATAAATTACAGTGTATTTGGCACATAAAAAGGTAACTTTACACCAAATTTCGTGAAAAATATTTTTTTTCGTAAAAGATACAAATATAAAACCAAAAACTTGGTTTTTTGAATTTTTCCCATAAATTTTGAGGTTATATAAATAAAGTGTTAATACAAAAGTTGTAGATCTTTTTATTACCTACAACTTTGCGATTTGACTTTTTTCCATAATCCACATGTAGTTTTGCTGGAAATCGAGATAAACCGTTTTTTACCCTTAAAATCTCATCCCTCAACCCTTCCCTACCTCAGATCGCCCGTAATTTATTTTTCCTTCCATTTTTAGGGTTCCGTACCTCGAAAGGAAAAAACGGAACCCTTATAGGATCACTTTGTTGTCCGTCCGTCCGTCCGTCCGTCTGTCAAGACACTTTTTCTCAGGAACGCGTGGAGGTATCAAGCTGAAATTTATATCGAATACTCAGGTCTACTGCCCCTTAAAGCTGTGAAAAAATCAAACTTCCAAGCCAACGCAATCCGCAAATTTTCCACATTCGCAAGGGAATCAAAACCTACAGGGTACTTCCCGTGAACTCAGAATCTTGAAATTTGGTACGAAGCAACGTCTTATAGCACAGATAAAGTTTAAATTTCAATAACCGTACATTTTTAGTTACATTATATAATAAAAATATTTTTAATAATTTTAAACTTACTACCCCTTTCCTCGTGAACGCGTAAAAAGGGTACTTCCAGTCGACCTATATCTTTAAATTTGTCATGAAGCAATGTTTTATAGCACATATAAAGGAAAAATTGCGAAAACTGTACATTTTTTGTTACATCATCCAACTATGACTCGATTGTCGTGATGGGTGAAATTTTACTTATATACCTTTAGGTTTGTACGGAACCCTCGGAGCGCGAGTCCGACTCGCACTTGGCCGGTTTTTATAATATTCTCCTCCTTTTCCAATGTTTCATCCTATTATTTTTTTGGTTTCAAAAATTATCGACCCTGGTCTATAAGTGCTGTCCGAAAATGTTCCAGCATTGTTCTTGCGAAGGATTCTCGCGAAGGATAGTCATTTTCGTTAAGAACCTAAACAATTTGCATTTTGTATGGGTGCAGCCTTAATTTATTTTTCAAAATAACATGCACTGTTGATTTTTTTATTCTTGTGGAGGCCGCAATCTTTCTTATCGATTTACGTGGATTTCGAATAATTTCATTTCGAACTTGAGACACATGTTCTGGCGTTGTTGCTGACTTTGATGGTCAAGGAGTAGTTCTAATGATCAGTGTCCCTTCTTGCCTGAATCTTTGTACCCACGACCGGATAAGTTGCGTGCTCGGCCCATCACTTAGTCGTCGAATATTAAAATCAGTACAAAAAGCGCGACGTGCACGTACCAATGATTGACTGCACTTCAAATATTGCTCGACTGCAAATACCCCTCCTGCTTACCTCACCCGCTAGTATTTCAATAATTGCAATTTTAAGTCGAAAATTTTTAATTTTAAGTTCCCGCTGGACACCCTTTATAAAATTAGTAAGAGCTATAAGTATTGACCAAAGATCGTTTCAAGTTGTACTTACTTAAAATTTGTGGTATGTAAAGTAAGTAAGTGGGAAGAATCTATGATACATAATAGTAAATATATTAAAAGATTTTAGCATTTCAAAACTTTTTTTGAAAATATATAATAAAAAGTAAACACGGTGATTCTTGTATGACATTTTATGAAGTAAGCTTATATTAGTTTTGAGAGGCAATCAGTGAATGAATTCATACTCGTATATCGTCCATTCATTATAAGGTCTCCTTTTATTCTTTTTTGTTTTTTTTATAATTCGTAATATATACATATCTTGAATAATCATAATTAAAGAAGGACAAACGAAATATATGTAAGTTTATTTGGGAAAAAGTAACGCAGTTTGCTTTTTTATGTATTTGTGATCATCGCGAATTACAATCTATTGCTAAACAACTTTGCATTTTATTAAAAACTAGCGACCCGCCCAGGTTTCGCACGGGTGCAATGCCGATACTAATTATACTACAGAATGGTTATCCCTAAGAGATAGCCATATACCATCGCGGACTTGTTTGTAGACCTATTGAGGGTGTACAATACTGTAGTATATTATTTTGATCTATCTCTCGGGTTCAGCCAGCGAGCGTTTGCAATGTAAGCGCAAAAAAATATTCAGTCAAATGTGTTTATTTACGACACTACATTAGAAACCTCTAAAATTATCAGTGTTTCTCTATTATATTATGCATGTTTTATACATATAAACCTTCCTCTTGAATTGCTCTATCTATTAAAAAAACCGCATCAAAATCCGTAGCGTAGTTTTAAAGATCTAAGCAAGATCTACATCGGGACAGACAGACAGCGGGAGCCGACTTTGTTTTATACTATGTAATGATGTATTCTAATCGACGTTAAGATTGCGAGTGATTGAATGATGCAAGTGATTGAATGATGATGCATGGATCTGTAAGGACAATGTATGTTGGGTTCACCTAGTGCCATTGCCGCGACCTACTGCATTTACTCTATTTAGTTATTTAAATGGATTATAATGCTTGAATGTAGAAATAGAGACTGCAAACTACTCAGACAGATCACGGATATAACATAATATGCCGATTTGCACAAGCCGAGGTAGCTAAACTCATTAAAAAAGTCCGGTGCATGCAGTCGCTGAGAACTATGTATTTCCCACTTCAAGCCACTCTGCACACATCTGATTATTTTCATATAAAAGCTATTCAGAAATAAAAGTGAAAACCCTTATTATTTTGTCCACAATGTATCTAAGTGTGATACCAACCTACATAGTGAGTTCAAATTGTCGTTGGCTAAGGTAGGCTACGAGTAGATAGGTAGGTGTGCGTAGACATCTTTAGACGTACATACTGACTGCGGTATTCAAACAAGCCACGGTGTTTCGTTTGGAGCACCAAACAATTTTCGATTAGAAAATTAGCCGCTGGCTAAGTAGGTATTTATTTAGTAACTAATTATCCAGCTGCTAATCCAATTATTAATATCTAGGCAAACATTTTTTTAAATTTTATTTGTGAAATAAGCAACTATTTTTAGGTAGATTACATACCGTTTAATGTGTTAGGCATTAAACGGTATACCTATAATCTACTTAAGCAGGTAGGAGGATCGGCGCGTTCTCTTCTTTTTTTTTTTTTAATTTACAATAATAAACACCACGTTACACGGTTAGTAGGTACTATCGCGTTCCTTTCTGCCTTTACACCACTAGGATGATTTTTCTGTGAAGTGACGGGTTGCCGGGGGTGGCTTGCTCGATTTCTTTTGTTTTTAAAGACCAATAGGAGCTACGTATTTCGTGGGTCTGGTCAAGTACTAAAACCTCTTTCATTTGTTTTCTTATTTTGACTGATCGAAGACATCTGACATCATCATCATCAAGGAACGTGATGGTACCTACCTACTACCTAAATATCAAACATAAATTGAGTTCAAAAACACATGGTCACTCGTAAAAATCACACAATGGTCAGTGGTTTTTCAAACGTCAGATTAAGAAAATTCCTCCAAATAATTGTTAGATAGGTCAGGACGAGAGGGACATTATGTAAACTTTTTCTTTTTATCATCTAACCTTCATAATCCAATAGGTCCCCACGACGCTCGAGTAAATCTCTATTTAGCCTCTTGGACTCCCCTACTATTAGATCCCTTCCATTAACGAGAAAAGAGTCAGCTCTTTCAGCAAAAGGATCAGTCCTCTTTAAATGTCTAAATAGATTTTGTTCACGCTACGAGTAAGTACACTTATGATCATTTCACCTTTTAAACAAAAACCACATGCCTCACACGTTAAACTTACTTATAACACCCCTCTGCTTCCCTATATGGTTACAAGACGCGAACTAAGTCGCAGGGCGTTCCACTTATTAAGCTACTGTCCTGAAATTCTATTGTATTGAAAACTTAGAAAGAAAAATGTAGGTATTATACAAGGCCTGGGCTTTGGAAACACTTTTAAAATTTATAAATATCCTACATATTATATATATATATATATATATATATATATATATATAAATATGTATGTATGTATATATATATATGCAAATATATAAAAAATTACATACCTAAACAATCATACTTTTACACTTTTACTTCAGATTCAGGAATAGGGAGGTGGAACAAAAACTATAACAATAAAACAATAAAACACTAGAAACTGTCATGAACTTACCTTATCTGAGTCTGTGGTGTTGCCGCTTCCGAAAGACGCGAGCGAGTTTCTGTCGAGGTTCTCTGTCGTGTCGTCGAGTAATGTGGTATCGTCTAAGTCTCTGCAACAAATAGTTTAATCAGCACATGCCCTGTTGTGCTGAGGGCTCATGGCTGACGGCCACTGTCTTGCAGGTCTAAGTGAACCCAAGCAACGATTCTCGACTGTCACATTATTCACATTTTATTATTTTATAAAATTGAAGAGCCCGTTTATGGATAGATAGATATATTTATAGATAGATGGATAGTTAGATTGATAGCTTTTGTTAAACTCAGTTACAGAAACATACATGCGTACAGTAACATGCACCGAAAATAATAATACACTTGTTTTAGGACCATTGATTAACAAAACAGGAAACACGATTAGTGAACCGTGGTGACAAAGGAGGGCCAAGTTGCAAACTTACCGACTAGACCGCTGTGAGCTAGTAGGACGCACTCGGACCGGGCTGCGTGGAGGTCGCAGGGCGCCGCTGAAGTATGTTTCCTGATAAAAAAAATTATCATTTTATAAACTGTATACCAATATATACTAAAAAATATACATACTAGAGGTCTGATTTTGAGTTTCGGGTAGTTTATGAACCGAGGTAAGTGTTACAATTGACTGAGGCGCCTCGGTTGGAGTCCTGTCAAAATCAGCTGTGCTTGGGGTTTTTGTGAAAATTGAAGAAGCGATCACTCTGGTAAAGTATTACCGAGCGGTTCAATGTCATCCGTTAGTAGTTTGTAGAATCAGGCATCAGTAGTTAGACCACTGCTCGCATCTAGGATTATGAGTGATTTATACCGTCCATAACAAAATGTTCACCACCGGCGCCGTAGACTAGTTAATGTTTAATGGGGAGTATGCGGCTGTTCCTAATCAAGGTGAGTGATTCGTCGCGCGCCCGACAAAACAACCTTGTTAAGTTTTCCACATCTTTTAAGCGTATGTATGCCCTAATTACCATGGCTCTTTGACCTTGGTGATATTATTACAATGCAAAGGACACTTTCGAGTGTTATCTAACCAATGTGAGTTGTATTATTTCTAAAGTTTACCTTCTATTTACCTTCTGCTCGTAAAGCCATTGAGCAAATTAAGTACCCACTACTTCGCACAAGGCGACTAGTGATTTGAATGTCACAGAGTGTATATATGTAGTTGTAAGATGCATTAATACTAATGTCTCAGAAAAAAATACGAACTCACTTCTTACATAAAAAGCTTTAATGTTTTAGTTACTCCGTTAGTCACCGTTTTAGTAAAACTGTTTTGTTTAATGGCTACTGTTTAGATAAACTTGAATCCGAGTGATAACGTGCTGTGTCACTGCACGATCTCTTCAGGGTACATCCCCTTGTAAACACTGCATGAAACATCGGTGATATTTTTATATTATCTGTGATATTTCAATAATACTCGTAGATACTAAGAGTTAGCAGGTAGCAGAACGTTCATGAGTTGCTTTATAAACTAATTTGTATCAAATAGTGTAAGATATTAAGGAATGGAATACCTGTATGACTTCACGGAGCCTGCGCACCCAGGTCTGCTTGACCTCGAGCGAAGGCGCCTTCAGCACGATGCGGCAGTCGCTGGCCATCGGCTCGCGACCCGTCCACACAGAGAACTTGCACTCGTCGCCTTCTATGTGCTCCGTCACGCCCAGTTCTGACGTCTACACAATAACGCATTCTTATACAAACACCGTACATTTGTGTTTTCACGCAACGTTCCAATGTAAGCAACCGCTTGAGTTTAATAATTGATTAATTGCACATAAAGACTTGTTCGAACTTTGAATCATGAAAGCAATTACATAATATCTGAATGAACAAAAGGAAGTGGTCGCTGATAACATAGCAAACATTGTAATCGTAAAAAAGACTAACCATGAATTTGGTTTTATAGATGTACTTTGCTTTTCCGTGCGAGTCTTTGACTTCTTTAGCTAAAAGCAAATGTAGGTCGAAGAGGAAGACCCGCCTCTCACGGCCTTTCTTGATGATCTGTCGCAGATCCCAAACGTGAAACGAGTCCTGGAGTACCACCTCCCCGAGACTGTCGGCGGGCACGTCGCACCCCTCCAGCAGAGACAGATGCATGGCATCGTTTGCCTTCTTTGGCACGGACAGCATCACCTCGAGACCGTCCTGTTTCACAATTATTTTATCCTATTTAATACAGACAAATCTAAACATTATAATTAACTCATCATTCCCATTGTCGTTGGGCTGAAGATTCTTGAAAGGGAAGCGCAATGAGGGCTAGCACTGTTGTAAGCGTTTTTGAGAATTCCCCAATTAGGTCTCCCAATTTGACAGGTAACCTACAGTCATGCCTTGGCATTCAAGTCTATATTGAAAATCTGTCTACATTTATATAGACATAATAATAGTCATAATAGTTATTTATTGATAATATCATTATAAGTCATAAGTAAGGAGTATATTAATAAGTAAACACGCACATCAAATTATTAGGACGGCACTAAGTTTGATATGTTTGTATATATTCTGAATAATCTGTCCTAAGTTTAAAAAAAAAGGTTTAGTTTTTTCATAAAGTCCGTTAAAGACTAGTCAAAAATAGGTGAACCGAAGATTCGACATTTAACCACAGTAATTTGAGTATTTGAAACTATTGAATTTGCATTGAAAAGCTAGCATTTAAAAATAAACTAATATTCCGGAATTCATTACACCTTCATTACATACATTCATTAGGTATAGGGAAACACCATTAACGAAGAAAGTTCCCTATATATTGCATTGGCTGTTGGCACATATCAACTATTACAAACGACAAAACGTTGCTTATTAGTAATTTATAAATAATATAAATAATTGGTTGATATTCTAAGCCATTTATCCATACTAATACTATAAATTCGAAAGTGTATCTGGCTACGTGCGTGCCTATTTGTCTGTTTGTTTGTTTGTTACCTTTTCACGGACAAACGGCTGAACGGGTCATGATACAATGATTTGGTACTGTGATAGATTGTACTTTGGGGGCGGTCATAGGCTACTTTTAAAACGCGCGTTCCACTGATCAACAATCATGATGTAATGTAATAAAATCATATCATTCACTATGCTTCTAAATAATTTATAGCATTGTAAATAATCTTACGGTCGTCCTGTAATCTGTTCGAGTATAATCACGGTTATGCCAGCTACAGTGAAAGCGAGCTGATCTGATGATGGAGATAAAGAAGAATCCCACAGAATTATGAACGATTTGATGATGATACGATGAAAGATACTCGTAGCTGTCATTGACTGCGATCGTGCATATAAAATTGATTCATTCTATATGAAAGTGATTTTTGTCTGATGAATAACACTAATATCATCAACAAAGTTATTTTTAGATTAAAATAGCTTTTGAAAATAAACGTCCAGACATAATGCATTAATCATCTTTACTCATTATCCATTGACTCATGCAAGGGTTTTATGGGAAAAATATATATGTATTATATTGGAGTCAATTGTTTTTATGTGTGCCAATGGAATATACTAATTCAAGAATAAAACTCGTTCATTTCAGACCGTTAACTATGTGTAAGCACAGATTCTGACGTTTCTCAATAAAATGTATAGATGGTATATAAGTTTGAATTTTGTTCTGAAGTATGGCAAGTTATAATCATTATGGTACTTAGAGTATGTGCTGGTTTCAGACGTACAATTATTTTTATGTACCTAGTTAAATTTATTGCGATAAAATGAGTATTTAATTTACTTAATGTAATATACGCTCCACAATGATACAATGGCCTCAATTCAGTTGTTTCGCTAGAGTAACTAAAATTTCCTAAAACAAAAACGATCTTATTTTGTTAACATTAAAGTCTGAATTTGAATATTTTTTTTTGTGACACTTCCTAAATTAACGTATAACTGACGTGTTTTAGCTCAATTTAGTCATCATTTAAGGTGTTTATTAAAACTGCGGTTACTTTCCGCAGTTTTTATCAACACCTCTATACATTATTTTCAATAAAGGAATTTATTGGAATAACAATTATAGCAATAAAACAAAAAATAATTGTAACTTATTTTAGAACTGTGATTTAAATGGGTACTCTAATTTGATTTTTATTTGTAGCAAAATAAGGTCGTCCATATTTTAGCTAGTCCGGCAAACAACAGAATTGCCAGCAATGTGTACTTATGTCGCTGTACTGCATTAAGTAAGTAAATATATAATTCGGGAAATTTTAAATACTGATGCCATTTTAAACATAATTTTATTTTAAAAATCGTTGAAAATACGTACATGTTCCAAATCGTGTAGAGACAAAGGACCGATGCGGTTATTTCCTCTCAGTATAAACCTCAACATCATAGACGTTAGCACTTCAATATTCCACGAAAACATAACTTTAACACATCGTAATAATAAAGCGAGGCGAAATCAGAGCGTCGATTCTCTGTTCGGGAGGCGACTGAGCCCGGCGCGGCGTGGCGGCGGCACGGCCCTCTGACTCACGAGGAAAACATTGTACTAAATCTACTGTTAATTACCACGCACTCAACTAGTTGTTTAATCTCGAATAGATCCAGCGCTCAACTAAACAAAGCCAAAGAGGGTAATGCGTTTGCTTTAGTTTAGTTTGAGACATTACCGAACATCGTTAGGTGTCGAAGATAAAACTCACATACCTTGATAACTTGCCATACTGGCATACCACAAGAGTACCTAGGCAAGCCACGTTAGGCCCATCTCCATACCATCTTGTATCATGTTTTACTTTGAATAAATATTCTATTCGGATTATTTGATTTATGAAAACTATTATACGAGTAATAAGCAACACAAGTCATCAACATACGTACTCAAACACGGTGATGAATATGCATGCATCATCCACCCTTTACATATAGCTATTGTGAAATAATTGTATAGTAGGTATTGCAAGCCGATGTTATCTGTCCGTCTGTATAGATATAAGGCTGGGGTCGCGGCCGGCCATCCCCAAATTATCCAATGTTCGTAAATATTCCGGCGGCGCGGCGCGGCACTGTAGGGGAGGTACATGACCTTGAACGACCTCGTCAATAACACACAATTGATATGCTAACTATGCTCATGTCTACATATTATACAAACAAGTATTTTTAAGACGAATGTTTGTTAATTTTCGGAGAAAATCAATTCTTCAATAGAATTGATTGAATATGAACAGTTTTAATAACTAGCTATTTTGCTCCATTGAATGAATCTTTATCAGTCAAATGTATCATTTTATTAACTCCAAGTAGGTTGGTCTTCACAGCCCAAAGTCCAAGAATATGTTTATTTTGGGTCACACACTACTAAGTAGGTACGAGTATGTTACATTATGTTTATGTATGTTTACTAAACCTTTATGTTTACTTACTCGGTACGGTATTAACTACACTCGAGAGCAATAAATCCGGGTCACTTAAAGAAACCTATAAATCTCGAAAACTAAGAATGTAATCTCGGAAAATAAGAATTCTGATGCATTCTCCATAGGAAAGCGACATGATTACAGCTTGAATAATAAATATTGAACACTCTCAAAATGGTTTATATACCCACTTAAATGACAGATTAGAAACAAAAGCTAAATCAAATGCAGTAATATCGTAGTTCCATCTTCTCCCTTTTTCAAATTAGTTTTGTTATGACATAACTTTACAATAACTAAGAAGTTTTAATACCTTAATTTAAGGAGTATTTAATTGTCTATTATACACAATTCGTTTCATTAAGCATTCTTAGTTTCCGATATTTATAGGTTTTTTAAGTGTCCCGGATTCATTGCTCTAGAGTGTAATAAAAATTATAAATCCTGATTTGTCCCGTCCAGTGACGTCATAACTATTTCTTGTTACGTGACTAATTAGCAGTTAAAGCGTTGTGAGTTATGCAGTTCAATTGGATAAATATTCGAAAATACCTTCATTATTAAATACTCAATGACAATGTACTAAGTTAATAAGCAGAATGTCACTTATTAACCAATTACTGACAGTAATGAATTGTTTTGAAACAACAATATCGCATTTTTTACTATCGGTACCAACCGACAAAGTCCCACAAACGAGACCCTGCTCTATCATGGGACCCCTATTGTATTTTCAACGACCTCGCAAGAACAATATGGGTAGGTATCAGACCTCTTCTCGGCAGATTGCATCAATGATGGCTTTACATCAACATTTTTAACAGATCATATTCTTCTTGATATCGTGTAACTAGTTATTTATAACCAGTGTGGTGAGAAGGATTAAAGTGCGCCATATTATTATTACGTATCTTATTTACGAGTACTACCTATTAATTATGTTTGTTAGAAAATACCTAACGAGTTATTCTTTACATGTTTACGATACGTGCATGGGCCTCACCTACCATTTTTTAGGGTGGGGCAGAAGTCGAAAAGTAGTCAGAATTTAAAAATGATTTTTATTAACTGACCAATAAAACTCGTAACATGCGAGAGAGCTGGCCAAATCTATCTAAATTTTCATTTTAAAATTTATTTTGTGCTTCCGAACCCTCTTTCTATTGCACACTCATCACATCACATACCACAGATACACAGAGGCCGACAAGCCGGTTTACTGAAAATTTTCATTGCATTTTCATTTCATTGTTCTCTTGTCCTTGAATAACGCATTAGATATACGTATGTACTCGTATAATCAGTAATATTTTATAAGAAGATAAAGTATGAAATTTCCATTATGTACTGAAAATTTTAAACTTTGTTTTTCTATGCATTCTCAAATTGATTTAATCAAAGGACTCCTTACTATCTATGTATTTACTATTATGATGTATAAAAGGCTAGGACTCGTTATGGTGGGAGGCCTAAGCCTAACCTTTTTATCTGGCTGCAACACACACACATTAATGGGACACCTATGTTAGTGTTTTGCTTTAAGATTTTTTTCGTATTGTTTTTGTTTGTACCTGTCACGTTAAATTCCTCCTTTTTCTTTTGATATTTTATAATATGTGTGTGTGTTTGTAGCTATAAATAAATGCCTTTATCTATCTATCTATCATTACATTTCTGCCACCTCATAAGAAAATGTTTAAACCTTTGTGATAAAACTCTGGAGATCTGGACTCAACAAACTGTGTGAAGGCATTTTGTACTGCTTCATGGGAAAATCCTTTTTTAAGAGCAGCTTTTCTTTTAAGCAATAAAATTACAAAAACGCTGAAAAATAGTGGTCGATTGGGCCAAATCTAGCGAGTAGGTACAGCGGATTACAAAAACATATATTTGACGCCTGGAAAAAGCTATAAGCAAGATGCAATTGGGGTATTCTGTTATCTATCTACTTTTATCGCAAAGTTAAAATGGTATGGCAATCAAAACCGGGCGACCTTCATACAGTTTAACTATCCATAGAGTCCAGAAAGTTGACGTGGGGTGAGAAAGGTGAGAAGTCTTCATCAATTATTGATATAGGGGTAGTTCGATACTAGGCTCTATTTTTAGTCCTAGTTTACGATACCGATTAACCATTTAAAAAAACATTTTTTTTTACTTCCTTTTAATCTTTAATGGAATTTCAACCCTCTTTGAATAGTCAAAAAAAATACTGGCAGTTTTCAGTAAATAAAACAACTAAAACATTATTGTGTCAAACAATTAAAATAAAAACATTATTTTGTCCATTTTAACGGCATTTCATAGGTGCTGTTTTATTTCTTATTCAACGAAAAAACATTAGTAACCGCAGTAGTCTTTGGTTGTTGTCGCGAATAATAAGTCCACGAGTTTTTACTGAGTAATGGACCGTCGTCATCTTACTGCGTAAGAGGTGCAAAGAGCTGTAGGGATGCTAGAAATTGAAAACAGCCAAGCCTATGTTGCCCGGATTTCGGTGTTCATCGAAGCGTAATTTGCCGACTCTCGAGCGTTATTGTGATACAGGTGATCCGTTTGAACAGCACCCAGGCCGAGG
The DNA here is from genome assembly GCA_948098915.1 of Lampropteryx suffumata. NCBI lineage: Eukaryota > Metazoa > Arthropoda > Insecta > Lepidoptera > Geometridae > Lampropteryx > Lampropteryx suffumata. The sequence continues at coordinate 28,997,575 of OX402544.1, forward strand.
GCGTAGTACCACTCGTCGTCAAGACTCAGTCTGGCTGACTGCACAAGAGATCGCTCGCATCAAGGCTACAGAATGCTTATTGTCCCGATGTTTGTCCCCAAACTGTGCGAAACAGACTGCTAGAGTATGGTATACGTGCACGTCGTTCAATCAGATGCCCACATATCCATCACGGAAATCGAGCTCGTCGTCTTCAATTGTGCAGACCACCCGTGCTAAAGCCGCAAGAACGATGGGACCAAATTTTGTTCTGCGACGAATCTCGATTAGGGTTCAAACCTGATACTAGAAGAATGAGGGTGGTATCATTAGGGTATATCGTCGCCTAAGAAACACTGAATGTCTAAGATGTGTCCAGGAAGTCCACCCATACACGGTTCTACAGAAATGATTTGGACTGGAATAGCTAAAAACCGCTAAACCGATCTCGTTTTTATAAATGGCAATCTGAATGCTGAAAATTATGTAGAACATGTGAAGCTCCCTATGTGTGACCATTTTCACAAACATTAGTACCTGAGCTGACATTGATGCACGATAATGCCCGTGCGCATAATAGCAAACTCAATAATGGCTACAGGGCGCAAAAAATACGCGTTTTGCCATGACCAGCTCAATCGTCTGACTTGAATCCCATTGAGCATGTGTGGGATATGCTCCAGAGAAGGGTCCTGAAAGATCTTGAGTGGGTTTTAACGGAACTACAGCTAAAAAACCTGAGCTACAAAACCTCAAGTTCCACTTGAACTTTTAAATTCAAGGAGAAAATCTATAACCTAATTGACCAGGAACAAAAACAAATTATATATCCCTAGTTTTCGACGGTGGGCTTCTATATTAATCTTCAAGAAAATGCAACTAAACTACTTTAACATACAAGATAGTATTTTGAAGAAAGCGTATTATAATATAAATGACTATATTATTAATAAAAATGCATGGCCTCATGTTGCTCTGCCCTCAGGCAGTTAACTGATAAATTGTACACGTATAAACTACTGTAATCTTGTATTCGTTTTTCGTAATTAAGCTAGTTATAAGATGGATCATACTAAAAAGCGCTAGGACGAGTTTCTTGCCAGTTTTGCTTGGACTTGGGTTAGTATGAGCTATAATGATGAAGAACTGTTGACTTGTTGGGGCTGTTTCTCTGCACGCTTCGTCATCATTGTTCGCAGTTTTGTACTGCCGTTATTGCTTAACCAGCTCTGAGGAAGCTGTAGTGAATTATGCTATGAAACAGTTACAAAACCATTTCTATGGTTGGTAAGCTTCGCTTTAGAGCATTGTTGCGGCGTTGGACCTGGGGTAACGCACTGTGTTGTTCGCTTACGATTATCGTAAAGCATCGTCACAAGCCGGTCCAAAATTCCTTCTTTTCTGTTCCTATAACTTGTTAAGCCCTAAGCCCTAAGCCCTAAGCGCACGTTGTTCATGTTATTTTTATTTACCGATTTGGATCAAAATTGTGCGAATGCTAACGTCAAACCATGTCGCTAATTCCTTGGTAGTTCGATATGGATCAGCTGCTTCCACTGCCACTTTCAACTCATCGTTATTTACCTTAAGCGTCTGACCATCCTCGTGGTTCATTCTTCAATAATGTCCCAAGTTTTCACCACGAAAGCAATTAAACCAAAAAAGCACAGTATGTTCATTACCCGTGTCCTCTCCAAACACACCATATAATTAGTCCGATTATATTCGTTTTTTAGGGTTCCGTACCTCGAAAGGAAATAACGGAACCCTTAAAGGATCACTTTGTTGTCTGTCTGTCCGTCCGTCCGTCCGTCTGTCTGTCAAGACCCTTTTTCTCAGGAACGCGTGGAAGTATCAAGCTGAAATTTATATCGAATACTCAGGTCTACTGTCCCTTAATGCTGTCTCAGCGTTAAGCTGTTCAGTCCAAGGCAGCCAGCTGGTGTTATGGCTGAACCATCCCATAGATGAGAGCAATACTCCATACCCGACCGGAATTGAGCTTTATATAAAGTGGAAAGCTGTCCAGGTGTGAAGTGTCGCCTCACCTTGATGAGGATGCCAAGCTTCATGGCAGCAGTCTTGGCCTTGGACTCGATATAGGAGCCAAAATTGAGAGTCCGTGTAAGTGAAACTCCCAAGAGTTCGAGATGATCTTCCATAGTTACCGGTACATTTCGGAAAACGGGGACTTGGAGAAACTCACTTTTTTTCGCCGAAAAGAGACAAGCTTGCGTTTTGAATGCGTTGAACTTAACCAGATTCGAATTGCCCCAATCGGACCCAACCTGGAGAGTCAAATCCAGACACATAAGCATCTCGTCCCTGAGTTTCTGCATGTCAGTTTTACTGGCTCATGCGTTTGCAAAGTATCTCTCCACAAATGTACTGTCGTCTGCAAACCCAATGATTCCGGGCATAAGCAGATCGTTTATGTGCAGTAAAAACAGTGTGGCAGAGAGCACTGACCCTTGAGGTACCCCGGCATTAATTGCCAATCGATCAGACGAGCAGCCGTCAACAACCACTCGAATGGATCTTTCCCTCAAGAAGTCAGCAAGCCATGAGCAGAACTGAACTCGCAATCCGTAAGCTAGAAGCTTACCAATAAGCCTGGCATGCCAGACCCTGTCAAAGGCCTTTTTGATGTTGTCTATGGACCATGTTTCTCTATGGCCTCACTCTAAATGTGCGTGACATACGCAAGAAGATCCCAAGTAGCTCTAATTTCCGATGTATCCATCTTTACCTTTAGCTGAATATAGAAACAATTTAAAACCCAACAATCAAACGTCTTTTTTTTATTAAGAATTTTATGGGTATCATGTTTCTCTCTGAAATTCCACACCATGCAGGCTTAATTTTAATTCAAAAAGTAAAATAGAACGGCAATTTCATATTTAAACCTCTAATATTAAGGTGTAAATAAACTGAAACTGAATCTGATTTTTTAATTGATAATTAATTTTAATATTAAATAAAGCTACATTTTTAGTTTCGAGTCAGGGACCAGAGTGGGGCAGATGCCCCACCTTGCCCCATAGTGGGTACGCCTATGCAGCGCACACTATAAATAAACGTACAAAGTTAAATGGCTTTCCAAAGCCGGCTCTAACGTCTTATCTTATCAGCGGTAATCTTATGCGATAGTTCTACTAGTATTCTGATAAAAATACCTCTGTACACAATACACGTACTAAAGCAATGATTTCATATAAGTGCATACATCGTTCTGAGGCACGCCACAAGCATGCTTTTATGTACTCGTAACAAAGTTAAGGTTTGAATGGTGAATATATTTCAAAAACTTTACGGGCACATATATCCTAAGACATTGTACATACATCGTGAGCAAGGTACCTGGATTATTATGGTCTAATATTACAAAACACTAAAACAATATGAATGCAAGTAAATCTTACGCAAATAATTAAGTTTGTGTTATTCAGCTGCTGCAATCATTTATATTTGGCCAGCCACACCGGCGGCCTGTATAATAATAGGTACTAAATACACCTTTGTCTAGTCACAATCATTTTGTTCATGTATATGCAACAAAAAAAATTTTTTTTTTATTTTGTCATACAACAGCGATAAAACTTCCCTAGTGTTCTCTATGAGCTGAGTATCATAGTTTCGCCTTAGTTTTGATGGACTCCATTCAACTATTTGAACAATTGAAGTACCTATAGCGAATTTGTGTGTAACTTGTTATTGCGTACAAATGTAATTAAATTGTAGTAAACAAATAGTAGAATGTTTCCTCAAATTATTTAATGGGGGGTTACATTTATTATTAACATAATTTACACGCCTTAATGACATCATCCGACGGGTACTCGCCAGCGTTAATGTGCCGGCCATCCTAGAGCCAAATGGTATTATAACGTTTACGTTTATGTTAAGGAGCCTGAAGGTAGGTTGTTATGTCATATATTTCCTGGAGTCGTGATAGTCGGCCACTAGTGTAGGATGCCACTGGTTCACACGTTCAAACACGGCTGGGCGCATCTGTTGTAATTAGGTAAGGAGATAGATTGTAGGTCGCAAATAGGCTACTTTTTGTGTAGGTACAACGCGTGCGAAGCCTCGGGCAGTAGTAAGTCGTTATATATTTTAGCATTTCAGTGTAGAACCTTCAGTTCCGTGAGAATCACGGCCTGAAGAGAGTTTAGGTTAGAGAACCTGTGGCCTTACTACTTCTAATAGCATAATTAAAAAAATAATACACTGATATTTATTAATTCCCTTCAATAAGTAAGCTAACCTTACAATTGATGAAATTCTGTAAATAACCTTGACTAATTTATTTATAACGCTTTGGTTAATGTACTGTTATGTTATAAATTGTATGAATAAATTGAATTGAATTGAATGTGAGGACCCTCATGAGCTATGAGTGTCTCATTGAGTTGTAAAACTCATTAAAAGACTTAAATTGGGTTATTATCGGCCTAGAAGTTAAAAAGTTAGGCGAACAAGGTATGGAAAAAAAATACAAAGTGTGGAAAAACCCTTAACGGTGTAGGATTTCTTGTAGCTTTAAAGTGGAAAAACAATATTCTCGAATTCAAAGGATATTCGAAGCGAATTGCTTTTTTAAAATTTCAACGAACTAAGAACAACTAATATGGGAAGAAAAAACTGATATCAACTTCCAACTTGTTAACTTAAGTTTTCTGTTGTTCTGAAATAAATAAATAAATAAATAATTCTAATTCTCATTCCGGTAATGACTCTAAGATGGTAGGTAGCTAGGTACCAACTTTATCAACATTATTTTGATTTAATAATATAGCATACTTACCTAAGTCATAATGTAGGTAGGAACTTAAGATGTATCTGGATGGTCAGCGATAGGTACCTACGCATCAGATTGTTATTGGCAAATTGTAGCTTAACAAGACAACACGCACGCACTCTCATACACCCAAACCGTGCGCCTTGCTCTTAGTACACGTCACACGTACACGGCAATTAGTACGCGTCTGTTTACGTATGTATTTTTCTACGTTTAATATGGTTTTATATCTGTACTAGTTTAGTATATAGTATAGTATAGTATCTGTACTAGTATGGTATTATGTTATCTGTGCCCAGGACAAGGGATTACTATAATGTTTCGTATCGAAGCTGGATGGTGTATGTTATTCCGTTGAATATTCTGTTGTGATTAGAAAATGTCGTCCAACTGGGCTTTGCTACTTAAAGTTATTTCAAATTCGCAAAACCTAACAATAGAATGTCAGTGAATTAACAAAAACTTTAAAAAAAGATAAAATCGGTGCAATAAGAAAAGTGAAAAATTAAGTGTATCATTATTAATTTATTTATTCTTTGTACAAAATCCACAGCTCTTAAAATAGTAAACACAAAACATAAATTTATAACCGACAGTCAGTAACGGATTTACATTATAATTAACAAATTATGTAATTAGTGGATTGGAGAAGGTACCCGTGCCCGCAGCACGGGTACAGCAGTTCCAGAGGGATACACTCTAAACAAGATACGTGGATTTGAATTGTTAGTTCTAATTTCATATCACAATCGAATCATTTTATCGGAATAACATTCGGCAATTTTCCTTTTTGAACGGTTAATTTACCCTAGTTATAAAGTTTCAGCTATCACTATCTGACTTTGCAACAAGTAAAAATGACTATTCCGTGAGGTAGCGCTACCGGCGGCGGCGTCTCAGACACTTTACCTACGGTCAGGTACCTGAACTCTTTTTCTAATTACGGGTAGAAAATAGAATTAATAGGTTTAAATAATTTATTTTAGAATAATTAGGTATTTTTGATGGGGATTATAGCAGGACACGATAATATAAAACAAAGTCCTGGACTCCCTAACTTACACTGACAACACACATAATAAAGCGATGGTTGTATATGTATCAGTGGAGAACACAACAAAAAAATGTATACGAAATACATTGTAAGGGCTGCAACGAGGGGTAAAATTATTTACGTGAATGATGTTGCGCGGTGTTCCGCTAGTAGGACATATTTATAGAACGAATACAACACAGGATAAGGCAATAAATCCCTTTGTAAGTACATAACCAGGAAAAGTTTGTACTGTCAATTGTTTAAGTGTCGTTGTATACGCTATCTACGAGTACTATAGATTGACTCGTATATACCCATAACTAGAGAAGTTGGTGCGGAGAGCGCGAGCTCGCGCGTAGCTCATAGCTTCGATTACATCCTCATACTATGTGCTATACAATAGCAATAACAATTGCTATTTGTCGTTAATATGTTCCTTAGAATATATTAAAAGCCTTAAGAGTAATCAACTGACAAGTAAGTACTCGTCCTGATTGATACTATTGATACTATTGATACTATTGCCGGTGACCATCAATACTCTTGCGTGATTGCAATAAATAGGTACTAATAAGTAAACTCGGTTAAAAATGTTCGTTGTTCAGAGTCAGAGTATTCTATTATCTTTGTTATACACACATACGCCTACTTATATTATAAATACGAAAGTTTGTGTGCGAATGTTTCCATGTTTGTTTGTTACATCACGCAATAACGGCTGAACCGATTTGGATGAATCTTGCAAGAATATTCCAGCCGGGCGATTATGTAATTATGATACTAAAAGAACATTGATAATAACAGTTTTCACTCACTATTGATGATTTTTTATTACGGAAGGTTGGAGTTGATTGTAAGACATTCTGTCATATTAAGACGTTGCGTTGCCCACTGCAAATTACCTTTTGTTTGGAAAAATTGAGCCTTCTGTTACCGATATTTAGTGGCTGTCTGCTCGTTTTTTGATACGGTAGGCAGAAGTCAAGTCAAGTCAAAGTCAAAAGATGATTTATTCAATACAATCACAAGGATCACTTTGAAACGTCTTACATACTAGGTGAATTTAGGTACCAATTCATCCTAACCCAAGCTCGAGAAGACCTGCCAAGAAACTCGTCTTGGTCCTAGCGCTTTTTTACATGATCCATCTTATAACTACCTCAACCTCGAAATACTAATACAAGAGAGTTTATACATTTCAAGTGTGTCGATTAACTGTCTGAGGGAAGAGCGACCTGAGGCCATGCATTCTTATCAATAATATATTCATTTATATTATTATTAAGGGTGCTATAACATAATCTTTAATTTGTTTAAAGTATATTTAAAAACCCATCTTTGCTTGAAGCCTTATCATTACGGAGATTCATGATGAGATTTTCTATTTCAGATGTATCTGTAGGGTGCATGTAAAAATAATGTACGAAGGAATTATCGGCATTAACTGCACTGGCAAGATTTTCTTATGAAGTATGAAGTTCGGTATATGTTGAATTAGCAAATTTTTGGCCCACTGGCGAAATATATAAATTGGCACTTCTTGGGATTGTTTATATTACTTTCAAAATCGTGCTTAAGTTTACGCAGTAAATTATTACAAAAATTGCGATATCTAGTGTACACCGCTCTTAATACATTATCATTAGGGTTCCGTCTCGATCGATCATGTAGTCGGTCACGATGTCGCATACAGCGTAGAAGGCCAGGCGAAATACATGGCTTTAGGATACGTTTACTACGGCTAACAAGACATTTTTTTGTGCGTTTTCCAATAATTTTATTTAATATAAGTACTGGTAAATTATTTAACTAATTAGTTAACATCAACCATATAAAGCAATGAAACCCTCTATTAATAGATTCCATATCTCTCCTGTAAGTAAAGTTCGTAGGAATATATTGTTTTTGTTTACTCAATAAAAGGCCCGCCATCAACTCATAATCAGTTATATCAGAATCACAAACAATACCCACACAAGAGGCTCTGGACTTAATAAAATATCATCAAGACATGATAGACCTTTTGTAGGAATTTTGATAGCTGGGATCAAACCGTGTTCTGACAAAAGGCACAAATATTCGAGACTGTCTGGGGAAAATCATGGGTCTACTAGAAAATATTTTTTACAATAACGCCCCAAATTTTGTCTGTAAGACCGTACGCTAGTATATGTGTAACAAATCTTGGCGCGGGTATAGAAAAGTTAAAACTGTTTTATGAATATTATGTTTGATAGGGTACTAAATGACCCAAAGCGCCGAAAAAATATAACGTAAATAATTCGGTTGCTAAGAAATAAATAATGCTTTAATGCTTTAACACAGCATCATCTGGCCCCAAAGTAAGCAGAGCTTGTGTTATGGGTACCACATGACTGATATACTACTTATATACTTATTTTTTTTGTATATCATACATAGAAACACCCAGACCCGAGACAAATACTTGCAGATCATACAACATTTGTTTAAAGCGGGAATCTTCTACGTCTCACACGGCCCTTGGCTCACTGCGCCACAGAGGTCGTCCCCTCGGTCGAAACTTTTCATAGATGAAGGAAGATTAAAATACCTATGATATTACCTACTTTTATCTCAGAAAAAAGCGTGTGAAGCCGCAGACAGAAGCTCGTATTTTATTTACCAACAGCCTTCGAATAATGTAAGTACAATGGCAGAAGTATACCAACACCTACTCACGCACACACACACAAGCACGTCACTATGGATGTATTTAGGTTTAAATGATGTAAACGCCCCGCGCGCGCTTACATCATTTAAACAGAGATAGATATATTCCGAGCGATTTGTGCACGCGCCTTGATTAGAAGTTGCAAGCGAGGTTCGCCGGATTCTTAAGGTATATCAATGAACAGTTACAATTATTTTCGAAATCAAAAAGATATATCAAGCAGGGATTTGAACTAGGTGCCTGCGGAACGGCGACGGTCTAGCAACTGCGCCAACTGGGTAGTTAAATGAGTGTGCGAAATTTAGTGTCGTTTCTTAGTTGTAGTTTAAGATAACACAAATTCTGACTACGGCCGTTAGATATGAGTCACATACCATCGCCACTTTACAACTTTTTGCATTTTCTTGTTTCGTTACTTGCTTGTTGTAATTAGTGTAGAATTCCTTGTATGGATCACAGGGATATTAGTTTGTCACTCCGTAATTTATTTTAAAAGGCTACAACTGTTTCTTATACTTATCGTCTTCTCAAGTATTTTATATTATTCTGTTCAATTCTGTGAACATTTCTGTAATTAATAAATATTCAATTTACTTAAAAAATATTGTCTTTTATTATCATAAGTACCTACTTATTTATTGGATGGGTTTCCTAGCGAAATGTGTATATCTAATTTACATTTAAGTTCTCTGTGTACCACATTTCACGCAAAGAATTTATTTCATTTTGATAAATATTTTTTTTTAAACATTTTTTATTAGATCAGCTGGCTTTACTGTACTAGCAATCAGGCTAATTAAAATGAGAACCAACTCGATATGTTTTTGTCATTCGTTAAGGAGGTCCGAGGAACTCCTGACTCAATCAACCGAACAGGTCACGGTCAACATAATATTGTTTTACAATGAATTAGCAGGACTTGAAACCAATAGGTGCAGAATGAGAAGTCAAATAATAAGGGCATATTGTGCATACCGCATTCACTCTCAATGTTTTAGAAAACGAGGTCCCTTGTCGCGCAAAGTTCTGTTACGTCCCTGCAAGTAAAGAGGCTCACCTTGATCTCGCCCTGGCCCTCGGCGCAACAAGCCTGCAGGTCTTTCAGCAGCAGCTGGTACTTCGTGATACGCTGCACCGGCTTTATCAAATACGCGGCCAGGGGGTGCTCCAATTTTTTTTTTCTTTGAACTCTGTTGACAATGTATCAGCGTGAGTTATATTTATGTAACGTTGTATCTGATGAATTAGTTTGATAACAATTGGCGTACCTGTCGAAGTAGTCGCCGGCGTGCTGCACGGCGGCCGCGTTACTATCGGGCTTGTTGCGGCAGTAGGCGACGTACATGTCGAACTCGCGCGCCCACGTCACGAAGCAGTGACCCACGTCCTCCGGCATCGTCTCGTACTTGTCCAGCTCGCGCACGAACACGCGCTCGTGGAACCGATGGATCTCCTCGATGTTGCCGAATATAATGTCCTCCTGAACGATACGACACGCATTCAACATCGCCGTTCATCAATAGTGCCGTTTATAAATATAGAAGAGGTTTGTTTACCTTTCCGTGCAGCGCGGCCGGCACAGCCGCCGGGTCGGTGCGCATCTCGCGCAGGTAGCACGTGATGCACGTCTCCAAGTCCTTCACGTAAGCGCGCTCCGTTTGCAGTAGCTCAGCCATTATAAACCTGACGAACACGTGCACGTTCATTATTTTATCTTAGTTTTGTGTGCCTGCTGGTTTTTGTCTAATTAGCAGACTTTCAATATCTGTCTTTGAGGGTGACACTAAGCTATTTAAAACAAGGACTTATCGTAGAGCTAATGAACGCTAGTGTTGAGTGAGTGAGCGAGTACATTTGCTCATATGGATATAAGATACGTAAACGTAAACGTAACTAACTCTTTCCTGCGGGCGGAGCGTCGCTTGTCGTCGACGGCGGCGCCCGCGGCGGGCGGCGGGTCGGTGCGGTCGCCGTCAGCGTGCGAGGACGCCAGGGACGGCGCCACGCCCGAGTCGCTCTCCGGCTCGCTCTCGCCGCCTTCCATTGACCCGCTGAACTCTGCATACCTATGTACCAACATTTTAATTCGTTAAGTGGTAAACTTTTAGATACTTCGCTCAGATAAAGGATAGCAGCGAAGCCCCAATAACGAAAATATTGTTCAATTATATAAGAGTTTCAAAGTCAACGCAGAATATAACAGATCTACGATTTAAGGCACGGTGATATATAATTAATTGATAGTAGAAGGCTCTAAGCACGATGTTGCGGAGAGTTGATAATTATACACAAGCACGAATGAACACACCTGCGAAATGATAGATCTGTCCCAATGAAACCCTGTTAGTTCACCACGACCTTTTTAAACACAAAGTAAGATACAAGTAATTATAAAAGTAATTGATACCCGGTAATTCAATTGATCACTATGTATAATCTTATTTGAAAAAAAAACCTCATAAAACGTTTTGTTGATTTAAGGTAAACGCGTTCATCGCTCATTTTTTGTAGTGTTGTAAATTGTATATGCATGCGTCTTGGTCAAAAATAGTCTTACCTCTTTCAACAAGTAATCGAATCTCAATGTATTCATCGTAAGATTTTTGTTTGTATAACAAACAAACAAAAATCTAATAAACTTAAAAATAAAACAAGTACTTAAGTAATTATAAAAATCCAAATGAAACTAATTATAAATGTAAAACATATATATTACAAATCAATATTCAGGTTTCCCAGCCAAGAGATCGTTTCAGAAGGAAGTTTACATAGATCACTCAAAGGTCCTGAGTGGTGAAGCCTTTTACTAAAGTGTAACCAGGTAAACTTCCACTGTCAAGATCATCCTTGGTATGGGTCTTCTGAATATTGACTATATCTGCCTTGTGTGTCCGCAAGACCTTTTGCAGATAGTCGCTTTTGGCTTTACTAATGCCTTCAGTGTTTAATTGTAATATGCCTCTGGTAAGAGCCATTTACGGGGGGCTCTGAGAAGAACCAATTGAAGAGCTCGGGTTAGAGCAGATATTTTTTTATGGCTCTTCCGATGGACTGATGACATTGTAAAGATCGCGGGTAACGATTTTGAGAGGGCTCAAAATCGTTCTTCCTGGAAATCTATTGGGGAAGCCTATGTTCAGCAGTGGACTTCTAGGGGCTGATATGATGATTTGAGCTCGTTTAGCACCACCCAAGGGACACGTGCAGGGTTGTAAAAGGTGGTTCCACGGACGCGAGCATGAATCGTCCCCCGAATCGAATCTCAAAACAGTGAACGTAGCGAGCCCCATAAGTATATCGTAAACATAGCGTCCAAGTGATGGTTTCTCGTGGGCTTGTGAATGCGAAGAAGATAATGCATGCAGAGATGCGCGTAGTACGTACCTGGCGTCGACGGCGGCGACCCACTCCTTGATCTGCACAGCGTGCGGGTGGCCCTTCTCGACGAGTCCATCGGCCAGCTGCGCGAGCAGACGCACGCGCTCGCGGCTCTCGCGCGCCACGCCGGCCGCCGCCGCCGCCGCCGCCGCGCCGCACCGCTCCTGAGTCTCGCGGATCCACTCCACAGCGGCGCGGGCGGACCGCTCGAACAGCGCGAACTGCTGGCACTGCTCCAGCCGCTTCTTGCGCACCGTCCAGTGCTCCAGCACCTGAATACGAACGCGAATCGATCGAACATCACTCGCACATCATTCTACACGCTCACTCACTTTTGTACCCACTTACGCATCCTCCTCAGATGTGAGTGAGCTAATTCCAAATTCAAATTCCACATTCCAAACTCTGCTAATGTTGTATACACAATAAGATCCCCGCATTCTGATAAAATCTCCGATCCTAATTCAAATTTTGCTAATCGGTCACCGAGCTATAAAACATGTTGGCGATACACTTCGCGCTCTCAAAGAAAACTAACACATTTCAACGAAAAATAGATTTTAATTTACCGGTTGCACGAGCGCATCGACTAGGCCCTTGAGCATGGCCGCATAAAGTGCGATAGAGTGCCAAAGCCATGGCAGAGTGACGGCGGGCTTCATAGTGACCCCGCAGATAGCATCGCCACCACAATAGAGCCCATTGTCCGCTACACCAGCACCGACACTGGCACTGGCAATGAACACAACCGCCCATTAACTCCCGTCGCGGCGATCTGCCCTCGAGTACCGAGTACCAACCTACCAGCAGCGCAGATAATTGGCATGGCACGCACTGTTTGACCGACCGACAGTATCATACTACGTCGCAAATATTTATTGTTTCATAACGGCACGATAACTACAATACATTTTTGATAGCATCTCCATTCAGTGTTTTGTGTACATCCTGTGTAAACAATACATTTTTTGATTGGATGGATAGCGAGCCAAACGAGATAATATTAGCTAATTTGATTTTACATGGCACCTTATATCTTAACTGAAGCCATATGAATGAAATACTAGCCAATAATATATCTTTATAGTACAAGTATTGGCATACTAGAATGATATAGTAGATTGTATCATAAAGGAGCAAAATAATATTTTTACGGCGAGGGCGCTTTTTTGAATCCAGAGCAAATTGAGGGATTCTAGAGTAGAATCCTGAACGTAGCGAGTAATTCAAAGTACGTCGCTCGAGCCAAAAATATATTTAGCGCCCGAGTGATACACTCTACTTTTCATCACCCACTATGAGGAAATAAAAGGCGCCTCATATTTTATTGTAATATTATTATTTAATGAAAAATAGAGTAACAACTAAGTTTAAATTAAATAGTATATAATAACTAGCTGAGCCGGCAAACGTTGTTCTGCCTTAAAAAATAAGGGTTGATCGTAGAGGGGTGAAAATTTAGGGTTGCATGTATTTTTGTATGATGTATCATAAAAAAATAAAAACAAAAAATTTTGTCTGAAAAATAAAAAATAAAAATTAAGGGGTGGACCACCCTTAACATTTAGGGGGATGAAAAATAGATGTTGTTCGATTCTCCCCCCTGACTAATATCCTCGCTAAGGATCACGAAAATCGGTCGAGCCGTTTCGGAGGAGTTCGATTACGCACCCCGTGACAGAAGAATTTTATATATTAAGAATAAAACAACTAAATACTTATTACATTTGAGACATTTTCGCAATTATGAATTAATTTCGAATATGTGTCCAGTTTTACTTCGTTATTAGAACCGACTGTTGATTTTAGCATTGAGTAGGTACTCCAAAGAGTGGAAAGTTGTTAAGTTTTGGCTAAGTACTGGAAGTAGGCCAAAAACACAGATTTTGAAAAATTCTTGGCGCCTCTTGCATTTCGCCATTCAATAAAGTTACCGTAGGCTTTCATTAACTTCTCCCGAGATTTTGCAGGTTATCCACCACATTTCTTGCGTCAGTTCTAAAACTTTCAGGAGTTAATTCTATACTTTCACTGTCACTTGAAGAACTCATTTTTCAAAACAAAACCATGAATTTCTAACTATCCGTGAAAATTGACCGAAAACGCGGGCTATTGTTCGTTTTTAATTTGATTTCTTTTTTTTTATTCAGCTGGCGGCGCGACTATGGGCCGTCTTACCAGCCAGTCTTTATTCAAACAATATTTGTGTTTGATTTCTTTGGCGCTGAACACTAAGATGTTCCAAATTCAAAAAGTGCGCGGCAAAGATAATATATAAATAATAATTGAGATAACTGAGGCGCACTTATAAAGAGGATAAATAGCAGATTGTTGCACCGAGCGCAAAGTGAGTTATTAATGCACGAGTGTTATATTGGTGCCCGAGCGCAAGCGAGGGCACTGAATAAACACGTGTGCATTAATTACTCTCTTTAGCAAAGTGCGTAATTTACTTTTCTTTCGACTACCAATCTACCTACTGTGATAAAATATACCTACTCAAAATTAAAAATATGAAGAATCAAAGTTTTACAATGGTACAAAATGAGCGTCATTTGTTTTTTTTTTCACCAAGTCAGTTTTATTCAGCCGATTTTTATTATCAGCCAATATCTTTTTGATCGAATGCAAACATTTTATATTAAACTTAATGGGAGATATTAAACCTCTGTGGTAAATTTATATCTAAATAAAAAGTAATAAACAGTGCAATAATGAAACACAGTGCAATAATGAGATTTCATATAACATTACTGCACTGTTTTGGTTCTAAGCAAAAAAGACCCTCTTTGTGATCGGTTTTGTGGTGATTAATGATAACATTACTACGTAGTTAGAAAGAAAGAAAAGAAAAAACTTATTACTGCCCGCTAAAAGATTCTTATAGAAAACACCACCTTTGGGTACACTTAGGAATTAGGAAATGAAATCCGCATAAGTAATTTACCAAACTTTAATGAAGCATTAACTTTCTTGAAATACTCGACATCCACGCTATCGGATTTTCAATTGAACTCTGTATCTAATGATGACCTACTAAAACTAGCCCATAATAAAATACGTTCTTCGTACACCAGAGACTTGTTTGACATATCAGGATATGTCTTATATCTAATTATATTAGTATTATGTAACCACTTCTCCTTTTTAGTTAATAATGTTCATGTCTAGTTTTTACCCAAACAAATTAAAAAAAACACACCTTTGTATAAAGGCAAAGGTGAGATGTCGAATGTGAAAAATTATAGGCCTATTACTATTGTGCCAACACTTTCGAAACTCATAGAGTCGATTATGTCAGAATCTTTAATGAGACATCTGCTAAGCAACCATCTTTTATCTGATTGTCAACATGCGTACAGACCTGGCAAATCAACAATGACTGCAATACAAAAATTTGTAAACTGTGTAATTGAAGGTCTTGAGAAAAGAAAAAAAGTTGCGGGTATATTTTTAGATTTATCGAAAGCGTTCGATTCCGTCAACCATAAACTTCTTCTAGAAAAACTTAAAGTCTATGGCGTTCGGGGACGCAGTTTGAATCTCCTTAAATCTTTTTTAGAGCAGAGGGAACAAACTGTAGAAGTAAAAATAGACAATAAACGTATTAGATCTAAATCTCATCAAATAGAAATAGGAATACCTCATCTTTAGGCAATACGCTATTTCTTATATTTCTTAATGATGTTGCTACAACAAAAATAACCGGAGAGATTGTACAATACGCAGATGATACCACCATAATTATCTCTTCAGATACCATGGAACAACTTTTGTAAACCAAGGTATACAATTAACATTATAGGAAAGTGGTTTGAAATGAACGGCCTTATGTTAAATGAAGAAAAAACGAATGTAATGATTTTTAATGCTTTGACTGCTTATCACCCCAACATGACAATCCCCCTTATTAGTAAAAAAAATATAGCCAGCACTAATTCTACTAAACTTCTAGGCTTCGAGTTAGATCCGGCCCTTACATGGAAATGGCATATAGATGCAACATGCAAAAAAATGGCGACAGGAGTCTATGCATTAAACCACTCTATGTCACCTGAAATAAATTTAAAAGATATATATTATGCCTATGCACACTCCACAATGTCGTATGGGATCATAATGTGGGGCAACTCGACAGATTGTGAAAGAGTATTGAAGATGCAGAACGAGCCATTAAGGTACTAGCTAAGGCTAAATACAGAGACACTTGCAGAGAGCATTTTAAGAAATTTCAAATATTGACCGCGACATCGGTTTATATTTATGAAGTATTAAAATATGTATGGCAAAACATCAGTAAATTTAAGGTAATAGGAAGTGAAAACATTAGAAGTAACAGACATCAAACGACCTTGGAGACAACGAGGCATAGGCTTAATTTATCCACAAAGCTACCTCAGATTATTGGCTCAAGACTGTTTAATAAACTCCCGGTAGGTATAAGACTGACAACTGATGAGAATTCTTTGTTAAACAAAGTTAAACAGCTTCTGCTTTATATAACCATATACAACGTTAGTGAATTTTTAGGAAATGATTATAGATCATTTAAATAATGTAGAAATTTGCAATATGTATTTCCTCAGCCGCTACATGCTAATATGCCAGTTATTTATTTAGAATATTTATTAGACCTATTATAAAAATACATATTATGAAATCATTCCTTAGTATTACTTAATTATTATTGACGATTTTGCTTATTTACAGCGTTAATTTATAAGTAGGTACGCCTATTTATATTTATATTGTAAGTATGTTGTTTACTTCTTTGATATGATTATTTTAGAAATGTAATTAACCAATCTATAACGCCCCTTTACAGCGAACATGCTAATAAGGAGTTTAATATAAGTAACACATTAACTTACTAAATGATGTTTGAACCTTACCTTATAAAAAAAACTGACGAGAAACTGATTACGATTGATTGTGTGAACCATGTGTTATAGCTATTCATGTGTTTTCTTTTTCAATAAACAATTTCATTTCATTTCATTTCTTAAAGGCAAACCAAGTCGTCCTTTTCGAATAGATGGGATTAAAAAGATTTTCGTAGCCTCACACAATTTGATCCCAAATTCTATTTAAACCTTTTGTAAGACGGTGAAGTAGACCTTATTCACATCGTGTTAAAGGGTTTGAGAAGTTATCGTGCTACGAGTCAGTAGGTAGCAATATTATATGCAGTTATGTTATGTAAAGTATGGGCCTTCACAGTTCCTACTAAAAACCTATTTATATGTATAATAGTATACCTACGCATATATTAATATTAAATTTTGTAAACCTATTCACATGAAATCTAACGGCTGCACTCAGAGACAGGAATGGACACATTAGAAGAACACATTTGAACATCCTGACATTATATTAATACACGACTAAAAAAATTAATATAACATACAGTTTAGCAATAAAATAATTAATACTGATAAAGTCACTACTTAGTATAGATTTAAAGGAGTTTTCCTTGATGCCACTTCAAGTGAAGCATAACAAAAGTTTTATTATCTGTTTACCATTAACCATTAGGAAGTTATATTTTTACTAGAGAATCCGCGTAAGGTGTATGTTCGAATACCTAGGTATAGTAAAATGTCTGATCTGATATACTTTATTGAGTACTAGCGACCCGCCCCGGCTTCGCATGGGTGCAATGCTGATACTAAATATACTACGGAATGTCTTTATTTACAACGTTGTCTAAGAGATTAACATATCCTAAGATAGACATATACCATCGTGGTTTTTTTGTACTTATTCAAGGTGTACAATATTGTAGTACATTATTTTGATCCACCTCGTGGAGTTCAGCCAGCGTTTGCAATTTAAGCGCAAAAAAATTTGTTAATTTACGACATCACATTAGAAACCTTTAAAATTATCAGTGTTGCTCTACTATATTATGCATGTATTATACATATAAACCTTCCTCTTGAATCACTCTATCTATTAAAAAAACCACATCAAAATCCGTTTCTTTGTTTTTAAGATCTAAGCATACGCAGGGACAGACAGACAGCGGGAAGCGACTTTGTTTTATATTATGTAGTGATGTGGACTATGCCAGACGCTATGGAGAAGTGGGACCGAGGCGATAATCCCATTATTTTAAACCTGCATCTTTAAAAAGTATTAAGTACTTACTATCTTCTGTCCGCGACATCGCACGCGTGTTACTTACATAAAAAGTAGCTAAAGCTTCTAATATCAACCCAAATCAACCCCACTTTACATTATAAGGGAGGTATTCCTAAAAACTTTATTTTTGTTTTTATTTCATAGGTTTGTTGTGGTCACTACTTCGTTTTACCGTGCAGAGTTTAATCACGATAAAAGTAATAGAACACAGGTACAAGAGCTGTTTGTAATGTTTAATAAACAGGAATAAAAAAAGTTTATGTATTTTACATTTATATTGAACACTTTTAATCAACGTGTATCTCACACAAAGGGAGGGCACTAATTAGAACAATTATTAATTTTGACAGAAGTTTAGAGACGTTTATAAGAAAGGTCGTTAGTGATATATCAGAAGCTACTTCATACAGCCTTGAACGTCCCGTGAATCTTAAATACAGACAAGTGTGATACGATAAAATAATAAGATAAGTTGGAGTGGAGAAACCAACCGGAAACTCAGTTCAGTGGGAACTCTGATTTTTGCACTGTAGATTATGCGTTCGTTCTACTTGGGTTAAACTGTTGTGAGATGAACATAGATGTTGGTTTTGTATCTGGGTATTATCAGGTATGTTTAGAGCTCGTACCTAGATGAGTTTGAGGCTAGAGGTGTGCGGTGTGTGGTGTGTGGTGTACGAGTACCTTGTTCTCCTGCGCGAGCAGCGTGTCGAGGATGGCGCGCGTCTGGTCGTGGTGCGCCTTGCTGGCGGCCGGCGTGTGCGCGTGCACTTGCGCCGAGCGCGCCGCGTACTTCAGGAACGTCTCCGCCGTGCGCCGCGCCAGCGTGCACGCCTTCAGGAATGCCTCCTTCTGTTCCCCGTGCTTCGCGATCAGCGCGCCCACCTAGCCGCACAACACGCACTCTCATTACGATAACTACCTTATACTACGCGGCCGAACAGCGCTCTGCCAGGTCACACCGCTTAAGCCGAGTGATGGCCGATTTTGTTATCATTTTTTCTTTTTTTTTCATTAGTTGTGTTATTTTATTGTACTCGTAATATGGTAGCAAAATGAAAGCATTTTGTATTATTGTTTTGAATAAGTAGATAGTTAACCTGAGCCGCCTTGTCGACGAGAGTGAGGTGCGCGAGCTCGTCCTCGGCAGCAGCGGCGGAGGCGGCGGCGGGGGCAGAGGTAGCGGCAGTGGCGGCGGCGGGAGGGGCGGGGGCGGGCGAGCCGCACCAGTCCTCGTCGCGCCGGTACTCGCGCTCCAGCGAGTCCAGCACAGAGCACACCTGCTCCGCCGTTTTGTAGAAGTTAAGCGACGCCGTCACCAGCTTGTGACGTTCCTCAGCGCACGTCACCAACCTCTGCCAGCGCTCGGTCACTTCTTCGGATATCTCTCTGTAACACAACCGAACCGCATCAAACCTTCGCCCATTACAGATCAAAGAACGGCAACCTAATTAACACTCCGAAACGCTGAAGACCATGTTTCACATTTAACTGCGCCTCCATTTTTTTTAAAACATGCTGTAACACTGACCTAATAGTGTGCGGATCGTAGTGGTTGGCTGCCCGTAACGCGTCCGCCCTGTACTTGACTTGCACGGCGCTGGCGTGGGTCTTTTCGACGGCTACTTGGAACTGGTCGTGCTCCCTCTTCAGCTGCTCCGCCTCACCGAGCGTGCCGGGGATGGAAAAGGACGCCGCCAGCATCGCCTCGCCGTTTCGAATCCAGCTGACTACTTGAGCAGCGTCTTTTTGGAATTGTCCTGAAAAGAATAACATCATATAGGATAAGTTGGCTGTCATCATATTTGAGAGTGTTATTTGCTAATAAGACGACACATGTGAAAATCCGAATCGCGATGAAGAGCACTAGACTCTGTCCAGTTAGGGCACTCACCGAGCTGAACGCACTGTTCGAAGCGAGCCCGCCGCTCCTCAGCCAGCTCCTCCAGGTCGAGCTGTCGGTCGTGCAGAAACTCGAGCAGCAACTGCACGCGGCCCTGCGCGTCGAGCGGCGTCGCCTCGCCTTCGGACCCACTCGACGCCATCACGTCTGACGCCTCGGCGATCGCACCCGCTAGCTCCTGACCTTGCTGCACCACCTGATAGACTGACACGTTATCGCAGGGGGATAACTATCCTTTACAACGGCTGCTGCCTATCACCTGCTTCTGTAACTGCCGAACTCGTCGTGGTCGTGGTCTTATCGCCGCTTATCGATAGCCCATATAGAATATTGTCACTGAAGCTAGACCAACTGAACGTAGTTCAACAATAACGCGTCCGTCCTTGATATAATGATAACGAATAAAATAATCATGTCGTCTATTGACGAAGGCATGGATATTCAAGACTTAAGTACTCTTGCCCCTAAAATTCGTTTTATTTAACAAAAAATATTGAGTTATATCCCATATTCAAGTCATTATAGTGCACAAATATTTAATTTATTATTTAAAACGTTATGCAGTAGTTCATTGTGTAACTGTGTGAACTTCTTTTAGAATAAGTGTTTTGTGACAAATACTCCAATAGACGTCATTCAATAATACGAGTTTTAGAATAAGACCACTGCATACCTGTAAACGGTACAGTTATTGATATATTAGGGTTTCTTTATACGATAATGAGTAAAACAAGTGCAGTGACCTGAAAGGTAGCATGTTGCATGCGCGCTACGCTCTCGGTGTGCGCGGCCAGCGCCTGCTCCGCTAGCTGCGGGTCTCGCGGCGGCTCCGTGCGCTGCAGCTCGTCGCCCCACAGCTCCAGGCGAGACGACACCTGGCGACACGCACCGCATCGATCACAACACTATCTCGTGCCACATATACATGCTACTCTTACTTGCAGACGCACAAGTTTTAACCATACACATTACATCTAAAAAAAACAGTAACTTAAAACCACTAAGGTTCGTCCTGACACTATCTTGAATTTACAAACATCACTTGTTATTTCATTTAAATATTACTGATTACTTAATATTAAGAGAACCGGTGTTTTAGTTGTAGTAGAATCGGAAGGCCTTCCGATTCTAAGGTCATGGGTTCGGATCCCGTCGTGAACTATGAATTTTCTGATCGAAAAATGTATGTGCGCTATACCAATACTCTCAAACAGGCGGAACAGGCGAAACAGGCGGAACAGGCTTTTTAGGTTCAACGACATGCCAGAGAAAACAGACAAGTCGTAGAACCTAAATAGTTCAAAGACATGCACCAAGTGCACGAAAGGAACCTCTAAGACGCGCACTTTAATTCTTTCACCACACTGGTTCGAAATAACCAGTGACACGGTAAGAAGAAGAAGAAGACTTAAATAACAAATAATGAATGTACATAGGTAGGACGTAATATAAGATTGTTAGATGCTAATGTTTATATGTTTATAGACCGGCTATTATAAACTTGATCGCTACTTACTGACATTTTTATAAACACACCAGCTCAATAATGATAATATTATAGCTGGGCTCGCGCCTTAGGACGGGTATGCAATGCACCTAAGCGGAGCGTAAATTTGTGTACATAATTGAAACTCATCGCAGGTATTCTTTGACTCGAAAATCCCGAATTGGTAATAAAGCCTATTCCACTCACATCATACACCTTCCAGTTTGTCTTGTTGGTACACTCTGTACCAACAAGACAAGCACTCGACTATTATATAAGTATTATAAAAGGTAAGTGCATGTACCGATAGCTTATTCCAATTATATTATATTAAATAAGAGGGCTAATTCGGTGTCTTTGCTTCTTTTACTCATACGGATTTCCTAGAATCGGATTCCACATAGGTATAATTCCACATGATAATGAACTGTAGTATAGTTATTGCCGCATTACAAGAGAGAGTTCCGGTAGGCGGACATATAGGACCATACAAGTAGGTAGACATTCATTTATGAGAGAACTATTCAATATGAAAATCAGGCGTTCGATTGTACGATAGCCTTTGAAGCGTGATGTGCAGTGAATCGATCTTTTTTCGATGGATTGTTGCCTGCGAAAGTACCTACAGTACGTAGTGAATAAGTTAGTATCGAATTGTTTTCAGTTAAACCGATCAGATTATTCGACGGATTTTGTTTTAATATATGAACAAATTTCCGTACCGAATGAAACAACCCAACCCAAACCCAAATTATAAATAAGATTTTAAATTATCTTGGCCACTTTCAAGATCCATGTATCTGGCGTATTCGAGGTTAGCCTATCCTGCAATTAAACAGACAGATAGGTGCGTTAGAAGCCAAAAAATTACAAATGATTTGAAACTTACTTCAAGGGCGTCCCTCTCAAAGTGCCTGAGTTGCAGCGTCAGCTCGAGCCTACGCTCGCGGTCCGACCACAGCTCCTCCAGGGCACCTCGCGTGCCTCGCAGCCGTTCTAAAGTCGTCTCCACGGCGGCCGTGCTCGCCGCATCCGAGTCGCCAGAAGATCTAAAACACATTTATCGTGGCAAAATCAAAGTTTGTGTCAGATAAGGCGAGTCCTTGTGGCATTATTTTAAACCATCAATTTTACATGGTTAACCTAAAAATGAGAACCGTTGCTAGATAATCATTCAAGTATTTATATAATACTAGCTGTCCCTATCCCAGCAGCAGCTATTATATTATAAGTTATTTGTCCATCTGTTTAATGTTTTGTAATGGATTTCCGCAAGGTCACGCCTGAATCAATTATCTGTCCCTATCCCATTAAAATGAAAAAAAAAAATATACACTAATTGTAATTCTAAACTATTCTCGAATCCACTTGAACAGACACAAAAAAAAATCATTATCGGTCCAGCCGTTTAGGAGAAGTTTAATTAAAAACACACACAAAGAAGATTAATCTATACATATAAAATAACACAAATGAGTTTTTTTGTTATGATGCATCATAGAGGGTACATTTTTGAGACGGGACAGAGAAGGCAGCTTAACCGTTGTAGCTGCAGGAAAACTTTTTTAGGAGACTAGACTAGATTCTTTTACCTTTGAAGATATTTCAAGCTGCATTTACAGATATTGAAAAAATTTACCTATGTAGTCGGCGAGAAAATTAGCAATTGATGCCAATAGACCCAGTTTCATAGTGTTAAAAGACTTAATCAAGCCAGCTGAGGCAAGCGTACTTAAAATGTCAGAAATCGCTTAAAACTTTTCCTATACATTTCGATGGAAATCATTGTCGATCGATAACCGTATTTAACATAGGTACGAGTATTAAAACTAACCAAAATAATAAACTGACAACGTATAAGGTACGGAGAACCTATACCTATACTATTTATAGTTGATAAGTTCACATTTAATAGTATGAAGTCTTAAGACCTCTGTGGCGCAGTGGGCCGAGGCCCGCTTGAGACGCAGAAGGTTGCGGGTTCGATTCCCGCCACAGGACAAATATTTGTAAATTATACAAATATTTGTCTGGGGTCTGGGTGACTTTCTATATAATATGTATGTATTTACAAAAAAAAAGTATGTAAGTAGTAATCAGTCATAATTATGGTTACCAGAACACAAGCTCTGCTTACTTTGTAGCTAGATGACGCTGTGTGAAAAGCTCAGCATTATTTATTTATTTTTTACGTGCTATTGTGCTCTGCAATAGCTCTTTAGTACATTAAGTCATTTGTCACAACCTATCCAGACTTTTATTTTCAAATGCAAGTATTCGTTCGAAACGCCAAATTTTGAATGTACCAGTTTTTGATTTACGAGTATCTAGAATAACAAGTATTGTTAAGTATAAAAGTAAGCTGGAGCTTCATCTCCTATAAAATGTATGGTAAACGTTTTTACCGATTTTTGGAATTTCTTGTACTTCAACCTTAGTTGGTCCGATGGAGTATGTCGTCCCTATATGAAACGGTTGATTGGCATAACTATTGTAAATGGCCCACTTACACGCTGACTGTCCAATTTTTTTTAATCTGTGAATGCAGGTTAATTATATTCAAAATGTAAGGCCAGTCTCCTATGAACGTTTTCCTGTAGTTACAATGGTGACGGTCTTTTACTGCCCCATTTCAAAAATCCATTTAACAATTCATTTTAAGAGGAGATTGAAGGTTAGTTTTACGTTACAGTGAGTACGTAGTGATCCAAAGGCTATAAAAGTATTAGTCTCCGATAACGCTTTACGAAAGCAGAAGATACGTACCTCCATCGTAAGCACTGCACCGGGGACTTATGCCTGTGAGAACGCCGATGATATTTGAGCATTTTTTACAAAAATGTTCATTTCACCGGCTAGGTCGGAAGCAGCAACAGCCAACGCAATCGTATTTAAATATCTACTGTCACTACGAATACTAATCAGAATAAGCAATAACTCGACGTTTGTGCGACAAGTTGGGAATTATTTAATAGGTGTAATTAAAAGCCTACGGTACTTTAATGTGCTTCATAATTCATAAGGCTTAAAAACCATGGTAAGACTTTAGCAATAAAATTCATGGAAAGTAATGCGTTAAGAATAATTAAATATAATAATTAATTACTGACGTGCATACATATGTTAGGGAAGAACATAATTTGATAGATTCCAGACGATCATTGCTATATAGCTAGTAGTACACGCGTAGGCGTGTCCTACTATCTACTATAGTAGTAGTATTAGTAGTTATACTGCTATACCATAGGGACCATAGAGTTCATCTACTATCCTAGGTAATCATCGATATCTCCATTTTAAACATCTGGACCACCGAGGCAGTTTTATCCGGACTCGTAATGCTGCTTAGCTTTTACGACAAATAATTAATGATATGGTAATAATACGAATATACCAACTTTGTATTTTTGTCGGTGTGTTTCGCAAGGCCCTTTTGACGGCACCAACATCCCGTCATTGTTGCCAAGTACAGTCCCAATAAGTGGGTTGCAAGCAATTAACTAACTAATTCGCAAATTTCCATAAGGTTGCGTGACTTTTATCGTAATTACTTTACATTTATTGAAACAAGACATCACAGCAACACTCCATGGTTATCATTTAAGAGCGCTTTGTTTTGTAAGAGATGGCTTGCGTTGTTGCTAGCAGGCCGGTGGTATTTCTGATTCTAACCGGGGACGAAACGTAAAAATCTCTATCGACTAGACCATAGCCCATGCCTAAACATGAGCCAATGTTTTTAGTACGAAACTATAACGTTCAGCATTTGTATGGATCAATGACTTCGCTACTCTAGATCAAGGAGAACAAAATATTTTGTTTAAGGCTCAAGTAAGGCACGTAATAAAATTATGCGATTTCAAATTAAACCATTTGTATTGAATTCTCAGACTTTAGAATAGTCTAATGCTAAGCACCTTTAATTTTATAATGGCCCGTTTCAGGAAGACACACGGACATAAAACGAATATAAGAAGCAGTCTAGACAAGATCTTTTAATGTTTTCAAAGTGTGGTCCGAAGCTGCTTCAAGTACAGTAACTGACAGATAAAAACGACGGCACAAGCCTACTCTATACCTACGATTACTCGGTGAGATAACGTTACCCGCGCAAGAACGCGAGTCGCGTAGCAAATTCGAAGAAAGTCCCAGTTCGTATCTCCCATATTTTGCGGATAAATTACCCGAGCTAGTATAATTTAGCATTTGCGATCGCAACTCCTTAGAGGTAGATCACGAACACAAATCAATACTACATACGTATCTTTAAGCGAAAGCAACCAGATGAACTATATCCTAACTATACCAAACAGATGCGCATAATGCCACCCAAACAACGACACCCGGTTTCCGATTTTGCAGTGAATACCAATTCATTTTCGTCCCATTGTATCAGTAGGCGAATTGGTAAGGTAAACATCGTGAATGTTCTAGAATGGGTACGAAAGAAAACTAGAAAATAGCGATTAAAATATCGATGAACGAGGAGATGCGAGCATTCCAGTGCTAAGACCGTTGCCGGTGTCGTCGGAGCGAGGCGCATTCCTCACGCGTCGTCACCCAATCGGAACCGAGAGATATCGTCAACATCTTGCACTATCCCACACACTACTTATAAAAGCAAAATATCATTACAACAGTTACTCTGCGTCATAAGGGAACGTAACTTGCTTACATTTTTAACACTAAACGTAGCTAGCGACGGACGGAGACGTTCTAAAACTATACTTATATAACCACATATATAATATTATATATACATACTTATCCATATACATATATGTATATATAGAGAGCCCGATAGGAGCCAGCTCTTGGGTCACGCGATGTTTCTATCAGACGACCGCGGTGAAATAATTTAAAAAATAAATAATAGTTTAAACAAACTAAAAAACACGCTTTATATGGAAAACCAAACTAAAAATAGAAAATAAATTTTAATGAATGTAAGTAGGAAAAAATGTTTTACTAAAAAAAAAAGCGTGGGGTGCATGGTGTCAATAGTTATAAATATTTAATTGACAGACTTGAGAAGAAGGATTGTTTTCTATATCAAGCGTTTTTTTAGGTTTTTTAAACTATTATTTATTTTCTACTTTTTGTTTTAGGATAATCGGATATCTTAAATATTTTTAGTGTTCCGTACCTCGAAAGGAAAAAACGGAACCCTTATAGGAAGGATCACTTTGTTGTCCGTCCGTCCGTCCGTCTGTCTGTCAAGTCACTTTTTCTCAGGAACGCGTGGAGGTATCAAGCTGAAATTTATATCAAATACTCAAGTCTACTGTCCTAGCTGTGAAAAAATCAAACTTCTAAGCCAACACAATCAAAAGATACAGCCGTTTATGCCGCAAATTTCCGCAAATTTTCGATATTCGCGATGGAATCAAAACCTAAAGGGTGAACTCAGAATCTTGAAATTTGGTCCCGTGAACTCAGAATCTTGAAATTTGGTACGAAGCAACGTCTTATAGCACAGATAAAGGAAAAATTGCGAAAACTGTAAATTTTTTGTTACATCATCCAACTATGACTCGATTGTCGTGATGGGTGAAATTTTACTTATATACTATATTATATAGGTTTATTATAGGTATGGGTATAGGTATAGGTATAGGTATATTATATAGGTTTGTACGGAACCCTCGGAGCGCGAGTCCGAGTCGCACTTGGCCGGTTTTTTTTTTTGAGTTATTGCATTGTCATCGGTCTTTGACATCGGGTGTGCAAAATTTGAATGAAATTTGGCCGTTTAAAGTGGGTCAAAATCGCGTCCTAAGCGTATGTTTTTGTTTGTATGTTTGTAACCGACTGGTTAACATACATACAAGTGCAGCTAATATAAAGCGTATAAAAATACGCGGCTCTCGGCTTCAGAGACCCCACCCTTCTGGACTCGCGGCTCGGCTTTAATTTTCTCTTCTATAAAGACGGATAAGACTCGTCAAGTATTGGTGAACCGAAGAGGCGGAGTAGCTTTTGTCAACAAATGGTAAATTTCGAAGCATTAATTTTCTCTTCTACAAAGATGGAAAAGACGCGTCAAGTATTGGTGAACCGAAGAGGCGAAGTGAGAATTTATCAACAACTGGTAAATTTGAAATAAAATATTTTTAATCCATGTGTACCTAAACCTGAACCAATTGATCAGACTTGATGATAGTATTGATCAGCGCTTGAAGTAGGTACCTACAAATTTACGAGAACTAGCTGTTGCCCACGACATTGTGATTAATAACACGAGCCCTGCTTACTTTGGGGCCAGATGATGATGTGTCAAATGTCCTTCATTATGTAGTTATTTAATTAGATAGGTGGTTTTAAACAAGGGTATTGTTCGTTTGTCATTTCATGAAGTAACAGCACTAAATTAATTATTTTTTTCTCGTGTTATCGCATGTTTTATATAGTAATCTTAAATATTCAATCAATAAATTTTGACATCATAGTACAAGTATGGATATTTGAATAATAATTGCAATTATGTATAACTTAAATTAAATGTCTTAAATTAAATAATTGGAACCTATAATTGACCTATCGGGTACGGGTAAGTAATTTCCTTTCTCAAAAAGGAGCCGTTTACACAAACGTTTTTGTAATAAATAATTTAACTTTTATTTCAGTTAAAACATGCAATTAATATTTCTTCAAGGCCTGGCCTAGGCCTTAAGGCTCGCCTTAATGAGCTTCAGAGTTAATAACGACTATGAGCGTTTCCAGCAAAACTACTTAGACGACAAACTCTAACGGCAGCTTCACTACAATTCTAAATGAGAATATTCATAAATATAAGTCAGCTTCTCCGAAATTAGTACCACTCAAGCGAGCTATACAACATTAAAAACAGAAGTAATTCCCGCTTCAATGAGCTTAATAAAGCCTTTTCTATAAAGCGTTGAATGTTCGCACCCTAAGTGTGACTTGCCAGCAACATTATTCCCGGCACCTGTAGCGCGCACATTAAACCTAATTTAATTTTCAATTCATAGTTGCCGGTATTTTCCGCGTTAATATTACAGTATTAACAAGTGGCGGAAGGCAATTGCCGTCAAGTCACAGTCAACTTATAAGAAATCAATAAAACGCTCCTTAACACGGGGAATCAGTGAATGACAACTGGTAGATACGTATGTAACCCGTGTAGTTGTTAAATATAATGTTGTACTTACGCCCAGAAACGGTGGGCACTGGGGTATACTCAGCAGTGTTCAATTTTATGAACATTTTACTCGTAAAAAGTGTACTCGTGATGTGAACAGAAACGCTCGAGCAAGGGAGTCACGACCGTCGGACAATTAGGCCTCAGTAATATTTTATGGACAGTTAAAATGCATCCACAGACATGCATTTAATATACGGTTTTATAGATTATAGTCAAGTCAAGACAGCCGTGGTGAAGAATGACAGTCCGAATGCGTACAAGCCTGCCTAACAGTAGGTACCTAGCACAATACCAGTCAACTACACACGCGTATACATCGATGTTCACTGTAGGAGTACGCTTTACATATGTTCACCATACTATACCTCACGTGAACTTATACCTACTCCGTCCTAGCCTAACTGCTACCAAAAATAAACCGGTAACAGGACGAGAAGATGTAAGTACTTCGACTATGACAATGCAACGGAAATCTACGTTGAAGATAGAAGTAGATACTCGTAGGTATGAGAATATTATAACCTAATAGAATTGATGTCTAGATAAGGATGTAGTTTACTACACCCTAGAAAAACATAAACATAATTTAACATAATTATTCTCAAACATAATTATCGCCAAAACGACGCCCCGGCGTCACGTCAGCTACGGCTACCATTGTCTTGCGCGAACGCAACGTCTTTTCGATCAACACATTTCGTATTGCATTCTTGCATTATTTGCGTCAGCAATATATCAAGGGCATCCGATAACGATGAGCGAATATGGTTAGCACCTGATTCATAGATATTCAATCCCCGATTTTAAGGTCCCATTGTTTAACGGTTCTATAGATGCGACTGTGATCCGAAAGCCAAAAACTGGTAGGAACTGCGTTGTATGTTTAAGTATATCTAGATGTATCTCGTATATAGCAAAACAAGGCTTCGGTTTTTGGGTTGCTTATGTCATTGTATTCCTATCGTAAAACGTAAGACATCTTACCTAGCGTAATACCTAATTTAGGTTAAGTTTCTTAGTTTTAATGATAATATATGATCATATATGGTATGATAATGATAATTTTGACATCAGTTTTTCAAGAAAAGTTGCATGATACATTGATGTCCTATTAGGTAGCCATAGCGTTAGCTGTTGAGGCTCCATAGATTCGCCACTACTTTCTACATTCGTCTCTGGTTGCGTGCCTGGCGCCGCGCCGGCACAAGCATACAACTACAGTAGCCAGACGCATGCAAGCCATGAGCATGCGAGTCGTAAACACATCAATAAATCAATACGGAAAGAAATTTCAAGCGCAAACACTCAATTAGATAAAACCTATGTAAATGACACCGGAAATACGGCTCATCAAGCTAACTAAAACGCGTGTTTCCTTCGGTACATCAACACAAACATTTTTTCCTGGTATGTTACCTTAATAAAGAAAAAGTTTCCATTCTTCTTCTTTTTAAAATGTAACAAGTTCTTTAAAAGCAAGAAAAGTGGTGTGGTAAAAGGATAAATGTACGCCTCAGTATGGATCTAAGAGATGTCATGCATTACCGTACTTCATTCGCAGGTGGTTTAAATCAGCTTTCTAAGAGCGGCCGGCGCAACGGATGTAATTTGCTATCACTCTTCAAGAAAACTCATGTGAATTATCTTTTTTGCAAATAAAAGTTTCAATTCACATATTTCCCTTACAATAGTAATAAGCTTTCTCTATAACTATGAACCGGTAAACAGGGTAATTACAGTGAAACAATGGTTCCGCGTCGGATTTTATAAAATGTTAAATAGTCGTCATCAATATTTTCTATGAGTAGCATTAATAGGACAAGGACGCTTTTTACACAGATGAATAGGACGATGTTGTATATCGCGACCGTGTGAATTATATTTCACAATATATATAAAAGGCGATGTATGTGTATGTATGTATGTTACCTATAAACTTCGTAACGGCAGGACCGTTTTCGATTACATTTTTAGTAAATCTTCAGATTGGCCTAGGTTATCCTGTGAAGTTTGGTTGAGATCGGATCACCAGAACTTTATTTTTTTTTTGATCAATCAAATTTGTATGGATATGGAGATTGAATCTCAGGAACGGACATAGGCTACTTTTTATGTATGTACTAGGGCATGCAAACCGATAATCGATAACCGATAATTTATCGGTAATCAGTCAATTTTTGTCAGCGATAATTATCGAAAAATATCGATAAAAATACCGATAAACGATAATTTCATAAAGGTTTTATGTAATCATTTCTATCACTACCGCGATTCAAATAAACCATTTTCAACTCAGACCGAGGTAAATATATAGACGCCTCGCCACTATCAACCTAAGTCAAATCACCATTTGTTAAATGGTACCCTATAATTAGGTAAATTTGTATTAATGCGTAAAAAGTTGTGGTGGTTAATTAATTTACAAATCAATTATTATGTTTTGCACTACTACAACTTATAACGGTGTATTTTTTTGTAACTTTCAGGATCAGGGTTCATTTTGTTTTACTAGTTAACGGGTATTTATCGCGTGTTACCGCGTATTATAATTTATGCCTAATATTTTGGTTATGTATGTTTATTACATCGCCATTTATTGAGCTATTTAGAGTTAATTATTTTAAAAATGCTTTTCGAGATATCCGATAATGGATATTCGCTTTTGATCACACGATAAAGTCCAAAACTAGTTATGCACAAGTCTTAGCATTCAAATTTATTTGAACAAACCACGCTTGTTTTCGATGGTAGCCATTGTGGATTAATTCAACAGTTTCTTATAGCAGTGATTCATTTAAAAAGTTTCTTTTAGCAGTGATTCATTTAAAATTTTTTTAACTGTTGCTGCTTGAGAACTTAAAACTTTGGGAATTTTATTTTATATCAAAATAATCTATACCTATAAAAGAGCTTAACCTGACTCATCAATGCCGAGCCAATGCCGAGATTCATCAATGCCGAGCCGAAACCGCTGAAGCTAGAAAGCTGAAATTTGGAAGGTAGCTTCCTTTTACAGCAAAACCACCCACTAAGGCAGGGTTTTTTTTTAATTCAATCCCTAAGAGGGTGAAAAGGGGTGAAAACTAATGTATTAAAACTTTTTAACGCATTGTGCGATTTGCTTGAAAATTGATATGAATAAATAAAACGCAAAATAAATGGACACTGTGTTTCAGGATTTTCCAAAATAACCTTAACAAAGAGGTAAAATGGAGTGTCAAAGTTTGTATATTTTAATGGGTGGTCAGATGATTGGTTTGAAACTTATCAATAAAATTTGGCTACAATTCATAAAAAAAATGCGGAGCAACAGCTAGTGTATGATAATATCATTGACTAGGGAAATTTTAAAATATATTCTGGCAAGCATCGAGTTTTATGCCAAGTGTGTCAATGAGGATTTGTTTTCGAAATAACCTTAAAACTTAAGTAAATTTAATAAAAAGGTGTTATTAGAAGTACTTACTTACAAATAGATACGAAATTACGAACTAATAAGTAGCTTTACTACCTTGGACTGTTTTACTACCTACCTTTACTGTAATTATTTGAGAAAAAAATATTTTATTTGTTTAGTTTTTAATGGTAGGTAACCATGACTAGTGCTATTTAGATTCAGACTTGTTTTTTATGTATAAATTTGTAGTTTAATTTAAATAAATTCATATTATTGAAAAAATAATTATTTTAATTCAATAATAAAAGACGTAAAATGTTCTTGTATACTATGGATATGGACAAAGAAAGTAATTCTACGAGACAGTTATTTTTTCTTATATAAATCGGTAATTATCGGTTTTTATCGAAAAAAAAACCCGATAAAAATCGGATTATCGTTTATCGAAAAATTTCGATAATTGCATGCCCTAGAATGTGCTATGCTTGATAGTTCAACAAAGCTAGTTTCACATATATCTTCAACGAAAGAATTTAAAATTAATATAATAATGTGCAAAATGTAGCTAGAGCTACGTACACTCGTGACTAGTGACGCAATTCAAGCACTTGATACATATAATTTGTTAGTCCGCGCACCGTGCACTACACGAGACTCGAGGCTGGAGCCGATAATTTTTAGCAAACAAAGTTTCCAGAAGACTTGAGTTGAAGTCTGATAAGAAATGGAACAAGGAAACAAGTTGTGCTGACACACTTAGCGTGGAATAAGGGCAGAGAGATGATGATGACGATAATGACTGCTCAATTTCCCATTACTAGAAGAAACTATTTAATCATACAAAATCCTGCTCACAGAGATCTCAAGTGAAGAGGGCTGTTGACATAATGGCTGATTTTATCGAATCAGTAAGATGTGTGATGTTTCAATAAAAAATATCGTGTATACGAGTAGATAAGAAGTCAAACAAACAAACTGAAAAGTAGCTATTTTTTTCAAGAATGGTTTTCCTAAATGCTTCATTATTTAAACATAGGAGACGAAGATAAAACAAATATTATGTCACGCCTGTATAAAATTTATCTTTAGAAGTTTTTAGTGATGACGATTGGGTTGCGTGTCAATAGCGAGGGCGTAAGCGTAAGGTCGCGACCGGGCTCCCCTCGCCATCTCCCGGGATCCTTATTCGACCGGCAGGAAGAGACGATTGCGAGACAATTTGAATCACTGAGATCCATCAAGCGTTGTTGCTCACTTCCCGACATTGTCTGTCATCGAGGACGAATAGCCAAACGAAGAGTCCCATAACCATCAGCGCTCAACGCTCAACCATCATTGGTTAGCACAGTCCCATGTTAGTAAGGAATACTTTTTAATATTTTACAATTAACATCTACGCAAGCTAAAAGGTTTATCGCTCGGAAGCTAAAGTAGCACAAACAGTATTGTTTGGAGGTCCACGTCAGCGTCGTCTGTATCGTGTCGTATCGTAGCGTAGCAAACTCTATTACTTTTAAATAATACCTACAGTTCTCGCGAGACCATTGCTTTTGTGAAGGTAGCAAGTTCAGCGTGTCTATAAAACTAAAATATTGCGGAACAATTGCATAAAAGTATAAAATATTAGCTTTTCGTAATAAAGACACGGGGCCTATCGATTATACTCAGAAAGGTTACGCCTGCGAACGACGGATCTAACTGATCAAACAATGAAGAATGGATATTGGCTATCGGCTTTTTATTTTTACGAGGGGAGTTTAGAGTAATAACCAAGAAGCATTCTGCTCAGCTAATATTGATCAAGACCGGCCAGGACGTGAGGAACAGGTCGTCCGAAGTCTACTATGTCCTCTTTGATAAAGAGGACATAGCAGACTTTGTACGACAGTTGCGACCAATAGTCGTAGGCAACAACCGATGTCACGCTACTTATCAATGCGGTTTTCGAATAGTTCGTTTAAACTTTGTTAATAGAAAAAAACTGTGTGAGTAACGAACATTCAGTAATAATAATGATCTAAAATGCAAATAGTGTCGATCACAGAACTTCTTTTAAACAAACATTTTTTGATTTTGATATCGGAACCATCTCAGTTTTGTTTGCTGATAGTTTTGATCTAATTAAAGGCTTACAGCGCGGGAGTCACATTGCAAGCTACTTTTTCTATAGGATTACGATAAATGACATTTTCTCTCGAAATTAAAGTAAGACTTATGTAGATACTTATATAAACATTTAAAGCTTTGTATCGGCCTGGGAACTGACAGACTAGAAATGTCATTTTTATTTCAATATTGACTGAAAACATAAGATAAATGTATTCACACATATAGACCGTTTACCGTAAGATGTCCCCTGCCAATCTGTTGTTGTCTAATTCCAAACAATCAAGTGCGATCTCGCGTCGCCGCTAGGGCTTGCTATCCGGATATCCGAATTATCCGTATATCCGCCGATTTTCAAATCCGACAATAAAAATAATAGACAATAGTGACAAATAAAAATTCCGGATAATTCGCATAATGCGGATAGTAGGTAAAATTAATCAAAAATTACAATCTAAAGACGAAATGAATAATATGAAATGAAAAAAACTAATTTTACCTCATTATATTATTGGTATATGTAATATGAGTAGTGCAGATTATAATAATTTAGCAAAAAGCGCATCACTAACTTTGGAATCACTAAGCCTACGAGAACACACTGAGCCCCCCCGGCCCCGCAAGCACCGCGTACACACATCTTGGAAAAAGGAATCCAAGTTGACAAATTATTTACAGTCCGAAGATTGCACGGAAGTTAAGGTTTCAAAACTAGCAGCTCTAGATGGATTTTCATTTATTGTATTTAGGACGTCAGAAACTCAGAACGTCAGAAAATGAAAAACCACTGCCACAGTTGCCACACACCATAAAAAAAATGATATATATCATGGAGAAGAAGAG
Source organism: Lampropteryx suffumata (assembly GCA_948098915.1). Taxonomy (NCBI): domain Eukaryota; kingdom Metazoa; phylum Arthropoda; class Insecta; order Lepidoptera; family Geometridae; genus Lampropteryx; species Lampropteryx suffumata. The sequence goes on from OX402544.1 coordinate 29,032,505, forward strand.
AAGAGCGATATCTACTCATTACCACTACACAAACAGTGAGTTTTTATGGGGGCTCTACAATGGTATTTAGGAGGAATAATTTCGGATGCTCGTACGGAGTTGGTGACCGTCGACAATCGGCGAAATGCACCTCGTTACATGGAATTGATCCTCCAGGATCATGTTCTGCCCTATTCCGGGTTCATTGGGTACAAACAATTTTTATTAATGCACGATAACACATATCCCCACGTTGCGCGGTGCATGGAGGAGTACTTTCAAGTGGTTGAAATTTCAAGGTACACCCAATACCCAATAGGTACACATCTGGGACATGCTCAAAAGAAAGATTAAGTCCGGTTCCAACCCGACACAAACTCTCAACCAGGTCCGCGCTTCAGCGCAAGCCGCTTGGGAAGCCATACCGCAAGTGCACGTCAAAAACATGATCCAGAGCATGCCTGACCGGACGCAGGCATGCATTAGAGCTAGAGGAGAAAGTACCTGGTATTTAAATGTGTAAACAGTGTAACAGTTTAAAAAACGCTCGTTTTCTTTTTTCAGTTCGTTACGAATGTTTTTTTATAAGATAAGATAATAATAAGTCATTTTTTGTAATCTCGTAAACGTAAACTTTAATAAAAAGTAGGTATAGGTACTTTTCTATATTTTTTCGTTCTTCTTAGTTTATTTCAATAATTATCCGAATTATCCGGAAAATCCGGATATCCGAATAGTAGAGTTCACTATTATGGCGCCACTGAAAACCAGCGATACAGCAGCCTTCACAGTTCTGTATCATATGCTGAGTGGTAGCCTTTTTTTCGTCACTGTACATAGACTAGTTTATATTACATTTGCACTGTATTTGATATGTGACGTTTAATACATATTTTCTATTCTATTCTATTCTATTCTATTCTATTCTATTCTATTATCCATATTATCCGAATACCAAAATATGACGCAAAATGCAAGCCCTAGTCGCCGCCATGACAGATTAGTAAAATAGGGATACCAGCTTCCGACATGTAGCCTTTAGTAAGGGTAATTAGAATTTACTGACAACTCATTAAAATATAAACGCGACGACTGCATGGATAATATTACTGATAAATTCATAATTAGACTAGGAAATGACAGCAGCACAGATTCGGATACGACAGATGATGCAAGTGACAGAGATATGTCTAGAATCGTTCCTTTCGACCATAATTTACTGTCAGAAAAAAAATAAGTCAATAAATAATTTAAAAGTTAAATTGTGTCATCATTTACAACATTACTATATCATTCAAAAATATGCAAGTAAAATATTTTTATCAGTGGTGGGTACATACAAGTTTAGATAATGTTGCCGGCAACCACCAATCACCAAGTGGGGTAAATCTATATCTATACTAATATAATAAATGCGAATGTAACTCTGTCTGTCTGTCTCGCTTTCACGCCAAAACTACTGAACTGATTTAAATGTAATTTGGTACACAGATAGTCTAAAGCCTGAGAAAAGACATAGGCTTTTAATTGGAAAAAAAAGTGTTGTAAAGGGTTGAAAAGGGGGAAAGGTTGTATGAAAGTATTGTCATTTTCAGAACTAAAAGCATATAATTTTAGGCTGTTGAACCTTACTAATATATATTTATATATTTTATATATCTACACTAATATTATAAATGTGAAAGTAACTCTGTCTGTCTGTTTGTTAAGTTTTCACGCCTAAACCGCAGAACCGATTTTGATGAATTTTAGAATAGAGATATATGGGACCTTGGAGAAGGACATAGGCTACTTTTTATGTAGGTGCCACGCGTGCGAAGCCACGGGCAGCAGCTAGTACGGCATATATTGTTGGCAGCACTGTAGGCAATGCAGCCAATTCGCAAGGCAGGGGACATCTTACGGTGAACAGTCTATAGCTGTTTATTATTCCTGTCAGTTTCAAATTATACAAGACTAAACCATTCATTACAAGTATGAATGGTATGTACATTGGTATGTACTTGTACATTCAATAGACATGAAAAAACTCGAATGAAATGGGAGAATTGACACATTTCAAATGAGAATTGGAGTACGTAAGGCGAACTGTTAATTTCCAAACCACTTAAAATTCGAATCGGCTCTGAAATAGGGCAACACGTCGCATTATAGAACTGAAACAAAACACTTACAAATCTATCAAGACGATTTTCCGCCAATTAGGAACAAGGAACATAGGGACCCGTTTAAATTAATTTATAGCTTGCCAATCCGACCACACGAGACGTGCCAAGCCGACGAAGTTCGGGGAGAAAAGGATTGGCATACGATGTATACCTATTTTTGTGTCTAGTAAACACAGCTCATAGTAACAACTTCGACAATAAAAGCTCGTGAATGGTACCAACATCAAAAGGTGACCTTTAATGTACCTACAAGTAGGTGGTACATTGATGTAGATCCTTTTGATTCGTTCCCCTATCAGAGGGGGAGTTTGCGAATGACGGACAGTTGGTTTAATAAAGCAGTATAAATGAATATACCTACTTCAAATATATCGACGTTAATCAGTGAGTCTCAAAATATATCTTAGTGTGGCCAACTATATTGACGTAGTTAGGTGGCCGCCGTTAGGTGGTTTCTGGCAAGGTCTAAAAACTTTACAGTAGCCAAGGCTGCTATAATTATAAACCAGATAAATAACTTTGTATTTAATATGCTGATATATGAAACCAAAATCTAACTTATGCGCTCCAGACACATTAGTTTAGTGAGTATAAAGGTACATTTGAATTTCTATAAGAACATGCATAACTTTCAAAATAAACTTTGTAAGTATCTATAAAAACAACATCCCTCTACTTAAAAAAGCAAAATTAAAAAAAATCGTGCAAAATTTCCCGAACATTGCAACTTATACAACTGCTGATAAAATATTTATTAAATATTAGTTATTTATTATTTTGTACGACCTTCAGAGTTGACCGCAAAATCTTGTTACGTATTCGCCAAACATTGTTTAACGCCGATATTTTTTTGTATTAGCAACTCTAAATTATCTTTACGCAAACACATCCACATGAAACTTATTCATTTCTAAAGGATCTAAATACTGCAGCGACAAAATAGTTTTCGTACGTATATAAAATATTGTTTGCCGCGAAATCGAGTTGGTGGCGATAGCAAACTTCGCGCGTGCACGTCCCGACGCGCACTTTCCCGAGCGAGTACTGAGTTGAGTAGTGAGATGCAGCGCTGCGTTGTGCGCCCGGCACCCACCCACACCTACCATGCAGGCCCGCGGCACGATAACACGACATCGCCGCGCGGCCCTGTCTATCGCGTCGCTTTCCTCGATCCACCATTTACGAATAATACGGAAACTCGTTAAAAGACAGAATACACTTGCCTACTTACCCATCCCAGTTAAAATAGCTTGCTTCACAAACCAATAAAATATTCAGATACTTGCGCCACAGTACTCTGCTGACACCCGAAGGTGTCTTACTTACACAATAAACAAAGAATGATATAACTAAATAAGAACAATCATTTTACCATGCTTAGGTATGTGTAACATTTCACATATATTATAAGATATTTCATAAATTAACGCCAGTGTAAGTTTGCTAAAATATCTTTATATTAAAAGATAAGCACATTGACACATTACATTCACATTCTGACCTACAAGTATTTAAAATGTAAGATAAAATAACTTCCCCCACTTGAACAACCAAAAATTTCATTTTCATTATTCACAAATTTCAATATGAGTGAATGTTTGCAATTAGGAGATGAGCAAGTGACCCTAAGTTTTATATACAAGTGTATAAAAAACTAAAACGTGTACCTACATAAAACTAGCTTAGTACTGACTGTTGCGTTAAACAAAAGCTTGATAAATGTTCAGAACGCCATTAGTGCCGGAGAGCTGAGGGAAGGTATTTGTGTTAGAGCTATGAATTAACCCCGACTTAGTTAAAATAAACTTTAATGAAAAATTCTAAGTGACGATAAATATTCACGGGATAAACGAATTGTTTTAAGTGATTACTTAAAACTCCTCTTCATAGTGAAATGCTTCATTGTAGTCTTACAAATCAAGCTACTTGAACGCGAACAAGGTTATACTAAATTGGTTTATGAGCAAGAAAAACTTATTCTGCTTATACTCAAGGCTAATACGAGTAGCTTTACTCTTAATCGGAAAATGTTATTCTATTGCTCTAGGCGCCACTTTTTTGTTTCACAGTGATCCTACACACCCGTTTAGTAAGGCATGTCGTCCACGGACCCTTTTCCTGTTACGGCAAGCTAGTTAGACAAGGGCTGATTCATTTTATAACACGAAGCAATAACTCGTATAGCTTACTCTGACTATAAATGGAGCAAGCGATCCATTGAAAAAACGTTTAGTTCTTTTAGCAAAACGGATTAATGTAAGGATTAAATGTTTTCCAGTTAGTCTATTTTTGTAACAAGTAATCATACAAAAGTATTTATTTGATATCGTAAAACTTTAAACTTGAATGCTAAACAATATTGTGACAATCAATGGTTAAAACCTAATTCAGACATAAAATCAGAGACCATTCATCTGGGTGCTACAGCAGTAATGAGCTGCGGCATCGCTAGTGTTCTGTGGCACCGCAGAAACAGTCAAGTAAGTCACGCCTGAGTAGGAATCGTGTCTATCAACTTACTTTTTTCACCATTATGAATCTTTTACCATAAATTCTAATAACTAGTCCAATTCAAAACTATGTATGAGTTTCAGTTAACTTACTTAAGACCTAGTGAAAAATTCAGTGATACGACGCAAAATAAAAGATAATAATCTTTATTCGTATTAACTCGTATCAGTTAGCTTTTAGCCAGTGTTGATTTTTAACTAATTGACAAAAGACGGCGTGTTTGAAAATGTTTTAACTAATTATTCTTGCATTATGTCGGAAAAGCTAAGACTCAGCTAAGTATTTCTGGACCTCAAAATCTCTTTTCCTTAAAAGAGTTACTATTCACTAATTTTGATTGTTGATTCCTTAATCAACAATCAAAATTAGTGAATTTGAATAGTTAATTTGAATTTGACGACGAAACTTTTTTTATATTTATATATATATTTCAAAATTATACTTTTAACGGTTTCTGAGAAAAAGGCTCCGGAGAAAAAGACAAATAGACAGACAGACAGATAGATAGACGCACCACAAAGTGATCATATTAATAAGGGTACCTATTTGTCCGTACTGAAGTGCGGAACCCTAGCAAGGCCTAAACACGTAAGTATACCTAAGGTTGAGCGTTCCAAATCGTTTTCTGTTCTAAGAAGGGAAAAAAAAAGGAAGAGCTAAACACAATAGTGTTTAGAATAATAGGCGAGAGTAAGAAAATTGTAACTAATATATGAAACTATCTTATCTTTGGTAAAATTTTGCTATTTGTAACCAAGCAATCGATTGGCAATAGCAATCCAAATGATTCCTCTAATCAAGCATTTCACACATACGGCAGTGGCGGTTATTGCGTCAATGTCTCACGAGATATGACGTCGATTTTTCTACGGCGAGACAACCATGGATTTGTAAGACTGCAATTTTGTATTGCAAACTGGCTTTAAAGATCGAAATGGCAAGTTTTTCACGCATTGAGTAAGATACTGCGAGCACGTCGGAAAGTCGCCGAAGTTCTGTGACCTTTTACGGGACATGCCAACATTTATAGGGGTACATTCTTTAAATGGATACACTCACCAGGCGTGCAAGCCAGCAGCAAGTAATAAGATAATAATATCTTATTACTTGCTGCTGGCTTGCACGCCTGGTGACTATATAGATAGTAGCATATATCCGTCTCCAAGATCCAATCTACCTCTTTACCAAATGTCATCAAGATCCGTTCAGCCGTTTAGCCGTTAAAAAATTAACAAATAAACAAACAGACAAATAGAGACACAGACTTCCGAATTTATAATATTAGTATGGATAATTAATTATCCCTAGGTACTAGGTACCCCTAGTTCTAGGCGGATCCATTAAATTTTGAAAATTGACAATAACAAACACCACATTACACGATTAGTAGGTACCTATTCTAGGTACTACCTAGGTATCCAACACAAAGCACTTATGATTGAGTTAAAAAACACATGGTCACTCGTAAAAATCACACTCACAATGGTCACAAAAATGGTTCAATGTGCCAATCCATGGTTCATGGTTTGCCGCGGCACCAACACTCAAAATCATATCGTGTCGCGTCGGTCGTATTCCTAATTACTGTAGGGTAGGAGGTCATGATGATCACTCGAAACGGAATGACGGAACTCTTAACAGGAATTAGGAAGTTGACAGCACGACGTACAACAAATCACTGAGCAAAAATCTATTCAAACCAAAATAAAATCCTTTGAAATTTCCGTCAATTTTTATACGCTTTATATTAGCTTTTATTTATTTATTTATTGGGCATCGCCAACAGTACATATAACAAACATATGAATCTAATATATTAATAATAATGCTTCGAATATATTAATAACAACTTCTATATAAAGCTTCACATGTATGTTTGTAACCGACTCCTTAGGACGCGATTTTGACCCACTTTAAACGGCCAGATTTCATTCAAATTTTGCAAACCTGTCAAAGACCGATGACAGTGCAATAATTCAAATAAAAAATTAAAAAAAAAAACACCACGCTTTATATAGAAAACCAAACTAAAAAATAGAAAATAAATTTAAATAAATGTAAGTAAGAAAAAAATTTTTTATTTAAAAAAAAGCGTGGGGTGCATGGTGTCAATAGTTATAAATATTTCATTGACAGATATGAGAAGAAAGAAGAATTATCATTACGATAATATCTTAAATCCCATGCTTTTTTTTATATAAAACATTTTTTTCTTACCTATATATTTATAAAAATTTATTTTCTATTTTTTAGTTTGGTTTTCTATATAAAGCGTGTTTTTTAGTTTTTTATTATTTATTTAGAGTTCATTTTTAATGTGAAAATCCAAACCTATCACAATGATGACAATCAATGTTGGTAAATACTACTTTGGTTCTTAGTGAAGTTATTTTGTTTAGTTTATTCTGTAGTCATGTCACTGCTTATTTCTTGGTCACTGAATAATTTAACCACTCTGGTTCTGTCACCATCAATCACTAGACTCTTTTTAAGGCTACTTACAGAAAAAAAAACCAGTGTCAAAAGACATTAATGCAGCACAGAGTGACCAAGATATAACCAATGACAGGATTAATAAATAAAATAATGAATAAAATAAAATTTTTTAAATTTTTCAGATTTATTGCATTTAATCGTTGTTGACAATGTGTCAACAACAATTAAATGCAATAAATCTGAAAAATTTAACATTTAATTGACAGAAGAACAAACAAGATTCTTTCAAAAATAGCAGCTGAACTCAACTACAAAACAAAAATTGTCTTTCCTCTCAGAGGCATCACAATGTAGGCAACATTAATGTTTGTGTTGTTGCGTGAAATTATACTTCATTTTAAGGTCACGATCAGAGTTCAATAAACAGCTGATATTAAGGATGTTACCATTTGAAATAAGTGCAGTTTTGAATCAAACTTTGCTGCTCATTTCTTCAATGAAAAACATTGAACTTATTGAAGTAGTAAAACATATGTTGTTCTCGAAAGTATCGAGAATCGGCCCACCTCGGCATAATATACTAGTTCCGGGACACCCTGTATAATTAAATTATTATGAATACTATACTAAAACAGAAAACTGGATTGTCTGGTACCCACACTTATGATGCACCCTTTACTTGTTGATGACCATTTGTATGTTACGCGTTAGCTGGAAATATATAGTGGATATTGCGTATGTATATTGTATTGTTGGTTTTTTGTGTATATGTATAAGGCAGGCATAATAACCATTTCGTTTATGTACATATTTGTTTATTTATTTCTTTTATTTTTGGCGTTTCGTAAGGTTGAGTGACTGGATCGAAGGTCTCGGCAGGATAACAGCGCTGACCTGTCATCTGACAGGGAAGCATAACGCTGAGTCGAGTTCTTTTTGCTGCTGTAGCACACAGCACTGTTAGGTAGGTAAGTACGCACAATAATTTTAAGTTTTTTAAATGTCTTTTCTCCTTTTACTTTATGATATATGTGTCACTTCCTTTTTACTTCATTTTGTTTGTACTCATTGTTATTATTGATGTGTATGTGTGCTTATTCAGTGAATAAACAAATGTCTATGTCTATGTCTATGTCTATGTCTGTGTCTATTATATAATAATAATTCTACATCACTTTATAAAATAAAGTAAACTTGCCATTTTAAATCGACGTATAGTCTGGCCCTGACATTCATGTGAATGAAATGGCAACATATTTTAACGTCACTTTAGCTACACGTGGCTCGCAACATAATAACATATTAACATAATAGGGATAGTTTCGAAGGTTTATACAATAATACCGTGCCGAGCAGGAGCAAGAGGTGCCGCGCGATGCCGCCCGATGCCATCATTTAATTCTAGTTGGGCACCAGAACAATAAGAATACAATAATTATTGCATTATGTATGAAATAAAATGTCTGGTTGCGCCATACGCCATACTTTCACTGCCGTTTGTATTTTTTTTTGTATATATAATAATTAGAAATCGTTTGATGTTTTCTTATAATATTAGTTTAATAATTACCCAGCAGTGGCACGAATTAAAAAAAATCGCTACTGAATATTTGGGCGTCAGCTAGTAATGTAATACTCATAAGTAGAAGCAATTATGAGCACAATGAACATGTGATTGAGCGGCGGCCGGCAGCGTGATGATTGCACCCTTGTTGTCGCGTCTCTACCTACTTTAGCAGGAGCGTTTCACGACAGGTTCCATGACTCTTTTCACTGAAAACTAGGCAACAAACAGTTCTGCGCGAAGCTCTTAGAAATTAGGTCGCATCGCATACCGTTGTGCGAGATCCCGAGCGATGCATAAAGGCGGAGGCTATTGTTGCACGAATTTCAATACTTGAATCCAGGTCCGTGGATATTTTACTTTTAAAACCAGGACAATGCTCTCTTGCTTCGATTGTGACGTATGGTTTAGCGCACGCTATTATTATGCACATAATTAAGACAAATAGAGATGGCATTTGTAGAATTTCTCACTCTTATTTTTAGTTAGAAAGGTAACATTTTATCTTAGATAAAAACTGCATTCAAAAGTGAATAAGTTAGTAAATAACGAAGTTTCCGTGCCGTGAGCAATAGAAAAAGCGGATGTTTGCTGTATGTACACCACCACAACGCGCACAACCTGTTCCTTTTTAGAGTTCTATAACTCAGACAGAAAATGTCTATCTGTCTGTCAATACCCTTATTCTCAGGCACGCGTAGAGGTATTTACATTAAATTTATATCAAATACGTACGTTTTGTACGGTTTGGTGCGGTCTACAGTAAGAGCTTTATACCAAATGTAATCAAAATAATAAAATGTAATGCTTATAAATCAACGCTATCAAAAAATACGGTCATTTATGCCGCATGTAATTTCCGTTGAATTAAAACAAATAAACATAGTTGACCGTGACGTGTTTAGATATATAGAACCTATTGTTCATTTTTCAATATTAAGTTAAGTTAGTGCTTCTATCCGACATCATATTTTCATTAGAGCAATGTTGGATGCTTTCATAGTTTATGACATATAAATGGCAGAATAACCCTGATGGTAAAAAAGTAGGTACGTAGGTTCGGTACCCTCACAGGCGCGACTGTCGCACTAGACCATTGTATTATTTTAAAGTCGGACAAAAATGTAATGGTAGGTACGAAACGAAAACTAGTAGACAAATATTAAAAATGAATGTCCGAACAAACGGTAACACGAAAGAAGCACTAACCGGCGCCGACGCGGCGTCATGCGATGTAACTACGTGTACATGGTCTATCATAACTGGTAATACCGTGAGCAAGGCCGACTACAATTTACTAATTGTAGTAATTTGTAATTTTAATGCTAAAAACAGAACGGGCTGTTCATGCTCACTTGTCTCAATTATTGGCGCACTTACAGGCTTGACTAGCAAATATCACTAGTACCATTGACGGTACAAGTCAATGGTACAATAGACACGGTGTCATTTCCGGGGGGAATATTATTCCAATATTTATTCGACGTGGCTTAATGCAACGGATCCGGTATGCTTAAAACTTCAGGCTGAAAACTGCGGTTGGTTCTTAGATTAATATTTAAAACCAGTAGGGTTAAGGATAGTATCGCATGGGATGGTTTGATGGGACCATCCTGCGTGTGATGGGTGCTGGGTGCTGCTGGGTGAAAACGTATCGCACGTATTAACTCGCAGCAATATTTCACTTATTAAATTTAACTTTAATTCATTATTTTAATTATTATTTCAACCAGACCGGTGCAAGTTACTAGTATCGATTTACCTGTTTATCTTGTCCTTAACCTGTTTATCCAGTGAAATGATTAAAAAAAAATATTTTTAATTGTTAATCTACACTAATATTATAATGAGGAAAGATTTGATTGTTTTTTTGTTTGTTTGTTTGCATTGAATAGGCTCCGAAACTACTTGACCGATTTTGAAAAATACTTTCACTGTTGGGAAGCTACATTATCTACATTATCTCCGGTGAACATAGGCTATATTACATTTTCAAGAAAGTTAAGGATCCATACTAAAACTCCAATAATGTAACCTAAGGTTTGAAAAAATTACCAAAAAACTTTCTTACATCGCGTGCGCTGCTAAAACTATTGATTATAGAACAAAATAATGTACTACGTTTTTGCAGAACATATAATTATCTACAAAAAAAATCGGGACAGCATATGTCTAACTATTATAGTTATGTCACAATATATAAAAATGCCACCGTTATTAAAGCTCTTTTATTTATACTTTGGAATTAATCCTTATCAAAATAAATGTTTAGTTCATATTTAAGTCTGCTTCAATACCATTATATGACTTTTTGAATTATCCAATTTGGACATTCCATTCGAAAGATATCACAAGTTTAAAAATGTAAGTTATTCAAAAAATGTCGCATGGTCATTTACTATAATTTCAAAAGATATGCTTTTGAAATTATAGTCGATAGCGTGAATAGTAACATAAACAAAATATTTTTTTTTGGTTGCGCCAGGTGGCACTGGCAAGACGTTTCTTGCAAATTTAATACTTGCTAAATTAAGACAATCAGGGCAGATAGCGATAGCAGTTGCTTCGTCAGGAATTGCTGCAAATCTTCTAAAGGATGGAAAAAGTGCTTATTAAACTTTTAAACTTCCGCTATCCGTAAATCTTGAGCAACAATCAATATGGGCAATATTGATATCAATATTGAGCAAAAATAATATTATCAATATATCAATATCAATATAAAATGGGCCTCTTGGTAAACTATTGCAAGACGCCTCATTGATTATGTGGGATGAATGCACCATGAGCCATAGAGCACATATAAGAGGCCGTGCACAGAACCTTAAAAGATCTTAGAAACTCCACTGCCCTCATGGGCGGGATTACTTTTCCGATAGACTCTTCCTGTCATTAACAGAGGTACGCGAGCAGATATCATCAAAGCATGCTTAAAATCGTCGCCCTTATGGACTTCGATTGAAAATATAAAATTACAGACGAATATGAGAGCTCATCTTCATGGAATCACCGATGGTGATTTTCCGAAGCAACTGCTTAAACTTGGGGAAGGAATTTTTCCCACTCCAAATTTAAGCAGTAATTGTAACATCCTTCTGGATGAGTCTCTAGGCCAAATAGTCCATAGTTTAGAATTTTTTATAGATGCAGTATACCCTGACATCGAGAAATTGCACGAAAGTACTTTCATTGGTTGTGTTCTAGGGCAATAGTGTTCAAATTCAAATTCAAAAATGTTTATTTAGGAACAAGTAACATTTGCTTATAAAACAATTAGAAAAACGATGGTATCTGCAGAAGTTAGAAAAACTGTGTCGCAGACACCAACGCCCGCCTCCGTTTACAAAGATTTAGGTGTTCCAACTAACAGTATGGGTCAGTTAGTGTGTCTATGAGATAGTGTTTGTATGTGTTTATGCGTGTGTGTGTGTGTGTGTGTGTGTGTGTGTGTGTGTGTGTGTGTGTGTGTGTGTGTGTGTGTGTGTGTTTGATGTGTGTGAAAAAGTTCATTCTGAAACTCTTAGTAGTTCCTCAGTGTCATCATATATGATAAGGTGTTCAGCCATTCGAGACATTTAGTTTTACATTTATAATAGGGCAAGGGGTAAATGTTTTTTTGCTTATTAGTTCTATTGTATAGAGTTGAGCTAATGTGAAAGAAATGACGACTTGCTACAGCTGTACGGCGCGAAAGAGTTTTGCAAATTTTGTCAGATCTTCTCTTGTAGGTAATGAGTGTGGGATCATAAAACAGCTGTTTATGCTTACAGAGAACTGTTTGTAATATGAATAGTTGTCGTACGGTGGGAACCCGGCAGAGTGTGTATAGGTTCATGGTAGGGCACAATATGGGTTGCTTGGTTAACACTTTGAGAACTGCTCTCTGGGCTCGTTCTAGTCTAAGCATCGTAGTTTTAAAAGTGCATCCCCAAGTGGTAATGCAATATGATAAAATAGATTGAGCTAGCGCATAGTAAATTGTTTTAAGCGAATGGAAATTTAGGACACATCTCAAATTCTTAAAAACAAAGATCAACTTTCTTATTCGTGAAACCAAAAAGTCTATTTGCTTTTTCCAAGAAAAGGTGTTGTCCACTATAACGCCAAGATATTTTAAATCTGTGGTTCTTTCAATGTTTGTGCAAACACAGGTCTCTGGAATACTGACATGATTACAAATATGGGCACGTACGGAAAAAGATGCTGTTGGTTGAGATGACAGGTTAGCGGTAAAAGGGATGAATTTAGTTTTAGACATATTAAGGGTAAGAAGGTTAGAGCGGAGCCAATTCATTACAATTTTTAATGCATGTTCAGAGTGTTCACGGACTTCTAGCCAACTTTTACCATGGACTAAAATAGCAGTATCGTCAGCGTACGTAATGATCTTGCAGTTAGGGAGGGATAAATTACAGAGTTCGTTTATGTAGAGCAGGAATAGGGTGGGTCCTAGGACGCTACCTTGGGGGACTCCAAAACGAATGTACTCTTCGTTACTTTTGTAGTCATCTTTTATGCCATACTGGGAACGATTATGAAGGTAACTTTGGAAGATGCTCAGTGCCACACCTCTAATGCCAACCAGTTCTAATTTGTTTAAAAGAATAGGGATCGAGACAGTGTCGAAGGCCTTTGAGAGATCCAAGAAAATGCCAATACTTTTAAATTTTTTATCCATATGTTCAACCACAGTATTTGTTAACTCCAGAACGGCATCCTCAGTGGACATTCCAGTTCTGAAGCCATACTGATTGGGGGACAAAATATTATTTTCGTTGAAATAACCAATCAATCTTTTGTTGAGTATCTTTTCAAAGTTCTTCGAGAATACTGTTAATACAGAGATCGGTCTGTAGTTGGTGACACTATCCCGATCTCCATTCTTGAAGATTGGATGCACTACAGCTCTTTTAAAGACAGCTGGAAAGACACCTGAAGATAGCGAAATATTAAAAACATGATTTAGTACGGGTATTAGAACATTTTTTGCTGATTTTATTATGGTAGTAGGAATGCCATCCCATCCAACGGCACATTTGTCTTTTAGATTTAGTATTATGTTTTCTATCTCTTTGTTGTCTACGCTAAATAAAACCATCGACTTTGGGAACGATTTCGTGGTATACAAAGCAGGCTGTGAGATATCGGTGTTTTTATATGAACTTGTGTTGGTGTTGAGATTACATTCTATATTCGAGGCTAGGGTTTTTCCCACGTTTGCAAAGAAGGTGTTAACAGAGTTGATGGATGTCAGGGGGTTATCATACAAGTTCAGATGATGTGACGAACTAGTTTTTTTCTTTTCAAGATGGGCAATTTGTTTGATAATATTCCAGGTAGCTTTGGAGTTTTTGCTAGCCTTCTGAATTTTTCGTATATGATATTCACGCTTTACTTTTTTCAAAAGGTGGTTACAGTATTTGCGGTATCGGATATATATTAGTTTATGTGTCTCATTATCAAGTGCTCTTTTGAATTTACGATGTAGATTATCCCTGTGCCGGATACATTTCAGAAGGCCAGGAGTGATCCAGGGTTTGATAATGCGTTTTCTACTGGGAATGGGTACATTATGACTAGTCATCCATTTTTTAATAGTTGTAGAGACAAGATTAACAAGCAATTCAGCGGCTGTTTCTGGGTCATTAGATAAAAGAACGAGTGAGAAGTCTGTATTTTGCAGTTCATTTATAATAACGGCATTATTATTAATATTATTTTTATGGGAATAATTGTTTGTGTTAATATTCTTTTTCTTGATGCTACATAGTAGAAGTACCGGTTTGTGGTCCGTAATCGGGGTATCGATTATGAGCGTAGATGCAATGTCAGAGGTCCTAAGGATTACGTGATCGAGACAACTTTTTTCTCTTGTGGGAATGTTATGGGCCGGTAGCATTGCGTGCGAGGCAACAAGGTTTAGGTATTCATCTGCTAAAGTCATAGAATCGCTACTATCACGCAAGAGGTTAATGTTAATGTCTCCAATGATTACAGTGTCTCCAATGATTACAGAAGTTTTGAAGGGTTTTAGTGTAGTCAAAATTCAAAATTCAAAATAACTTTATTCATTACAATCACAAGGACCACTTTGAATCGTCTTCTTACATGCTAGTGAATCTAGGTGCCGGTTCCTCCTAACCCCAGTTCAAGAAGAATCCGGCAAGAAACTTGTCTGGTCTTAACACTTTTTTGTATGATCCTTGACAATTTTGTTACGGATGCCGAGTCGAGTTGGAGCAGATTCATCCCAAGCTTTTTTGTCTTCTAAATAATCAGATATTTTATAATATGCTTTAATAGACAGTTTATGTTTAATTACGTTTTTAAATTTGCCAATCGACAAATCTAACACGTCGCTTGGGACCTTGTTATAGAAGCGTACACATTGCCCTATAAAAGACTTATTAACTTTAGCGAGCCTAACAGTGGGAACAGCGAGTTTATCTTTATTTCTAGTGTTAATACTATGATTATCGCAATTTTTTTTGAATAAATGAACATTTTTGTGCACATACATTAAATTTTCGTATATATACTGACAAGGCACTGTCATAATATTAATTTCTTTAAACTTATCTCTAAGTGATTCTCTGGGGCCCATGTTATAAATTGCACGAACAGCCCTCTTCTGCAACACAAATATGGTGTTAATATCAGCAGCACTCCCCCACAACAAAATGCCATAAGACATAATGCTATGAAAGTAGCTGAAGTAAACGAGTCTAGCGGTATCTACGTCGGTAAAATGACGGATCTTTTTGACAGCGTATGCGGCAGAGCTGAGTCTCTTCGACAATTTATCTATGTGTGGGCCCCATTGCAGCTTATTATCTAAAGTAATGCCTAGGAACACTGTGGTGTCGACGAGATCTATCTTTTCGTTATTAATTTTTACATTAGCTTTCACCTGTTTAACGTTGGGCAGTATAAAACGAATGCATTTCGTTTTTTTCTCGTTAAGTAATAAGTTGTTTACATTAAACCATGTTACAACTTTAGAGATTGCATTATTTACATCGTCAAGATTAGTAAGTCGTCGCTTTAATTTAAATAAAAGTGACGTGTCATCAGCAAACAGTACAATCTCGTGATCATCCTTTACAAGTTTAGGTAGATCATTTATATAAATTAAAAACAAGAATGGCCCGAGTATTGATCCTTGTGGTACACCCATTTTTACCATTGACCCCGGAGAACGCTTTCCATTTACATCTACTCGTTGTGTTCGGTCAGTTAAGTAGGATGTGAGAAGCTTAAGTGAAACTCCCTTAACACCATAGTGGTGTTGTTTGCTGATTAGAGTTTCATGGTGAACGCAATCAAAAGCTTTCGACAGATCACAAAAAATACCTAAGGCATCGCGTGATTCCTCCCAGATATCAAAAATATGTGATATTAACTCAACACCGGCATCAGTCGTTGAGCGTCCCTTTGTAAATCCGAATTGTTTACTGTCTAGTAAATTGTTGGTATTAAAATGCCGTTGTAATTGGTTTAGAATAAGTTTTTCAAATATTTTACTAAATGTAGGAAGTACTGATATAGGCCTAAAGTTACTAGGATCGGAATGACTACCTGATTTGAATAGAGGTATGATCTTGCTATGTTTCATCAAATCTGGAAATACTCCACTGTCAATACATTGATTAAATATGAAAGCTAGATCTGGTGCAATAATGTCAATTAGTGGTTTTATAACACTGACAGAAATGCCCCAGAGATCAGTGGTCTTTTTTACATTAATCATTTTGAATGCCTTGATAATATCGTTTCTGTCCACATGTTCAAAGTAAAATTGTGTGACACATTCAGGTAAACTATCTTTTAACAATGATACTGCTATTACATGAGAAGAGTTTAAAGACTTTGTAGTGGAGACTGGAATATCAGTAAAAAAAGTTTCAAATGCCTTTGCTACATCTATATCTTGCTTAATTATATTATTGTTAATATTTAAATTTATTATACTATTATGAGTTTTGGATTTTCCGGTCTCACTATTAATTATTTTCCAAGCTGCTTTTATTTTATCTTGACTGTTTCTAATTTTTGAGCTTAAATACTGAGATTTAGCAAAGCGACAAACATTCTTAAAGATTCTTGAGTAATTTTTTACTTTTTCTTTAAACTCTTCACTAAAGTTATACCGTTTTTCACTGTACAATTCATACAAGGTACGCCTACTCTTATGAATACCTGCTGTTGCCCACTCACAAAATGTTGAACTGCCAGAGACCACAATAGTTTTAGATGTGAAAATGGAACTGAATACATTATTAAATTCAGTGAAAAATGTATTGTATAAATCATTTGGATTATCATCATTATACAATAAAAAAGGCAAGTTGGTATCCAGGTTCAATCTTACTTTCTCTAAACGATCAGTGGTAACTGGTACATAAGTAATTTTTTTTTGTACATCTTTATTGTTCATTTTAGTTTCTATTTGAACTAGTTGACCGAGATGGTCAGAGTGAATATTACTGATTATATTTTTGCTTATTATGTTTATATTGGTAAAGATATTATCTATAAGTGCTATAACTATATCTAGTAGTAGTAGTATCTATATCTAGTAAGTGCATTATCAAGGCTCTGGAAAAAAGGTTGTAGATTTTTGCAGGATGGGGACCGGTATAGCGCTAGAATTGCAGTATTGTTTGAAAACTTGAGAGTAATACAGTTGGCATCGTTAAAATTTGGGATGTCTACCTTACATTTAAGGTTGGTTTTAACATATGCAACCACACCATCGTTTTGGTTTATAAAGTTTGATGCGTAATTATCAAAACCCTGTAGCTTTGGTGTAAATGGGCACTTTTTCAACCAACATTCTGTGAGAATTATCACATCAAGATTTATTTTGATTCTTTGAAGTAAAACCAGAAGGTGGTCAAAGTTGCAATTAATACTACGGATATTTACATGTAAAATCTTTAATGCTGCGTGATTAGGATCAACATGAGCAGTAACATCTTCCGGTGAGCACAATAGCGAATCCGATACAGAAATCTGTTCGATGTTAGAATTTATAAAGTTTATGTTATCCATAATGAACAAAAAAAAAATAACAAAGGATTCCATTTGAGGCAACTTATATGACTACCATTATTTATCAAAATAGAATTTAGCTGACTCCTGTGGCGATTAATAAAGCCATATATTACTATGTATAATAACTCTATAATCGCTTGATTAGCAGATATAGAACACCTAAGTAGTAGTGTCAACGAAATACACAATCTAATTATTCAAAAAGTTCCCAAACAAATAAAAAAATAAAAATCGATAGACATCATGACTAATATCGAAGACGCAGTCCATTATACCCAGGAGTTTTTAAATTCATTAAACCCTTCTGGACTGCTAGTTAATCATATTCTGGACTGAATTTTTTTTATCGCTAATTATAGACCGATGTCGATATTGCCCTCGTTAAGTAAAATTTTTGAAAATATCATTCTTAATCAATTGTTATCTCACTTCAACGTTAAAGACGATGCAGGTATAGCTTTTAACGCTTGGGAGAAGTAATAAGAAGTTATCAAAGTATTCTGTGACCTATCTAAAGCTTTTGACTGTGTGAATCAATTTCAAATATTATAGTATCCAAATTCTGGAGATTGATTGATTGATTGATCTTGTCTTGTCTATTGTAAAAATAACTTTTAAACTTACTAGCTGTTGCTCGCGACTTCGTCCGCATTTTTTTTAAATGAATTGTAGCTTTAATCCTTTCCCAGGATGCTTTTTATCTCCTTGCCAAATTTTATTGATAAGTTTCAAACCATTCACACCCACCACCTATAATTTTCCATACAATCATTCACACCCCATTTTACTCCTTTATGAGAGTTATTTTAAAACATCCTGGAAAACGTGTCCATTTATTTTGCAAGTATCCAAACCAAGTTTCTAGGAAATCACACAACCCGTTAAAAAGGTTCTATACAAACTTCGACACCCCTTTTTATCCCTTTTTAGTGTTATTTAAAAAAATCCTGAAACACGTTATTTTGCATTTTATTTATTCATATCAAATCGCACCAACGTTAAAAAGTTTCATACATTCGTTTTCACCTCGTTTCACCCTCTTAGGGGTTAAATTTCAAAAAATACCGCCTTAGTGGGTGGTTTTGCTGTATATGGAAGCTACCTTCCAAATTTCAGATTTCTAGCTTCAGCGGTTTCGGTTCGGCGATGATGAATCAGTCAGTCAGTCAGGTTAAGCCTGAGTCAGGTGTGATCGTATAGTTGAAGCTCAGTACTTTACTTACCGACCTATCACAGAGAGCCGTACTTTTATAAATAAAATTGGGTACACGAGCCACATTAGAGCACATCATAGGGCAGAACAACGAAGCCCTCACCGCATATAGAGTTAAATATGCCTGTCCATTATATAGTCGCCTTAGCTGAAATCGGCTAGGACTACATCATTATCACAGAGAGCCGCATCAAAACATTTCAAAGTAGAATTGAACACAAAAGTTTCCCTTGTTCCATGCATCGATGATCCAGATGACCAAATTTTCTAACTTAATAATTAAAGAACACGCTGACATATTTAGAGTAAAAACATGGAAAGCAAAAAATTTTACAGATTTGCGGACTGGGCTACACCAGGTAGCTATATAGAAGTAGGAATACATTGTGCGAATTATATGCTTCCAGAGAGACAATGTTAGATGATCCAGTTTATATTTTACATGTTAAGAATTACTCGAAAGGATTCAAAAAAGATTGGCATGGTTCTATTAGAATCTAGTGTTGAATATTAACGAGACCAGTATTGTAAAAGCATTCCAGTTAATTAATATGAAAAATACAGATCTTTGGGGAATGTCTACAAAGGTACTGGGTGTCATTATCTTAGATATTGGACCATGTTTAGCTTATATTTTTAATTGATGTATCGACGAGGAAGTTTTTCCCGATCTTATGAAACACAGTAAACTCATTCCTAAGTTTAGGTCTGGAAGTGAAAGTGATCTATCTAGCTATAGACCGATATGGATATTATCTACGTTAAGTAAAATTTTTGAAAAAAAATATTTTGGTTCAGTTATTATATCACATTAACGTTAACGGCCTGCTACATAGTAACCAATACGGATTTACTAAAGATCGTTCAACAGCTGATTCAGGTATAGCGCTCTTAAAGCATATATTTGCCGCCTGGGAGAAGTCACAGGATGCAGTTGGGGTAATCTGTGTAATCTATCTAAGGCCTTTGACTGTGTGAGTCATACAACCCTAATCACAAAATTAAAATATTATGGCTATAAAAACCGGGTGATTGACCTCATACAGTATTATCTATCCAATAGAGTTCAGAGAGTAGACGTGGGTGGTGAGAGAACTTCAGGAACAATAATTGATATAGGGTTACCCCATGGTTCGATACTAGGCCCTTCTTTATTCCTAGTATACGTATACTTTTTATAACGATTTACCTTTTATTTGTAAAAAATATTTGTGATATAGTTTTATTTACAGAAGATACGTCTTTAATTTTTAAAGTTGATAGAGGTAAAACCAGTATTTGCGATAACGTTAATGAATCCTTATCGTTAGTTCTTAACTGGTTCACTGTAAATAATCTTTTACTTAATTAAAAAAAAACTAAATGTATCTAACTCACTTTGCCAAATGTTTTTAATAGCCCGACCAACATTGAAATGAATGGAGAGGCAATGAATCTTATAGATTCTACGATCTTCCTAGGTCTTAATATTGATGTAAAACTACAGTGGGGACCACAAATCGAAACACTTGCTGGTAGGCTTAGTTCCGCTGCATACGTGCGATACGGTGGCTTACTGATGAAGCTACAGCTAGACTAGTTTATTTCAGTTACCTCCATAGTTTTATATCATATGGCATCATTCTCTGGGGGAAAGCAGCTGATATATTAAAAAATAAAGCTGTAAGCAGCTGTAAAATATTTGATATTCAAAAAATGGCAACACGTGCCATTTATAAAATTAAACCACGAGAACCTTTGAATGAAATATATAAAGAAATTACAATATACAATATATATATGAAAATTTGTTGTACACACATAGAAATAGAGATGGGTTTCAGCAAAATAGTGACCTTTATAGAATCAATACTAGGAACAGACACAAATTATACATTATCTAGGTTTCGACTAGAAAAAGTAAATAAGTAATTTATGGGGAACACGGTGCGTTTCTATAAGCTTCCTGAAAATGCTAGTAAACTACCTATTAAGAAATTCAATGCATACATAAATGGTAGTCTTATAAAGAAAGCTTATTATAATATAAATGACTATATTATTGATAAGAATACAATACAATACAATAGTTATTTATTCCACTAAGATACGTACAGTACACTTGAAAAAGTCAGGTACAAAAATACTTAATAATAATATTACAATATAATATTACGGGCTAACTGTTTGGTTACAACATTAAAGAATAATAATTCATTATAAATAGAATAGCAACATTAAATTCTAAATAAATTCATTGTGTAAAAAGGTCATCAGCAAGTGCTTCGTCTAGAGAATAGTAAGATTTCTCTAGTAATATATTTCTTCTTTATACGATAACATTAAAGAGTTTTGTAATTCAGGCGTCAGTTTATTGTACAATTTTATGCTTATACATAAGAAACTATTACCAACTTTGGCAAGTCTATGCTTAGGAAGACAAATGTTATATTTATTTCTTGTATTATTACAAACATCAGATTGTGAAAAATGTACAATGTAAATGTTATACCATTGTCATAATTTATAATTTCTTAAACATTAGCCTACACGATTTTAAGCCTTTCATAAGAAAAATAGAACGGGTGGCTCTTTTTTGCAGTATGAATTTTCTATTCGACTGTGAGGCATTTCCCCAAACTAAAATTCTATACACCATAATGGAATGAAAATACGCATGATATACCATTTTTGCAGCTTTTATATCACTAAGTTGTCTTATTGTCTTTATTGCGTAAACTGCTGACTTTAATCTCCCAACGAGAGTGTCAATATGTTTATTCCAAATGAATTTACTGTCAATGTCTATGCCTAGAAATTTGATGTTGTCAAGAGTAGTCAAAAAGTGTTTATCAATTGTATGCCTAACTAATTCGTCATTATTATGTTTATGTCCTAAAAAAAGTTTACAATATTCGTTTTATCTACATTTAATAGTAAATTATTGTCATTAAACCATTTTTGTAAATTGAATATCAGCGTTTCTTTCTTTACACATAACTTTTCTTTGTTCTTATCACTAACTACTACTACTACTACTTTGTGTCGTCAGCAAAAAGGACTATATCCATTTCATTTTCAACACAGACCACAATATCATTAATATACAGAATGTATAGAAGTGGCCCTAAAATAGACCCTTTGGTACACCCATTGTAATATTATTTGATTTAGACGTTTGGCCGTTACACTCTAGAATTTGTTTTCTGTTTTTCAAATAAGACGCGAAAACAGTCAATTCATTGTTTCTAACACCATACCTAATGCTCAAGTTTTAATAAGAGACTCTTATGGCAGACACAATCAAAAGCCTTTGATAGATCACAAAGCAGGCCGTATGTGCTCTTACTTATGTCCAAATTCCACAAAATTCTCTCTACTAGAGAAGTTATAGCTTGATTCGTGTTTTTTTTCTTTGAAACCCAAATTGCCTGTTGTTAATGATTTTGTTGGTTCCTATGAAATTATATTATTTCATAGAATTACTTATTGCTAAAAAAAACTATATATAATAAATTCACTGTGACAAATTTTATTTTATTTAAGAATTTTTCGGAAACTAAAAGAAAAGATAAAGACAAAAAAATAGATGTCCCTACAAAGTAGAGACATACACTGAAGGCTAATTAAAAGTTTCCACAAATAATTTATATATATTGAAGCTCAAGTGGCTCCCAATTCGTTTTCGCCGGAATGCTCATATTTTGTCCTTTCTATACAATATACTTTATTTAAAAGCGGAAATTAATCAGAGATTTACAAAAAAGCAGATGAAACACGGCGGCGGAAACATTAAAATTTGGGGTTAATTTTCTGGACGTGGAGTAGAACCTGTGAGGAAAGTTCAGGGTAATTTAGACCAATATTATTTTATAACATAATTATTATAATATGGCGATATCAGAGGAAACTATGCTTCCCTATGCTGAGGAACATCTCCCCATTATATGGTCGTTTCAGCATGATAACGACCCGAAACGTACTGCCCGTTCACTCAAGACGTTTCTCATCAGTCAGTCGGTATCAGTGCTAGATTGGCCAGCAATCCAATCGAGTACCTTTGGCATGAAATCAAGAAAAAAGCCACATATCGTACCATAACTTTAGATGATTTTAATGAAGCTATTATGTTAGTCATGGGTAAATATTCTTGTCGAAACATGTCAGAAACTGACGTCTTTGCCACATCGGTGTCAAGCGGTAATTACTAAAAAGGTTTTGCTACTGGCTATTGATTTTAACTGCAATACAACAGGGTTGAATTTAAGAATTATAAAAAAAGAAAATACTGCAGATTTTCATTTTACTCTATTTTTCATTTTACTTTACTGTCCCTAATTAAATGTCCAGACAGAATAATTTTAAATTGAATATGTGATTAAGATTTGCCATTATTATTATTTTTTTTCGGACTAAATTATGTAAATAATAGTCATTGAGAAATCAATAGGGTTTGTATTTAAAATTACATAACCAGGTTTTTCTCTTCACTACCTCGAATATCCATAATTAGTTGACCACGACTGTATGTCAAAGTAATTTGACTAAGGACTACAATAATCCTAAATTTGATAAAACTAATTAAATTTGCATATTAAAATCGGATTAAGAATCATAACCATTAGAATACACAATAAAATTACATGTAAAAGTAACAATGTTAATTATTAATACCAACCAATTTTAAAAACTAATTGTGATAACATAAAATACAAAACAAAGCCTTTCGGAATCCGCTCGGGGCACAGTAAAAAAGATCGATAATATCGGCAATCAGAATAAGCGTGCGGATGCTGCGCCTCAAAGGTGGTTAAATTGGATACGTGTTTAAGATTTGACATTTTATTTTTTTTATTTTTTATTTACTGCTAATTATGGCATAATAATCAGACCATACTATGTAAATAATAGTAATTCAGAAATCAATAGGGTTTCATATTGAAAAATATATAACACGGTATTTGTCTTCACTACCTTGAATGTCCCTAATTAGTTGATCATGACTGTATGCATTAAAACTTATTTATGCACTCATAAAAATAGAGATGGGTTTCAGCAAAATAGTGATATTCATAGAATCAATACATAAAACAGAAACAAATTGTACATTCCTTAGTTTCGACTAGAAAAAGTAAATAAGTCCTGTATGGAGAACACGGTGCGCTTATATAATAAACACCGTGACAAGGCAACTAACCTACCTATTAAAAAACTTAAAGCTTATATAAAGGGTAGTTTTGCTGATGTTGCTCTTACCTCCGACAATTAACGAACTGACTTGCAATGTAACCTACGGTTACCTTGTATACATTTTTTGGAGATAAGCCACTTATAAGCAGGATCAGTACAGTTCTTATAACAACATGTGTACAAGTACTGTATTAGTCGTCTGGTCACCATAAAACACACTGTGCTTAGTTTGGGGCAAGATGGTGTTTTGTGCATTGCACACCAATACTTTTTTTTTTAATTTAAGTCAAGTCAAGTCAGAAGATACTTTATTCAATACAATCAGAAGGATCACTTTGAAACGTCTTATATACTAGGTGAATTTAGGTGCCAATTCCACGTAACCCAAGCTCGAGAAGAACGGCAAGAAACTCGTCCTGGTCCTAGCGCTTTTTTGCATGATCCATCTTATAACTACGTAACTAGAAAAAACTAATACAAGAGCGTTTATACAATAAGTCATTAATATTATAATAAGCTTTCTTCTTTCTTTCATTTCTGAATGCTTTAAATTTCTAAATAGGTAGTTAAGTTGCATTTTTAGGAAGGTTATTATAGAAGCGCACCGTATTCCCCATTAAGGACTTATTTACCTTTTTTAATCGAAACCTACGTATGTACAATTTGTTTCTATTTTTAGTATTGATTCTATGAAGATCACTATTTCGCTGAAACCCATTTTTATTTTGTGAGTGTATAACAAATTTTCATATAATTATATATTGTGAAGCTACTCGTATTGTGAAAAAAACATTTCTTTGAGTATTTCTCTCAAAGACTCATTTTATAAATGGCACGTATTGCCTTTTTTTAATTTACAAATATTTTTCGTTTACTCTCACCTGTTCTGTTGACGGAACTACTGGGATTTTTTCCCCCATTAGTTCTGTGACTTAGAAGACTATGCTTTACACCTGACTTTTATCTCTACTATTCCCACCTGTTTTGTTAAGTAATTCTGATGACAGAACTACTGGTAATTTCTCCGCATTAGTTCTGTGATTGTAAAAACTTTACCAACCTATGTACATATTGGCAATAAATAAAATGAAAGATTAAGAGAAATATATTTAACATTCAACAACAAAATACATCTTGACAATTGATTGCAATAGTTTGAATCACAAAAGAACTACTCAACAGAACAAGTGAGAATTGTATTCCCATTTGTTTTGTGGACAGAACTAATCAGAAAAAAAAATAAAAAAAATAAAAATATATATATATATTTCTCTTTTTGTTTCATTTCATTTTATTTATTGCCAATATGTACATAGGTTGGTAAAGTTTTTTAAATCACAGAACTAATGCGGAGAAATTACCAGTAGTTCTGTCATAAGCGTCAAATTTCGCTCGAGTGGTATGCGACCCAATTTGGGATGCAGCGTTTTGGCCATACGATAAATAAGTACGACAGTACGATAAATATAGCTATCCTGCTTGCGTCTATGTCAATGTGTACGGGACAGAATAGGCTAGCGATAAAGTCAATGGACGGCTTCAACTTAGTAGAATTTTAAATCAGCATTGTTGTTTCAAATTGCGCGCGTGGTGTTTCGAGCACTTTCGCGCGGTGTTTCGAGCGGTCGGCTGGTCGGGCTATTAAAAACATTTTCAAAGTGAATGTGATACATTGCGTTTTTTTTACTTTAGCAAGATATTATTTACAGTGAACCAGTTAAGAACTAACGATAAGGATTCATTAACGTTATCGCAAATACTGGTTTTACCTCTATCAACTTTAAAAATTCAAGACGTATCGTCTGCAAATAAAACTATATCACAAATATTTTATACAAATAAGAGGTAAATCGTTAACGTATACTAGGAATAAAAAAGGGCCTAGTAGAACCCTGAGGTACCCTTATATCGATAATTGATCCTGATGACCTCGTATCTGAACTCTATTAGATAGATAAGACTGTATGAGGTCAATCGCCCGGTTTTTAATGCCATAATATTTTAACTTTGTGATTAGGGTTGCATGACTCACACAGTCAAAGCCTTAGATAGACTACAGAATACCCCAATTGCATCCTATGACTTCTCCCAGGCGACCAATATATGCTTTAAGAGCGCTATGCCTGCATCAGCTGTTGATCGACCTTCAGTAAATCAGTATTGATTACTATGTTTAAAAAATATGTACTGGTCATAATTTATTTACAGAAATATGTAATTACAAAAATGTACAGAATAATATACAAAAGTATAATATACACGTGTAACAGTTGAGCTATCTAAGGAACGTTTAAAACGATATATAGATAGCTCAACTGATCCAGATCACTGCCAGAGGGCAGCGTTCCCAAGATACTGGCGGCATTACCACGTTGAATGGCAATGCTAATACGCTGTGCCAGATAGGAGCCAGCTCTTGGGTCTCGCAATGTATCTACCAGACGCCGTGATATAATTTTGAAAACGCGGTGGGCTCCTGTTCCCTAAGGGCCCAGGGTCTCGACTCCAAAAGGCTCAAATATTTAGGCCTTATCCAAACCAGCATATTTGCGGATTTTGAGGTCCTCGCCACATTCAGCCGCCGCACCAGCTCTAACGGAAGTCTCCGACAGCTGAGACGCAGCCAGGGTGTCTACGCAAGTAGCATCCCACACTAATGGCCTACCTATCTCCCAAGGGACAAGAGTCATTGTCAATATGTACCTGATTATATCGATGTAAGGTGATATTTAAATATTTAGAAGAACGAGAACTGCCATGATTGGTTTATTGCTTGTTGGTCTGTGTTTTAGTTTGGGTGCCTGCTGTCCAGAATATATACGGGAGATCATCGTCAGTGACGTTGAGCGGTAAATGTAACAATAAGCAAGAATATTAAAAAAGTATTAAAGTAAAGAATAAGCAAGTAAATTATAAAAATATTAAAGTAAGGACATTTCAAATGTAGCGATTTCACATTGTTAGGAGCGTCTACTGACCTGCATTTGAGAACGCTCTTTGTTAAAGTATTCTACAGACGATGGCGAGGTGCATTATTAGAGAATTGGGTCACGTTAGGGTTTTCCCAGTTATAATGCAGCTATATTCGTTAGCTCTGAGCTCAGTTTTTCCGTAATTGAGTTAATTGGGGTAGAACAGTTTATATTTCAAGAAAAGTAGGTCGAATATTATCGTTCTCGCACTTCACTTGACGTTTGATTTCCTTGACAATCTCTTGAAATGGGGCGCTTCTACAAACTAAACTACTTAATAATGATGAAGAATAATTTGCAAAAAATACTGACGACCAATGTGGCGCAGTAGGCGAACTCCCGCCTGAGACGCAAAAGGTTGTGGGTTCGATTCCCACTGCGGGACAAATGTTTGTATGATCTGAAACCATTTGTCTCGGGTTTGGGTGTTTCTATGTATAATGCGTATGTATTAAAAAAAACAAAAAGAGATATATGTACAGTATCATTTATGGTGCACATAACACAAGCTCTGCCTACTTTGGAACCAGATGATATTGTCTGAAATGTCCGGCATTCCTCATTTATATAAGGTATAAGGTATAAGGAATAATATAAGGTACTAGAATATAAGGTACTCTATCGCATTGGGGGTGCCTGTAAGGATAGAGGTACATGTTTATAAATAAATAAATAAATAAATTTAATTAATTTAATTAATAGTATAACGAAGCGAAGAGGCGAGCGCAAAATAAACCAATTCAATCCTGTCAATAGTATTTAGTATGTCTGTTTACCATAAAAAATCGTGTGAATTGTTATTATTATTATTTTTTTTAAAGTGAACATGCTGTTGTGTTGGTGTTTTACTGTTGAATTATTTTCGGTTATTCGGTTATTTTTATTTTAAGTTATTCGTGTCTTTAATTATGAAGTTATAGAAAAGAAAAGTATCTATTTTGTTTATAAAAACTTCAATGGTACACAAAACTAATAGAAATATTTTTATTGAATATATTTATAAAAATTAATAAAAAGTTGCAGTTCTATAGTTAGAAAGAAAATTAACATAGGTTTTTCTTAAACAATGAGGCAAACAGGCTTACGGTCAGCCTGAAGGTAAGCAGTTACAGTCGCCACATTGCCGATGGGTTGTCTGCTGGAAAAAAGGCTTTGAGGGTGTTCAAGGCCTTTTTTCCCTATTTTTAGCTTAAAGAGGATCATGTTATAATTTCAATTCAATTAAGTTCAAATAATACATTATAGATTTTTATATATTTTTGAATGAAAAAACCTATGTTCATCACACAAATGTTTGTTCTGGGAGGGAATCGAACCCTCAACCTGCAGCCCAGAAGGCAGAGCTATTACCTACTGAGCTGTAAGGCCAGTCAAGATGAGAGCGGTAGTCCACGTGCGACCGAACTGCGTTAAGTGAGCCGGCGCAAATCACCGATTTGAACGGTTCAATAATAGAGTTGTTTAGGTAATGCTTTACCTAGGGTGTGCTGTAAGTTGTTGTGGTGCAGTGCGTGGAGTGCGTTACCTGAGGTCCTGCAGCAGTGCGTCTCCGTGCGCGAGCGTGGCGGCGCACGCGTCGAGGCTGGCGGCGCGGTGCTGCGCGCACTGGTCGAGCGCGCGACGCGCCGCCTCCGCCGAGTCGTCCGCCGCGCACACGCCGCCGCCGCCGCGCAGTGTCTCCAGCCACTGCACCAGCTGCAACAAACACAATCTACATATTACACTTACACTACTAACTACTCATCCAACTGCTCTGCAAACTCTTTTTATAACATCATTCTATATATGAATCGTGAGGTAAGGTCGTACCGCAAATTCCATTAAAACCGAACGTTTGGTTATCCGGATTTGAATTTTTTTCGTCCAAAACCTTTATAAGACTATCACGAATATTTTTAATACAAGTGTAAATGAAAATAGGTAAAAACCCCTTATACAAACAAAATATATTCCGGTGAGTCCAACGCGATACCTCTGCTATTTTTTGGTGAAACGTCGGGTATCCATATAAAAGGTGATGTTGCAACATCAGATTACCGAGTTCTTAAAATATAATCAAAGCTAAAAGTACAACATTAGCATAGGTTCGCGACGGGTGGTACAATCTTAGAGAGGCAGAGGGTGAAGTCAGCTTAAGGATGATGATTATGAAGATGATATAAAAAAATATCAAATAGGTTTTTTTTATACATCATTAATAATAAGTGTGAAGTTTGGAAAACAAGAAGTGTAATAATAAATTGGGCATCTGAATTAGAAAGCAACAAGTGTCCTCGGCCGCCAGATTCCTACCTGAAGCTAAATATAGAAAGAATAAAACTTACAGGACTAGAATAGTTCGGACATCCTGAATATTATTTTCTTTAATTGGGCTGCGAATAAAAAATCGGATGATCAACTTATACAGAATTGAATGTTTTTTTAAAGACATTATAAGCTTTTTATTTCAATAATTTATAACCCTATTAATGTATTCTAAATGTTAGATCATTCGTTTCTACCTAAATTGTACCATCTTTGTTAATATTTCATCCAAGTTAATTTAATGATAAAGATGTCTGAATTCCTTTAAGCAAGGTAATATCATCACACATCATTTTAAAAAAAACTTTTAAGGCAATCGATCCATTGTCGGAGCCAAAATTATTGGGTGACCGAGCATTCCAAATGTATAAAGGATCTCCCGATATTTTTTTTGTAAAAGAAAATAAAACAGCATAAAAATCCTAAAGCGACGTTTCAAATGAACGAAGGTATGTATTTGTCTACAAAAAAAAATATTAAAACCTAAAGCCAAAGCAAATTTGATTGAAGAGATTTTAAAGTTTTCTAAGAAATAGTATTAGCGAGACTTGCACTCACGCGCGTCTTACACAGGATACTGGAACTTGTTTACATGCAACCATCAACTGTTTTCTAGTTGATGGAGAGATCTGAGCAAGAGCAACTTCCACATGTCCGATTGATTTGAAATTTAGTATCCTGTTACTTTAATTTCATTGCGAGGTCTCAGTAACCATAAACTTATTCTGCAGCATCAACCGAATCTGCAGGATACCCAACTCCTCATCAACTTACAGTAGTCATTATTTTTAGATAATGAAGTGATAACTTCTTATGGGAGGGTAAACCGTTTCGTTACATAACGCGTTACGTAAGCGCTACGTAACGTTAGATTAGTTTAAGTTTTAACTTTTGTCGGGCGTAACGAGACGTACACGTTTTTTTTATTAATCTTTACTTTCTCTCTGCTGCAAAGGTCTACTCAATTCATTCCATTGGTCCCTGTCCCCTTATTTTATATTACAAAAACATGTTAACAACTGTAACCCCCAGGCTCGGTAGACACCTCAATCTTTAGTTAGATCTTTGAGGTTGTCTAAAGGACTACCTAATCAGAGATACGACTGGACATTATATTAGGCACATGCCCACACTTTGGACAGTAGTTTGTATTTCGTACGTGACAGAACTTCATCGCCGCTGACTAATGAGACTACTTCCATTTTTTTTAGGTTCTAGAATGTGTACAGTTTCCTAACGATCTTTTCCGTCCTTGTTTAAGAACACTGGCATTAGGGAATGCAATCTTGAGACGAGATCGCTAATTCGAGATCTCGAATGGATATCGAAAAGTATTTTTTTAATTAGATAACTGAAACATGATTGAAACTGCTCCGTTGTTGTGACTGGCAGTGCAGTGTAGTGCAGTGTAGTGTAGTGTAGTGGTGGCACCTCTTTCTCGTGCGTGTAGAGCAGCACGGCGAGGTCGAGCCGGCGCCGACGGCGGTCGACGCGCGCCGCGAACGCCGCCACGTGCGCCTCCAGCTCGCGCGCCACGCCCACCACCTCCTCGGGCTCGCACTCGCCCGAGCGCGCCAGCTCCTCCGCCGCGCCCAGCAGCTTCTCCGCGTTCGTATACGTGTTCTTACAAACAAACAACAACTATTACAACACTTGTCTCTCTCACTCTCTCTCTCTACAAACACCAGTGACACCTACTAGCACATGTAATCGATTCTTTCTAATAGCTCGTACGCTTGACGATAAACATATCCAAATAAGCGGTTGTAAAAAGACTAGGACTCTGCATGGTGGGAATCCTAGGTCTTTTAGCTGTTGGTGGTGTAAACCGTAGATGGTTGTAATTAATTGTATGCTCAGGCAAACATGCAGAGATGCTAAGTTCAGTGTAAACCCGAACATGTTAAAGTTCTTTCTACTAAGTACTGTTAAAATTACGCTCTTGTGCAATTGTGTAAAATTTGCGAATTCGCGGTGAATCGTATATTTGATGCTAAATAATATATCATTGAGACTCACTTGTGCAACATTTTCAAAATGTTCATGAGATTTCTGATAAACCCTCGCTTTATGAAGATTCCTTCCTATTCCCGTGTTCTTCTGTAAAAAAACTTCCCCATGATTCGCCAGCCAGTCGAGTACCTGAGGAGAACGTTTAATATGTTAAAACCGTTGTGAATCTTGAGGCTTACACAGAAACTAAATCATAATCACAAAATGTGATAACATACATATAATAATGGAGCCATCGTTGAATGATAAAATCAATGTGACGGTCGGACACACCTGGCGGCAGTCTTCCTTGTAGAGCAGCAGCGCCAGCCGCTGGTGCAGCTTGAGGCGCGCCTGGTGGTAGCGCGCCTCAAGCGCGCGGTGGTGTCCGAGAATCTGGTGGATGACGGCGAGCACGTGGTTGGCACCCGAGCTGTAGTCGGCCGCGGGGTCTCCGCTGCCGCCGCCGCTGCTGCCCGCGCTGCTCCCCGTGCCGTCGCTCTGACAGCACACACAAGTCCCATTACACCAAACACCAAACACGATACCTCTGCTGTAAGTTGGCGAACGGTTGCCTATCTTACAAAGTTTAGGTGATGCTGCAGCATCAGGTCAAGGTTACCATGCTCTTGCAATATTATTGTGGTAATAGGATCCTAAATTTCAAATCGATCAGACTTGTACACCAGTTGCTCGCATCCCTTCATGTGCGTTAAAAATAACTGATTATCTTCAAATGGTTTTCCAAACTGATTTCTTTTAACTATAGCTAAGAAAGGTCTTGGTCAAGCCACCTTCCAAAAAAAAGGCTAAGTCAAAATCGGTTCAACGGTTTGGGAACTATGATGCCACAAAAACACTAGACACTGTAAAAAGTGTAGAAATCTGAATGGTGGAAATCTTAGGCCTCTAACTATAATGGTGATGGTAGTTGAGAGACGAAATGAGAAGTCCAAAGTTCACTGTAGACGGTGTTATTTATTGAACTTAACACTAGTACACAAAATGGTTCGCAAAATATATTAAACTGGTATAGAAAACTAGTAGTAATTAATATGGAATGGTAATGATAAGATGATGATGAGTAACGCGGTGCCGACTCGGTGATTGGTAGCGCACTAGCTGTGCTCAGGCAATTTATTTTGTTTATAACTCAGGCCATTTCACACAGCATCATTTGTCCCCAAAATAAGCAGAGCAGAGCTTGTGTTATGGGTACCACATGACTGTTATATTACTTATATTTTTTGTAAATACATACATATTATACATAGAAACACACAGACCCGAAATAAATACTTGCAGATCATACAAACATTTGTCCCGCGGCGGGAATCGAATCGCAACCATCTGTGACTCAGCCGGGCCTTGGCCCACTGTGCCACAGAGGTCGTCAAATTTTATGGATATTTGCTTGTAAGGTGTACGACTAATACTAATAGATATTATTAAATTTAATGTAGCAAAGCTTGCTTATCCATCGTTGGTGGATACAATAAAGCTGTTGTATTTCTTCTCTCAACAGGTACACTTTAACTGGTGGGGTGGGGTGGTGACTCTCTATGGAGTCACCACCCTCCAGCTACCATCCCTTAGCAGTTTAACTTCAGCTTTACAAAAGTTCAGAATTTCTGTGTTTGGAATAAACCCAAACAGATACACATGTTAACTTTATATTTTTGGGTTTGGGTTTTTGAGTTGGAAGTTACAAACATATCCCTCTAGTCATATCCGTCAAAGCAAAGACTATGTTCCTATATATTTAATATAGCTTTCTCATATATAACTTACCATATCAGTCGGGTCAGTTTGATGGCACACTTGAACTAAATGATCC
Source organism: Lampropteryx suffumata (assembly GCA_948098915.1). Lineage (NCBI taxonomy): Eukaryota > Metazoa > Arthropoda > Insecta > Lepidoptera > Geometridae > Lampropteryx > Lampropteryx suffumata. The sequence continues at coordinate 29,065,707 of OX402544.1, forward strand.
AATTGGTACAGCAACTTTTTGCTCGTGGAATGGACCTGAAAATTTACTTATTTATAACATATCAAACTTATTTTCAATATCGCAACTATGAATCTATGGGTTAGTAGTAATCGAATAGATGAAGTTGTGAGCGGGCAATTACTAATCACACATGCACGATTTGTGTATGCACAAGTGCGCATGTGAAAAGTACGCATGAACTGTAATAATATAACGTAAGGAAGGCAAGGGAGGTCAGTTTACAGCGGTGGACTATGTTTATAATGAGACGTGTGCGACAGGTATGTAATAATGGAGATGAGTTACCTCCGTGTAGGCCTGACACATGTGCTCGTAGAGCTGGCGGTGGCGCTGCGCGTGTTGCTCGAGGGCGCGGGGCTCCCCGCAGGGCGCGCCGCCCCCCGCGCCCCCGCCGGCGCCCCCCGCGCCCCCACCCGCGCCGCCCTGCCCCGTGGCGAGCTGCAGCGCGACGGCGCACTGCGCGCCCCACCCCCCTACCGCAGACGCGTAAGCCTCCGCCTTATGGTGGAAAACGACGCTCAGAGATAGTACCGCCGAACGCTCTTCCAGCCCTGGAACAGATCAATGCGCTTTTACATCTACCTAAGATAAACTCATTCTTCGAGCTTACATAAGTAATTACGCAAGAATCTGTTTTTAAAAATGTGATAAAATCATAGTACTCGAACAATCTACCTTAGATAGATTAGAATTACAAAGATCATAGATGTAAAAGGCTAGGACTTTGTATAGTGGGAATCCTTTTTGTTATATGGTGGTTGGTATTTGGTGTAGAGACGAAATAAATGAGAAGTCAAAAGTTAATTTATTAGGTTTTACACTTCAAAATTGTTATTCAATTATATGAAACTGATGTAAAAGACAAATTGGTAATACGTAATGGTAATGGTGATGAGTGACGCGATGCCTGCTCGGCAGATGATAGCGCACTAGTTTGCTCAGACAATTGTATATATTTTCTTGTAAAGCTAAAATGCAAAACCCGTACAATACATCAAAACGTTAACAACATAGATAATTGATTCAGGCGTGACTTTGCGGAAATCCATTACAAAACATTAAACAGATCGACAAATATTTAGTACAATTCCGCTAATCTATTCCTAAAGAGTTACCTCCAAAAGAAATTCGACGCGTGTTTCGCCTCTATGGCAATGGCAATTTTCAGAGCTAAAAAAAATGAGGCCGTTAAATACCAAGTTGCATCACAAATAAAGCAATCCTTCAGTTCTTCCACCACGTTGCCAATGCTATCAGAAGCCCGAATCTATAAAACTTTGAAAGACAAAATTAGTGAACTAGATAAGATGAAGTAGTTAAGATAAGATAAGATGTAGTGGTTTATGGGTAGTTTAACTACCCATAAATAACAGATGGGTACATGCGAAATACTTTATTACAATCATGCGCCTACTTTACTTACCGACGAAGCGCCACGCTTGATGTCTTGCATGAATGTGCGTAAATTATCTTTGTCTCGTTCTCGAATAAAACCCCTATGGGACCACCTCATGATCATTTTCTATACAATGGCAAAAGAATCCCCAAAATCAGTCTACAAAAATTATTGACGGAGAAATCGACCTAAATACAAAAATACATGCTGCTGCTTGCATATTCCTCGACTGTTCCACTGCTCAGCTTGAGACAAAACGAAAACGATGATGCTCACACACAAAAACGCGGGAAAAGACGAATGATGCAAGTGATATTTCTAGTGATGACAGTAAGAAGAAAAGCCAACGCAAGAAGAAAAAAAAAACTGCACAAAAAGAACAAAATAATATAGCTACAAAAAAGGTGAAACGTGTTAATAACCTTACTGAGATGGGAAACTATTTGCAAGAAAATCCTTGTGTTGCAAATGTATGTAAAAGAGATGAAGCATCTTCAGAAATAATAGTCCTGCTGCAAAAAAAAACAATTATGTTAGGAGAGATTGGGTGTTTGCGATGCTTAGGCGCAGTTTCATTTGACATACGAATTAATATTCGTATGTCAAATTTCGCCTACTGTTCTGTATATTAGTTCTTTTTCTATCTACTGGAACTGCGCCTGAGCATCGCAACACCCAGTCTCTCCAATCTTTATCAAAAGACCAGAAAAATCATACAAATTGCTTCTTTGTTCTTCGCTGATTTCATAACACTCTCTTTTACATACATTTGCAACACAAGGATTTTCTTGCAAATAGTTTCCCATCCATCATTTTGCCTTTACGGTTTTCGTAAGGTTATTAACACGTTTCTTCTTGCGTTGGCTTTTCTTCTTACTATCATCACTAGAAATATCACTTTCATCATACGTCTTTTCCTGCGTTTTTGTGTGTGAGCATCATCGTTTTCGTTTTGTCTCAAGCTGAGCAGTAGAACAGTCGAGGAATATGCAAGCAGCAGCATGTATTTTTGTATATTGGTCGATTACTCCGTCAATATTTTTTGTAGACTGATTTTGGGGATTATTTTGCCATTGTATAGAAAATTATAATGAGGTCCCATAGGGGTTTTATTTGAGAACGAGACAAAGATAATTTACGCACATTCGTGCATGACATCAAGCGTGGCGCTTCGTCGGTAAGTAAAGTAGGTACATGAATGTAATAAGGTATTTCGCATGTAAGGGGTTTTAACTACCCATAAATGACAGATATTTAACGTGTATATATTTTGTTGCATGGGCTTAAATCCAATATTGACTTCATCTAATAATTACGCCCTGAGTTTAACGCTTTAGAAACATTAAGAAAGAGACTTACTTTGCGTGACCTTTGTACATTAGACTTAGTGGTTTCTAAAGCTGATAAGGGTAATACAGTAGTTATTTTAGACAGAGTTATATTCAGAAGGTTTATGATGTTATACAAGGTAATGATTTCGAACGATTAGGTTCTGACCCTACTAAGACTTTTACATCAGAGTTAAAGAATATTACAAAAAACACATCTTATGTATCGCCAGACTCGATGAAGTATATTGTTCCGATGAATCCTAGGTCTCCTATAGACATAGACATAGACATAGACATTTGTTTAGTCCTATGTTGTACGGTTTGCCCACTATACATAAAGATAACATTCCTATACGCCCAGTAGTATCGTATATCGGTGCTCCAGCATATAATTTTTAAAAACATTTGAACTATTTATTAAAATCGAAATCAAATTTTAATCCCAGATATAGTTTAAAAAATTCTTTGGATTTAATAGACAAGATTAAAAATATCAGTTTGCCTAGCAGTGCTCAGTTGGTGTCGTTGGATGTAGAAAGTTTATTTACAAACGTTCCATAAGGGGAGTGTTTGCAGATACTAGAAGATCATTTTGAAAGACAGCGTATGCACCCAGGAGAGGTAGATGAATTGATATCTTTAGCCAAAGTCTGTATGGAACAGAATTACTTTCGATTCAACAACCAATACTATAAGCAGAAAGAAGGTTTAGCTATGGGATCTCCACTAAGTCCACTCATGGCTGATATTTTCATGGACTATTTTGTAAATAAATTTATTATAGATCAACCTAATATCTTATATTATTACAGGTATGTCGATGACATTATTATGTGCTGGAACGGTACTCTCCGACAAATCGATATGTTTGTTAATAAAATTAATAGATTACATCCCAAAATTAATTTCAAATTAGAAGTAGAAGTTGATAGTTCCCTCAACTTTTTGGATTTAACTATTACAAGAATGGGCGAGAAACATGATTTCATAATTTATAGGAAACCTACGTATACAGACGTTACTATTCCGGAGACATCTTGTCACCCTCGTCAACATAAACTGGCAGCTTACCGTAGTTTTGTTCATAGATTGATGACAGTACCACTTTCTCAAGCTAATTACGAGGGCGGGTCAATAAGTCCGTGACTTTTGGAATAAAACACAGATTTTTTGATAAATAAATAATTTTATTTTTCAACGTAGTCTCCCTTGAGCTCTATACACTTTGTCCAACGCTTCTCCAATTTTTTTATCCCTTCCAAAAAATAGGATTTGTCGAGGTCCTCAAAATAGGCCTTTGTTTGCGAGATGACTTCATCATTGGAGTCAAATCTTTTTCCACCAAGCCATTTCTTCAGGTTTGGGAACAAGAAGTAGTCACTCGGAGCCAAATCTGGAGAATAGGGCGGATGAGGGAGCAATTCATAGCCCAATTCCTGGATTTTTGCCATGGCAACTGCACATGTGTGCACCCTTGCATTGTCTTGGTGGAAAAGAACTTTTTTCTTGGACAAATGAGGTCGGGTTTTTTTCAAATCGTCATTGAATCGGTCCAATAAGTTGGCATAATATTCCCCATTGATTGTTCTTCCCTTTTGAAGGTAGTCAATGTGGATTATCCCGCGTGCATCCCAAAAAACAGTCGCCATAACTTTATTGGCTGACAAACCCACCTTGGCCTTCTTTGGCGCCGATTCACCCTTAGAAACCCACTGTTTTGACTGTTGTTTGGTCTCTGGTGTGTTGTGATGGATCCATGTTTCGTCCACGGTTACAAAACGGCGCAAAAACTCCTCCATATTGCGATTAAACAACGCCAAACCTTCCAGTGAAGTTGTTACACGATTGCGTTTGTGGTCGACTGTGAGCAAACGCGGCACCCATCTTGCGGAAAGCTTTCTCATGCCCAAGTGATCATTCAAAATTGAAACCACTGAGCCATGCGAGATCCCTACGGCTTCCACAATCTCTTGCACTTTCAATCTTCGGTCGGCCAACACCATATCGTGAATTTTTTCGATTGTTTCGGGTGAAGAGACCTCAACTGGGCGTCCAGGACGTTCGGCATCTTCAGTGCTTGTACGGCCACAACGAAATTCAGTAAACCACTTTTTTACCATTGAAATCGATGGTGCAGAGTCCCCATAGTATTTATCAAGCTTAGCCTTGGTCTCGGTAATGGTTTTTTTTCGCAAAAAATAATGCTTAATAAGCACACGAAATTCACTTTTTTCCATTTTTTCCTCAAATTAGTGGGTAGTCTGATAAAGATAGCTGTCAAACACAAACTAACTGACAGAGCAAGTTCAAATTTTGACAGGAGTCAACTGACAGATGCCTGTTGACAGGAGTAGTGTTGCTTTTTCAGTAAAGAGGTCAGAAATTCAAAAAGTCACGGACTTATTGACCCGCCCTCGTATAATACAGAGCTTACCATACTTTATCACATAGCTGAGAGTAACGGCTACAAAAGAAATATAGTCGACAGTCTAATTAGGAGCAAACGTTCTAGTATTGTTCGTTCTCTTTTGTACCCAGTGCGTCCTGATAGACCAGAAAGATATTTAGGTAGCCTGACCTACATGGGATCCATTAGTGATAGGATTTCAAACACTTTTTTGAGAAACAAGGTAAAAGTGGCCTTTAAAACCAACAACACTTTAAAACGGATTTGTAATGGAAAAGACAGATTAGAGAACCATAAAAAATCAGGGGTTTATAAATTAACTTGCGATGAATGTAATGGTGTTTATGTGGGTCAAACCGGTCGTAATTTTGAAACTAGGTACAAAGAACATATAGCAGCTTATAGAAATAATTGTCCGGAAAGGTCTCATTTTGCCAAACATTTGATTCAGGACATTCATTGAGTAATAATAATACTTTTGAAATTTTACATACATGCGAAAAAGGTTTTAGAATGTCTGTATAGAAATAACAAGACATAATTCATTAGATTTTACACTGTTGAACGAATTAAATACAAGTTTTCCAAGATCACCGCTATTACGTTTGTTTACAACGGCTGGCGCTGATTCATACGGGTGGCGTGGCGGTCCGGTCTGACTGAGTGTATAAATAGTAAAGTTGGAGCGCGAATGGCTCAGTCTCATTCTGACGTTGGTCGAAGCAACAAGTCTGCAGAACAGAGTGTTTTTTCGTCGGGGTGCGGAGTGAGTCAAGTGTTCCTGAGGATGCCTCGTGGAGAGGCGAAACACGTGTCGAATTTCTTTTGGGGGTAACTCTTTAGGAATAGATTAGCGGAATTGTACTAAATATTTGTCCATCTGTTTAATGTTAAACAACAGTTTCTCGACTGATTGTTTTCGGTTTTAATTTAGAACGTAACGTATGTAACATGTAGGAGGATAGAATAAATAGATACCGGCAGCGAGTTGTTTGTAGGCGCGCTCGAGGCGCATTGCGAGCGAGGTTATCTGCGCGTCGGCGTAGTGCCGCTTGTCGGAGAGACGGCGCGCGGCCGCCGTCACGCGCGCCACGCTCGGCCGCCCGCCGCCAGTGCACGCCGCCGCGAACCTGCACGATACACGCACATACACATACAACTACCACTTGTCGTGGCTTATCCGAAAGGCGTTCTCACATTATATAAATACATGATTACAGTGAAGAGACACACTCGTTCATAACGGTTGAACCGAGTTAAGCAACTTTCTGCTAGGGATAACATTCAGATTTCTGGTGTGTTATGTGTACACATACCGTGCATGCTCCTCTTGCAATCGCTTCGCCGCAGCGCAGGACCGCCCTATCTCGACGTACGTCGCGAGAAATGCTGTGCGATGGTTTACAATCCATTCCAACATCTGTAACAAAATTCAATTCAATTCATTTATTTGTCAGAATGTATGTTTACAATATTGTTATAGTATACATTAACTCCATTACATTAACTAGAGGTACATTAACTCCATAGATTATGGAGGTGCTTAAGAATGCCTAAGAGGACTATTTGGAGGCGTCATTTAAAATATTTCTAGTGTCGGTTCAAATGAAAAAATAAAAATTAAAACAATAATCAATCACGATGCCCTACTAACCTTAAATTGTAAGTCAAGTTAAATAAACAACGTTTGCACATTTTCTAAGTTAAATAATTACACGTAAAAACTAGAAAAATACTTACGTATCATTACTTTGTTTACAATTACCAGTTTACAATTCCGCTAACTCGCAATTTGTTTTGTGTTTATATTATAATGTTTGCATTATTTGTAGTTTTAAGTTTAGTTAAGATTTTTAATACTATTCTATACATCTAACTGAAAATAAAATGTCAATGTAGGTGATTATTTTAGAATCTATGAGTACCTAAGTAAGCTCTTCACGCCTGAGATACAGGATTACCTAGTTCAGGCTCGTATTATGCATACCTTTAATTAAATAAGTTTTAGAATTTTGTAATTAGATATTATTGTACCATGTAAATTTTGAATAAATATTATTATTATTATTATTATTATTATTATTATAGTAATAATTGCAAATTTACTATATTAAGTGAAAAGTACCTCAGGTCATCGTTCAAAAACGGTGATACTGTCATAACCCTTTTCTACTTTTTCTATATTGTTAATATTATGAGTATGAGTATTCTTTTTTAATTAACACTGTGCTGTCGTCTGAAAAAAGTACCATCGGATGACTCACATGCTTAGGAAAATCAATAATGTAACACAAAAATAATAATGGTCTTGGAACACTACCTTGTGGCACGCCATACAGATCGCTTCGAAGAGAAGACCTATATTTCTCTTCTAACGTTGAATTTATATTTACTCGACTTATATCTGTGTATTGATTTCTATTAGATAATTAAATTCAGAACAATTCCATATTGTTCTAATTTATAAATAAGTAACTTGTGATCTACACAATCAAATGCCTTAGACATGTCCATATATATTGCACATACAGGAACTCTTTTATCCACATTTTCACTACCTTATCTAAGAAATCAAATATTACTAAGTTGATCGATTTTCCCTTTCTAAACCCTTTTTGTTGATCATTTAGTATGCATTCTTTTTCTAGGTAGCCTTAAGACTATCATAAATTATTTTCTCAAAGATCTTGGATATAATTGGGACAAGTGCAACTGGTCTATAATTTGCCACCTTATCTTTGTCTCCATTTTTAAACAATGGTTTAATTATTGAAGTTTTGAGAGCCGTTGGGAAAATACCAGATTCAATACATAAATTAAAAATAAAGCTTAAAGGGAAACAGAATATATCTGCCACATATTTAATTAATTAAGTCGATATTTCATCAAATCCAACACTATTCGTATTACCTAAACTACACACTCTTTTAACTATGTCTAGTGGAGAAATGAGAACAAGAAACATAGAAAAGCATCATCCATGCATTTTATACATGGTTTTATAGTCATTATGATTTAAAGTATTGGAATTGGATTGTATATGGTCAATGAAATAATCATCAAAAATATTTGAAACGTCTGTTGGATTATAATAAGTTTGATTGTCATAAGATAATTTATTTTAATTATGAACTCTTTAAATACATTTTTATTTTTATTAATAATTTGCCATGTAGCCATAGATTTGTTTTGTGATGATTTGATAAAATAGTCATTTTGTGTTTTTTTTTTTCAATGTAATATTTTTTTAACCAATTCAGAATACGATTTTAAGTTGTTTTTATTCACCTCCGTCGGTTATTTCTATATTGTCACAAGAGTTGCCTCTTTCGTTTAATGCATATCCTAGCACCTCTTGATATTCCATCTGTTCTTTTATAGGGTTCCGTACCTCGAAAGGAAAAAATGGAACCCTTATAGGATCACTTTGTTGTCCGTCCGTCCGTATGTCCGTCCGTCCGTCTGTCTGTCTGTCAAGACCCTTTTTCTCGATACGCGTGGAGGTATCAAGCTGAAATTTATATCAAATACTCAAGTCTACTGTCCCTTAAAGCTGTGAAAAAATCAAACTTCTAAGCCAACGCAATCAAAAAATACAGCCGTTTATGCCGCAAATTTTCGACACTCGCAAGGGAGTCGAAACCTACAGGGTACTTCCCGTGAATCTTGAAATTTGGTACGAAGCAACGTCTTATAGCACAGATAAAGGAAAAATTGCGAAATCCGTACATTTTTAGTTAAGTACTTCATATAATAAAAATATTTTATATTATTTTAAACTTACTACCCCTTTTCTCACGCGTAGAGGTATTAAATTGAAATTCATATCAAATACTCAGGTCTATAATAAATACCTTTAAGCTGTAACAAAATCAAACTTCTATGTCAATGCAATCAAAAGAAACAGCAATTTAAGTCGCATATTTTCAAACTCGCAACTACTCGCAAAAAAACGCAAAAATGTGTTAAAATTGTTTGTAATTTTTGTGCAAAAGTAGTTTTGTGTGTTAAGTATGTATGTAATCATTTATGATAACTATTTTGCCAATGTCAAGTGAATAGTAAAGTAAGGTCAGAAAATCGCAGGACCTCGTCATTTATTATTTTAAAGTCCATATATCCATATGAGTCCATATTCTTTGTTTCACATTTTATGAAGCAACATAAATTAATATTGGTGTATAAACATAACACCAAAGTACGCATAACTTGTATTAACTAACAAACTGGTAACTAGACGACTGATTAAACTGATTTTAAATATGTACTAAATTTTACTTTACTAGCTGTTGCTCGAGACTTCGTCCGCATTTTTTTGAAAGGAATTGTAAAATTTCTTCCAGGGTGCAATTTATCTCCTTGCCAAATTTTATTAATAAGTTTCAAACCAATCACCTGACTACCCATTAAAAAGTTTTCATACAAACATTCACACCTCATTTTACTCCTTTATAAGGGTTATTTTGAAAAATTCTGAAACACGTGTCCATTTATTATGCATTTTATTTATTCATATCAAGTTTCAATCAAACGCACCACGTTAAAAAGTTTCATACATTCGTTCCCCCCCCCCCCCCCCCCGTTTTCACTCTCTTAGGGGTTGAATTTCAAAAAATCCCGCCTTATTGGGGGGTTGTGCTGTAAAAAAAGGCTGCCTTCCAAATTTCAGCTTTCTAGCTAAAGCGGTTTTGGCTCTGCGATAATGAATTCAGTCAGTCAGTCAGGTTAAGCTCTTTTATAGATATAGATAACACCCAGACACAGACAACAAATACACCAGTGTTTGTTTGCACGGGAATCGAACCCCAAACCTACAAAAAGCAGAAAGCAGAGCTACTACCACCTGAGCTGACATACCAATCAAATATAGCTTTTCCATTGAATAGATTTTCGAGTTATTTCTGATTTCATTGGGTAATCTGGGCGGAGCTTAAACAAATAGTTCTTAACATAAATATAGTTGTCAATTGAAATGAAAATGTTATTAGTTATTTTCTCATTAGCACAACCAGGAACCCAATATTTCAAATGTCAGTCCATGGAGACGTTTAGAATAAACAAATAATATTGACAGCAACTTTGTTACAATTACATAACGAACTAATTACTTGACTTATACAATATTAATAGCATATAATCTTTGAATTGCGAAACAATCGAGAGGTCGGGAATTAATTAAGAGATAAATAACACTTAGCCGATAAATTTAAATAAATAATCTAGACATTTCACATAGCGTCAGCGTCAGCTAGCCTTAAAGTAGAGCTTGTGTCGCTTGTGTCATGGGAACTACATTATAAAACTTAATTATTTAGTTTTTCAAATACATATATATTTTTTTCTCATATTTATAGGGGAGGAATCGACGCCCGCCACCCGCCCGGGTCTTCTCCCGCTGCACCACAGAGGTCGTCAAACCAGTTAATTATTGAAATATAATAAGTCTAATCGCGAAAGTTCAAAAAATACTACTGACAAAATCGTCATCATAAGACAAATAAATATTGGTGGACAATGCAAACAACACCATCTTGGCCCAAACTAATCATAGCTTGTATTATGGTGACCAGATGGCTGATAGAATACATATATATTTTTTAAATACATACATAATATACATTATAACACCCAGACAGAAACATACGTCTATGTCCGTCACACAAATGTGTGTCCTGGGCGAGAATCGAACCCAGAAGGCAAATCAACTACAGCGCAGAAGGCAGAACAACTAGCGACTGAGCCGACATGCTAGTCAAATGCCATTCAATGAAGAATATGCATGGTTAGTCCTGTCGTCCAAACGTCAATGGATGACAATGCCAATAGATTTGAATTTCATTTTTGCTATATATAAGACTCGCAACACTGCCGTGCGCATAACCGATAAAACATAAGGTAGGTTAAAAGTACGCCTCTGAAGTGTAGGTGGGCTAACCTTTTCGCAGTCCTGCTCGAACAGACGCAGCTGGAAGCATTGGTCGAGCTGCATCTTCTTGTGCTGCCACAGCTTGTGCGCGTGCGCATGCGCCGAGCGCACGGCCGCCAGCTGGCCGCGCACCACGCCCGCAGAGCCGCAGTGGAAGGCGGCCACCTCGCCTCCGCCTCCGCCTCCGCTCGCCTCCGAGCACGCCGCCTCGGCCGCTTCCAGCCTCTGGAGTACGCGCTCACCTGCATAACAAAAGTTAACATATTCCTTATCTCGTTTCATTTCATCAACAAAATATTTTGTTGGTTGATAAATCCTTTATACCATCTTCTTTGGAATACCAAAGACAATCGAAACACATGATTGGTTATTATTCAACGGTGTGCATTTCGTAAGACTAGCGTGAGGTTTTAACCGAGAAACACAGTGTAATGCAGTACTCCCTGTTCGGTTATACAACCGCGGCCGCAGCGGCCGCAGTGGCAGCGTCGCCCGCGCCGTTCGACCGTGCCCGATCGAGTATCCGCCACCGATTTCAATAATCCTATTCCGGCTATTAAAGTTTTCTAACTTCATTATTTAATAACTGAACCTTTTTTGCTTCTTCGTGAAAGACTTTATTGTTCCTGTAGGTGGTTGACATAACACCACTTTTAAGTTGATAAAAGTGTTAAGTAGTTGGTTATGTACTCGTAACTACATAACTGTTTTCGATGTTGAATCCCCTCGTTCAATGCACGGGACACGAAAGGGTTATTACGTAATTAGCATAAACTATTCAATTAGGTTCAATCATTCTTTGCATGCAGTACTTGTAACAACCGCAGCGATTACATCCTGGGGTCATTGCACTCAAAACTTATTTATCGTAATTGTGAAGAAGTATATCTAAGAAACAGAGCTATCATCAACATGAACTGAATAGAGTACTTTATGTATGTTACTTAAAACGTCGACGCTTCCTGATTAATATAGTTGAAAGCAAACAGAGACGTGTGTACACTTGGTGCTACTCACTGGCTAAAGTTGTTTGATGATAGATACTATATTGATGTAATCGTCTCTCAACAATACTCGCCAGTTTTAGAACATCTAACAACCGCACACATAATACCTGTGTGCAGTTGTTACATGTTCTAAAACTAGTTTCAAAATTGCTAAATTGGTTTGAACCTACCACATGTAGAAAATAGTTGAAGGATTATAATCAAATAAACTATGTATGCTTTACCTGTCATAGTGAAAAACAGCATACTGTATATGGTTTAAGCTACTAGCTGCTGCCCGCAATCTTGCACGCGTGGTACCTACCTATATCAATGTTGCACGCGTGATACCTACCTATATTAATGTTGCACGCGTGGTACCTACCTATATCAATGTTGCACGCGTGGTACCTACCTATATCAATGTTGCACGCGTGGTACCTACCTATATCAATGTTGCACGCGTGGTACCTACCTATATCAATGTTGCACGCGTGGTACCTACCTATATCAATGTTGCACGCGTGGTACCTACCTATATCAATGTTGCACGCGTGGTACCTACCTATATCAATGTTGCACGCGTGGTACCTACCTATATCAATGTTGCACGCGTGGTACCTACCTATATCAATGTTGCACGCTCGGTACCTACCTATATCAATATCAATATGACATGACAGGGTAGTACAATAAAAAAAAGACAACTTCACTTTACAGGTACCCCCTAAATCATTTTTATTTAACAATGTTCTTATTCGATAACTTTTGTGATGATGATAAGACTAATATTCTGCAAGCAAAGGCTCTGATTAAATGCGTGCAGACAGACAGGCAGATAATGAAGTGATCAACGTAATTAAGCAATATTTATCAAGACAACTCTGGGATAAGTGACTGCAGTGGTTTCATTCGCACTTTGCATGGCATGTGCAGTTCGCGGTTCCGGCCTTTCAGTGTCCTATTAACTCCGTCTTCAAAATTGGCTACTAACGCATACGTAGTAGTAGTAGTGGGAGTAGTAAGTAAATCTTTATCTAACCCATATCATTTTTTTTTTTCAGAATTGTCCCATGGTAAGTTTAGTTAGTGCACTGACCTTGAGCCTCGAGCTCGTCCACAGGTACTTTTGCGAGTCTTTTGTTGATGTCGGCGTGTGCGTCTATAGCGCGCCTGGCACCCGTGACGTCATCGGCAAAGTCAGCGCGCGCTACGTCCTCTTGCAAGTCATCGAGTCGGTCAAGTAACTCGCCTGCTTGCCACATCAAATCTTCCAGCGCCTAAAACCATGCAATTTTTAAGTTTAGCTGAATTTATTCCATTTTACAAGCAAAACAATAATAAGTATTTTTCACTCTTACCAATCGCAGATCTATCCATTGTACGTGGTCATAAAGCAACGCGCCGTCTAAATCTTGGGTTAGTTGGCTGCTATCTATAACTTTAGGTAATGCTTCTAGACTAATCATGGTAGTCTGAAAACAATAATATTATTATGAGCTATGACACACATATATGACGAAAAACACAAAAGAAAATGCCTAAAGCAGAATTCAAGTGTAACCTTTATAAAGCGATTTTATCTTAGGTGAGTTACCTAATAATATAATATTTAGATAGTATCAACTCTAAAGCAAGGTTCTATCGATCACCTTTATTGTATGAATGTACCCCAGCCCCCAGCATGTGCAAATGAAGATAATTGTTTTCTAATACATACCTCAAACTTGTACTTATGTGCTCCTATTGTAGTGCGTTGTTTTTGCCAGAAGTTATCAGGTTTAACTACCAAAGCCTGGTGGACGGATGAAGAGAAGTGCTCCTGAAGGACTTTCAAGATGGGCTTAATGGCAGCCCAAGCTGATCCTCGCATATCAATAAGAATAGTAAAGCCATGAGATCTCACTGTTTCACTGTAACAAAAAATATTTAGCGTCATTATTTCACTGACTACTTACTGACTACATTAACCCACCATAAAGAGCTTTCAACATAAAATGCTAGCCAAAAAAGTGATTTGAGGTGGCATTTGCTTAGTTATTCCTAGTAGTTCAACCAAGTTAGGCGACATTCAGGGCAATCATTGGTCATTGTTATTATAGATCACCAGCCCATGCCTGGTATTTGCATCTGGGCACGCTTCTGTGCTTGGAGGCAAGTTAAGCAATCGATCACAGCTTCAAAAGTCGTCAGTCGTCAGGTAATGACGAGGCACCCTTCAGGTAGCCTATTTACTCCATCACCAGAGTTAGTCGCTGACTCATATGAAATAAGAAACCAATCAGTAGGTATCTGCATGCCAACAATTTTTATTGTTTGGGTTAGAAATCTTGTAGTGAGTCAGTTCTACATCTTATATAGGTACATAAAAATAAATTATCCAAACACGCATCTGCCCACGCATAGTTCGGAAGACTTCCAAAGTAAGCAAGAACAGACAACATGGTGAAACTATACGGTTTCTTTGTTTTATTTCCGAACCCAAGAAATAAGCAAATCTGATAGGTACCTACTTAGTTACAAATTGGTTGAAAATCAATTACCTCTGTAATTTACTCAGCTAAATTACATTTCAGTATTACGACCATATTCGATATGTGAAGTAAAGAACGTAGGTATACACTCTTGTATAAAGAAAATTACACTTAACTTATTCCGTAAATAAGGGGACACAATAGCTGGCTATTGAACTACATCAATATCAGGTGGATGAAAGCCTTTATTGTCTGCGATGTTGGATTGACATACCTACTAATAAATCCTATACATTATGGAAGGAATACACAAACAGGCATGAATGCAAGTAAGTATTGAGGTGCTGTCACTTAAACAAGTAACTTGAGATGGCTTGATATCTATACATACATTGTGGTTGTGCAAAATTGATGTTTCAATTTGTATGCATCTGTTATTATGACATCTTAGTAAACATAAATTAAATATATTTACATTACCAATAGTAAATAGTGCAAGCACAGAATAAACTTATGGTACAACACTGTACTATAATCATATTTAGAACATAGGAAACAACTGACCAAGATAACAAATGTTAATCCTAAAACTAAACTTGAAGAAAGTCACGTCTCTGAAGAATGTACAATAAAATATGGTGTTCCCCAAGGGAGTATACTAGGGTCATTGCTATTTTTAATATACATAAATGACCTTCCAAAACCTACAATACAACCTATGACGTTATTTGCGGACGATAGTACCGTAACCATAACATGTAACAATATTAATTCACATAAAAATGACATAAGCTTAGCTTTGATATCTATTATAAAATGCTTAGACAAAAATAATTTTAAAATAGATATAAATAAGACCAAAATAATTAATTTTAGACAACGCGATACTGCTGCTTCTAGCATAAATTATGACATACAATACAATTATGAAAAAAAAACAGGTTGCACTCTGGGAGTGCCGACAGAAGTGAAAACTTACTTTGGCGCGTTAGACATTTTTTAGATGGGTACTAGGGTCATTGGGTTATTGGGTTATTAGGTTATTGGGTTATTGGGTTATGAATTGCATTTAATTTATGAATTGTATTTTATTAGTTATTAGAAACTTTAAAATACATTTAATATTCTTTTATGTTTTTGTTCAGAATGTAGATAATATATCAAAGAACCTAACTCAGTAAACTTCTCCATACAAAAGTAGACTGTAAACATGTAAACATAATTAAGGTTTATAATCAAATGTGGCGAGCGCGGCAGCCTGCGTCTGCGTAACGGTGTCGTGAGTCCGGAGGTTTTACCTTATCTAAAAATATGTGTACCGCGCTAAAGAAGTTTTCACTTCAAAAATTGATGAAGGTGACCATGTAAAATTCTTAGGTATAACTATTGACAAAAACTTAATAGGAAATTGCATTGAGACAGTCTCTGCAAATAAATTAACAGTCTAGTATATATTTTGTACAAAATTTCTCCTACATGTACATGTGGAAACTTTACTAATTGCATACCATGGTCTAATTGCATCCAATATTAAATATGGTATAATGTTCTGGGGCAATTCAACTGACGTTATTTAGGTCTTTACACCAGAAACGGTGCATCAGAGCCATGTTCCACCTCAAAATGATAGATTCTTGTAAACCGTTATTTATTAAACATAGAATCTTGACCATTTCCTCGCTGTATATTTTTGAGGCAGCTATGTTTGTTAGAAATAACTCAGACTTATTTTTAAGGCTTTCTGATGTTGCGGTTCGTACGAGATGAGATGACTATAAAGTCTGTGTTTGGGAATCAAAAACTACAATGATGCGAATATAATTATCGAATATAATGTTTCAAAGAAAGCTAACCACCAAAACCATACTCGCAAACTTATGTTATTATACATTAGATGAATTTATGACCGATTAAATTATAATCATTTAGTTTAAGTTTATAATTTAGCATGCATGACCTATATTTAATTTAATTATTTATAAGTTTTTGTTGTATTAAAGCATGCCTCAATAGGGTAGAATACATTGATTTACTATTTATTTATAACTACATCTATTACACAATGCAATAAATACTTCAAGCAATAAATGAACTTTGAACTTTTGAACTTTGAACTGTGGCCATTACTATTGAGATAAGTGACCGCTAATGTAATTTTAAAAAGCTAATTTTATGCTCCTGGCTATTATATAGCTATACCAGACTATGACCATGACGTATGTAAGTCACCACATTACTAGAGATCCTGTTACTAATATGAATTAACTCATTTAAAAAAAAAAATAGGTATATGTAAAAATCTATTTCCGTGCATTAATTTCGGAAAAACACGAAAATTCCTCGACTGATAAGTATACTTTTTATTTGTTTTATTCAGCTCAATATCTAGGTGGTTAACAATCAAATAAATTTTAGGTAGTACAAAATTTACAATGTAGCGCAATATAGCCCTCAAACTAATTACAAAGCAAAGCTTTTACTATAGGAATCAGATGACTGATACAATACTCATATACATTAAGATATAAGAGGAGAGAGAAAGGAGAAGTAAAACAGGATGAATGTCAACACTTACGTAGGTATACTTATGAGATAATGCAGCAAGCGCCTGTAGTCATCTGGCGCGACCCGATCCCGGCGCGAGTTTGCAGGGAAGCACACAATGGGCCCGCCGCGCCGGTCGCGCCCGCCCGTCAGCGCCGCCACCCTCTCTTGCAAGAGAGGCAGCACGTCGAGGGCGCGCGCGCCGCCCTCCATTACTCCAACTTAAATAAGCCCTTGGAACTGCCTGCCAAAACAAAAAACTAGAAAAATTATAAACGGCAAATTGTTAACAGACCCAGTATATCACTTAACCAGATAGTGTGGCATTATTATATATAGTGTGGTTTGCCCATGACATTCTTATGTCAGTGAATAGTGAAGGCAATTAGATAAGGTAATAAGTTGTGATTATGTTGCTAGAACTTAACATGTTGACTGTCCCGTCTATTTTGAAAAATGTTCTTGTACATCCATTTGGTTTTTTTTATAAACCTACTTTATTTTATGATCGAAAGAAGGTCTGATATGTCAATCACTGCGTAATTATATAGCAGGCTTGAATTTCAGCGTGAATTACATGTAATGCATGGAGGTCTCAAGTAAATTTTTGTGAATTATTTCTAATGCATGGGCATCTGAACTAGATTTTTGCGAATTACCTAAAATGCATGGACATTTGAAATAAAAATTAAATGATTTAATTGTTTTTTTTTTGCTGTGGTAACTGTGTGTACGGCATAAAAATTTATAAGTTGTGTACTGATAGTGGTTACACTTGGAGCTGCCGCATTTATTCTGGCTAGGACCATCAAATACAGAGATTAGGTTGCTATCACTCTAAGTGACGGATTGCTGAATGAGGGAGGCTTATGATCACTGACAACTGGTACACAAGCATTCCTTTGGCAAAGTACTTAAAACAACATAGAACTGGTTTATGTGGAACACTTCGCAAAAACCGCCGAGAACTGCCGCAACAAGTTATTCAGCAACGGCTGATTAGGGGCCAAATCGCTGTACAACAGAACGACTGTATAACAGTGCTGAAATGGCTTGCTATAGCAAGCAAGAATAGCAAGCCATTTCAGCACTGTTATACAGTCGTTCTGTTGTACAGCGATTTGACCCTAATCAGCCGTTTATCAAGATAAACATGATGTCTATATGTTGTCTACTTGCAATAACAACGAGATGCGAATGTCAGGAAGATATCGTCGTGTTTTGAAGCCAAACATGGTTTTGACTTACAACGAAGGAAAGAAAGGGATAGATTGTGCAGACCAGCTAGCCAGTTACAACTCGCCTGTGAGGAAAACCTTAGTTTGGTATAAAAAGATTGCCGCGGACCTGCTAGCCATAAGAGTAGTCAATGCTATCTTGATATATAATGAGCTACACCCAGAAGCAAAAATGAAGATGCTAGAGGGTCATCAACATATGACATGTTGAGAAAGAAGTTACATAGACTGGAAACTAGTGAAAACATCTTATTGTCAAACCCTAGTTCAACGCATAGCCATAAAACCCAATGGGAAGATTTGCCAGAAACGGTGCGCAAGTTGTTATAAAAAATTAAAAGAAACTGGCTCCACAACTAGTGATGCAAGAAAAAAGGCCACACAAGTAATTACGGAGTGTCTTCCTTGCAAAAAAAGCATTTTGCCTAATCTGTTTTAATGAAGCTCATTAAAGACTTTATTTGTGATTTTAGACGTCCATAAAAAATAACAAAATAAAAAAAATCTATGGGAAATTTTAGTTTTATTTTCGCGGATTAATTGTTCATAGGTCCCTAGAAAATCAAAGTTCTAACTCTCACGTCCAGCCCAGGAAACGTGATTAAGTTTTCTTTGGCAAATGCATTACATGTAATGCACGAACATCACAGCCAGACCAAAAATGCATTACATGTAATGCACGGACAGTCAACGTGTTAAGGACTCATATTTTTAAAGGCCTCTCAACTTGAACACTATTTAAAATTCACCCTGTGACTATCTTACAAAATGTCATGACACTATTATAAACAGTGATTAACTTTTGACAGAAGTTGAGAGAGATTTCTAAATAAGACTGTATGTGTGTAAACATTTCAAATTAATACTTTGAAAAATGCCTGTAAATAGGTACCTACACATATAATACAGACAGAATGTAAGTCAATTGCCAGCATTAAGGTTTCATGACTCATTGTAGGTTTAGGCAATAGAATAGATATTTACAACAAATGAGACATTCACATTGTACCTAATTTATTTATTTTAGAACCTGTGTTTGTTTGTTTGTGTTTGCATGTTCTAAAAGAGATACATCAAACACAAATCAAGGTTTATATATAAATTAGACCACCTAGTCTATGAATAATATTAATACTTCATACACAATGTTTTAATAAAATTATGTAGGTTGTACTTTTGACCATGTAGGTACATACATCTTCAGAAGTTATTGTTCAAGAATTTTAAGGTGGTAGTTACTTACGTACGATTTCATTACCTCTTCACAGTAAATATAATAATTTACACTAAATGGAACCATGTATTTACATTTGGATCAACTAATTCATATCAATTACTACATATTCCACCCGGCAGATGATTTTTCAAGACATCACGTCGTTTCTTTGTAAACCAACGACCAACGCCAAAGAGGGTTATAGCAATTTGTATTGTTGAAAATTGAATAAAGAAACATCACAATGACAATGGATGACAAGCGACGAATACCTCAAAACAAAATTGACTGGGTAAAGGAGCTAAACAGGGTTTTCTAATTGTTGTTGTAAGACATAAGCTGATTACAAAATACTGCAAATTCAAACCACAAGTCACAACAAATAACCTCAGCCAACATTTTGAACTAACCGTGATGGCGATTCAAAAATACAGCCAGGTACAAAAGTTTCAGCGCACATTATTGTCACTTTATTATTTTCACTAAAGTAGTATAAAACATTCCTGTTAAAACTCGTGAAAAACACAAAACTTAGTAAATATTACAAAAGGAGACTGACCGACCACCACAATGGCGCGCCAGGGATGGGTTGGGAAATAAAATGGATGGTTTGTCGATTTGATAATCGATTGTTTCATTTGATTCATTTACAATTCCATAATACTAAAGTAGCGATGTTTGATTCGATTCGATGATAATTACGTTTTAAAAATCTAAAAAGAAAACCGACTTCATTATATATTATACCTTTAAACGAGCAATTCTTGCATGTATATATATATATATATATATATGATCTAATTCTCGGAAACGGCTCCAAAGATTTTCATGAAATTTAGTATGCAGTGGGTTTCGGGCGCGATAAATCGATCTAGCTAAGTTGTTCGGGTTTACACCGAACACAGCAGTTATGCATTTTTGCCTTGCAAGCAAATATGCACAATTGGCTGAGCAAACCAGTGCGCTACCAGTGACTCATAACCATTTCACCATACATACCATTTTATACCACTTATAATCTTACCAAACTTTATTAGTCTTTTATACCATGTTAATATATTATTGTAACCATACCGTGCACCTGTGTGAAGTCCGATAAATACACTACTCTCTGCACTGAACTCTGGACTTCTCATTTTATCTCTACACCATATACCAACCACCAATAAATAACATGGCAGACCCCAACTTAAAAAGCCCTAGCCTTTTACAAGGTCCTTCGAACCGGATGTGAATCGACGACCCATGAATGAAGACCTGCAGTGAGAACTACCAAAACCATAGGTACTCTTGCTGCATTCTTTTACCTGGTTCGTAGGACACACCTAGACCAACGCCTGGAAAAACAGTCACAGTGCTTTATCAACAACCAATATAAACCGAAGATGATTCTTGCGAACAGTGGACCATTCAAAGATAAAAACGAAAACCATGGTTCAGGGCTCCCATGGAACCTCGTAAAAAACCATGATTGGTGCCGAGGCCTGATGGCGTAACCCCTGTCAGTTAAAAACCGAGCGAAGCAAGTGTCGAATTATAAACACCAAGATGGTCACCATTACCAAATTATACTGATTGTTAACAACATAAAATCAATTGAAATCTACGACACACCTGCAGGAATTGAGTTCGTCAACGTCAGCTCACGTTGCACGAGCGGACGACGTGCAAATCTGCTGACCAAGTCCTGACACATTGCGCGACGAGTAACTACATACCTACCTACCAACCAAGTTTATTTTTGAAGTGAAAACTTCATTTAGCGCGGTAGGTACGCGTATTCTTAGATGAGGTAAAACCTCTGGATTCGCGGCTGCCGGCTGCCCCGTTAGATTATAAACCTTAATTCACATGTTAAAAGTCTACTTTTGTACGGAGAAGTTTACTGAGTTAGGTTATTTGATATATTATCTACCTACATTCTGAACAAAAAATATTGCATCATCTGTGTTCGTTAAGTATTTGATTGGCAGTCGCCATAATTACTGATTTTGAAGTGATTAATCACTAATTTATAACGCGCCAAAATAAGTTTTCACTTCTGTCAGCACTCTCGGAGGGCAACCCGTATTTTTTTTCATACCAGTCTGAAGTATGCCATGAAGGTACTAAACAGCTAGACAGCTAAACTAAACAGCGAGACGTAGGAAGATTAAAGTAGGTAGTCTTCTCGTAGGTACCTACCTAACCTTCCGACACTTGTTCAGGTTTTATTTAAATACCTACATAATCCACCTGTGGCGTAATGTAGGTAGGAAGGTTAGTATTTTTTTTTAACAATTGCATTTCAGGAGTAGGTACATAGGTAGGTGCAAACTTAGCAATCATCATTAAAGTATGTTGGGTACTTGTATGTAGGTATACATTTAGGAAGTCCATAATAATAATGTATGCGACAATTAATTCATTTTTGCTTATTTAATTTATTAATTTATTGTTAAACCAACAGCTTGTTTAAACAGAATATAACAGTGGCATAGAATAAGAAAGCCAATTACAGGTTTTCTACAGGTTTGTTTTCTATGTTATCAGGAATAGCTAATTTGATGTAAAAATTACGTTTTGAAAACTAATTAGACAACCGACTTCATGTATATACACAAGGTAGCTACTGTAAAACGTTGAGGAGTTCCCTTGACTGTGTATCGGCTCCATCATCAGATCGACTCCAGACCTTCATAAAAATGATAAAACTGATATAACATTTGAAAAAGTAATAAACAACAGTGTATATAGTTATTTTGAATCCAACAACATTTTTACTGAAGAGCAAGTAGGATTTCGAAGGAATAAATCTGTAAATTTAGCCATTTATAAGTTTCTTCAAACTGTAGTAAGCAATCTTGATCGTAAAAAACTAGTATGTGGACTTTATATGGATCTAAGTAAAGCCTTTGACTATGTTGATCATCAAATTCTGCTAAATAAACTTGAAATATATGGTTTCAGTGGAAATGTCTTATAACTCTTTGAGTCCTACTTAACCAATAAGATACAAGCAACTAATATAACGCGTATTAATCATAAAGTGAAACAAGAAATAATATACAGATCAGAATATCGTGTAACTAAGTTCGGAGTTCCGCAAGGAAATGTATTAGGTCCACTTCTCTTTATAATTTATATAAATAAATGACCTTCCTAAAGTAGTTTCTGATCGGATGATTTTATTTGCTGACGATAGTACTGTGATGTTTACTGATACCTGTAGATCTCGTTTAGTGAGCACGATCAACACTGCCTTAGAAACAAAAATCAAATGTCTTGAATGTAATAATTTGTTGATAAATTTAGATAAAACTCATATTATGACATTTTCTAATAGTAATAATCCTAATAACCAATCTGACATAAATTTTAATTATTCAGGAATTAATATTAGTAAAGTAGATGTAACCAAATTTTTAGGACTAAATTTAGACAAAAAATTTAATTGGAAACACATGATAGTAATTTATGTAAAAAATAAATCAATTCTCTTATGCGATGTATATACATCAGCTGCCTCATTTACTACTTTGCGAAACATATGCTTCGCAAAGTAGTAAATGAGGCAGCTGTAATTACAGCTTACCATGGATTTTTTGAATCTGCTTTACCATATGGCATTACATTTTGTGGCAATTCTACTTTAAAAGAGCAAATATTTTTAAGTCAAAAGAAATGCGTCAGAGCCATATGCAAACTACAAAAAACTGAGAGCTTGAGTGAAGTAAGGTTTACAACCTTACTTCACTCAACTGAATATTTTAACATTGCCTTGTCTGTATATATTTGAATTGTCTGTTTTTGTAAAAAGTAATATGGACCTTTTAATTAACTTTGGATCCAGAAGACATGAAAAAAAATCGGGTTGCACTCCGGGAGTGCTGACAGAAGTGAAAACTTATTTTGGCGCGTTAAGAGTTTAGTAATAAATCACTTCAAAATCAGTAATTATGGCGACTGCCAATTAAATACTGAACGAACACAGATGATGCAATATTTTTTGTTCAGAATGTAGATAATGTATCAAAGAACCTAACTCAGTAAACTTCTCCACACAAAAGTAGACTGTAAACATGTGAATTAAGGTTTATAATCAAATGGGGCGAGCGCGGCAGCCGGCTGCGTCTATATCAAAGAACCTAACTCAGTAAACTTCTCCATACAAAAGTAGACTGTAAACATGTGAATTAAGGTTTATAATCAAGTGAGGCGAGCGCGGCAGCCGGCTGCGTCTCCAGACAGTAACGGTGTCGCGAATCCAGAGGTTTTACCTAATCTAAAAATATTCGTACTGTGCTAAAAGAATTCTCGTGTCATCCCGTGACGACGACAGAGTGTAAACCTGTCGAAACGTCGGGAAAAAACAGGTAAATAAACGCGATAAATACCCGTTAATATTTCTAATAATGCGCTAATAGAAGTTAGAAGAAGTTAAAACTGTTTATTGACAGCAAAAACTTTACATAAAACAAAGGAAAGTAAAACAGCTTAAAACTATTAAAATGATGCATATAAGAACATGCTATATATGGAATTTAAAAATAAAGGAAAAACTCAATGGGTACTTCTATAATACTGTATTATAAATAAATAAATAAAATCATATTTTTCAAATGTCTGTTTTGCTAATAAAATCTTATATGAATTACCTTTGATACCCACACTAGATAGAATCTGTATCGCAGGTATCAGATACAAATCAACATAAAATTGAATAGCCTACATATTGTATTGAATTAATATAATATTTTGACTTGACTTGAATTGACATGACGTTACCGCACTGTGCGCTAAGACAAAAAAAAAACATCTAAGCAAATTGTAATAGGTACCTACCTAAGTAAGAAGAATACGGTGGAATAACGAAGCTTCAGAGTAAAGTAAGTACTGCTACCTAAGTAGGTATCCACCATTTTAAACTAAGAACCTACTGAAAAGTTTATATTAAGACAAAACAAAATAAAAACTGAACGGAAAACTTTGTTATTCATGTTCAGCAATAAATGAGTACCTACCTAGTCTTTATCTTTATATTTGAGTTCGGTATCAAAGTTTACTCATAGGTCGCTAGTTTGCTGTAGGTACTTTGACGAGTTCGACATCATGAAATATTATGATTTATTTTAGACATCGTATGAAACTTTCTTATGTTCCTTCCTTCCAGACAGTGAGGTTTTTGAAAACATTACTGTTGAAGCAATCTAATACTTGATAAAAAATATGGAAGAAATTCTACTGACTTTTTAAAATACGAACTACGTATATACCTAGATGAAATTAGTCAATTCTTTGCTTAAGCTTTTCCTCTAGATTAGCAGTTATTGATTGGTGCAATATTACGCAATTATTATAACATTAGAGGGACAGATGTCTGTAGACTTCAAAATACGAGTATAAGCTTAAATAATATATCAATAATTACCTAATGTTTTTATTATGATTATCAGAGTCTTTCCTATGTAGGCCGATATTTTTTTAATATTTTTATATATTTATATATATATTTTTATTTTTTTGCATTTCAAGAATACGTAGGTAGGTAGGTACATAAGTAAATGAAAACCTA